>CM024714.1:18396965-19089465 GCA_014182895.1 Angophora floribunda
AATTTCTATTATACAATAAGCACTGGAGGTCTACACAGTAGCTTGCTACTGGGCTTCTCGCGTGTCGCTCGGGCGTTGCACTACAACCCTTGCCTGGCGCATCCCACCCAAGCCCAGTCCAAATGAATTTTGCCTTTTGAGTATCCTTTTGGTTTTATTTTGCCTTGAATTTTTCCTTAAGAGTATCCCCTTGGGTTTATTTTTTGCATTGTTGAAAAGTATTTTGGTTTCTATCTAATACGTGAAAACGATTCTTTCAGTTGCGTAAGAAAAAGCACAAAGCTTTCAGGGGTGGTTGCTGACTCTGTCTCTATGTGTTGGTGAATAACTATTGGGTTGTAGCTGTCGGAGCCAAGCAAACAATACTGTTGCAGCGAAGAATCCAAAAGACTAGTGATCTGTCTTTGTTTCTCGGGTGTACACCACTTGCGTTGTCAGAAAATCACACAAGATATTATTTTAGAGTAAGTAATCTAAAATGACTCGTTAGATGTGTCAACAGTTAAGATATAAATTGTTAAGCTCAAGTCATGCTCATAACAATATTGTTTGCTTTGGACCTGAGTCCATGCGGTTTTGTTCTACTGAGCTTTCTTCAAAAAAAGTTTCGTTACAAGTTAGGACAAGTGCCATCACATAAATGACACTACATCTCACCACACCCAAACATAATGGTTCTCTACAAGGTTATAGAACCCTATCTAGGAAGCGGTGAAAGCGATATCAACACTTGCATTTTGCAAATCTTTGATTTACATGGCTTTGCATATTCAAGCAACCTTATCGATTTTTTTGCCTTTGAGCTATGACCATGGAAAGGATGTGGCATACGCCACCAAATAATCTGCCCACAGATGCTTTGGAGTTGCAAGAACATTGACCACAAAAGAGACCATAGTTGAAGTCTATACCTTTTGTCTAAAAGTAGCAAAAACACGTGATGTCAATAATCAAAATCCTAGGAAATAGATGCGCAAGCATGAGGGTTGAGACATTAGGAGTGCCAAAACTTTCGTACGGCGTTAACTTTGGTACAAATTTTTTTTTTGCTCACTTGAATGCTACAAGTTTGAAAAAAACGTTCACTTGAATGCCATTTCCAATTTGCCCGCTAGAAAAGCTAATGTAGTTGCCAATGGAAAATATTTTTATTAATTTTTTTTGAATTTGTTTTCTTTTTTTCTTTAGGGCCGACGAGAGTCACCGTTGACCCTCGCCCAAACTGGGTGGGGGTTGTCTCACCCTCTACGATGAAGACCCTACGTGAGGCCGTCGGAGCTTTGTCGACCTTTGGCAAAGGCTATCCCGGCCTCTCCTGTGACTAGCGAGGGTTGTCGTGGCCTTGCCTTGGGCCGTTGCGGTTAGATCTGGGCGAGGGTCGTTGCAACCTTGCCAACGGTTGGCGAGGACTTGATGGCCTCACCCACGGTGCTTATGGTGAGAGTAAGGCAGCCTTGTCCAGATCTGGTCGCGAAGGCCTTGGGCAAGGCCGTGACGACCCTCACTAGCCTCGGGCAAGGCTACGACGGCCTTTGCTAGCGACTGGCGAAACTCCAACGACCTCACCTAGGGCCTTCACGGACAAGGGTGAGGCAGCCCCCACCTAATTTGGGCGAGGGTCATCGGTAACCCTTGCCGGCCCTAGAGAAAAAAAACAAAAATATGAAAATATTGTCTATCACCGAACACATCAGCTTTTTCAGTAGGCAAATTGGAAGTGGCACTTAAGTGAATGTTTTTTCAAACTTATTGTACTCAAGTGAGCGAAAAAAAAGTTTTAGCACCAAAGCAAGTGCCATATAAAATTTTTGGCACTTCTAGTGTTTTTCTGCTCAAGTATAGAGAACCGTTGGAAGTGTTAAATTGAAAGGAGAAAAGACATTTGATAGGGATCCACCTAAAAAAAATCCCAACCGGATAATTTGCTAGAATCGTGCGGCCGAGTGCACAGAGCAGACTATTCTTTTTTTTTCCCCACCTTTTATGAGAGAGTACCGCTTCCGTGCGTTCACTACTCCAATATTTGGAGTGGGCTCTCTTAGCCATAGGGACTCTCCTAGTGACAAGAGGAAGCAACTTGAATGCCCGCGCAAAATTTCAGATAGCTTCCTTCATCACAAAAATGCTACGCATTTAGTACTAAAAAAGCAGTATGAATGCAACGTAATGCAACTCCATCTTGTTAAAAATCAGTTTCTCTGGATTTGGTTAAATGTGACGTCCATCACTGTCCTCCATCCAACTTTCAAGATCTTAAAGTGGAGATGACATTTGTTCTCTTCAACTACATAGGCAGTACCTTCCGACTTCCATGTCTCTCTCTCTTTCGGGCGCACACTAGGGCCTGGTTGGCTTCGTATTGGACTTATCCTGGCACCCATTGAAACTCAGCCCAAAGGTTCTTGAAATCTTGAGCATCCTTTAACTAATATGGGCCGGATTGCTACCATTGTTACCCTTGTGACTAGCACGTGACAACAATGGTAAGTTTGGATGTCAACGCCACCTCATCTTATTCCAATATCTAATTGCGTTTATTGGGATGATAATGGCCCATAATGTTCAAAAATTAATAAGAAAAGGGTACGAATAAGTAATAATGCCATAATTCTTGTTAGGTACTAATTTTGTTGTTATAACTATTTAAGCGATCATTTAAGGATAATAATTTCTAAAAAGCGATCATTTTCAAGTGACATCCATCACTTACGTAATTGGAAAATCACATCAGACCTTGTTTAGATAGATGTCCCAATGTGACTTGCTGAAAATGTCAACACACGCTGAAAATGTCAATACTCAACAATCCAGCAAAACGCCTAAATTCCAGTTTTGAACCCGAATGGATTGTTCATCCGCAAGGGGCCCCATCTCATCTCGCGGCAGCCAAGGCGCAAGTGAAATTGAACATGAGCACGGCCGGAAGGTTTGGAGTTGAGGTTGGTTGTGGTGGGTGAGGGAGAGTCCAAATGATGAGGGCGGTGACAACAGAAGGAGGAGGGCAATCGGCATGGCGTCCAAAGTGAGACAATGATTTTGATTTGCGATTGAAAAGAGGAACTAGGGTTTGGATTGCAACCTAATTGAATCCCAAATCCTCAAATTAAGAAATGGCGTCCTTTCGAAACATTTCTTTTGTCATCATCTCTTTGATGCACCCTTCACATGATTTAACATTAAATTACTACTATGTAGGATTTTAGACGAGAAAAGGCATATTTAATTCAGATGAATTTTTCATGAAAGTTATGAATGTTAATGATTTCTTAAAAAGTCAATATACTAAAATGAATTATGTACAAAAGTTATGACATTATTGATGTCATTTTCCCAAACATTTATTATGTAATTTTAAAACTTTATTTTATATTTTCATCTCTTAAAACACACCTACTCCGCATAATTCTTCCCTCGTGGTCATAAACTTGACTTCAGTGCATAGACATCAGGTTAGCCCCTTAATGAAGAGTAGCAAAGGGCATTTGGACGGCCTGCCCCTCTCCGTTAATCCGCCCCTTTTGTTTATTTTCAAAAAATTATATAGTGAGCACAAGAAATATATCAAATTTATAAGTACTAATGTCCTATATAACCTATTATAATTGTTTACCCACTTAATTTGAATTTGACGTAAAATGAAAAATAGATATTTAGCAAATGAACAATACAAACACTTAATATAGATAACTAGCATTACTCATGAAATTGCATTCTTTAATACTATATAATACAAATAAACTCAAAGTAAAATAATTTATAATCGTTATGAAAATTTAACAATAATAAGTTTTTGATATATCATTTCAAAAGGATTTAATGAAAATCTTTTTCTCAAGGATGCGCCTCATCTTGCCGGGACGCACCCCACCCCGCCCGACGCGAATCGCTGGGCGGTGGTGGGATAAATAGTAGGGTGGGGATGGTAATTGTGATCTCTACCCAACTCCACTCATCCCCCAGCCCTGAGTAGTTCACTTCATTGTGTTCCAATAGAAGTTAATTTAATGGACCTGAAAGAGCCCACCCTAGTTCTTCTTGTGAAATGTCCCACATAGGATGAAAGGGAAGAACATGGGCAGCAGGGCCAATCACAAAAGACGAGATCATGCCTTGGATAGATCACGCAGCCACGTGATAAGCACAGAGCGAACTATTCTTTCGCCTTTTACTAAAGAATACCGTGTGCTTGTCACAAATAGTGGCATACGCCTATTTTTGGAGGAGTTCCCTCGACTGAGGGAGCTCCTAAAATAGAGTTAAAAATGGTTTTGTTGCATTGTATGTTTGGTTCATCTATTCCTAACAACTCTCCCCTGAAGCTGAACCAGTTTCTGACTGATCCCGCTTTCTTTTCCTAGTGACTAATACAGCCGAATCTTTGGACAGAAATGTTTTGCTGTTGTCGCAGTGAAGCAGGACGAGAAGAATCTTCATTCTATTCTAGAACCGGCACAGATTCAGCATCTTTAGGAGCCATGCCCACGGACTGTTTCCACGCGCTTCAAATTCCGAATGAGGCCATAAGCATCAGATATTGAACTAGCTGTACTTAGCTAAGGAAATGATTCAACCCTGACATACCAGCATGCTCACAAGTCATTCCAAGTTTTCAGGTTATGGATTCAGCTCCTCAAGTCAACTGCTCTGATGTTGAATTAGTCTTTTAAGTCTTAATCATTGTTCAAGCGACTTCGTTCGACCACATTAAAATCCCAGCTGCACTACCAAGTGCCAAATGATGACCTCTTGACCAACAGATTATATATGACTATCTTGGAGTTTTATAAAAGCTTAAAACCCCAGAGAGCCCATTTATGGAGTTTTTCCTTGCTGAAAGAAGTAGACAACACAACCGTGGCAATGTTGGGGTCAGAGGAAAAGAAATACGTGACTATCTCCATCCCTCCTTTCGCCTTTCACTGAAGCACTATGACTGTGCACTCGTAATCCTTGTAACTTTCAGGCTCAAAAACTGGACTATTAGTTTCAAATCAATGTTATGACTGGACCAGTTCAGGCTTCAAAATGCAGAACATTTGGAACAATTATTTCTTGCAACTGCTGTCCTGATAGAAAAGAATGAGCAAACTCCGGTTCATTTTAATAGGCTTTACCTATTCATATATAGAGAAATCTTCATCTCTCTTGGGCTCTCTTGCATGGGTAACAACGAAAGAGCAGGAGTATCAACACTACTGCCCTTGTCTGGCGCACCCCACCAAGTCCAGTCCAAATGAATTTTGCCTGATGAGTATCCCTTTTTGGTTTATTTTGCACTTTGTCTCGAATTTTGCCTTTGAGCATCCCCTTGGGTTTATTTTTTGCATGGTTGAAACATATTTTGGTTTCAATCTAATACGCGAAAGAAAAACCACATAGCTTTCAGGGGTGGTTGCTGACTCTGTCTCTATGTGTAGGTGAATAACACTTGGGTTGTAGCCGTCGGAGTCAGGCAAACATCTAGGGGTGAGCATCGGACCGACCCTGGACTGGCCCAACCCCGTTGGTCCCGGTCCGGTTTTCAGGGGGACTGGATTGGTCCTTGGTCCTGAAATTTCAGGACCAGTACTGTGCGGGTTGGTCCTCGGTCTTGGGAGTTTAGGGTCGGTCCAATCCGGGTCTTGAGAGTTTAGGGTCGGTCCAATCCGGACCAACCCTGCATATACATATACATATACATATTATATCTAAAATATTATTTATATTTTTTTAATAGAAAGAGAAAATAAAAATCAGATGGGTTCAATAGTGTTGACCACAAGACTCACGGCATAATGATTTCAATTTAGAACTTTTGTTAAGTATTAATTATATGCGTCTTTTGTTTTGTTTTTAGGTTTATTTTGTTTCCAAGTGTTCAGAAATTGAAGTGAATTAACAAGATGTGAAGTTGTATAACCATGGTTTATATTAAGTATTTTGAACTTCCTAGGGTTTAATTGTATTTCACTAGTAAGTTTCAATTGCACTTTGCTTTTCAATTTGTGTCAAATGGTAGAAATTTTTGAAAAGTAGTATTGTAGTTGCCGCGATAATTTGCTAATCAAGTGGTAGGAAGCTCATTTTTTGGTTGATTGGACTTTGCTTGATGGAATGTAGGAAATGCTTTTGCATACGGTGTTACAAGTATTATTGATAGATGATTATACGAACTTATGAGTAGTCTTAATCATTTTTATGGTTTCTTGCTTTTAACAAATGTGAAATTTCTATTGTTGTTTTATTTTAGATTTGTTGAATATGTAGTGGTATTTATAGTTTGGTTGCACAACGTTGCATTGTCAATGGATATGTAATTTGAAATAGTAAATTTTCATTTTCAGGGAATGCAAAGAATGAAACAAAAAAAATTATTAGTTGGTCCCGGGTTGACCCTGGAACCCGACCGGTCCTTGGTCCTAGGTTGACCCTGGAACCGGACCGAACCCATTGGGTCGGTCCGGTCCTTGGTCCCAGGCTCAATAGGGTCGGTCCTCAGTCCTAAAATTTGAGGACCAACACTATGCGGGTTGGTCCTAGGGTTAGGGGGTGGCCCGGCCCAACCCGGACCATGATCACCCCTACAAACATCACTGTTGAAGTGAAGAATCCGAAAGACTGGTGATCTGTCTTCGTTTCTCGGGTGTATTTGTGGAAAGTGGTTCTGTTCTATTATTTACTGGGCATTGGAATCTTTTCTGTGATGCTGAATGTCCCACAAATTCATGGCTTCTTCTTGAGTCCACCCGCCCTGAAAACAACCTAACTCGACTTGCCAGAAATTTTCATAAGGTCCTAAATTTGTTTTTGGAATTTTACCCTTTTTTTGGTCCAGAAAATTTCCCTTATTAAAATTATTTATTTTTTCATAAAGATTCAAGATCGGTTGAATGGTCTCTCGATGGTTTGTAACATTGCTTTAAGCAATCACAATTTAATATGGGAAAATTGGTATGACTTGACAAAATCATAAAAATGTGCAAACTTTGATCTTTGTCTATCAACAAAGTTAATCCCAAAAAATATAAAAATTGGACCAAATAACTAGGGCTCTACTGAAATCGAGATTTCGAAAACTGAGTTTAGCATCGTATTTGCCTAACTACCACATGAGATGAAGTTTGATTTGGCCTTTTGTATACAACTTATGGAGGAACGTTTTTCAGACTTTATTTAAGATAGATAAGTTAGTTTGACCCATTTACCATATCGGACCACTTAGAAATCTGATAGCCCTTCCTAGGATGAGAAAGGCCCATAACATTGCTCAAATAAGAGAGAAATTCACTACTTTCATGCAGTGCTCATTTGATGCTATAATTATTAAAGCGATCATTTAAATGCAACAATTTCTAAAAATCGATCATCTTCAAGTGACATCAACCACTTGCATTGTCAGAAAATCACACGTGATATTATTTTAGTGTAAATAATCTAAAATGACTCTTTAGATGTGTCAACACTTAAGATATGAATTGTTAAGCGTAGGTCTTGCTCATAACAATATTGTTTGCCTTGGGCTTGAGTTCACACGGTTTTGTTCTACTAGGCTTTCTTCAAAAAAAGTTTCATTATAAGTTAGGACAAGTGCCATCACATAAATGACGCTACATCTCACCACACTTAGATGGAATGGTTCTCTAACAGATTATAGAACCCTATCTAGGAAGCAGTGAAAGCGATATCTACATTTGAATTTTGCAAAGCTTTGATTTACATGGCTTTGCATATTCAAGCAACCTCATCGAGTTTTTCGCCTTTGAGCTACGACCATGGAAAGGCTGTGGCAAACGCCACCAAATGATTTGTCCACAAATGCTCTGGAGTTGCAAGAACATTTACCATAGAAGAGACCATAGTTGAAGTCTATACCTTTTGTCTAAAAGTAGCAAAGACAAGTGATGCCGATAATCAGAATCCTAGGAAATAGATGCACATGCATGAGGGTTGGGACACTAAGAGTGCTAAAACTTCCGTATAACATTCACTTTAGTACCAATTTTTTTTTTCATTCACTTGAATGGCACAAGTTTAAAAAAACGTTCACTTAAGTGTCACTTTCGATTTGCCCGTCGGAAAAGCTAACGAGACTACCGATGGAAAATAGTTTTATTAAATTTTTTTTCTCTAGAGCCAATGAGAGTCATCGGTGACCCTTGCCTAAACTAGGTGGGGGCTGCCTTGCCCTTGGTGGCGAAGACCCTAGGCGAGGCCGTTGGAGCTTCTCTGACCTTTGGCGAAGGTTGTCGCAGCCTCCCCCATGATTGGTGAGGATCGTCGTGGCCTTGCCTTGGTCCTTTGCAGCCATATCTAGGTGAGGGCCATCGTGGTCTTACCAGCGGTCGGTGAGGACTAGACCCGTCAAATGAGTGGGTCAGGTCGGGTTTGGGTCGGGTCGAAAATGGTCCGACCCATATTGACCCATTTAACCCGTTTTGACCCAAATTCATGTAATATAAATCTAGTGACCCATACCCGACCCGACCCATATTGTTAAAAGCCATTATTATTGTAAATAAACCCAAACTCACTCTAAGCTATATGTTAAATGAATCATTCAACCCATATTTGACCCATATTTAACTTTTACTTGACTCATATTTGACCAATATTTAATTTTCACTTGACCCATATTTGATCCATATTCAACTTTCACTTGACCCATATTTGACCCATATTCAACTTTCACTTGACCCATATATGATCCATTTAACTAAAAGTGGGTCATAATATGGGTTTGTGACTCATTTTGACATCTCTAGTGAGGACCAAGCGGCCTCACTACAGTGCTTGCAGTGAGAGTGAGAGGACCTTGTCCAGATCTAGCCACAAAGGCCCTAGGTAAGGTCGCGACGACCCTCGCTAAGAGCAGCAAGGCCGCAACGGCCTTTGCCAGTGATCAATGAAGCTCCAACAACCTCGCCTAAGGGCTTCACAACCGAGGGTGAGGTTTCTGCAGCCAGTGAGGGTCACCGATGATCCTTATCGGGCCTAGAGAAAAAGAAGAAGAAAAAAGCAAAGAAATTCAAAAAAATTCAAAAAAATATTAAAATATTGTCTACTAATGACCACATTAGCTTTTCCAGTAGGCAAATCGGAAATGTCACTCAATTGAATTTTTTTTTAAACTTGTGGCCCTCAAGTGAGTGAAAAAAAAGTTTTAACATCAAAGTAAGTACCGTATAAAAATTTTGGTACTCCTAGTATTTTTCTACCGAAGCATGGAGGATTGTTAGAAGTATTAAATTGAAAGGAGAAGGGACATTTGATAGGGATCCATTCAAAAAAAAATCCCAACCGGGTAAATTGCTAGAATCGCGTGGCCGTGTGGTGGGCATGAAGCAGACTATTCTTTTTCTTTTTTTTCCCACCTTTTATGAGAGAGTAGCACTTCCGTGTGTTCGCTACTCCAATATTTGGAGTGGGCTCTCGTAACCATAGGGACTCTCTTAGAGACAAGAGGGAGCAACTTGAATGCCCGCGCAAAATTTCAGATAGCTTCATCACAAAAATGCTTCGCATTTAGTACTAAAAAAACAGTATGAATGCAACGTAATGCAACTCCATCTTGTTAAAAGTCAGTTTCTCTAGATTTGGTTAAATGTTACGTCCATCACCGTCCTCCATCCAATTTTCAAGCTCTTAAAGTGGAGACGACATGCGTTTGTTCTCCTAAACTACATAAGCAGTACCTTCCAACTTCCACGTCTCTCTCTTTTGGGCATGCACTAGGGCCTAGTTGGCTTCAAATCGGACTTATCTTGACACCCATTGACACTCAGCCCAAAGGTTCTTGAAATCTTGAGCATCCTTCGACTAATATGGGCCGGATTGCTACCATTGTTACCCTTATGACCAGCATGTGACAACAATGGTAATTATGGATGTCAACGCCACCTCATATTATTCCAATAACTAATTGCGTTTATTGGATGATAATGGCCCATAATGTTCAAAAATTAATAAGAAAAGGGTACTAATAAGTAATAATGCTACAGTTCTTATCAAGTACTAATTTTGTTGTTATAACTATTGTTGTGATCATTTAAGGATAATAATTTCTAAAAATCGGTCATTTTCAAGTGACATCCATCACTTGCATAATTGGAAAATCACATTAGACATTGTTTAGATAAATGTTCCAACGTGACTTGCTGAAAATCTCAATACTCAACAATCAAGCAAAACACCCAAATTCCAGTTTTGAACCGGAATGGATTGTTCATCCGCAAGGGGCCCCATCTCATCTTGCGGCAGATAGGGCGCTAGTGAAATTGAACATGAGCGCGGCCGGGAGGTTTGGAGTTAAGGTTGGTTGTGGTGGGTGAGGGAGAGTCCAAATGATGATGGCGGTGGCTGTCGCGACCTATTTTTTCCGTCCCGATGGGGGAAAGGGACATCTGAATAAATAGGTTTAGGGGTATTGTCCAAAGGGTGGGTCCAAGACCATTATTGCATGCAGCTCTCCCAAGCCTATACCCCGTGACATTTGATGTTCATGAAAATCTTCAAATGAGGAGTCGCCACTAGCCTATTGGGGTCGGCTAGAAACCAAGCGAGGCATGGGAGTGGGCCTCACTTTCTACGCAACCAGAGATTCTAAGGTCGGGGACTTGATTACACTAATTAACTAATTAGTGCCCTTTCGGTACCTAATCTTGTTCATTTCAAAAATATTTTAGTCAGGCAGTTTGGATTGATTTTAGACTTAACCACTAACATGTGAGATGATCATGTAGGTGCGCAACCATCAAAATAACAATCAACAATTAAAGAAAGCATTAAATAAATTGCGGGCGAAAAATAAACACCTAGCATTAAGAGATAAATAAACGACAATTCTAATTACACTAAGGGGGAAACCATAATCATTGCATCCTAAGAGTGCACTCAAGGGCAATTGCATCCGAGGATAATTAAAACCCTGAGGTGAAGTCGTAAAGACTTGTTCAATTTTAAACACAATTTTAGGCCGATGATTTTTAAACATTTTTTTAGAGAAAATTGATCCAAGAATTATTTTAGAGCTTTTTAAGGAACTCTAAAACAAACTCGGAATTTTGGGGATTTTTGGAATTTTTTCTTTCTTTGGAATTTCTAAATATTTTCGATTTTTTTAAAAAATAATATATTTTTTCCGAAAATTTTCATAAATTTTCAAGATTCGTAATTTCCCATGCATTTTCTGAATTTTCTGAAATTTTTTATGATTTTTTTAATTTTTTATGTTTTTTATGATTTTCTGAAATTTCGATTTTTTTATATTTTTTAAAGGAAATGATTCGGACCGGGTCAGGATACCCGGCCCTGCTGACCCGATTCAGATGCCGCCGGTCCGGGTCGAGCTGAAGGAGCCAAGCTGGCCTTAAGCCCACTAAAAAACAACAAAAAAGGCCCACACAGATTTTTTCTTAAAAAGCCCAATCTTGATTCCTATTTTTTTTAACCCAGCTGAAAAACCCGGCCCGTGAAAAATTCAGCCCGACAGAAGTGGGCCCGCGGCGAAGCCCATCTCCTTGCCCCTATTTTTATTTTCGGCCTTTTCTTTGTCTTTTTTTCTGATTTTTATTTTATTTTTTATTTCTTTTCTTCCCCTTTTCCTTTTTTATGTTTTCTTTTTCCTCTCTTTTTTAATTTTTTTTATTCTTTTTGGTCTCCTTCTTCATGCTCCCCTTCTGCTTCACGCCTGCATGCCTCCCCATGCATGCCCGACGCTACAGCACGCCTGGAGCTCCATTCCCGAACCGACGACACCGGCGACTGGCGAGTCCTCGCCGGCCCTTGGGAAGTCGCCATGTCATCGTCTGACGTCAGCCGTCCTATCCGTTCGGCGCCGAGCTTCACCAGCTGCCGGTAACCGTGAACACTCCCCATCACCGAAATCGGGGACACCCCCGCCCGACTCGGCACGGACCACTCATGCAAATCGGCATAATACTAAGGAGAGCACGAAAGAAAATGCAGACTCACAATATACGGACAAATACCCATGAAACTAAGCTACCGATGACAGATTCAGCGATGAATATTTCTGGACTTCGTTCAGGCGTTTTAACAAACAGGTGGTATGCATCGTCAAAACGAACGATTTCTGACTCGAACGGGAACCGACTCGGTTCTAGAATTCTAACGAAGTGTTCCAGCACGCTGAGAAACATTTATAGAGGGACGACAAGGGCCGGGGCTCGCGCGAACTGGTCGGCGCGAGCTCCGGCCCGCGACTTCGTCAACAACAAGCAAGGATGCTCAGGAGGAAGCCTACCTGGTTCAGCTTGGGAACGCCGGCTAAGGAGACGTCGGACGGAACTCGCGCGTGGCCAAGGCGTTGGCTAAAGCTCTTTTGTTCTTCCTCGGTCACTGCCTCTTTCGGACTCTCTCTCTTTTTCCCTTTTGATTTTTCTCTCCGGTCTCTCCTCTCTCTCCCTTGGTTCTGCCCTTTTGGGTCCGAGTTGCTCCTCGGTCCGTCGAGCTCCCCCCCCGGAGTCCTCCTCTCAGATCTCCTTTTTTTTTTGGGACCTCCCTCCCTTTTTCCTTTTTCGCTGCCTTTTTTCCCTTCAACTGTAGCACGCCCGACACCTATGCCTTGTCTTCTCTGTCAGACTCGCTGCTGCCCTCTGCTCTGCTGCTGAGTTGCTACTGCTGACCTGCTGACTTGCTGCTGTTGTTTTTTCTGCTGACCTTCTGTTGCCTCTTTCTTGCAGGTTGCCGTTTCCACGTGCGGGAGAAGAAGGGGAGGAGAAGAAAGACGGACGGGCCAGGCCGGGAAAGGAAAGGAAAAAAAAAGAAAAAGAAAAGGAAATGGGCCGAGCCCGAGCGAGGAAAGGGAACGGGCCATTTTGGCCCGTCATCTTTTTTTCGATTTTTTTAATTTCGATTTTTTTAATTAATTAATTTTTTTTAAAAAATTCTTGATAAATTTTAATACTACTGATGTAAGTGCTCCTAATGTCTATATGCGATGCAATTTTAATAAAATTATTTTTTGTTAAGAGATTAGAAACTAATCTCTAATTTTTCAATGCATACTAAAACAAATCGCCAAAATTTAGGTGTCAACAGCTGCCCCTCTTTGAATGGGAGCTCAATGAGGTTCCTTTCAAAGATGAGAGACACCTAAATTTTGTCCATGAATGATGATGATCAGGGGCTGCATATGAGATAATGATGTGAGTACATGATTTTTTTTTTTTAAACCGAGATGAGAAAGTCTTATTATGTGGTAACTAATTTTGACTAGAAGGAAGGTCTCCCCGTGTAAAAACAAGTTTCGACCAGGAAGAATGTCTCACCGTGTAAAAACGGGTTTCGATCAGGGAGGAGATCTCATCGTGTAAAAACGAGTTTCGACTAGAGATGATAGTCTCACCGTGTAAAAACGGGTTGGTCTCATCGTGTAAAAATGAGTTTCGACCGGGGATGATAGTCTCACCGTGTAAAAACGGGTTTCAACCAGGGAGGAGGTCTCATCGTGTAAAAACGAGTTTCGATCGGGAATGATAGTCTCACCGTGTAAAAACGGGTTTCGACCAGGGAGGAGGTCTCATCGAGTAAAAACGAGTTTCGACCGAAGAGAATAGTCTCACCGTGTAAGAACGGGTTTCGACCAGGGATGTCTCATCGTGTAAAAACGAGTTTCGACCAGAGAGGATAGTTTCACCGTGTAAAAACGGGTTTCGACCAGGGAGGTCTCATCGTGTAAAAACGGGTTTCGACCAGGGAGGATAGTCTCACCGTGTAAAAACGGGTTTCGACCGGGGAGGAGGTCTCATCGTGTAAAAACGAGTTTCGGCCGGGAGATGATAGTCTCACCGTGTAAAAACGGGTTTCGACTAGGGAGGAGGTCTCATCGTGTAAAAACGAGTTTCGACCGAGGAGGATAGTCTCACCGTGTAAAAACGGGTTTCGACCAGGGAGGAGGTCTCATTGTGTAAAAACGGGTTTCGACCGGAGATGATAGTCTCATCGTGTAAAAACGAGTTTCGACCGAGGAGTATAGTCTCACCGTGTAAAAACGGGTTTCGACCAGGGAGGTCTCATCGTGTAAAAATGAGTTTCGACCGAGGATGATAGTCTCACCGTGTAAAAACGGTTTTCGACCAGGGAGGAGGTCTCATCGTGTAAAAACGAGTTTCGACCGGGAGTGAAGAGCATGGTTTAAGGATGAACCCACAAACCGTGTGGTCATCAACCCCTTTTGAAATTGCATGGTTTTAGGTTTACCATGAAACATATGGTTTAAAGAGGACCCACGGACTATGTGGTTTAAGGAGGACCCTCGAACCATGTGGTTTTAAGGAAGATCCACAAACCCTTTTGAAAATGCATGGTTTTCCGATTGACCATGAACCCTTGAAATTGCATGGTTTTAGGTTGGCCATGAACCATTGGTGGTTGTATGGTTTCACTGAGTGAACCTGTCGAATTCAACTTGAGCAAATGTCATTAGAGACAACATCAAAGGGATGCATTGGCAATATTGTAGCATTAATTGCATGAGCAAATCAAGCTAAGTTTGATCACATTGAAGACATTTGATTTTTGATTTTTGATTTTTTTTTTTTTTGTATCATGTACCACAAAATTGTCATCAAACTGGAATGTATCATTAATCATCAAATCCTTATAAGAGAAAAATTATGTCAAAATGATAATCTCATGAAAGAGGTTCATTAAGCGTGCCAAGCAAGTGCTCTTAGTCAAAAGGGGCTTCTCACATCTTCTCGGGAAAATGGCTATTTGATCCCATCCCTTAATGTGGGAAGCATAATTGATCACTGGGGGTATCTCACATAGCTCATGTCAAAGGCTTTGAGAATCATTCGCAGTAAGTACATATTAACCAATCTAAAAGGTCTTTTGGAAGGGTCATGACGTGACTTGGTCAAGGTTTCAACAAGGATAAACATCATTGGCCATGAAATGAAATAATCATCGATCAACATTTTCACTAGGTTTACAAGTCAAGTAACCTCATGAGATAAAACAACTTTGCTCTCGCTTCTTTCAGTAGTAGTTTCTTTGAGAAGTTCTTACTCTCACTTGAATCATCCCAACCTGAAGAGATTTCGGGAAGGGTTGTAATGTTGATTTGGTTAAGGCTCGAAAGGCTTAGAATTTTCTTTGGAGAGGGGTTTGAGAATTGGTGATCATCATGGCATCATTACCATTTCATCCAATTTTTTTGAAGGCACTTGACTTTGGAAATCTAACTTTGTCTCGAAAGTCCATTGGCTAAACATCTTAGCATGAGAGCTTTGCTCTTTCATCTAATGGCTTTTGCATTTGCAATGAGTTTCCAATGCATGCATTTTGACTTTGACAATTTTTCTTTCACAAGAAAGCTTTTTTCGATGCGACTTTCCTCGCTCTTTTTATCATTATTTTTTTGAAATCGGGCATTGGCCTTACTTTTACCAGGCACACTGCTTTTTCATGCCCCCTAGTTTTCATTGATTTTTTTTTTTTTTTTTTTTTAGCCTTGGGACTTTCGAGACACTTTCCACATTTCATGTAAATGTCAATTGCCTTGATAAATCATATGTCTTGCCTTAGTGGGGGAAGATAATCACCATTCGGGCTTTAGAAATGAATGTTCAAGCTCAACTTGGCTAAGCAAATGGCATAAGTGTTTAGGTAGAGAAATGAATACTCTTCTTCATTTTGGGATACCTCGAGTTTCCATAAGAACCCACCTGAAGTCACTACAAAAGATTGATGCAAGTGAGAGCAAAGCAGTCTTTTTCATTCTTCTCGCCATATGATGTCTACCGAAACCTTCAAATCTACCCCATTGTGGGGTGGTTCTTGACAGGGGTATTTGGTAGAAAATTCTCTAAATTTACAGGCTCAAATGGGTAGACTATTGTCACTTGCAGTGTGTAGGGCATAGAAAGCAATTCCTCTTTTCACTTTGGTCCATGTACCACCTGCGAATGAATCCCTCGTCCTTAAATGACACGGCTTTTCTTTTTTCGCTCGACTCTCAAAGTGTTTAAAGGATGTATTTGGATATGGGTTGCCTTTCCTCATCCTAAGTGTCTCTCGCTTGGCACAATTAACATCCCAATTTCAATTGGTCAAAATCATCTAAGCAGATTAATCTCCATGGGGAATTTCGATTCAAAATGAGTGATCCACCAAACGGATAGACAATTTTGAGATAAAAAAAATGTTCAAAGGCTTTGTGGAAAAAAGAAAATCAGTTTTTTTTTCAATTTCCATTTTTTATGTTTGTTTTCCGAGAAAACGCTAATTTTTGGAGGAGAAGGGTACTTACCTGCCACGAGGCGACACAACAATCCTGTAAACAATAGAAAAGCATGTGTTAGTGTAAGAACCTTGATGGAATTAAAGATTGGAAACGATACGTCGTTACCCCTCACTCGCATTTATCCTTTGAGTTCTAACATCACCCTTTTGGATATTTGGCAACTCTAAATTGCCCTTCACTTGCCCTTTTTTTTTTTTGCATATGATGTTTCCCTATCAAAGGAAAAAGGGATCATGTTAGAGACCAATATCAACATGAGCAATTGGAATCGATACAATTTACCCTTCACGTGTTTCCATTCTTCGGGCATGAGCATTTATGTCTCGACATTGGAGGGCATTGTTTCTTGGATGCTTTGCCCCATTTATCGCCTGTGAAGAAGAGGATTGGGCATATTATTTCCACACTCAATTGGAAATCATTTAGGAACGAAATACATCCTTTACGCCAAAATGGATGGTTGTGCTTTAACATGCTTCTTTAGTGGCAGGCATTGCTCCCGCGGTCATTGTGCATTTTTTCTACAAAAGACAAAGCAGGTTACTTGCATTCCAAGCTTGAATTGGACTAATTTAAGAATGATACATCCTTTTGGCATCGAATTGATTGACTCCATTTCATCATGCTTCATGGGAGTGAATTATCATGCTTCGGATGACTTGTGTCAGTGATCATCCTGTGATAAAAGAAGATGAACTGTGTTATCTCCATACTTAATTAGGCTCAATTTGGGAACGATACATCCTTTTGTGATGAATTTTCGCCCTAGCACATGTCATCAATGGGGGAGGAGAGATGTTGCCCCGAGTCAAATGTCGAAGTTGGACTCTCATTTCTTCGAATTCCAAGATCAAGACTTGTGAGAGTATTTGCTTGTGATCTAATTCAAATACTGATGTCAAAATTGTTTAGTTCTCTCCTGTAGGAAAATGTATGAACAAATCAGTTTTGGAATAAATTGATTCCATTGGAACGATCACGATTTTACCATCCTAGATTATCCTTCTCAAGATTCCTTGCAAAGGACGGACACGTGAGAGGAACAAAATGCATTGACTTTCGAAAACTCATGGAAAATCAATGGAATATACTAACTTCCGAATTGCCTTCGAAGTCAAAGGATGTTTACAAACTTGAATTTCTTTACCCAAAAAAAATGAGTCACTTGGGTTTATGATTAACTTGGAATTAAAACATCATCCATAAAAATCACAAGCTGCAGTGGTGGCGGGTTCGATCAAAACCATAACCCAGCGAGGGGGAGAGAGAGAAGCGACTGATGGAGAGGGGGAAAGGGCGCAAAAATGAAAGTTGCAAAAAGTTGGTTTTCGCCCTCTCTTTTTTTTATTTACGCGGCCACTGCCGCTTTTGGGATTTGAACTCTCGATCGGACCAAGCGGATTCCTCCCCGGATACCACTCGGCTAAAGGTGCCGACGGTGTTCTAAGTTGCTTTCTTTTTCCATTTAAGGCCAAAATCCTTATCTAATTCCAAAACCCAAAAGAAGTGAACATTCCTGGACTTTGCAACTTTCATAACAACAAAAACAAGCATGTCCTCCTTATGTAAATTCTCTATCCATGCAATTTGCAACAAATGGCCCTGACTGTCTCTCATCTTGTGCTCTGGCGGATTAGTGGGTGGGATTTCTCGCCTCTTGTGTCTTCCTTGATGCATTTCCATTAATGATCACGCATGTTGTGTTCATCTCGAATTCCAAGGGTTTATGCTTTTGTCCTTTAGAGGAGGTAATTAACAACCTCAAATGACCTCTTCATTTTACTTGATTAATCAGGAAAAAATGGATGAACAAGTTAGTTGTTGCACAAGAGATTCCCACTGGAACGATTACAACCTTACCATCTCAAAGTATCATCTCGCAGGTCAACCTACTAAAGTGGTTAAGAGAAGAGATAAAATGATACGCGAGTTCTTCCGAAAACTCATTTTTTGACACGTTTTGAAGCTAAAAGCATAAAAGCTTCACCTTGAAAGTTCGTCTAAAACGCTTCAATTTCTCTTTTTCCTTTTCTTTTATTTTTATTTATTTTTTTTGAAATTGGATTTCATTACTACAAATGTGTGTTTCATGATTTTGAAAAGTGTTAGTTGGGCCTACAATCGAAACCTAAAATGGAAAACATGATTTTTAATAAGAATGAAAACAATGATAAAATACAAGAAAACCATGTATCGATGAGTGTAAAAATCAATTCTCGTTCGAGTTCAAAGTCCACTTATTTGCATGGTCAAGCAAATGTCAGAGAGTAAATGTTACTCGCATCCTACAAGAATGAAATAATGTCAGCATATGAATAAGAAAATGATCTTTCAATGATGTCGCCTTTTACAATGAAATCAAGACGATGGCACATGCCCCATAACTCCTATTACAGGATTTCAGTATTTCGCCAAGATTTGATCATAAGAGGAGACATCATTAAAAGATCAATCCGCGATTATCAATTGAATGCCCACTCTATTCTCAAAAGTTTCATGTGCAAAATGTGGCATTAATTTCGAAAGATTGATTTATGCTTTCACTCTTGCCAAAATGAGATGATTTTTATTTTGAGAAATCTATACACAAAGTGTGATTTGAATTTTCAATCTCAAAATGTGAGGGAAAAAAAAGAAAAATTGATTAAAAGTGAGATTTCATTTTTTTTTTTTGCCCTGAAACATAATCATGAATTGGAAGAAATTTTTTTTTTTGACGAGATGTGGTTTTAAGCCCATGATTGGAAAATCGAACAAAATCATCCGTTGTGTAGGGCTAAATTAATGATTTTTGAAATTAACACTGAATGTTGGCTTATGAAGAGTAATTGCCAATTTTCCCAACTAGAAGCCTATATCGAGGGCATTCGATTGATCTCCGCAAATTTCAAAAAATGAAAATTTCAATAAAAAATGAACAAGTAAAAGGAGAAATCATACCTACCAACGATGATGATTTTTCTCTTTTCTATTTTTTTCAATCACATAGACACACGCATGAGATGTGGGTCAATTTCTACTCTAGATGGCTCAAATGAAGCCATGGGATTACCGGACTGAACTAGCATGGTCGCGGTTAGGTCGGGGTTCCCACGACTCCGGCTTTGTCAAAGAGTCGACCCGTGTTGCGCGGTTGCAATCGGGGTGGAAGCTCTCGACGTCAGAAAAATTTCGGAATTGAGATGGGCGACTCGTACTACATGGTTGTAGTCGAAGTGGTATCCACCTCAACACCATCCTAAGTGATCATATGCGGCCCAGGTCCGGCGGCGGGTTGTGTGTGCCAAGGTGTAGTGCAATGCGAAGGATACATCCACAACAATTTATAAGCAAACAACACTTCGTACATAGAAATAAACCATGCATTCCTACACCTCCCTACAAGACAAAGGTGAGCAAACACTTCCCCTTATACCTCCCATTTCTGCAAAAACATTTAACACCTTTGATGTTAGGGGCGTACCTGGAATCCTTGCTGCCAAACAAAAATATTTTTGAACAAGATTAACTTAGGCCTAAGTCCTCTAAGGTTCAAAACCAAGTCCCTAGCGGAGTCGCCAAGCTGTCGCGACCTATTTTTTCCGTCCCGATGGGGGAAAGGGATATCTGAATAAATAGGTTTAGGGGTATTGTCCAAAGGGTGGGTCCAAGACCCTCATTAGACATAGGCTCTCCCAAGCCTATACCCCGCGTGACATTTGATGTTCATGAAAATCTTCAAATGAGGAGTCGCCACTAGCCTATTGGGGTCGGCTAGAAACCAAGCGAGGCATGGGGTAGGCGCCTCACTTTCTACGCAACCTGGAGATTCTAAGGTCGGGGGACTTGATTACACTAATTAACTAATTAGTGCCCTTGGGGTACCTAATCTTGTTCATTTCAAAAAGATTTTAGTCAAGCAGTTTGGATTGATTTTAGACTTAACCACTAACATGTGAGGTGATCATGTAGGTGCGCAACCATCAAAATAACAATCAACAATTAAAGAAAGCATTAAATAAATTGCAGGCGAAAAATAAACACCTAGCATTAAGAGATAAATAAACGACAATTATAATTACACTAAGGGGGAAACCATAATCATTGCATCCTAAGAGTGCACTCAAGGGCAATTGTCCGTGATAATTAAAACCCTGAGGTGAAGTCGTAAAGACTTGTTCAATTTTAAACACAATTTTAGGCCGATGATTTTCGAACATTTTTTTAGAGAAAATTGATCCAAGAATTATTTTAGAGCTTTTTAAGGAACTCTAAAACAAACTCGGAATTTTTGGGATTTTTGGAATTTTTTCTTTCTTTGGAATTTCTAAATATTTTCGATTTTTTTTTTTTTAAAAATAATATATTTTTTTCAGAAAATTTTCATAAATTTTCAAGATTCTTAATTTCCCATGCATTTTCTGAATTTTCTGAAATTTTTTATGATTTTTTAATTTTTTATGTTTTTTATGATTTTCTGAAATTTCGATTTTTTTATATTTTTAAAGGAAATGATTCGGATCGGGTCAGGAAACCCGGCCCTGCTGACCCGATTCAGATGCCGCCGGTCCGGGTCGGGCTGAAGGAGCCGGGTTGGCCTTAAGCCCACTAAAAAACAACAAAAAAGGCCCACACGGATTTTTTCTTAAAAAGCCCAATCTTGATTCCTATTTTTTTTAGCCCAGCTGAAAAACCCGGCCCGTGAAAAATTCAGCCCGACAGAAGTGAGCCCGCGGCGAAGCCCATCTCCTTGCCCCCTATTTTTATTTTCGGCCTTTTCTTTGTCTTTTTTCTGATTTTTTTTTTTTATTTCTTTTCTTCCCCTTTTCCTTTTTTATGTTTTCTTTTTCCTCTCTTTTTTAATTTTTTTTTTATTCTTTTTGGTCTCCTTCTTCATGCTCCCCTTCTGCTTCACGCCTGCATGCCTCCCCCATGCATGCCCGACGCTACAGCACGCCTGGAGCTCCATTCCCGAACCGACGACACCGGCGACCGGTGAGTCCTCGCCGGCCCTTGGGAAGTCGCCATGTCATCGTCTGACGTCGGCCGTCCCATCCGTTCGGCGCCGAGCTTCGCCGGCTACCGGTAACCGTGAACACTCCCCATCACCGGAATCGGGGACACCCCCGCCCGACTCGACGCGAACCACTCATGCAAATCGGCATAATACTAAGGAGAGCACGAAAGAAAATGCAGACTCACAATATACGGACAAATACCCATGAAACTAAGCTACCGATGACAGATTCAGCAATGAATATTTCTGGACTTCATTCAGGCGTTTTAACAAACAGGTGGTATGCATCGTCAAAACGAACGATTTCTGACTCGAACGGGAACCGACTCGGTTCTAGGCTTCTAACTAAGTGTTCCAGCACGCTGAGAAACATTTATAGAGGGACGACAAGGGCCGGGGCTCGCGCGAACTGGTCGGCGCGAGCTCCGGCCCGTGACTTCATCAACAACAAGCAAGGATGCTCGGGAGGAAGCCTACCTAGTTCAGCTTGGGGACGCCGGCTGAGGAGACGTCGGACGGAACTCGCGCGTGGCCAAGGCGTTGGCTAAAGCTCTCTTGTTCTTCCTCGGTCACTACCTCTTTCGGACTCTCTCTCTTTTTCCCTTTTGATTTTTCTCTCCGGTCTCTCCTTTCTCTCCCTTGGTTCTGCCCTTTTGGGTCCGAGTTGCTCCTCGGTCCGTCGAGCTCCCGGAGTCCTCCTCTCATATCTCCTTTTTTTTTTTTTTTTTTGGGACCTCCCTCCCTTTTTCCTTTTTCGCTGCCTTTTTTCCCTTCAACTGCAGCACGCCCGACACCTATGCCTTGTCTTCTCTATCAGACTCGCTGCTGCCCTTTGCTCTGCTGTTGAGTTGCTGCTGCTGACCTGCTGACTTGCTGCTGTTGTTTTTTCTGCTGACCTGCTGCTGCCTCTTCCTTGCAGGTTGCCGTTTCCACGTGCGGGAGAAGAAGGGAAGGAGAAGAAAGACGGACGGGCCGGGCCGGGAAAGGAAAGGAAAAGAAAAAGAAAAAGAAAAGGAAATGGGCCGAGCCCGAGCGAGGAAAGGGAACGGGCCACGTGGGGGAGACTAGGCAACCCTAGCCTTGGCCCGTCATCTTTTTTTTGATTTTTTTAATTTCGATTTTTTTAATTAATTAATTTAAAAAAAAAATTCTTGATAAATTTTAATACTACTAATGTAAGTGCTCCTAATGTCTATATGCGATGCAATTTTAATAAAATTATTTTTTGTTAAGAGATTAGAAACTAATCTCTAATTTTTCAATGCATACTAAAACAAATCGCCAAAATTTAGGTGTCAACAGTGGCGACGAGACACGGGCCTGCAGGTGCTTAAAAGTTACTTAAAAGTACACTTAAGTGTCAAAATCGGAGTAAAAGGGATCGGTTAAGTGCCAACGGTGAAAAATTAAAACCGCTACGCGTGTCATTTTTCCTGGCGGCTTCGTTTCGACGGAAAGATTTTTTTTCAAAATAAAAATCCATGTGGCAAATTTAAAAAAAACAAAAGAAGATGGGGATCGGCGAGGCTATGCAGCCCTCACTTTGCCGCTTGTCGCCGCCCCACCCTCGTCGGGAAGGGCTAGCAAGGGTGGGGCGGCAACGGCGGCGGCAAGGGTTGCACGGCTCTCACCGATCCCCTCCTCCTTCTTCTTCTTCTTCTTCTTCTTCTCCTCCTCCTCCTTCTCCTTCTTTTTCTTCTCCTCCTTCTCCTCCTTCTCCTCCTTCTGCTTATTCTCCTTCTTCTCCTCCTTTTTCTTCTTCTTTTAATAAAATCGATTTTATAATAATATATATTTTTAATTATTTAATATTATTTAATTAATAATTTTTAAAATTCACGTCTGCCAAAGCGTCGTCATTTTGGCTGATTTTTCGCCGATTCAGTTTCCGGCGAGTCACGTAGGCAAGAAAATTAATAAAAAATCGCCACATAGGATCTCCAGGTAGAGTTTCGACGACTTGGCGCTAAAGTGATCTATTTTTTTTTAAAAGTGACACTTAAGTGTCCATCCATGCCAAATTTTGGCACTTCCGCTGTACTTATGCTTGGTGGCGACAGAAGGAGGAGGGCAATCGGCATGGTGTCCAAAGTGACAATGATTTTTGTTTGCGATTGAAAAGAGGAACTAGGATTTGGATTGCAATCTAATTTAATCCCAAATCCTAAAATTAAGAAATGGCGTCCTTTCGAAACATTTCTTTTGTCATCATCTCTTTGATGCACCCTTCACATGATTTAACATTAAATTACTACTACGTAGGATTTTAGATGAGGAATTGCATATTTAATTCAGATGAATTTTTCGTGAAAGTTGTGAATGAATTTTAATGATTTCTTAAAAAGTCATTGTACCAAAATGAATTATGTATAAAAGTTATGACATTATTGATGTCATTTCTTCAAACATTTATTGTGTAATTTTATAACTTTATTTTATATTTTCATCTCTTAAAACGCACCTTCTCTGCATACTTCTTCCCTCGTGGTCATAAACATGACTTCAGTGCATAGACATCCGGTTAGCCCCTTCATGAAGAGTAGCAAAGGGCATTTGGACGGCCTGCCCCACTCTGTTAATCCGTCCCTTTTGTTTATTTTCAAAAAAGTATATAGTGAGCACAAGAAATATATCAAATTTATAAGTATTAATGTCCTATAACCTATTATAATTGTTTACCCACTTAATTTAAATTTGACGTAAAATGAAAAATAGATATTTAGCGAATGAACAATACAAATACTTAATATAGATAACTAGCATTACTCATGAAATTGCGTTCTTTAATACTATATAATACAAATAAGCTCAAAGTAAACTAATTTATAATCGTTATGAAAATTTAACAATAATAAGTTTTTATATATCATTTCAAAAGGATTTAATGAAAATCTTTTCTCAAGGATGCGCCTCATCTCGCTGGGACGCACCCCACCCCGCCTTGCCCCACCCGACAGGAATCACTGGGCGGTGGTGGGATAAATAGTAGGGTGGGGATGAATTGTGATCTCTGCCCAACTCCACTCGTACCCAGCCCTTAGTAGTTCACTTCATTGGGTTCCAATAAAAGTTAATTTAATGGACCCAAAAGAGCCCACCCTAGTTCTTCTTGTGAAATGTCCCACATAGGATGAAAGGGAAGAACATGGGCAGCAAGGCCACTCACAAAACACGAGATCATGCCATGGGACAGATCACGCAGCCACGTGATAAGCACAGAGCGAACTATTCTTTCGCCTTTTACTAAAGAATACCGTGTGCTTGTCACAAATAGTGGCATACGCTTATTTTTGGAGGAGTTCCCTCGACTGAGGGAGCTCCTAAAATAGAGTTAAAAGATGGTTTTGTTGCATTGTACGTTTGGTTCATCTATTCCTAACAAACCTCCCCTGAAGCTGAACCAGTTTCTGACTGATCCCTCTTTCTTTTCCTAGTGACTAATACAGCCGAATCTTTGGACAGATATGTTTTGCTGTTGTCGCAGTGAAGCAGGACGAGAAGAATCTTCATTCTATTCTAGAACCGGCACAGATTCAGCATCTTTAGGAGCCATGCCCACGGACTGTTTCCACGCGCTTTGAATTCCGAATGAGGCCATAAGCATCAGATATTGAACTAGCTGTACTTAGCTATGCAAATGATTCCACCCTGACATACCAGCATGCTCACAAGTCATTCCAAGTTTTCAGGTTATGGATTCAGCTCCTCAAGTCGACTGCCCTGCTGTTGAATTAGTCTTTGAAGTCTTAACCATTGTTCAAGCGACTTCGTTTGACCACATCAAAATCCCAGCACTGCACTACCAAGTGCCAAATGATAACCTCTTCACCAACAGATTATATATGACTATCTTGGAGTTTTATAAAAGCTTAAAACCCCAGTGAGCCCATTTATGGAGTTCTTCCTTGCAGAAAGAAGTAGACAACACAACCATGGCAATGTTGCGGTTAGAGGAAAAGAAATACGTGACTATCTCCATCCCTCCTTTCTCCTTTCGCTGAAGCACCGTGACTGTGCACTCGTAATCCTTGTAACTTTTAGGCTCAAAAACTGGACTATTAGTTTCAAATCAATGTTATGACTGGACCAGTTCAGGCTTCAAAATGCAGAACATTTGGAACAATTATTTCTTGCAACTGCTGTCCTGATAGAAAAGAATGAGCAAACTCCGGTTCATTTTAATAGGCTTTACCTATTCATATATAGAGAAGGAGTAATAGGAGCATGGATTCTTGCTTCACACCAAGCCTTGCTTTTCTAGTTTTCAAGTTTTCCCTCTGTTCTCTGCCGTGTCATAACTAGATGGATTGGTGTTCAATCGCGACCAGCTAACCAACAGCTACAGATCGATTGCTCTTCTAAGCCAAATGACTGCAGAAACTTTCTTCTAAGGATGGGCTTCGAATTCTGAACCAAAATCAGCATGCTGCCATCTCCAAAACGCAGACATGTTTCTGTTTCAATCCTCCTTATCCCAAATCGACTGGACGTTTTCATGAGTCTTCCAAGTCTACAGTTGTTCTTCTTCATTTTTTGTGAAGAGAAACCATGAAAAGGAGTCCCACATAGGGAGTGCGAAAATAATGACAGACCAGAACAGGATGGAAAATAGGAGGCTAGGCAATGTTTCAAAGCATACCTTTCTCGGCCTTTTGGCTAAGATCAAGTGTAGTATCTGTTCTTATCAGTTTAATATCTGATACGTGGACCATTGGTCCACATGATATTAAATTAATCTTTTCAGGGGGAGAGGCCGTTACAGTAGCTTGCTATTGGACTTCTCGCGCGTCGCTTGGGCATTGCACTACTGCCCTTGCCTGGCGCACCCCACCAAGCCCAGTCCAAATGAATTTGCTTCTCTAGAATTATCTTACAAAGCTTTCAAGGTGGTCGCCGATTCTTTCTCTGTGTTGGTAAGTGTTGGGTTGTAGCTGTAGGAGCCAAGCGACCATAGTGAAGAATTCAAAAGACTAGCAATTTCTATTATAGACATACGACATATGGATCCTTGGAGTGCCAAAACTTGACATACGGATCCTTGGAGTGCCAAAACTTGGCATAGGGGGCAAAAGTTACAAAAGGTACACTTAAGTGTCAAAATCGGAGCAAAAATGATCAGTTAAGTGCCAACGGCAATAAAAATCTGGCCAAAACGCCGACATGGCACTTTTTCGGCGATTTGGGTCGAAACAAATGGTCGTTTTGGCTAACATGGTCAAATAAACCCAAAATGACGTCATTTTAGCCCAAAATTAAAATTTTAATATAAATATTAAATAAAAAATATTAAAAGTGATTTTTTTATAAAAAAAAAAGGGTAGCAGCCCGCCCGTGGTCGCCGCCCATCGCCGGTAGGATGGTGGCGACGAACTACGAGGGTCAGATGGCCCTCGCCGACCAAAGGCGACTCAGCGGCGCTGCGCGAGGGTCGCCGGCGTCCACGCGAGGGCTGACGACCTTCGCCCAGATCTGGGAGAGGGTCGCCACCCTCTCCCAGCGTCTGGCGAGGGTTGCCAAGGCGCGCCCAAGCATCGGCAACCCTCGCCGACCGAAGGTGAGGGCCGGGAGAGGCCAGGCAAGGGCGGCCGACCTTTGCCTAGATCTGGGAGAGGGTCGTCGTCCGGCCCACGCCGCCGCCCCCACCGGCAAGGGGCGACGGCCACAGGCGAGCTGCTGCCCCCCTTTTTTTAATTTTGCTTTTAATATTATTTAATTAACATTTATATTAAAAAATCAACTTTGGCCAAAACGGCGTTGTTTTGGGTACGATCAAGTGTAGTATCTGTTCTTATCAGTTTAATATCTGATACGTGGGCCATCGGTCCACATGATATTAAATTAATCTTTTCAGGGGGAGAGGCCGTTACAGTAGCTTGCTATTGGGCTTCTCGCTTGGGCATTGCACTACTGCCCTTGCCTGGCGCACCCCACCAAGCCCAGTCCAAATGAATTTGCTTCTCTAGAATTATCTTACAAAGCTTTCAAGGTGGTCGCCGATTCTTTCTCTGTGTTGGGTTGTAGGTGTTGGGTTGTAGTTGTAGGAGCCAAGCGAACATAGCGAAGAATTCAAAAGACTAGCAATTTCTATTATAGACATACGGACCCATGGAGTGCCGAAGAATTCAAAAGACTAGCAATTTCTATTATAGACGTACTTAAGTGCCAAAAGTTTCAAAAGGTACACTTAAGTGCTAAAATCGGAGCAAAAAAGATCAGTTAAATGCCAACGGTAATAAAAATTTGGCCAAAACGCTGACATGACACTTTTCTAACGACCTGGGATCGAAACAGCATCGTTTTGGGTGTTGACATGGCCAAATAGACCCAAAATGACGTCGTTTTGGCCAAAAATTAAAATTTTAATATAAATATCAAATAAAGAATATTAAAAGCGATTTTTTTAAAAAAAAAAAAAGGTAGCAGCCCGCCGATGGCCGCCGCCCATTGCCGGTGGGGGTGGTGGCGGACGGACAACGAGGGTCGGATGGTCCTCGCCGACCGAAGCGACTCGCGCGGCGCTATGCGGGGCGACAACCCTTGCCCAAGTCGGGGCAAGGGCAACCGACCTTCGCCCGGATCTAGGAGAGGGTCGCCACGCTCTCCCGGCGTTTGGTGAGGGTTGCCAAGGCACGCCCGGGCGTCGGCGACCCTCGCCAACCGAAGGCGAGGGCCGGGAGAGGGTGGCAACCCTCTCCCGGATCTAGGCAAGGGTTGGCT
The DNA here is from genome assembly GCA_014182895.1 of Angophora floribunda. Taxonomy (NCBI): domain Eukaryota; kingdom Viridiplantae; phylum Streptophyta; class Magnoliopsida; order Myrtales; family Myrtaceae; genus Angophora; species Angophora floribunda. The sequence continues at coordinate 18,424,928 of CM024714.1, forward strand.
GCCCTCGCCCTAGCCTAGGCGAGGGTTGGCTGCCCTCTCCTAGGCGCCGGTGACCTTCACCCAAGCCGAGGCAAGGGCGGCCAACCCTCGCCTAGATCTGGGAGAGGGTCGTTGTTCGGTGCCACCGCCCCACTGGCAATGGGGCGGCGCCCACAGGCGAGCTGCTGCCCTCTTTTTTTAATATTATTTAATTAATATCTATATTAAAAATCAACTTTGGCCAAAACGGCGTTATTTTGGGCTGATTTGACCATGTCAGCACTCAAAACGATGCCGTTTCGACCCTTACTCGCCGGAAAAGTGCCGCATCAGCATTTTGGCTGGATTTTCTCACCGTTGGCACTTAACTTATCTTTTTATTCCGATATTGGCACTTAAGTATCCCCTCGTGCCAAGTATTGGCACTTGGGTTGTACTTATGCCTCCATTATACAATGAGCACAGGAGTCTCTTGATGATGGTGAACGTCCCACCAATTCATGGCCCCATTTCAAACCCAGCCACTGCAAAAGCAACCTTAAACCTGAGCAGACGGAAATTTCCCTAGAATACAAAATTCGTGTTTGGAATTCCCTTATCTAAACTACAATTTTTTTTCGTAAGAATCCAAAATTGGTTGAACAGTATCGGTGGTTTGTAAAATTGCTCTAAGGAGTCAAGGTTTAATAAGATAAAAGTGGTGATCGGATAGAACCATAAAATCGCGCAGTTTTTTTATTTTTGTCCACCGACAGAGTTTGTCCCAAAGATAGAAAAATCGGACTGAATAATTGGGGCTCACACGTTGGAATGAATTCAGCATCACATTTGCCTAAGCAGTACGTGAGATGAAGTCAGATATAGGATTAAATACATACAATTGAGGAATGAATTTGGACTTTGCTTTAAGATGGGCTTTGATAGACAAGCTAGTTCAACCCATTTATCATCTTGGAGTATGGAGAAATCCTATTGTCCTTTCTAGGATGGTAAAGGTTCCTAAAACTGTTCAAAGAAAGGAGACATGAACAATAACAATGCCATAACTTGCTTACAGTGCTTACCTGGTGTTATCATTTTTCAATTGATCATTTAAGTGCAACAACTTCCAAAAAAATTGTTCATTTTCAAGTGACATCAACCACTTGTATCATCAAAAAAATCATATGCGACATTATCTTAGAGTAAACAATTTAACATGACCTGCCAGATTTGTCAACACTCAAGATATAGATCAAATGACAATGTTGGGCAGCATAAATTGCTTGAAATTAAGGAATTAGGTTCAACTTGCTCCATAAACAAACCATAAACCCCAAATCTTTCCCTAAATTGAGAAAGCAGGCTTAATTTTCTTCCCAAAAAATTTTAGCCCAAATTTCAGTTTCAATTACAACGGATTATTGAGTGGCAAGGCGCCCTGTCTCATCTCAAGGCAGCCAACGTGCTGACGAAACGAACATGAGCTTCATCAAGGTTCGACGTTGACGCTGGTTGTCGAGGGAGAAATGACGATGGAGGTGGCGGCTGAAGGAGGGGGGAAGCTGGTGTGGTGTCCAAAGTGAAGCGTTGATTTTGGTCTGCAATTAAAAAGAGGGACTAGGGTTTGGATTGCGACATAATCCAGTCCCAGAATTCTCAAATTGGGGGCAATAATGAGCTTAAACAACATCATTTGGTTTGTCTCTAATGAATCGTGTTGTTTGATGTAATATTAAATTTATGTCACATAGGATTTGTAAGTAAGGACAATCGTTGATGGAACTTAAGCGAATGCATTTAAGATTGCTTGAAAAGTTTTGAAGTTATCATACCAAAGTGAGAGTTGTATGTGAATTGTGATTCCGTTAATATCATTTTCCCAAATTTTCTAAAAACATGCCTTTGCTCATGCTTCTTCCCTTAGGTCATAAGCCAACCATCGAGTACAGACATCTGCTTAGTCTCTTTATGGAGAGCGGCAAAGGCACATAGTGTTAAGAAAATCCCTTATAATGTTTTGAAGATAACAAAATAAATCAAAAACCACTAATGTGTCCGATGATTGAGTAAATAGGTGAAAGACACAAGCCGTTATGCAGATGATAGAATGTGTAAAGAATATTATCAAGGATCACACTTGAAAGAACTAGAAGATAAACTCATTGTTGAAGCTGAACAAAGTCTAGATTCTACGACTAAATATGTTCAGACTTTAAGGATAAATCTATTAGATACAAACTCTTGAAGATGAATATGTTCAGACTCAAGTACAGATTGAGAAGTCTACTTTAGACAGAACAGGCTCAAACTTTACATATAGATGGAATAGGTCTAGAACGTGATAAGTCCAAAACATGACAGGTTCAGAACAAAAACAAGATATATATTCAGACTAAAGCAAATTCAGAACTTAATGTTTAGAACGAAGCAAGTTCAGAATGAGACAATCTGATAGAACAAGACTCAGATTCAAAACATGTAACGGCAAGTAATCTGATTTGGATTATGTACTAAAATAAATTTGATTGACTAAATCTAATTGATTGGCAATTGGATCCCAAAGACAAGAACTTTCCTAACGGAAAAGCTCTACTTATAGAAACCTAGATTCTGCTTGTATGAGCGACCATAATCAAGATAGGGATTCTGCTTCTGTCACTTAATGGCTACTAAATCTTCTTAATACAGTTCTGTCCAACATGTAGATTGGAAGACAATCCTCTAGATACTGTTCAACGGCTAGTTTGGAAGTAGATGAGTATATGAGGAGATCAAGTGACCGAATCAAGATAGGGATAGGGATTTTGCTTGTATGGGCGACCAGAATCAAGATAGGGATTCTGCTTCTGTCACTCAATGGCTACTAAATCTTCTTAATACAATTATGTCCAATATGTAGATTGGAAGACAATCCTCTAGATACTATCCAACGGCTAATTTGGAAGTAGATGAGTATATATGGAGATCTATATGGCAAAAAAAAATCCCTATCCCAAAAAACATCTTCTTAATAACCCTAGAGAGGCTATTTATGGAGTTTTCTCTGGCTGGAAAGTAGCAAACACCTATGGCAATGTCGGGGCTCAGAGGAAGACAAATATGTTATTATCTTCATATGTTCACTAAAGAGCCGTGACCGAGCATTTGCAATCCTTGTAACTCTCAGCCTTGCAAAATGGAGTATTAGCTTCAAACCAACGTTATCAAGACTAGGGGTGTCAAAATCGGTCCATGACCCATTTTTTGAATTATATTTTATATTAATTGATTGCATGTGAGTTATAAATATATAAAGACCCAATTAAAATGGGTCTAAAAAATTTCAGGTTGTTTTATATGGGTTGAAAATGGATCAGATAGTTTGATCCATTTTCAATCCATTTAAAACATTAAATAAGTGGTGATGTAAAACAAACAAAACTTCCTCGACTCATACAATCAACCATAGCACTTCACTCACCTTTGCCACTCGCTTTCGCATTGCCTCCGCTGCTTGCCTTCGCGCCGTTTTCCTTCGCACCGCCTCCATCACTCGCCTTCACACCACCTCCACTACACACCTCTACCGCTGCCTCTGTGCCACCTCCACTGCTCGCCTCCATGCCGCTCCCCTTCATGCTGTCTTCACTGTAAGCCTTTGCCGCTCACCTCTGCGCCACCTTTGTCGCTTGCATTCACCCGGCTTCTGCTGCTTGCGTTCACGCTTTTGTCCCTTCAATTGACATCAATCCACCATCCTCCTGATCAAACGAATTCTTAAAAGGTGTGGTCTGTCCTCTCTCTTGATCGACCAATCTCTGACCAAGACCAGCCTCTGCAGGCATCAACCTTCTTCTTCCCTTCACATTTCCAATACCTAATTCCGCTCGATCACACTGTGGGTTGCTTCGGTTGGTGTTGACACCCTCACACAGCCACTCCTCCTTGGCGGTCCTGACCTAGCGAGGGGCATCTACAGCATCGTCGTAGGCCGTGGGGAGGCAGTGCTCCAGAGTGAGGCAGTAGCTGGGGAGACGACGACTACGCCGAGATGAGGGAGCAGAAAACGTGGTGTATCGAGTTGGCCGGGGATCACTAGAGGAAACCGCCGTTGTGGTAATACACAACGACACACACAACTTCTGATCGGGCAAAGGCGACGGGCGAGGCATGTAGATCCAAGCCCAAGTGTTGTGGGTCAGGTTGAGTGGGACATCCATGGTGTGGATAACGGAGGGCTGGTCAAGACTAGGGTCAGCAGGGTATACAGAATGTCGAGGCCTTGCATGACCGTGCCATTTTTAGCAATACGGATCAAATCGGGTATTGAGTTAGATATAAATCACTTAAATTTATATTACAAGAATATGGGTCAAAACAGATTTAAAAAGTTCACTATATATTGGACCATTTTTGACCCAACTCATCCATTTGATGGATCTACACTAAACCAGTCCAAGCTTCAAAATGCAGAACATATGGAGCCATTAAATGAACCAACTCCAGTTCAGTTTAATCTGTTTACTTATTCATATACAGAGCGGTATTTTATCATCTCTTGGGGTCTCGTGCATTGGTAACTACTAAAGAGCAGGATTAATGGAACCATGGATTCTTGCTTCGCACCAAGTTTTGTTTTCCTAGTTTCCGATTGTTCGCTAACTCTAGAACTTGCGTTTCTGGTAGATGGGTTGCTGTTCAAACGGTGACCAACTAACAAACAACACACAGATTGATTGCTCTTCAAAGCCAAGTGACTGCAAAAACCTTTTTCTAAGCATGGAATTCGAATTCTGGACCAAAATCATCATGCTGCCGTCTCTGAACTGCCCGACATGTTCTGTTTCAATTCTCTCTTATCTCAACTCCACCGGAGGTTGTCATGACTCTTTCAAATCCTGCTATTGTTCTTCTTTTTTGCGAAGAGAAACCATGAAAAGGAGTCCCACATAGGGAATCTGGAAAGAGTAACAGACCAGAGCAGGGGACAAAGTAGGAGGCAAGACAGCTGAGCAAATCATACCTTTCTCGGCCTTTTGGCTAAGATCAAGTGTAGTATCTGTTCTTATCAGTTTAATATCTGATACGTGGGCCATCGGTCCACATGATATTAAATTAATTTTTTTAGGGGGAGAGGCCGTCACAGTAGCTTGCTACTGGGCTTTTCACGCGTCGCTCGGGCGTTACACTACAGCCCTTGCCTGGCGCACCCCACCAAGCCCAGTCGAAATGAATTTGCTTCTCTAATATGATCACTTGTCAAGAACATTCGTTTCGTTGCATGACTAGAGACCACAAAGCTTTCGGGGTGGTCTGTGACATTGTCTGACTCTCTCTTTATCGGAGCTGTAGGAGCCAAGCAAACATCAAATGCTGAAGCGAAGTATCCAACGTTTCTCGGGTTCGTGCATTATAATATAGACTGATGGTGGTGTTTGTCCCACAAATTCAGGGATCCTTTTCAAACCCACCCATCACAAGAACAAGGTAACTCGACCCCATGGAATTTTCCCTGAGACTCTGAATTGGTTATTGGAATTTTTCCTTATTAGAACTAAGATTTTTTCACCGTAAGGATCCGAAATCAGTTTATCAGTCTCGATGGTTTATAAAATTGCCTTAAGCAACCGCTATTTAAGTGGACATAATCGTAAAATCTTGCAGATTTTGATCTTCACCATCGATGGAGTTAGTCCAAAAAATAGGAAAATTGGACCTGATAACTAGGGGTCATATGGAATAAACATTTCGAAGAATGAGTTCAGCCTCGAATTTGCCCAGGCGCTACATGAGATGAAGTCAAATTTGAGCTTTTGTATACAATCGATTGAGAAACGAATTCAAAAACTTTATTTTAAGATGGAGTTCAGCCTCGAATTTGCCCAAGCACTACATAAGATGAAATCAAATTTGAGCTTTTGTATAGATTGAGAAACAAATTCAAACTTTATTTTAAGATGGATTTCATAGATAAGCTAGTTCAATGCAGTAACATCTCAAACTATAGAGAATTTGGTCACTCTTCTTGGGATGAGAAAGGTCCATAACACTATTCATAAAAGGAGGAAATGGACAATCACAATGCTACTAGTTTCATATGATGCTCACCTGATGTTATTACATTTCTAATGACCATTTAAGTGCAAAAATTTCTGAAAATTGATTATTTTCAGGTGACATCAGTCACTTGTGTCGTTAGAAAATTCCACATGGCTTTCTTTTAGAATAAATAATCTAACGTGACTTATCAGAGATGCCAACACTCAAGATATAAATCACATGACCTTGTTTGGCAACATGAATTTGCCAAAATTGAGAACTAGGTTCAACTTGCAAGAGGGCAGTTGGTGCGGTGTCCAAAGTGAAGCATTGATTTTGGTTTATAATTGAAAAGAGTGGTTAGGTTTGGATTGACAGCATGATTAGTCCCAAATTCTCAAATTGGGGGTAAGAAAAAGTTTTAAGGACATCGGTTTAATATTTTCCCAATCATCTCTTTGGCAAGTTATATTGCCTCGGCAAGATTTTCATACTAGGGCAATCGCTGATGTAATTCAAGTGAATGTTTTTAAAAGTACTAACACTTAAATGATCATTAAAAGTTATAACATCAAACTGAGCACTTATAACTATAAGTATGATTTACCAAAATATTTATTATCTCTCCTCACATATCTAAAACCTTATTTTCTTCTCTTCTTTTCTTAAAATTGGTCTAGGCACATTCTTCTTCTCTCGTTGTTCATAAGCCAACCTTCAGTGTATAGACATCAACTTCTCACCTTAGGGTGGATATCTTGCATGTCTCTTCTCCCTTGAGATTTTTAAGGACTTGCTCAATTAGCCCCTTTATGGAGAGTAGCAAAAGGCAAATGGAAACAATTTAAGACGGGAAAAATGTATCAAGATTCAATCGTTGATGATAATATCTCATCAAATCATTCGCATGGTCTTGGATCATAGACACTAGATATGGACATGTGGCTCAAGAAATCAGCATCCCATGGTGCCTCATCACGAATGAGCAAAATTTTCTTGATGATAAATACAAGTGTACAATACAAACCCAGAAATATAGATAAGCACTATGGAGTTTGCAATTTTTTAATAGTAATGAACCTAAAAGAGCCTCTAATTATTCTTATGGAACGTCCCACATAGGATCAAAGGCAAGAACGGGGAAACAAGGCCAGTCATAAAATATGAAGTCGTAGAATTAGGTAAATCACGCAGCCGTCTGATGAGCACAGAGCGAACTATTCTTTCGCCTTTTACTAAAGAGTGCCGTGTGCTCGTCACAATTAGTGGCATACGCCTATTTTTGGAGGGGCTTCCTCAATTGTGGGAGCTCCTAAAATAAGCAGTTCAAATGATATCTTAGCCCCTTAAACATGCGACATCAGGTAGTGTCTTGAAAGGCGGTGCTCGCATTGAATTCTGAATGATTATTAGCATCAGATATTGAACTAGTTTTTTTTTTTTTGGCTGGTATGCTGGGAACCCCGCGCCGACTGAATGACTATTAGCATCATATATTGAACTAGTTGAACTTAGCTATGCGGAAGATTCCAACCTAATTCAAGTTCTAGTGTTTTATGGAATACCGTGCTGCTACTGTTAGTCTCAAGATTTAATCATTGTGCAAGTGACCTCGTTCGACCATGTCAGAACCCCGACATTGCTCAGCCGATCGCCGAATCATACGCTCTTGAATAGCAGGGTATATGTGACTATTTGTCGAGTCGTAGGAGCTTAAAACAGAGGGCCTGTTTATGGAGTTTTCCATGCTGAATCTAGCCAACTCCTGTGGCATTGTCGGGGTCAAAGGAAGAGAGATATGCGACTATCTTCATATGTTTCCGTGACCGTGCACTTGCAGTCCTTTTAACTCTCGGGCTCGAAAACTGGACTTTATCTTCCAACCGAAGTCATCAATGGACCAGTTCAGGCTTCAAAATGAAGAACATTTGGAGCAATTGTTTCTTGCAACTACTGTCCTAATTTGAAAATAGAAAATGAACCAACTCTGGTTCAGTCTAATCGGCTGGCTTATTCATATATAGAGTAGTATTTTATCTTCCCTTGGGCTCTCTCGCAAGTGTAACAACGAAAGAGCAGGAGCAATAGGACCATGGATTCTTTCCCTCTGTTCTTTGCCTCCTCGTAAGTAAATGGATTGTTGTTCCATCGCCAACAGACGGTACACAGATCAATTGCTTTTCTAAGCCAGGTGACTGCATTTGATCTGAATCAATCCTCTCTCAATCTCAAACTCCACTGGAGGTTTTCGGGAAACAGTGAAACCGTGTCCCACACGGGACGCGAAAAGCAGCACAGACCAGAGCAGGACACAAAGGAGGAGGTTAGGCAACGTTCCAAAGCATACCTTTCTCGGCCTTTTGGCTAAGATCAAGTGTAGTATCTGTTCTTATCAGTTTAATATCTGATACGTGGGCCATCGGTCCACATGATATTAAATTAATTTTTCCTGGGGAAGAGGCTGCCACAGTAGCTTGCTACTGGGCCTCTTACGGGTCGCTCGGGTGTTGCACTACTGCCCTTGCCTGGCGCACCCCATCCAAGCCCATTTAAAATGAATGTACTTCTCTTAGTATTAGCCTGTCATTATCTCTTGTTGTAACATATTTTGGATTTGCTACTTAATAAGCAAAGTCGATGCTTTTGTGTTGCATAACTAGCCCTGAAAATAAAGTCTTCAGGTGTGGTCTCTGACTGTCTTTCTAGCTGGTGAATAACTATTCGGTTGCAGCTTTAGGAGCCCAAGGCAAACATCATTGTTGAAGTGAAGAACTCAAAAGACTAGTGATCTATCTTTGTTCCTCGGGTTTATTTGTCCCAAGTGTTTTGTTCTATTATACAATGAGAATAGTCTTTTTTGTGATGGTGAATGTCCCACAAATTCATGGCTCCTTATCAAATACACCCACCGCAAAAATTACCTAACCCGACCCAACAGAAATTTCCCTAAGATCCGTTTTTGGAAATTTTCCTTATTTAAACTTCAATATTTTTCGATATGGATCCAAAATCGGTTGATGACTGGTTTGTAAAATTGCTTTAAGCAATCACGACTTAGATGGTAAAATCAGCAAGACTGGACTGGAAAGTAAAATCATGCAGCAAACTTAGAGAGAGACTTCCAAAGATGATGATGGTGCCGAAGGGAGGAGGGCAGCCGGTGTGATGTCCAAAGTGAACCATTGATTTTGGTTTATAATCAATATGAGGGCCTAGGGTTTTGATTGCAACAAACTCTGGGATAACTATACTAGAAGTATCATAATTATCGTATAATGCTCACTCGAGCATCATAATATTTTTTTCCTTTCACTTGAGCGCCACATCAGTGTAAATGGATCACTTGAATGTCATTTCCAACAAATCATTCTACATGGGTTTTTTTCTTAATTTTAAATTTTTGATATAGAATTTTTAAAAATAAATTAAAGCATACCGTGGAAATTGTCCACCATGGAAAGAGTATAAAAAATGTTGTCATTTCTTATTGTTTCACTAAAATCTTCTACAGTTAGACGAGGCCTCTTCCTCAAACAAGTAGTTTTCAATCTCTCTCTCTCCCCTCCTAATATTTAAGTGGTCACTTTAAAAAAATCAATGAACCTAAGTGTTCACTTCTAAAATTTTATGGCATTGAAAGGATCATTCATGAAGTTATTCGAACTTTTGTTGTCCTTTATCAGACACTCAAATGGCTTGTTTGCCTTCTCAAGTGCTAACTTCAGTTTTCTACAAGCCATGTCAAATGATGTATTATAAATTAATGCCATGTTGGCTTTTCCAACAAGGCAAATCACCAATGGAACTTAAATGATCAATTTTTCAAATTTGTAACACTCAAATTAATAATAAAATACTTTTGGCACTCATGTAAACGCTGTACAAAAATTATGACACCACTAGTGTATTTACCCTTGACATATTTTAGTCTCAAATTGGAGGCAAGGAAGAGCTTAAACAACGTCATTTTAAAACATTATAATGTCATCATATCTCCCATAAGTCATGTTGCACGATGAAATATTAAATTAATGTCATACATGATTTTCAAGCAATGGCAATCATTGAATTTACTTAAGTTTACAATTTTAAAAGTTATGTCACTTTAGCGATAACTTGAAAGTTATGATAACAAAGTGAGTTTTACATAAGTCACGACACTATAAACGTTATTTCACAAACATTTATTATCTCTATTCACCCAATTTAAACTCTTAGCCCCTCCATAAACAGTAGAATAGGCGTGTAGAAATAATCTAAGACAACAAAGATCTCTTGACATACGATTCTTAATAGTATGATCTCATCAAATCACTTGCATGGTCTTTGACCATAAACTTTAGGGTGAGCGTGGGACTCGAAAAATGTGTATCCCATGATGCCTCATTGTGAATGGGGCAAAACCTTCTCTGTGAAAAATGCCGCACAATGCATTTGGTGGGGTGGGACGGGGCGATATCGGTCGCACCCCTTTGTATATATTTAAAAGATTATATATTAATTACGAGTAAAACATAAAAAGTCATGATTGTTATATCATATAACTTGTTCTAATTTGTTACCCACTTAATTTAAAGTAAAATAAAAACATTTGTTATTCAGTGAATAATACAAACACTTAATCATAAATAAGTAGTGTTAAGTTGTTTAGTTCACATTTCTGTAACAGTTGTAAAATACGAATAAGCATAATAAGTAATGAACGAGCTTCCACTATTTCTTCTTATGAAACATCCCACATAGGATGAAAGGCAAGGACATGGGCAAGAAGGCCAGTATCAAAAAGACGAGGTTGTACTATTGGAGAAATCACGCAGCCATGTGAGGAGCACAGAGCGAACTATTCTTTCGCCTTTTACTAAAGAATACCGTGTGCTCGTCACCATAAATGGCATACGCCTATTTTTTGAGGAGTTCCTCAATTGAGGGAGCTCCTAAAATAGAGTTCAAATGATCCCATAGAATTTCTGATTCCTTTGAAAATGTGAGAGTTCCTCAATTGAGGGAGCTTGTAAAATAGAATTCAAATGATTCCAAAGCATTTCTGATTCCTTTGAAAATGTGATTGCAAACATAGCTCGAAACCGAACCAGATTGTCAATCTCTTGGGAAGGGCTGAGCACGGATCCGGAAATGTTGTAGTGACCATGCCCGTTCCATCGAATTCTGAATGAGTCATATTGAACTAGTCGCACTTTGCTATGCAAATGATGAGGCATATTGAACTAGCTGTACTTCACTATGCAAATTATTCAACCCTCAGATGCCAGCATGCCCATAAGTCATTCCAAGTTTTTGGGTTATGGATTCGGTTCCTTAAGTACACTGCCCTGCTGTTGAATTAAAGTCTTAACCTGTTTAAGTGACCTCGTTCGACCAAAGGATATACCCTCTTGACAACAGGGTAAATGTGACGTTCTTCGAGTTATAAGAGCTTAAAACCCCAGATAGCCTATTTGCGGAGTTTTTCCTTGCTGGAAAGTAGCCAAAGCCCGTTGCAATGTCTATCTCAGAGGAAGAGATATATGCAACTATCTCCATATGTTTTTCGACTTTCACTAAAGAACCGTGACTGTGTGCTCACAATCCTTGTAACTCTCAAGGCTCAAAAGCTGGAACTATTGGCTTCAAATGCAGAACTTAGGGAGCAATTGTTTCTTGCAACTGCTGTCCTAATTGAAAATAAATGAACAACTCCGGTTCATTTTAACCGGCTTACTTATACATAAATACAGTATAGTATTTTATCATCTCTTGGACTCTCTCGCATGAGCAACAACAGAAGAGGAGTAGTAGGACCATGGATTCTTGCTTTGCACCAAACCTTGCATTTCTAGTTTTCAAGTTTTGGCTTGTCCTCTGCCTCGTCTTAAGTAAAACGGATTAGCTTTCAATCGCCACCAACAAACAACACAGATCGATTGTGTCTCTAAGCCAAGTGATTGCAAAAGCTTTCTCGTAAGGGTTGAATTTGAACAACAAATATATGCCACCATGTCCAAACCACCTACTGTGTTCTGTTTCTATCGTCTCTCATCTCAACTCCACTGGAGGTTTTCATGAGTTTTCCAATTCTGCTATGTTCTTTCTTCTTTTTTGCAAAGGGAAAGAGTGAAGAGGAGTCCCACATAGGAAATGCCAAAAGCATCACAGGCCAGAGCTGGGAACAACAGAGGAGGCAGGGCAGCAGTGCAAAGCATACCTTTCTCGGCCTTTTGGCTAAGATCAAGTGTAGTATCTGTTCTTATCAGTTTAATATCTGATACGTGGGCCATCGGTCCACATGATATTAAATTAATTTTTTCAGGGGAGAGCCACAACAGTAGCTTGCTATTGGGCCTCTCGCGTGTCGCTTGGGCGTTACACTACTGTCCTTGCTTGGCGCACCCCACCCAAGTCCAGTGGAAATTTATTTGCTTAACCAGTATTCTCCTGGTACTTCTGTTTATTTTGCATTTCTGACGGGGTCAGAAGAATTCTTGGATGAAGGCTTGAAAAAGAAAGCTCCAGTGGGTCGAAGTTGGAAACCTCGCCTCGTTTTAAGCTCGATCAGCAAACGGAGTTTAGAATTGACACTTTGGATCCTCAATGGAAGAGCAAACAAGTGGCTCCTGCTCAAACATTTGATCCGCCATGACACTGCCCACCAACTGACAATTGTTACTACATGAACTCAACTTACATTAAGCATAGAAGGCTGAGCAACTAGGACTGCTGGAAAAGCAACCCAACGTTAAAAGCAAACGAGAAAATAGATTGCAGTATGCTTTTACTCACTTCCATTTTGATTCTTACATTGTACAATGACACGATGCACAGCGACTGTCAACCTCCATGAATTGTTTATTCTCCACACACATGACAGACAGTAGAAACCATGTTCAAGCAGGCATTCCTTAGCTTGAACCAGCAAAGCAGATGCCAATCAAAGACATCCGAAAATTGCAAACAAACAGAGATCAATGTGGGAACAAGTTTTTGGGCTTGAAGAGACCTGCACTTTCAGTGGATCATCCCCACTGCCCACTTATATCTGTACCACCTCGCTACCAAGAGAAAAGCTGCCGAGTGGATCACATTGAGGACCGCCAAGAGCCAAAAGAAGTGATGGAGGTGACTGTAATTCAGATTGTCTGGTATGCATCCCAGCTTCCCGTGTCTTGTACTCATACTTGCAACTATAGTCACAAGGAGAGAGCTCGAGGAGTTTATAAGCGCATTCATGGTGAGCGGGAGAGCAGGGCATGTGCTCCTCATGGCATTGGGCGCTTGCTCATAGAAAACTCCAATTGCCCAATGAACGTGAACACTTCTGCAAAACCAATTTGGAAGTACTGGGGGACCTTCCAGAATATCAACATGGATATGTACTCGTATTTACAGTAGCCTCCTTACCATCTTAAGTCTAAGGACCTCTAGCAGTTGGGTCAGACCATTTCTGTGATCCGTGAATCTCCTTGCCATGGCAACAGTGATGTAGTCATGTATAGAGACCTAGAATATGAGGCTGAGGGTGTCAAAGATGGAGAGGGTGGGAGCTGGAATTGCAAAGCTAGAGTTTCCGACGTGAGGTCTATAGTATTGCCTTGCAAAAACAAGGTATCCATCTTGTTGTACAATAAAGCAAAGACGATTCTGGTGGCCCATACAGGAAGCAGCCGTATGGTTGCCTTTAGCTCCTCCACTTGGGTGATGGTGTGCAGCATCCATGGATTCACGGGTTCCTCAACATGGTTTGTGTTTCCACAGCAGCTGTGTCAAAGAAACTGCAGATTTAGAAAATGCAAAGGAACTGTTAGAATATATAAATAATAAACCACGCCGTCATCTAACAGCTTAACCTTTTAGAATAGTCGGCAGTGGTTCCACAAAATCTTACATGGTATCAGAGCTAGAGGTCTTGAGTTCAAATCTTATCAGGCTCTATTTGCCTCCCTAATTAAATTTCCATACTTAGTACTAGACAAAATACACTTAATACCAAACTAAGTGTGAAGGGGAGTGTTAGAATATATAAATAATAAACTACGCCATTATTTAACAGCTTAAGCTTTTAGAACAGTCGACAGTGGTTCCATTGGGTTGGTGGTCTAAGGATTTGTATGCTAGTTCTCTCTCACAAACAGCAGTATAACCTTGGAACTAACAATCATCCAATTAATCCAATATGTTCTGCACCATAAAGAAATATGTTGGGACTGCTCACTTTCAACCAACTCAGATGACTGACTAATTTAACCTGAATGAATTGAGGAACACTGGTCTAAGCGTTGTTTGAACGGAGCAATCAGACAAACAAAGTTGAAGCACTAACCCCAAATCCTGGGTATGATCAAGCTTGCGGCTTCCTTTGATTGCAGACTCGGCATCTGCAGTCTCGTACAGGAGAGACTTGTCATCAGGTACTTCCACTCGATATTTTCTGAAGGACGCCACCACCACTTGACAGGGGCGTGTGAGGGCTTCCTTCGGGTTTTTGGTTACGATAAAGGCACCTGCCCGAAAAGAAAGTACATACTGCAATTGCCGTAGCAGCTGCTGGAATGCCAATGCCCAATCCCCAACCCACGTTGTTTTGGTGACCTTTTTTTCCCTGTGATCTTGATGTAATTCCGGCGGATTTACTTGGAAGGAAGCAAGAAAAGTTCTTTCTAGTGAGGCAAAGCTTTTGTTAACGTCTGCTGAACATGATACTAACTCAATGGACCGTGTGATTGCGTTGTAAATGTTCTTACTGTGGAATCAGCGCGCTCACTTTCTCTCTATTTGATGCATTTATCAGAAGTAAATGGCCGAACGAGAACTTTCTCTTGGCCTGCTTCCGCTCATGGGGCTGGGATGGGAAATGTGATCTCGGCCCCATTCCGCTCATGCCCAACACTTACATAGATTGCTTCTCGTTGTGTTCCGGTAGAAGTTAATTTAATAGACCCAAAAGAGCACACTCTACTTCTTATGAAAACGTCCCACATAGGATGAAAGGGAAGAACATGGGCAGCAAGGGCAGTCACAAAATACGAGGCCGTGCCATGGGATGAATCACGCAGCCACGTGATGAGCACAGAGCGAACTATTCTTTCGCCTTTTACTAAAGAATACCGTGTGCTCGTCACAAACAGTGGCATACGCTCATTTTTGGAGGAGTTCCCTCAACTGAGAGAGCTCCTAAAATAGAGTTAAGAGATGATTTTGTAGCATTGCAGGTTCTGTTAACTGATCCCTAGCAACCCTCTCCTGAAGTTGAACAGTTTGCAGACAGATCCTGCTTTGTTCATAGTGATGGTTAAACTATTCACACCGCCAAATCTTCGATTTCTTGGAAAGGGCAGGTATGTTATGATGTCTGTCGCTGTGGAGCAGGAAAAGAAGAATCTTGTTTCCATTCTAAACCAGATTCAGCATCTTTAGGAGCCGTGGCCGCAGACTATTTCCATTCGCTTTGAATTCCAAATGAGGCCATTAGCATCAGATATTAAACTAGCTGTACTTAGCTATGCAAATGATTCCACCCCGACATACCAGCGCGCTCACAAGTCATTCCAAATTTTCATTTTATGGATTCAGTTCCGTAAGTCAATTGGCCTGCTGTTGAATTAGTCTTGAGTCTTAACCATTGTTCAATTGACCACGTTAGAACCCCAGCCTCGGACTGCCGAGCGCCAAATGATACCCTCTTGACTAACTGGTTATATGTGACTGTCTTGGAGTTTGTAAGAACCCTAGAGAGCCTATTTATGGAGTTTTTCTTTTCTGAAAAATGTGGCCGACGCCTGAAGCAACGTTGGGCTCAGAGGAAAAGAAATATGTGACTATCTCCATATGTCCTTTCGCCTTTCACTAAAGAACCACGACTGTGCACTTGTAATCCTTGTAACTTTCAGGCTCAACAACTGGGCTATTAGCTTCAAATCAACGTTATCATTGGACCAGTTCAAGCTTCAAAATGCAGAACAAATAAACCAATTGTTTCTTGCAACTGTTGTCCTAATGGAAAAGAATGAACAAACTCCGGTTCATTTTAATAGGCTTACTTATTCATATATAGAGGCTCTATCGCATGGGTAACAACGAAAGAGCTGGAGTAATAGGACCATGGATTCTTGCTTCACACCACGTTTCAAGTTTTCCCTATGTTCTCTGCCTTGTCATAAGTAGATGGATTGGTGTTCAATCACGACCAACAAGAAGCATACAAATCCATTGCTTTCTCTAAGCCAAGCCAAGTGAATGCAGAAACTTTCTTTATAAGGATGTGATTCAGATTCTCAACCAAAATCGGCATATTCCGCCATATCCGAACCGCCAATGTGTTCTGTTTCAATACTGTCATCTCAACTCCAATGAAGGTTTTCATTAGTCTTCGGAGTCGGCCATTGTGTCTTTTTTGCGAAGATAAACAGTGAAAAGGAATCCCACACAGGGCATATGAAAAGCATCACGGAGCCGAGCAAGGAACAAAATAGGAGGCGAGGCTACTAGGCAAAGCATACCTTTCTCGGCCTTTTGGCTAAGATCAAGTGTAGTATCTGTTCTTATCAGTTTAATATCTGATACGTGGGCCATCGGTCCACATGATATTAAATTAATTTCTTCAGGGGGAGAGGCCACCGCAGTAGCTTGCTACTGCGGCCTCTTGCTCGTCGCTTGGGTTTTGCACTACTGCCCTTGCCTGGCGTACCCCACCCAAGCCCAGTCAGAAAGAATTTTGCTTCTCTAGCGATCGCCTAGTTTGAAGAATTGGATGCTTGGCAGATAGAAATACTTTGCTGAGGAAAGATGTCCTCAATCATTTTCAGTGTCGCAGCCATATTTTGTGTATTCACTCGCATCACTTCATTTCTAGTGTTGGCTGTTACTATAAGATGGTCAAGTTCAGCGCGTAGGGAACTGCGCAAATGTTCTAATGTCAAAATGTCCAACAAAGTCCAACATATTCAGCAGAGAGTTAAGCGTGAATCAAAATCTCATTGAGGGGAACAGGAGATTTCAGCCACATGTTTAATCTGTCAACGTGCAACCAGGAAAATTGCAACAGAAGGCAGGGAAGGATCTTTACTCATTGATATTCATGATCTCATGGAAATCGAAATTGCTTGAGGGAGATTCTGAGATGATTGGAGTACAACCAGGCCAGTGAGCAAGGTAAAATCAGTTGCATCTGTAAAAATTCAAATGTCCTATAAGGCCAATAATGCCGTGTCGGTGGTGCAACGCACCTGCTTCATTCCGTGCAGCAAAAAACTAATGCTGCTATAAAAAGAAAATGTTTTGATACGGCAGATGTTGTTTCACCTTCCAAATGATGCAGATCTTTTTTGAATATGTGCTGGCTGAGTTATATCTATACACCATGGCTATAGACACTTTGCAAAAACTTGTGAATGGACTGAAGCCGTCAAGTTTGCTTTCTGTTTCAGAGATTTCCGAATTCTGCAGCTGTCTTTGGACTACTTTCTTGTGGATGGAGTGCAAACCTTCCACAGAAATTTAGCAACCCCCGAATATCTAGCAGTGAAGTCGGTGGGAGGATGTAGTGGAGTATTTTTATTCGTCAAACATTAAATTTGAAGAATCTGCTGCAATGAGTGAGTGAACCCAACTTCAGCGTATAAGCATCAGGTTTGCCCCTATCTTGGAGTAGCTGAGGCGTGTCCAAATGACGTAAGATGGCGAAAAAGTCTCACCAACGTACGAAAGTTTAGCTCTTTAACCAAGCTTCATGCGAATTTGATTCTATCTGACAGCGTACCCACTATTGCAAGGGCTTCTCCGTATCTCTTGTCCGGAATTTATTGGAGGAGGAGGTTCTGGATAAGAGCCACAAGTCGTCCTCCTCTTTCTTTCACAACAATTCAGTTTATTTTCCTAGTTCTTTAAGTTTCTTAAAAGCTCAACCGGAAACTGAGTTTCCTTCTGCCGATCTAAAGACTGCGCAAACTCACCTGGAGGTCCAACATTAGATTTGAAAGTTCCACTTTAAGTTACTCTGAAGGTTGAGCACCTACTGCAAGTGCAAACCTCACTCAAGACGGCAAATGGGGACTGCCCTTTCGTTTCCTGTACTCGGTGTCAATATGATCCGGTCAATTCACCACCATAGTTTCTGATCTTAGCTCTCATTTGATAAACCAAAAAGGACTTGATTGGTGGTGATATAAGTAAAAAATGGATTAAATGCTCCACTCCTATATTCGAAGATGATTCCACCAGCGGTAGCAGCACAAACAGTTGTAAGTCCCACATGGGAAAAGAGGCAAGGACATGGCAACAGTAACAGTCACTAAAACACGGGGTCGTCCCCCCGAAAACTCACGCAGCCATGTGGTGAGCACAGAGCGAACTATTCTTTCGCCTTTTACTAAAGAATACCGTGTGCTCGCCATAATTAGTGGCATACGCCAATTTTTTGAAGGTGCTTCTTCAACTGAGGAAGTTCCTAAAATAGAGTTTAATTTTTGAAGGAGCTTCTTCAACTGAGGAAGCCCTTTAGGAGCTTAGAAATATGTGTAGAGCATAAGAAGGTATGTCTGATTGACAATCATGACCTATATATTTCAACACTTGCATTCTGCAAATTTTGATTCTGTTGATTATTTGCCCTTGAGCTACTTATCGGCCCACAGATGATTCTGGAGTCGCAAGGGCATAAACCACCGAAGACTTTGTTTGGAGTTATACCTTCATCTAAAAGCAGCAAAAACAGCTGATGCCAATAATCAGAATCCTTGGAAATAGATGTACGAGAATGGAGGACCGAGGACATGCCAAGTTGAAAGGAGGAGACCCGTTTAACAGGGATCCACTCGAAAAAATCCCAATTGGGTCATCTGCTAGAATCGTGCTGGCACTTATTGAGCACCGAGCGGACTATTCTTTTCTTTCACCTTTTACGAGAGAGTACCGCTTCCATGTGTGCACCATAAGCAAGCAGCGTACTCCAATATTTGGAGGGCTCTCTTAACCACAGGGAGCTCTCCTTGAGATGAAAGCAAAAAACTCGAATGCCCGAGCAAAATTTCAGATAGCTTCCTTCATCACAAAGATACTTTACATTTGGTACTCAACATCATGCATCTCCAGCATAAGTAGTTTCTCTAGACTGGGTTAAATGTGACGTGTATTGCCCTTCTCCATCCAATTTTTTCTTCACTCTCTCTCGGCAAAGGAGACTCTACTATGCATCCCAAATGGCTGTAATTAGTTACTCACCTCTATCCTCATTTCCTGAATAGAATATCAAGTTCGATAATGAGTGATCTCTCGAGCACGCACTAGGGCCTGGTTAGCTTGAAATCGAACTTATCCTGGCACCCAGATCGAGCTTTGAGCATCCTTACTTCTTCTTCATGGTCGAATGCCCTAATGGCCCCCGCCAGACTGTGGACTGCCTCACCCAAATCTTTTTGCCCATTTTTGAGTTCTCTTCACTTGGCTTATATGGAGTATACCAGGCACTGGGCAGTAAAGCAGGCAAGGCCGTCGTGATGGTTATGTGCCTTGATCAGTAAAACACAGAAACTGGACCATTCCTATGCCACCACTAGCTATTAAAAATGATCAGTGCCATCCCGCGTACAACTCTCCCTCATTTTCAAATGCTTGTTTACTTCTTTTTGGCAAAGAGAAACAGTGAACCTTAGTCCCACATAGGGATTGCAAAACGCATCACAGAGTAGAGCAGGACAGAAAAGAAGAGGAAAGGCGACGTTCCAAAGCATACCTTTCTCGGTCCACATGATATTAAATTAATTTTTTCAGGGGGAGAGGCAGCTGCAGTAGCTTGCTACTGGGCCTCTCGCGCGTTGCTCGGGCGTTGCACTACTGCCCTTGCCTGGCGTACCCCACCCAAGCCCAGTTTAACTTGTGTTAATTTTGCACTTTGGGTGAGACATACCTTAGTTTGCTACTTAATATGCGAAGACGATTCTTCTTGCTGCATAACTAGGTCAAGAAGATATACTCTGGTGATGAATGAACGCACTCCAGTGATAGGTTGAAAAACAAAGCACTAGCGATGGGTTGGAGATAGAAACCTTGCTCTTGTTTTTGGCTCCGAATGTGAAGTTTAGAATTTGAGCGCCTTCGATCGTCAATACAAGAGCCAGGAAGCAAACAATACGTTTGATCGGAGGAAATCTCCTTTTAACTTAATTTCGAAGCTTGAAGATGCACAAGGCTTTGTGCAAGAACATCAAAACAATCCGACCTTTGTTTCGTGTCATCGTTTGTTGGGTCTTCCCTGGACTTCTGCCTCAAAGCATTTGATCCACCATGCCGCAGCTTTTTAACAGAATAATTGTCACTGCGTGAACTCAACTTTCATCGAGAATAGAAAAGGCTGAGCCGACATGAGGAGGCACCAGCAACGACATGAGGAAGAGATGACTGGGGCCGGAGGAGTTTAAGTATAACGCGGAAACCCGTTCAAGTTCGACAAGGTGAGGAATCAGCAGGAACCTGCATTATTATCATCTTGCCGTGCTCAACCTTTTGGGGATGCCAAAGATCCACACGGGGTTGGCTACATGCGTATAGCTCTACATCCTTAGTTCAACCCCGTTCCACGGACAAACACTAGAAACTGCAATTCAATGTACAAAGAGAATATGCTAGAGGTGGTGCATCCACTGCAGACCGGTAACATTTGAGTCTCTTTTTAACTTTCGATTTGTAGACCATCCCTACAAATTACTCGTACTATGTTGTTTATGACCATTAGGCTGAGGATGAATGGAAATTACGTAACATAGCTCTTAGGTTTAAGAAGTTCTTATGCCCCTATGATTCCCAAAATGTGGCCCCCGAAATTATGAGAGATGCCACTGAGTTTGACATCTTCGATAAAATCATAAGCATTAAACTAGATAATGCCAGATAATGCCAGCATGAACACTCCCGTGTACGAAGTCTGTCTAACAACTAAATCTCATATGCAATGGCAGTCTTTCTTCCATGTATTGTGGGGTATGCCACTATATTAATTTGTGCGTGCAAGATAGTCTTCGCCAGTTTCACGGTTCTGTGGTAACCATACATGGATGGGTTCAAGACATGAGATTTTCCCCACTCAGAAATTGGGGCCCTGTGTCTGACATGGAGAAGGCAAGCTGAGAAATTCCCTCTGGATGTAAGAACGAGACGAAATTCAATGTATAAGATGCTGAAAAGAGCATGCGAGAAGATGGATGTGCTGACCCTATACTCCCCCACTTGTCGTGGAAGTGCCAGTCTCTCGTTGTTGACACCACAAAATTGGAGGGTTGCTAAAATTTTAAAGGGATTTCTTTTAGGTTTTCAATGATACAAAGGATGCTTCCAACACCAGCAATTAAACTGTCAAACAACCCCATTGTTCCGTTTCAATACATGACGTTAGTTGAATGGGCGAACAAGGAAGGTGATCCGTTCTTCAACAAAAAATATTGGCCATGAAGACGAAATTTTTTCAAATATTACAAGGATATTTCGTTGGTTTTTTGGTGTCCACTCTCTTATATTCTAGGTTCAAGTTGGAGGAGCTCAAGACTTTGTTATTCCATATAACAAGAATTATGGAGTGGATGAGGAGGTTCAAATGAAGTAGATATTGGTGATGGTGAGGAATTGACTCTGCAATATATATGCTACACACGCCAGTTGATTGACGAGTTCCATGCCACGGATGGGGATGCCACCTTCATCAGACAGTGCTAAAAATTTGTGTGGTCTCGGTTTATTAAGAACACCCCCACAGACTTCTACTAACTCTGTCTTCATCTACTGATGAATTGGAGATATATTTGACAACAAATTACTGTCAGTACATTGAAAGAGTTGGCACAGACAATGTCAACATTTTGAAATGGTGGAATAGGAGTGTCGCTAGTTTTCCGGTTCTTTCCATCATAGCTAAATTCTATAGTACCATCAGTCCATGTTCGGTACTAGCCAACAGATCTTGGAAAACTATAGATGGAGTATGTTTGCGAAAAAAATTTAGGTTGTCTTACGATATGATTGATTTTTGCAAGAATTGACTTCAGCCAAGCTTGCTCAAAATGAACAAGAGGACAACGTTAATGCTGTATCATCTGAATTACGGTGAGGAACACGATGTCAAAGGCAGTGAACTTATTAGACATTACTTTGGGTGTAATTTGTGGGTAATCATTGTTGCGGCACTTGTACTCGTAATTTTATAATGGTAAGAAATTTGAATCCATATAACAAAATTCAAAAAATCATTGCTCTTTTGATCTTTTTAATCGTATCAAACCTATTTTATGATCTAAAATAAAACACGACCGGATATCTAAAGTCACAAAAGCATGCATATAAACATATCGTATTTTCTAGCTCATGCTTCTTGGCAGCTATCTAGCACCAAGTGTATTAGGATTAGAAATTTTTTTGTGATGAGCGTAGGAGAAAGCCTTCCTTGGATTTGCCACAAAAATTTCGATTTCATTGCTATAATTGGAGATGCTATCACATTTCAAATTTTTAGAAAAAGAAGATGCTTATACTTGGTTCTTGGCCAGGCCTAAGGCCAAGCAATGCCATCCGGGATGTTGTTCTCCAGCTCCAGGACAAGCAATCGAAATCGTGTTTTTCCGTTAAAAACTCTGGGAGAGCTCGAGCCGCAATCTGATCCACTCCTCCAGCAACCTCCACGTGTCGTAACATTCACCAGTGCCCATAAATATCCCACCCCTCTCTCTCTCTCTCTCTCTCTCTCTCTCGCTTCCCCGCAAATCTGGAGAACCAGTCTTAACAAATATCATCAGTCACCCTTTCGCTCTCTATGTGAAGCAGCTGAAAGCTTCCTTCTTCATGGCCATGAACGCCAGAGCCTTCCTCTGCTCCTACTCCCCTCACCCCGACTCCCTCCTCAAGCAAAGAACTTCACTCGGTCCACCACGACCGCAGCCCCTGCCGAGGAAATGCTTCGCAGAGGCGACTCGGTTCCACTGCCGGGTCCGATTGATCTCGGGGGGACGACGCTACACGTTCCGGGTGTCGGCCCGAAACCCCGGCCTGAAGTCGGAGCAGTACGAAATCACGGACGTGCAAGAGTCGGCGAAGTTCAAGAACGGCCAAGTCGAGGACGAGGGTGTTGTTGTTCCTTGGTGGGAAGAGTTCCCCAAGAGATGGGTCATCGTGATCCTCTGTTTCTCGGCCTTCTTGCTCTGCAACATGGACCGAGTAAAGCCTCTGTCTCTCTTCTCCTTGCTCATCCATTACTCTGCTTCCCAGTACTGTGGCCATGGCTACACACAAGAATTTGCTTTCTCAATTTAGAATTGTCCCGGCAGGCGGATAATTATTAGAAGGGAGGCGAGTGCTCCTGAAAACGTTATTCGTTTCAAGCTAAAGAATGATCAAAATGATGGGCATCATCATTCCATGACGTTGCTACTTTTTGCCTTGCTTCCTTCATTTGATGCTGGTGAATTAGCAACTTGGAGAGTGACCTTGGCACTGTTATCCTTTCCAAGAAAAACCTGTTTGACGAAGGCAAATGTAAAGCCTTTCTTAGATGATGCCATTGTAGGAAAGGGAAGGAAATGCCACATGTGTTTATCCTTGTTTGGATTTTTTTTTTTTAATGAATTCTTCAGGGTAACTGGATGTGGATGCACATCTGTGATATGGCGGCATGGCCAGCTGTAATTTGAGACGTGAGATGCTATAAATTGACTCGACCCTTCGAATCTTGTTTAGATGGGCCATTGTGGACTATTAATTGAGTCGATTTACTCCTCTCAATTGATAAGATCCCAGTTCCATTAGATTTGTCTTCTACGGGAATTGTATGACATTGTTAAATTTGCTAAGTGACATTGCATCACAGAACATGTTTAATCAGTTTCTTTAGAGGCGGGTCCTTACTGTTGAGGGCATCAATAGGTAGTTCAGTCATATGGGCAGTGAATTAACGTGAATTCTCTAAGAGTCCCTCAAAATTTGGAAGCTATAAGGATGGTAGTTTTGATCTCTTTTGAAGACCTTCCTTGTATCTTAAGTTTCTCTTAATCTGATAGTCGGATCCATTTCTCTCGGGTTGTAGTTTTTGTTATGTTTCATTCTTCACTGAGCTAAACACTGTGAACAGAATATATGCATTAATTTTATGACTGGAAGTTAGTAATTGGCTATGTGAATAATTTTGCTAGTTGTTTATTAGACGACAATTATATCCATCTTTTGATGCAATTACAATCCCAAACTTGGAAATTTCAGATTTGGTCACATTCTAAGTATGTACATGTTTTTCCAAGAAAACAGAGCTTTTTCAGTTAGCATCTTTATACAAGTTTGCTTTGGCAGGTAAACATGAGTATTGCTATACTTCCCATGTCTGCAGAATTCAACTGGAACCCAACCACTGTTGGTTTGATACAGTCTTCCTTTTTCTGGGGCTATCTCCTCACCCAGGTAAAGACACTTCTTTGGCACACCTAAAGACTATTGAGATTTTGGTGGTTCCTTTCCTTCATTATATGCCTGCAACAATTTGGATTATCTGGATAAGCCTGTTATCAAGAAACCAAGTGTTCCTTTCTTGCTCTGACTCCAGTCATCGATGACAGATTGCTGGCGGTATTTGGGCAGACACAGTGGGTGGGAAACTTGTCTTGGGATTTGGGGTAGTCTGGTGGTCCATTGCAACAGCTCTCACTCCAGTCGCTGCTAAACTTGGGCTTCCTTACCTACTTGTTGCCCGTGCCTTTATGGGAATTGGCGAGGTTAGCTCATTGTTCTACTTAATCAATTTCATTCTCCTTACTGCATCTAGCATTCAAAACGAAATTTGATATCAGGCGCATTTTTGTGTATAGTTTGTGGTTTTATTTTTTTATAAAGATAGTAACAATTTTTTTTTTTGTGTAAAAACCATGTTGAATCATTATGTGTCTGATCTTTTCTCCCCCACTTCTGTTCAGGGTGTTGCCATGCCTGCAATGAATAATATCTTGTCAAAATGGGTTCCAGTATCAGAGAGAAGTAGATCACTGGCACTGGTCTACAGTGGCATGTATCTAGGATCAGTCACTGGCTTCGCCTTTTCGCCATTTTTGATACATCAGTTTGGCTGGCCATCAGTCTTCTATTCTTTCGGTTCTCTGGGAACATTATGGTTCGCAACCTGGCTAAATAAGGTGACTTCTTTTGTCATTCAGAAAACTGGATTCCTATGGCATTTTTTAAAATTATACTGCTGGATGAGATCATATCTTCGAGAACTTTTATCACTGAAAATTTAATTTCGAGAGTTCTTATTGCAGGCATACAGTTCACCTCTCGATGATCCTCAGCTGCGGCCTGAGGAGAAAAAGCTGATTTTAACCAACAGCATTCCAAGAGAACCTGTGACAACGATACCATGGGGGTTAATACTGTCGAAACCACCTGTGTGGGCGCTAATAACATGTCATTTCTGTCACAACTGGGGGACATTTATTCTTCTCACATGGATGCCAACATACTATAATCAAGTAAGCTTTTGACTCATCCCTTGACTTTCGTACTCACTTGATAACTGATAAGATTACTCACATGATAATTGGTGTACCAGTGGATTATCATGGACCATCTTTGTACAATAATTGACATGCTTCCATTTCATCTATCCTAAAATAATTACAGGTTCTAAAGTTCAATCTCACAGAATCAGGGCTTATATGTGTATTACCTTGGCTTACCATGGCATTTTCTGCTAATCTTGGAGGTTGGATTGCGGATACTCTTGTCAGCAATGGCTCATCTGTGACTACAGTTCGCAAGGTACCCTTTTCTAACACTTCATGTCTTAGTAACATAATGTAAATACTAAGAATGCTAAAGTTCAGGAAGATCATAATGAAAATACTAAGAATGAAAAAAACTGAACATGTTTCTTACTGATGAAACATGCTCAATCTTCAACTTACAGTGACAATCTACTTTAACTGGCTATTTCCTGTAGTAAGAGGGTCCTTTGATCAGTTGCATATTGTTTAGCTTTAGCTATGTCGAATTAGCTTCTCTTGACGTCTTTCTTGTGCTTTTCACATTAAGTAGATCACATTTATTGATCCGGTGACAGCTTGCTTCATATCGTGCAGATCATGCAGACAATTGGATTTCTTGGTCCTGCTTTTTTTCTTACCCAGTTGAGCCATGTTGACTCTCCTGCAATGGCTGTTTTATGCATGGCTTGCAGTCAGGTTTGTCTCCATCTCACTGAATCTAGAATGTTAATGTGTCAATGTGTAATTTTAGAAGAAGAGAGAATTATTTATGGCCAAAACCTCACTTCACCTATCAGAAGGTTTTCTTAAATCACTTCTCGTCAATTAGGAAGATGAAGCATCTAATCTCTTTCCTTACATGGATAGAGACATTATGTTAGGCCAGTATGCTGGCATCTTGACTTCATAAAATCAATGAATGTAACCGACATTCATTGAAAAACTTTAGATTGATCTAAGCTGATACATTATATTTTAATCTGCCTGTCCAACTTTGATTCGATCTGTTTTCATGGGATGAGACGTTTCCTTATAATAACCAGTTAGAAACTCTTTGAGCAGGGAACTGATGCATTCTCGCAATCTGGTTTGTACTCAAACCATCAGGACATTGCTCCCCGCTACTCCGTAAGTGGTATTTCTTCATGATTCATCTCTGTTAATTTTAGTAAAAGGGTACCCCCCTCTGCAGCATTTGGAGATAAATCCTGATCTTGGTGAGGTTCAACTAGAAACAAAGTTCAACTTCTTCTTTGACCGTTTCAGGGCCTATGCACCAAAATCCAGTGTTCCTAGTGTAACCATGTTGTTTTCCTAGTGTCCCAGGTAACATCTTTCTTTGGATTCTCTTGACAGGGAGTACTGCTCGGTTTATCCAATACTGCTGGTGTTTTGGCTGGTGTTTTTGGGACAGCCGCGACGGGCTACATCTTGCAACACGGTGTTTACCTCATCCCAACTGATAATTTTAACTACTGAAAACGTCGCGTTGATAAAATTGTGGGGAAAATATTTCAGATTGCCTTATAGTCTTCTCCTTTCTTTTCTTGCAGGGAGTTGGGACGATGTTTTCAAGGTATCAGTGGGGCTCTACTTAACTGGAACCGTGGTGTGGAACCTTTTCTCATCAGGTGAGAAGATTTTGGATTGATCTCCAGATATTTGATCATCAACCCGTGACATGCCAATCGTCCTGCATCTGATCTGTGAAGAAAGACTTGGATAAGGTACATGAGAAACCAATAAGACCAGAAGAGGCAGGACGGTTGCCTGGTGGTTGGTACACATAGCCGAGCTGAAATCTGAAGAACTGGTAAAAAGCATTGAGAGACCAAACTGATGGAGCCTGATACCAGAACTTCACTAAAAATAGCTGGCTTACGTGCCTTGTCTAGTCCTATTGATTATTTGACTTTGCCATGGCATTACACGGGTGGGAGAGATAGAATCCCATGAGATTATCTGTATACAAACTTTCATGAATTTAACGTTGTATATACGAACATCAATTTTGTATGTCAGAAAGTATATTCCATCGCAGATGGTACTGTCACATCTAATTCAATCTCTTATTAACTTATTTTCTCTAGATACATTGTTATAGTATTCTGAAAATTCCATTTGACAGCCTTATAACGTTGGTTAACTTATTTTTGCATGCTAAGAATTGTGCAACAAGTCTTTTTATGGATCAACCTTAGGGAAACACCGCATCAATATGACTTAAATCGTTATTGTCGAAACCGAGTTTAAACATATGGAATACACGAAGTAGAAGGCAAAATCATCACAGTGACAACCTTTTTTTATGTTACAAGTATACTCTTGAATGAAATTGAAGCACCCCTAACACATGAAACGACGACGAATAGCGATTACAGAAGCAGGAACAAATTTGACCGTGGGTGTGTACGCATGAATTGCCAAATGGACATGGTAATAAACCCTATACCGCAAAATCAAGTAGGACGACCTTATTACGCCTTTACAAGTTCCAGCCACCACCGTGGCAAAAGTCTGAGAGTTCCATCCCCACCTTCGAGGCTCTATGCCGAGGCGGCGAGCTTCTGGGCCGGGCCTACGAGGGCCCGTGGGCGCAAGTAGACGTGGAGCCCGTTCTTCATGAACATGGTGAGCGACATCTTCTGCTCCACCCGGTGGCCGGGGACCGGCGACAGCACGTAGCGGAGGAGCACCGCTGACGCCACCGACTTCATCTGCAGGTAAGCGAGGTCCTTCCCAAGGCAAGTCCTGGGCCCCGCATTGAAGGCCACGAACTTGTAACTGTCCTTGGGCGGCTCAAACCGATCGCCCTCCGGCGACAGCCACCTTTCCGGCTTGAACTCCATGCAATCCTCGCCCCATATGGTCTTCATCCTCCCGACCGAATAGATCGAGTATGTCACTGTTGACCCAGCAGGCACGAATGTGCCGTCTGGCAAGACGTCGTCGGAGACGACGTACTTGAAATCTTCGGGCACGGAAGGATACAGTCTCAGAGTCTCGGCCAATGCAGATTTCAGATATATCAATCTGCAAGGGAAAAATATTAGAGAAATTGTTCTAGACCCGATGAACTAAACTAATCACAATTGAGAAATTATACAAAGACTCATATTACATAGATAGAATATGCAAGTCTTTTATTTTCGGGTTAAAATTTATTAATCTTATTATGTCAAAATTAATTTACTAAAATAATGTATGAAATGACGTGATAGACTGCAAATGACTTTTTCGATAAGTAAAGCTGATGTATTGAACATAGAATAAGAATTCTATCACATTAGTTTGTGCCATTGAATAAATCAATCTTCGTACGCTTTTGTTATTTTTTTGTTTTTGTCATTGCCCATATTAGGTGTCATTTTATATTTTGTATTATAAGTCTCTAGCATGAATTGATCATCTACCTGTCTGCTTCATCGAAGACCAGCGGGTCCTCCACCCACTTCGCCGGGTCGTCACCGCGGGTCTCCCGGAGCACCGTCGAGATCTCCCGGATGATCTTCTCCTCCACGTCGGGGTTGTTCATCACCAGCCAGAAGAACCAGCTGAGGGCGACCGAGGACGTGTCGCGGCCGGCGAGGACGAAGTTGAGCGCGATGCGCTGGAGGACGGATATGGGGAACAGGTTCCCGTCCACGTCGCGCTTCTTCAGGAACCTCGACAGGAGATCGTCAGACGGAGCCTCTTTCCTTGCATCGATGGCGTCATTCATGTAATGCTCAACGACCTCGAGGCTCCTCTTTAGCCTCTTCTCCGAGCCAACCCCGAGGATCTTCTTCAACCTCCATAGGAAGCTCGGGTACAGCAACCTCTGGAGCGTTGCCTCGGTGGCGGTGTCGAAGGCCATGGCGAAGTGGTTCTCCGGCATCTCCGGGGACAAAGTCTCGGGGTCTTTGCCGAACGTGAGTCCGCAGATGTTGTCGAACGTCAAACGAAGCAACAGATCTTGCAAGTCCACCGAGGTTTTATCCCGAGCAGCTTTGTCCAAAATCGTCCAGAGGCGTGACTTTATGGTCCGGCTGACCCACCGGGCCATGGCCTGCCTGAGCGTCCGGGTCGTGAACTCGAGGGCCGCCGTCTTCCGCTGGATCAGCCACGTGTCCCCATCGCTGTTGAAGATCCCCTGGCCTAGCAAGTCGTGGAAAGCGGCCTGCCACTCGGGGCCCTTCGGGTAGTTGTCGAACCGGGTCCGGAGCACGTGCTCGATGTTCTTGGGGTGGCACGTGACGGTGTAGAACCCCTGCCGGCAGGCCACGAAGGGGAGCGCGATCGTGCAGGTCTGGTACGTGGCGGAGCCCCCCGTGGCACGGAGGTTGCCGGCCATCCAGTCATGGATACGCTGGCGGTTCGAGAAGAGGGCAGGGAGGCTCCCGATGAGTGGCCACACCTTCGGGCCGGTCAGCCTCCGGGCCAGGAGGGAGAACCAGAGGAGGTACGCCGAGGCGGCGGCTGCCACGCTGAAGAGAATGTGCAGGGTTTCCATGAGGGGACGTGATTGCTTGATCGAGAGCGGCGTGGTTCAACTCAAGAGGAGATCAAATTATAGGGAGGAATTATGCAGTGAAGAGGATGTGCTTGAAGTCTCGTGGTACGAGAGTATGAGAGAGAGGAGGGTTATTTTATGGGTTATATATAAGGTGATCTCTTATGATAATGATAGGAAATTGGAAAATTTTAGGAACGAGTTGTTGAGACTTTTTTTACGTATCTGAACGGAGACGCTCCTTGACTCATGGCATTGGAGTGGCTTGAGAGGGAGCGGTGGAGAGATTAACAGGCGGTACTAGAAAAGAAAAACGTGTTAATTAAGTACGACTTACATATGCCTTATTAACGAGTGTTTTAGCGCACTGTTTAGGTATATTTGATTTACAATAATTCAATTTTCAGGTGTACACATTGACGATACGAGCATAATCTCCTTATTTTGAGGAGAAAAATTGTCATGAGATTTACGCTACCACTTTAAAGTTTTCTTTTCTAAAAATTTACTCCTCAATATATTACATGCATCGAGTAATTATTGAATCAGTCCAACCTCTCCGGTAGAACCATTGGTAGGAAGAAAAATCCAAATACGGATGATATTGATTCGAGAAACCCAAGGACAGAAAAAGGTGTGAAAATGGCTGTAATGAAATACTTTCTGAATTATTTTTGGCTATATAATAAGTACAATTCCCTGTTTTGGTTTGAAGGTGTATGGTACGAATTTGTCCCCGAATTAGATTTGTTTGCTGGTAATTACCCATTCTTGATGAACAATTTGACCCTCTTGGTCATGAAGTAGAACTTTCTTAAATATATCTCCAACTAAAAACCAAATCAGAACCCCAGTTATTTATAAAAGCTGTAAATTTAACTTGCCAAGTCAATTCTCATCTCTCTCTACAGGGTCGGGTGCTTTTGAAACGCGAGGTCCTCGTCCATCCAAATCGACGTTTCTTGCCGGCCCCTCATCATTTGGTACGGTACGACAACCTCCGATGCCTGAGTGCTTACTTCATTGTGCGAGAGGAAACCAAACCACCGACTCCAGATGAAGCCTCTTCTTCTTAGATGGCGCACACAGTTATCTCCGATTCGATTTGCTACCAAAAACTGTAGCCGGTGAGACAAAAATATTGAGTTAATTATCGCTAGAAAACGAAGAATCCTCCATATGCGCTGCGTTAGTCGTGCGAAAGACGAATTCTGAGGCTTGCCCTTTTTGGCTGTCATGTGCTGCGTACCGACTGGGTTTTTCCCTTCTTCTTTTTTTCTGCAATATCAAAATCATCGTTTGGTAGAAATCCGTTTACTATTGAACCAGCAATTAGCAGCTCTCGATGCTCTACATCTTCTGTGAGAGAGAAAGTAATGTCGACCATGCGTGCACGGGACTTTCTTGATCATGGGGTTAATCCAAAAGGGCAAGAATTCATTCAGTATTGTTACCAATTCTCAGCGACCCCTGCTCTGGCTTTCTTCCCAAAAACCCAAGCGATGACCCTCTTTTCTCGTCACTAATTCTGGCAAAAACTTGAGAGAGAGAAAGAGAGAGAGGATCTTAGTAGTTAGAGACGGTGTACCCACATTGAGAAACTAGGGTTTTTCCTTCAAAACATGGGGAAAACTAAGAAATGGGTGTCAAGAAATCCAAATAATTAAGGCCCACTTAGAAGGAGTTTGACCACTCTCGCGCAAGTAGCTCGTGAGAGAGAGAGGGGGTATTTGGAAGCGTTAGGAATAAGAAATGAAGGTCACGAACGTCATCCTTTGCCTTTCCTTAGGGTTACAGCCATCTCCAGCTCACTGTTTCCAGTTTTCTGCCTTCGTGATCTCTAATGCTCATTTCCCATCTTTCTTTTTCTTATAGCGACAAATAGAAGGTCCCAAAACTATTCTTAAGCCCACTCTTATCGTTGCCATTAGAAATAACTTCTAATTCTCGTAACTTGATGGATAAAACATCTCTCTAGTCTAGACTTTAGATGATGCAAATGGAAGTGATTTCCAACTACCTCAAAAAAAAAAATTCATGATGAAAATATGTATGAAGTATCGGCGATACCCAAATATCACAATGTCAATGAAAATAAGCATGAATCATACGTTAAGATAACTATAATGTTGTTTATTAGGCGAAAATGTCACCAAAAATATAAACTATACCACTTGTGATATATTTATCCTGAATCTTTTTTTGCGATGCTAAAATCTCAAAATATGCCTTTGTGACGGATTTACCTAAACTTTTTTTTATGACACAAAAAACCATGAACTTGTACTCGTGTGATGTATTTACCGAAAACTCTTTGGACGAAAGGCATTTTCATCTTTTTCTTTTTCTTTATTCATTTCTTCTCTCTTCCCTCCACCATAGCCGACAAAGGCGACCCTTGCCTAAGTCAAGCAAGGGCGACCCTTGCCGGTATCATGCAAGAGTTGCCCTCACCAAATTTGGCAAGGGCAACCCTCACTCGACTCTGACACCGGCAAGGGTAGCTTTCACTAGCTTCCCTCTACCAAAGAGAAGAAATGGAAAAAGAAAAAAAGAAAAGAAAATGCCCTTCGGTCAAAGAGCTTGGAAATAAATATGTCACACAAGTACAAGTTTAGGATTTTTCGTGTCACAAAAGAACATTTGGGAAAAATGTATCACAATGGACATAATTTGGGATTTCTAGTGTCCAAAAAAAGTTTAGAGTAAATCTGTCACAAATGAAATCGTTTAGAGTTTTTACAGTCATAAAAAAATTCAAGATAAATTTGTCACAAGTGATGATTTGGAGTTTTTGGTAGCATTTTTCCTTTTTTTAGGAAGATAACTATAATGCGATTTGTTCACTTTTTCACGAACTTTATATTCTAATTCACATCGAATTTTCAATCACTATTCACTATTTACACCTTCAAAACTTTTCTCGTCATTTTTATGTACGTCAATATGCGTGCGTGCTTTTTTCTAATTATCAAAAAAGAGAAGGACTTCAAAGTGTGGAAATTTATGCCCCATGTGACATTTACTAAGACAATGATAAATTCTAAAGAAAATTAGCAAAAAAGTCATAAATGCATTATATTTTATATCAATTCATTCATAAACCTTTCAATTATGCTAATTGAATCATAAACTATTTAACAATTTATCAATTTAGTCTTTCTGGTCAATTTTGACTAGAAATCGCTGACATGACAGTCTAGTCAATATTGGTCATCCTAAGTAGCACGGCTGATGTTAATCTGTTATGAATTTTTTGTTCTTTATTCTTTATTATTTATTCTTTTCTTCTTTTCTTTTTTTTCTTTTTCCTAACCCTAGGCCAACGACCCTCACCTAGTTTGTGATAAGGCACTACAACCATTACCAGTCATGAGCAAGGGCCTCCACACCCTCACTTGGTCTAGGGACTACCTTCATGTCCTCCCTGACCACAGGCAAGGACATCTATGTTCTCATCAGCCACAAGCAAGGGCATCAAGCCCTCACTTAGATCCAAGTAAGGGCTGACATCTTCACCGATGGTCGAGGAGAATTGTGATCCCCTCACCAGCTTAGGGTTAGTAAAAACAAGAAAATAAAAAAAAATATTTAAAATTTAAATATTTGTTCACATCAGCGTCAGCCATACTGCATAAGATGGTTGGCACTGACTAGATTGCCATGGATGATTTTTGACAAAAATTGACAAATCATTAAAAATTTTAAGACTAAACTAATCAAATTAAAAGACTTAATACTGAATTAGCTCAAGTGCAATAGGTTTAATATTTTTTTGATAATCGTTCCATAACTTCCGCATGCAATTTGGTTCTTGAGGACTAATTTGATAACTAAGAAGAATAAATCTCGGCCTATGAAGTTCATGAGAGTATAAACCGATACTATTGAAAAGCTATGCATACAAAAACCTTTAACATTAAGATTCTAGTAATGTATAGAAGAAGTTATCGAACTGCACAATGTATATAAGAAGCTTGCCTTGTAGCAAGCAAAGAGTTTGATGAACCGTTAGATATATTTTATCCATGTGGATCGAAGATCTATTTAATGTTTCTTGGGGATTGTATTCTTTCCTTGGACCAACTGAATAAATAATGCAAAGCTTGACTATCATTTTATGGGCCTTTAGAAAATCGCCTCCTCCTCCTAGCCTCGAAACTAAAACAGCCCACAGATTTAGGGCTTTGGTCATTTAAGGATCAGATTTAGTCTACTGTTGACGTTTCATGTTGAAAGAGAAGTAGTTCAACTACGTCTGGATCCGAAAATTTGTGACAGATCACTATTTATTAGCCTAGTGGGCAAAGATCCAATTACTCGGGCATTTATATCTCATTTTTCTCGGGCATAAGTACAACAGAAGTGCCAAAACTTGGTACGGAAGGACACTTAAATGCCAAAAGTTACAAACGGTACACTGAAGTGCCACTTTTCAAAAAAAAATTGATCACTTCTATGCCAAGTCATCGGAACCCTACCAGAATTCCTACATTACAATTTTTTATTAATTTTCTTGCCTACGTGGCTCGCCGAAAACTGAATCGGTGAAAAATCAGCCAAAATGACGTCGTTTTGGGCTGACATGGATTTTTTAAATTGTTAATTAAATAATTAAAAATATATATTATTAGAAAATCGATTTTATAAAAATAAAAATAAAAAGAAGAAGGAGGAGGAGGAGGGGATCGGCGAAGGTTGTGTAGCCCTCGCCGCTGCCACCGTCGCTGCCCCACCCTCGTCGGGAAGAGCTGGCGACAGTGGGCGAGGGTCGCCCGGGGCCGCCGGGCCCCAGCCCTCGCCCAGCTGGGCCAAGGGCCGTCGGCCGCCCAGATTGGCGTTGGTTTGGGCAACCGACGGCCCTTAGCCTGGCTAGGTGAGGGCCCACCAGCCGAGGCCTAGCGACCCCAGCCAACCCTCGCCCACCATCGCCAGGCCCTTCTCGGCGAGGGTGGGGCGGCGGCGGCAGCCACAGCGAGGGCTGCACAACCCTCATCGATCCCCTCCTTCTTCTTCTTCTTTTTTTTAATAAAATCTGACGTGGACAATTTTTTTTAAAAAAAATTTGCCACGTAGATTTTTTATTTTGAAAAAAATGCTTCGTCGGCAAATGAAGTCGCCAGAAAATGGACACGTGGCAATTTGGCCAGAATTTTTCACCATTGGTACTTAACTGATCCCTTTTGCTCCAATTTTGGCACTTAAGTGTACATTTTGTAACTTTTGGCACTTAAGTGTCCCCATGTGCTAAGTTTTGGCACTCCAAGAGTCCGTACCTCTTTTTCTCGGGCATCTATATCTCATTTTTCCCTTGCACATCGTCACCCTAAATTGATTTATCCCAAATCCCTAACAACAGTGAATGATAGCCACACATAAAGTGCAACGCAATAATGCCTACCGAGGATGGTTAAAATCCGACCATGCTATTGTATAGAATTGCCCCTCTTCTACTGCCACCAATACAGTGTTGAGACGATAATTATGGACATTGCTTAAAAGGGGCAGTACTAATGACGTAAATCAAACATTTTGCTGCGAATGTGATCTCCTAGAAGGATGCTCAGGGAGAGTACCAGCGCCGATCATAACTTCCCCCCCCAACCTATTAAAACACATATGAATAGGTAAGATTATTCCAAGAAACAACTAAATAATTTACAATATGTGAATAATGAAATTTCAAGACAATTCACTAGTGATAGTTGGAGGTGAGCATCGATCCCAATTCAACTAGAGTACCAGGCTAAACTAGGCTAATCATATGATCGCATAAGTTATGTAATTTTTTGGTGAGACAACAACTAACTATTTTAAAAGCTTAAGCTATTAGATGAAGACATGGTTTAATATTTAATTATTCTAACACTTCCCCTTATGCTTAATCTAGTTTTTTGCTTAGTACTAAGCATGGAAATTTAATTGGAGGGGCAAATGGGACTTGAAAAGATTCGAACTCAGGATCTCCAGCTCTGATATTATATGAGAAGTGAGAAGAATGTGAAAGAAAATAAGAGAATTTTCTATGTATTTTAGTGTGTTGTAATAAAAATACATTATCCTATTTATAGGCTATTCAAGTTGACTATCTATCTATAGTAACAAAATATTATACAATCAATTATAGAGATATTCAAAATATTACGAAACCCAAAATATCATCAAAATATCTAGAATATTATAGACATTCAGAATATCGTAAATAATCTAAATATATTTCTAACATCCCCCTCAAACTCAAGATAATTTAAAAGACGTCAACTTGAGTTTGGAAAATATATCCAAGAAATGCCCGAGTGAATGTGTTTTGGTGAAAACATCAGCAGTTAGTTTAGTGGCGAAAGTCAAGACAAGTCGAACAATGTCACAAAGAATATGATATCGGATAAAATAACAGTATATCTCAATGTGCTTGGTGCGTTCATGAAAAACATCATTATGTGCAATTCGGATAGCATTTCGGTTGTCACAATGAATGATTGTTCCGTTATGATGACACACTCCCATATCTTCTAGTAGCCATCATAACCATAACAACTCCGATGTCATATGAGCAAGAGCTCAATATTCTGCTTCTATGCTAGAGCGAGCAATAGTGATATATTTCTTATCATGCCATGAGATAATTGAGGTGCCCAAAATGAAACAATAACTAATAGTGGAGCAACAATCATGAGGATTACCAGCCTAGTTAGCATCAGAATAAGCTATCAATTCCAAGGAAGAATGAGAAGAAAAGTGAAAGTCATGAAACAATATACCCTTGACATAGCGAAGAATTCAAGGAACTGTAGTAAAATGAGTCGTACAAGGCGTAGTCATGTACTAACTAATAATGAGAACAACATAAGCGATATAGGGACATGTAACATTGAGATATATAAGACTACCAACCAACTGCCGATAAAGTGTAGGATTTGGAAGAAGAGCTCCATCCTTGTTATTGAATTTTGCATTCGGCTTGATTAGAGTAGAAGCAATCATGTTATTAGTTAGCCCAACCCGAGAAATGAGATCAATGGCATATTCTGCTTGTGAGAGATAATAACTAGAAGCATTAGATAGAACCTCCAAGCCTAAAAAGTCATCTAAGATCTTTCATTTCGAACTATTACTAAGATGCTGTTAGAGCTTGATAATTCCAGTTAAATCATCACCAGTAATAATCATATCATACACATATAGGAGTTGCATAATGTATCTACAATGCATGTGCCGGACAAATAGAGCATGATCAAAAGGACTAGATTTAAAACCAATAGATTCTATGGTTGAACTAAACTTTAAGTACCATGCACAGGAACTTGCTTCAACCCATACAATGCTCGACGTAATTGGCACACTTTATTATATGAGTGTAGCCAGGAGGAGGTACCATATAAACCTTCTCTATGAGATCGCCATTAAGAAAAGTATTTTTAACATCCATTTGAAATAGAGGCCAACACTCAACAGTGGCAACAACAAAAAGACTGCAAACAGAAGTAAGACGAGCAATAAGAGCAAAGGTCTCATCATAATCAATGACATACCCCTAAGTAAAGCCTTTGGCTATTAAACAAGCTTTATAACAATCCACAGTACCATTTGCCTTAGTTTTAATCTTATATATCCATTTACTACCGACAATAGACTTACCAAGAGGAAATCGACTAAATCCCACATGTGAGAGTTATCCAAGGCTTGCAACTCATCTACTATTGCTTGCTGCCAAATAAGATTGTACTAGCTTCTTTATAGGTGTGAGGTTTGTGAAGAGAAGCAATAGTGGAGTAACAATGATAATCGTGAAGATGAGCTGAGGTTGACTTACTCTGGTGGAATGACAGACATGTATAAATGGAATGACTGAAGGTATAAGATCCTATGTTGGAGTAAACATGTTAGAAGTTGTTGAAGTGGGATTGTCAGACAATCCTATATCAAGATGAGAAGAAGACACTTGTAGAGAGGAAGATTCACCGGTAAATTGTAGTACAGGATCTTCTGGGAATAAGTCCACGAAAGGATTGGTAACAAAAGGGACATAAGTAAAAGATTTGAAGGGATGAAGGGATGAGAACATCTTATGTTCCCAAAATGAAATATGACAAGACGCCCGAAGACGATTAGAGATAAGGTCCCAACATCTATATCTCTTGTGCTCAATGCCATATCCAAGGAAGCAACATAAATGAACATGGGTTTCTAACTTTTTGCATTCATGTGGAAGAAGATGCACAAAAACAAGCACTACCAAAAACTCTAAGACAATTGTAAAAAGGAACCTTGCCATATAAGCACTCATATGGAGAAATGTTGTCTATGACGGGAGACAAGGTACGATTAATAATATAAACAATAGTGAGACAAGCTTCCCCCTAAAACTTCACGTAACATCTAATACATGCCTATGTTTATATTCCGCATGACTATTTTGTTGGGAAGTACCTAGAAATGAATGATGAATAAGAGTACCTTGTTAGGAGAGAAGTCTAAGAAATTCTATGGTATTATTGGTACGAAAAACCTTGATGTCTTTAGAAAATTGTATTTTTATCATGGCAAAAAAATCATGATAAATGCAAGTAAGCTCAAATCTATTTTCATAAGATAAAGCCAAGTATAACGAGAATAATTATCAACAAAAATGACATAATAGCGAGAGCTTCCCATGGTGGGTGTTGGAGAAGGTCCCAAAATATCATAATGAATTAAATCAAATGGAGCATGAGAAATAGATTTGCTATAATCAAATGGCAAGGCATGCTATTTTCCTAATTGACAAAGTAAACAAAGATTTCAATTTAGAAGAAGAAGGATGACTTAACTGATAATGCCAAGTTTCATATGACACTTAGGAACCAATCAGAAATCACCATAACTCAACCAAAACCAGTCAAAAATGTAATGAAACCAGTCTAGCCAATCTAAATTGAACCAATCAATTCCAGTCAACGGAAAGTCAACAATAACGATCATGGGTGATGTGGCGATGACGTGTTGTTGATGTGTCAGATGAAGTTAGCACGGGTGGACAATTGTCGACACGTTAGCTAGGGAGGTGCATGAATCTCACATTGGAAACTTCTATCGACACATGGCAAGGTGGCTAGCGGCAAAACTTCACTAGGTGACTCAACAAGGAGCAATAAATTTGATGATGGTGTGGTGTTGCAAAAATAGTAGTAGAAAGTTGCCAAACAGCATACAAAGGCTTTGGCCTTGGTGTAAAACCAGAGCAACATGGCTAGTGGACTGGCTTCATGGCCACCACCGTGAAAAGACATTAGTTCTAATACCAAGTTTAGAAGAATGCGAAAAAGAGAAACAGAGAATTTATATGTATTTCAGTGTGTTGTAATAAAAAAAATGCATTAGCCTATTTATAGGCTATTCAAGCTGACCATCTACAGTAATAAAATATTATTCGATCAATTACAATCAATCATAGAGATATTAAGAATATTATGATACCCAGAATATCGTAAAGATATCATGATATTATAGATATCGTAAAGATATCCAGAATATTATAGATATTTAGAATATCATAAATAATTTAAATATGTTTATCAATAATCCATTTCTTGGTTTGGTGATTTGAGCAAATAAGAAATTCAAGTTTGGATTATTTATGTGACTTAGAAGTACTTCAACTACTTTGCCAAATGATGTAAAATTAATTATAACATCTCTCAAAAGTTATCTAAAAATTAAAATGCAAAAAAGAAATACAAAAGAAAACTCTAGGAAATCATTTAAAGCTCATCTGGACACACTCCTCATGGCCTACCCTTTTTTTTCAAAGAAAGATATCATTTATGTATTAGAATAATACGTTAGAGGTACATAGGAGGCTCCAAGTTTAGTAAATTCCAAATAACTGTAGAATAAAGTAAAAACCAAAAAGAAAATAACAAGACATAGTCTACAACTAGAAGCACACTCTCATTCTTAAAGAATAATCCGATCATCAGATTCAATAATAAGCACATATCAAGATCTCTCACTTCCTTGGCAAAGGCTTGCGATTCACATTTAAGTTCGATGTCCTCATCACCATCGCCGTGCAAAGACATCAACATCAAAATGTTAAAAGAATACATATCAAATATCAATAAAGAACTCCCAAATTTATATCTAGATCTAGCTCAAAAAAGTAAAACCCGCAAAACTTAACCTAAATCTAAATTAGGAGAAGAGAGCGGCCTAATTTGGAAGAGGTTGTAGAGTCATGTTACGAACATTCTTCTCGATAGTTGTTGTGGAGGCAAATGGTTGAACTGGTCTCCACATTCACCCAGTCAATAAATGGTCGAACTAGTCTCCATATTCACCCAAGATCAACCGTACAAATTTATTCACACACACAACTCCCAATATAGATTGAGGAAAAAAAGAAAGATAAAGAGGTTCAAAAGAGGGAAGAGAGAGAGAGTCTCTCCTAGGGATGGCATTGCAGAG
This sequence comes from Angophora floribunda, assembly GCA_014182895.1. Taxonomy (NCBI): domain Eukaryota; kingdom Viridiplantae; phylum Streptophyta; class Magnoliopsida; order Myrtales; family Myrtaceae; genus Angophora; species Angophora floribunda. The sequence goes on from CM024714.1 coordinate 18,465,338, forward strand.
AAGCAGCTTCTGACCTACCCATTTGAAGAGGTCCAAAAGGCACAGAGTACAAATAAGTAAAATGTCTTATTTTTCGAGAATATGCACTAGACATAATCCATGTGAGCCCAATGCACGTTGAGTCACCCCTCGTGTGCCATCATACGAGTCTTAGAGAATCTAATGGCTCGTGTAAACCGCGTGCATCCGGCCAAGGGACAAGTAGCCCCCTTCCTTCCTTCCTCGTTCATTGAGAGTCATTGGAGAAACGGGCTGCTCTTGCCTCGGACAGAAACGGGCAGCCGAGCCCTCCTCGTGCGTGAGCCTATGGGCCTCTGCAGAACTACAGCAAAGACAGCCCAATCTGTCGGATAAGCTGATGGATTATGGTACTTCCATGTGTCGAATTTCCATCCACACCTGCTGACAAGGACTCCCCAGCTCCATGTTTTTCCTCTCCCAAGGAAAAACAGAAAAAAAAAAAAAGGTGAAACAAATTACTGATCGAGGAAATTCCTGGGGAATGAGGATAAGCCACTTGTGGAGGGCTTGTGCTGGAAACGCTCCACCCAGCTCTGATTCGATCATCGCACGGCTTAAAATCGATGAGCGTGAGCATGCAGATATAATTATCGCATGCCACCCGCGTAACATTCCCACGCATTACCGACCTCTAATAGGCAAAGAGATAGAGAGAGTAACAGGAGAAGGAGAAGGAAAGGCCTTTGGGAGATGGCTTCCTTGACCGCCATAGCTTTTGCTCCGACCGCCGGGAGGGTATTCGCCGCCACCGCGGCGAAGGGCGCCGGCGGGAGCAAGGAGGAGAAGGGGCTGCTGGACTGGATCGTGGGGGGCTTGGCGAAGGAGGACCAGCTCCTGGAGACCGACCCGATTCTCAAGAAAGTGGAGGGGAAGAACGGCACCACCGGCAGCAAGAGCACCGTCGCTGTGCCGCCGAAGAAGAAGGGCGGCTTTGGTGGCCTCTTCGCCAAGAAATGAGGATGCGGAGGACGGACCCGACAACCACTTGGCTTGGCCACTTGATTCCCGGTGAAAATCGATTCATGAACCTTATTCAGTTCAATCATCTCTGTACTAGATTTACTTCAAGTCTGTATTTACTTAATCTTAAGTCTTTTAAGGGCTGTTTAAATTCATTCTGGATAAGCCAAACCAGTTGATTTCTTGCTATTCCGGGAAGAAGAAAAGAATTGAGGGGAAGTGTGGATGATGGTTTGCATGCCTCAGCCGTTTCAAAATGTAGACGCAATTGCACTGGAATTTCAAGCTCTACTAGACTGCATTTTTTCCTCGGTGTCTTTAAAGTGCACGACCTCCTGTCCAATCAAGTCAATAATAGCCTATCAAGCTGAGTTAGGAATTTCCTTACCTAATTAATAGAATGCTAATGTAGTATAACATTTCTTTTTGTCCACCCGATCTAATATCCGGCTAGGATATCACTCCCACTGTTATAAGTGACGGTTCATGTCTGCAAGTCATGTTCATGTCTATTGAGTTTAAGTGACGGTTCTTCTTTGTAAGTCATGATCATGTCTATCAAGTTTAAGGTACAGTTCTAAATAGGTTAATTCAAACAAGGCCCGCACTTCAATCATGTCAAAAAGGACAATCCTAAACGTCCAAGAATATAAATATTCTTTACAATTAGAGGGCACCTGGAAACCAATTATCTTAAATGATTGAAAGGCGACTTAGTTTAGAGAATTATACCTTAAAAAAAAAACCCAAACATTCCTCCCCACGCCCCCCCCTTCCCGGTCGTGTGCTTCCGCCCCCATCGCACTCGTCGTGACACTATACCCTTGCCCCCGCTCTCTCTCCTATGGTTGCTCACCGCCTCCGTCTACCACCATGCAAGTGGTTGCACTCAACCTCAAGAAATCTCAGATTCGGGGCGCGCATGCGCACTCACACACGGAGAGAGGAGCGGGGAGCAATGGTGGTGGAATAAATTTACACCTGATTAGGGAGGGTCCTATTGCAATGTTATCATACTGTATACATTCAAATTGATTCACCGAACTGGTTTTATAGAGTGATATAATAGGCTATGGATAGATAGATCAATGAGTAAATCATATTCAAGAACCTGATAAGTTCCATCCTTTCGCATAATATAGCAAATTTTGTACAGTAATCTCAGCACCACTAGCATTATTGTACTTTCATGCATTTCTCATCAGGATCAGTACCTTTAAAATTAGTAGACTATCTTACACTCACAGGGAACAGTGTTATGAGCCAACCGCTCAAATCAATGGTCATTACCACTCCTTTATTTTAAACTATATATCTGTAATTTGGTGAAAATTCTAGAAGAAGCCATGGCATGATTACTTGGAATGCCTTGTATCATGCAAAGCAAGTGGGAATATCAGCATAATGAATGTGCCAGGATGAGTCGGAACCTATGTTTGACAAACAGTCAAATAGACAGATGCCACAAGTTTTGATGGAGCACACGTATCTTCAGTTCTCCTTAATTCTTCATCGATTCTTCACAACATGGGTAAGAGGAAATATTCAACTGAGAACAGAGAAGAAAGGGAAGTTCCACGCCAACCTGTCCATGGAAAGATCACACCAGAGAAACCAGAAAATACCCGCAAATGCTAAAGTTCAAAATAAGTAGAAATGAAAGGGAGAAGCTTGAACCTCGCCTTCACTTTAAGGCTATGCTCTATTGCTGGTGCTTTGAAGAGACATTTACCTCATTAAGAGTTTTGAATTTCTGCTTGCTAATTGATTTGGTTTTCTGCTTCTCGATATTTAATAACTTAGATGCCGCTTGCATACATACATCTTCAAGAGTTTACATTTGCAAACATATGTAAGCAATCAAACTAATTAGTGCACAGCTTACGGAACAAAGCAACAATATATTCTAACGTACATTGCATTGTCGCCAGCAAAGAGGACATTCATAATTTTGTCTTGCAAGACCGATGTGCTCAAGTCTTCTTAACAGAAGGAAGATTTGAGCAGAACTCCAAGGTTTTAACTAACCCCAATATAACCTGCTGATTTGGGATCGATCTTGGATGAGGTGGTGGTGGCGGTGGCCGGGGCAGAGGGGGAGCAGCAGCAGCACCTACTGACTGGGTATTTGATTTTGTCTCTGGAGCAGGAGTCCATGGTGCTGGCATATGTGTTGGTTGTGGAGGTGGGATGGCAGAACCTTCTGATCCATAAAAGCTAGGTGGTGGTGGTGGTGGCGGTGTAGGTGGAGGTGAAGGCAGCATTGCAGAATCTCCTGATTTGGAATTCAGTCTAGACTGAGGACAATGGCTAGGCGGTGATGGTGATGGACAATGGCTAGGTGGTGGTGGTGGTGGTGGTGAAGGCGGCATTGCAGAATCTCCTGATTTGGATTTCAGTATAGGCTGACGACAATGGCTAGGTGGTGATGGTGGCGGTGGTGGTGGTGGTGTTGGTAATGATGGAGATGGAGGCGGGATTGCAAAGCCTTCTGATTCAGAATTCAATGTTGGCTGAAGACAACAGGTAGGTGGTGGCGATGGTGAAGGTGGAGGCAGGGTTACAGAACCTTCTGATTTGAAATTCAATTTTGGATGAGAACAATGGCTAGGCAGTGGTGGTGGTGGCGGCGGCGGTGGCGGTGGCGGTGAAGGCTGAGTAGCAGAATCTTCTGGTTTGGAATTTGAATTTGGCTGAGGAGGACTAGGTGGTGGCGGCGGCGGCGGCAGCAGTTGTGGTGATGGCCGAGTGGTGATTGTGTTACTAACCGTACTATAAGAAGAAGACGACAACAACGATGACGATGTCGAAGATGATGATGACGTAGATGATGAGTTAATGTAATTGATGCAGTCCTCAACAGCTTCAGTTCTTTGTGAATCGAAAGAAGCTGCGGATGGTTTCGAGTTGACCGAGGAAGAGATCTTAGTTGTCCTCTTCCTCATCGACACCAGCCGTAAAGCTGCTAACACTTTCTCTCTGAGATGCTTCAAAAGCTTCGACGAATCTAGCCTCGCAGGCACTCTAACACAGCAGTTTCCACTGGCGGCGGTGCACCACCTTCTTCCGGCAACTTTGCCGGTCAGTTTATGCCTGTGCCTGTGATGGTTAATCGCTGGCCTCTTTGTTTCTTCCCTTTGACTCAATCTGTTGCTTCCTCTCGTCGACATCCTTAAAAAGCTTGCTTTACATAAAGAAAATGAAGAAGAACAAGAACTAGAGAGAGAGAGAGAGAGAGAGAGACGGGTGGGGTGGAGGTGATGGAAAAAGCACCAAAGACCAAATTTTTATAGCGAGATCAGTGTGAACTGAAACACTCATCCCACTATCTAAGTGTACTTGTGGGAGGGCATGATTCGCATTGTGCATTTGGGCGGTGAAACATGTCAAATAGGGACAGCGATGTTAGCTAACAGCTAGCATCTTGGCTTGACCAAGAACCTTATTCCACATTGCTTTACACATTGGAGATTAATTCCAAACTCATTTTCGAAATAAATGTTCAAGGACCTTGAGAGAGGCAGACTTTTCTTTTGGTCAACTGAAAACCGGGGACGGTACTCACTTTTCTGTAATTCCAGAGAGAGAACTCACCCTTCATGAGCAAAGAACCCCGGTTAACTCCATTTCGGTTTTTTTTTAAAAATGGAACTTCAGAAAATACTATGGTTTCAAGTAAAGAAATTATGAAAATTTCAACGACTTGTCTAAACAATACAGCCCCGAGACCCTAGAAAGGCATCATCACCGTCATCATAATTCCCTTAAGAATACTCCCCTGCCCTACAAATCTCAATTGCTCAACCAGGCCAGATCGCACTTCACAAAGCTGCAAACAAACGAAAGACCCCAACTAGAAATGTTAATGGCCATGTGGGGCCACCCCTTTTTCTAAATACTGGTCTGAGATGACTGGAGAATCCACACGAGTGCAATTTGCATTATTAATCAATGCGATCGACCCCGTAAACACAAACTCTAGTTCAGCTGAGGAATCACTTTCTCTGGAAAAGCAAACATAAGAAATTGACACCCTACACCAGATAGAACGCCTTTTCTCTTTAATTTCTGTCGAGTGGCGCTTTTTGCTTCTTTACCTAAAGAACTGCTCGAGCTCTTTTTGCTGTTCATAACTTCCCACTATAGTTTTCCAAGTGAACGGGCCAGAGAGTCAACAAAAGTGTCCACTAAATGTTTGATTAGGAGACACTCCACAGCCCCATCCCCATCAGCATTTCTTTGAGCAGAAGGATTCTCTTTGGGTTATGATTGTCAAGGTGGATGCAACATATAAAAATCTGGAAACATTGACACTTCCAAAGGCTACTAATTAGCAATAGCCGCTTTTCGTTCCTGCACATTCATGCATTTCCTCACTTTTGTCCCTTCTTTTCGTCCATCGGAGGGCCACGTATACGTGAGAATCTAGATGTTTTGATTAACCAGAAAACAAATTACATGTCAAGCAGGATGGGGCGTGAAGTTCGTGGGAATGGAAAAACACAACCAGATAAGTTCCTGAACTCGAGGACAAAAGTTTCCTCGACTCGGACTGAAAGCATGGATAGCTTGTCCTGTCATGATGAAATTGGGTCTCGCGAAGAAGACATAATAAACAGCTGTGACATGACAACGTCATTCTCTCAAAAAACTAAGACAGAAAGAAGTCCTCCACTCTATGATTATGGTTTTGCCAGTAATCACTGATCAAACATCAATTCAATAGCTTCAACATGCTAGATGAAAACCCAGTACACATTCGTATCTTACAAATAACTTATAGAGATAATTCACAAGAAATAGAAAGACAGAACATTTGCATTAAGACTTAAAAGACCATATTCATAACAGAGAGTTGAAATTGCCCAGCAGAACAGCTAGCAGGAAAGTATTCAGAACTCATGACAACTCCGAGTACGATGTCTTGTGCTCTCTTTAAAAAATGAAATTGCCCAGCAGAACAGCTAGCAGGAAGTATTCAGAACTCGTGACAACTGCAAATAGGATGATTTGTGCTACCGTTACCTGCACAAGATCCATAAATTCAGGGTCACTCCTTTCACACAGATGTTACTCAAGACTCCTATTCCATTGACGGGAGGCATTTCCATGAAGTTGCATCTTCTAATAAAAGGACTCAAATGATGATGCTTCTGGGCTTGGCTCAACTCACCTCGAATGAGTTTGTCCTCTTTCTTACCCAGAATGGGGGAATCAACAACTTCTGCAGTTTCAATTTCCTTTTTTTCAGACGGAGATGTATTAATATCACGGCTTTACTGTATTCATCTCCTACTTTGTCCAGGTGTTAATGCCTAACTGCCAATATGAATGCCATAGTAGGCAACTCTCTTCAGATAGAGATAATTATTCAGGACATTGAAGACAATTTGACCACGCACAGTCAACTATTTCATTTTAAGAAATCAGAAGGCATTGCACCAACCAGGCAGAGCAGCAATTCGGCAATGGGCAGCTTTCAAACATGCGGCAGTTCATCTAGGCCGACTGCAATTGGTTTAACCGAAAGATCCAACTCATTGGGCATGGCACAAGAGTATTTCATACTAAACCTTACAACTTTTTCTCAACTCACCGACAGCAGCAAGTTCACATAGAAAAGGAAACATGAACTATAACAATAGCTTCTTCACACACTCTCAATATCAATTTGAACTAAATAATTCTAGTGAAAAAGACATGTCTTCCACTTGGGTATTTCACCAGTGCGAAGAGCAAAGGCATCATTCACTGAACCCCATCAAATAGAGAAAGAAATTGCATGGACCATGAGAGATCGCAGCAATTAATTTCTTTGGGAATCCATGTGACATCCACATGCTTAACGAATGTGATTGATGAGGTCTATGTTGACCCGTGTCCACGCAAGTCTCGCCGACAAACAGAGGCTGCAACAGTCCATCTGCACATACACATTCTCACTATAATTCTACTAGACTTCCCAAAAACGCATCAAAAATTGATATAAAATTTCAAAGGGACAAAGAAACTGTACACTGGCAAACCAAAAAATCTTCAGAGGCCAATTACTAGTTTCGGAAATACCACTGTGGACCAGATAAAAAGTTGATCTTTATCTGAAAGCAAATCCAAAACAAAGCTAAAAGAAGCACTGTGTATCCTATCTACAATTCGACCTCTGTGTGAATCAATTTTTTACAACAAGAACCATCGGAACTTCCCTAACTCAGTGATCCTCGTTCATGACCAGCAAAACTTCCCCACCATTGGCCATAACATGATCCAAGAATTCCCTAACTTCTTCTATGTTTTGAAAAGAATAAGGTACGCCAAGATCGCTGTCCAAATTATACCAAACCCCCTCGACCTTCCTAACCGTAACCCAATGCCTACTCCGCCAGAGCCCGGCGTACCTTCTAACCGGAACATTGAGCACAAGACCCATCAATTTTCCGTCCGAATCCTCCAGATCGATGGCGGCGGCTCCGCTCCGATGATCGTGCCACACCACCCTCTTGCCCTCGCCTTCCAGGGCGGCGATGAGAACGTTGATGTCGTAATTCCCGGTGAGCGCGTTGTGGTGGGGCTTGAACAGCAGAGACAGCGGCGTCCACTTCTCCTGGTTGGGGTCGTCGAGGACGAGCCTGTCGGCGATCAGATTCAAGCTCTCGCGGGTGAACGCGTCCTTCCTCTGATCGGCGAGAAATGCGCAAAACAGCACATTCAGCTGAGGCCGATGGAAACCGCAACTAACCAAATCTAGTTCGAGCATAGCAGGTAAAATGCGACAGCGAAGTACCTGGAAGAGGTTGTTGAGCGAGTGCAAGAGGCAGAACTGGAGCCTCTGCCTCTCGTGATAGACGCTGGGCTTCTCGAGCGACATCTTCTGGACTGAACGATTCGAATGATGATGAAGACGAAGATGAAGATGATGATGATGATGATGAAGATTCTAGGGTTTCAGAAACGGGGGCGATCGGAGGAAACCCGACGGGATCAAACGGAGAACTGTCGAGAGGAGAGCGCGCGTCACGCGCTGTGCGTGAGGAAGAGAGACGGAGAGAGACGCCGCGTGACGGCGTAAGGTCACGGGCGGGAACGATGAGACGTGCACGAAATAAATGAATTGACACGCCCTATCCTCATCCCCAAAACGAGCATACATATGGATTCGGATAAAGGATAACGACATTAACTCAATATGTAAATGAACTTTTAATTTATCTCAATATGTAATGCGGTGTCTGAAGTTTTGATCTGTTCAATGCAATCTTTAAATTTTTTATGCATGTTCAATATAATTCCTATAGTATATAAAAAGATTCAATATAAGTCCTAATCTTGAATTAATAGAAAGGGATTGTATTGAATATTTTCATACAGTTTAGAATATATATCGAAAGTTTAGGATTCCACTAAACAAATTAAAATTTCAGAAACTACATTAAGCTAAAATTTATGAATCAAATTTCGCATTGAGCCAAAGTTCATGGATTGTTTATATAATTTTCCCTTGGCGTAATAACACAAATGATGTGATATGATCCCTAGATTTATTACTTATTCAATATGGTCCCTAACCTCTAACGTAACATGGAGTATCCATCCTGAACTTTTAATTTATTTATTATGATCCATAAACTTTTCGTAAATGTCCAAATTTGTCATTGGACCGTATGAAAATATTTAATGTCATTTTTCCATTAAATTAACTTCAGGAATAATATTAAATATTTTCATATTGTTCATAGACTTACTTAAACAAGCACTTATCTATTGAGAAGAAACTGATCTAATTTGGAATTGTTGATATTTATATCAATCGATCATAAAAGAAAACTTTTGATTCATTCTAATTAAGTTTCCTTCCTATTAATTTGGAAAGTCTTTTTGGATACAAGGAAATGATTCACCAAAAGTTCAAGAGTCACACTAAATAATAAGTTAGTATCACAAAAAATCTCAAATGGGTATATTTTTTCGACTACAAAAACCCTAAATTAGGTAGTATGTGACAAATATACCCTAAAGGACCAAATAGGTCCTCTAGCTCATTCCTTTGATGCAAGTGGTAATCTTATGGTGAATTAAACTAAGGACATAGTTAAAATCTTCAAATGCCCAAAAAAGGATTCTAGTTTGCAAGGATGAGAAATTCTTGCAACCAATCTATCCACTTTGAGTATGGAAGATCATCCAAATTAATAAACCTAACATTTGGGGAGGATGTGTTCCTAGTTTTTGCTTGAAAGATGTTAGACAAGACTCGTAGAGTTCTAATATCAAGGCATTGAGATACCAAATCTTGCATAGCTGAGATTTCTGCAAAACTAAAATTTCCTGAAATTGGAGTGATAATACATTTCAACATTTGTAAACCTTCCACTTTTGAATCCATAAATACTCCTCTTATTTTCAATTTCTTACCATCAAAAACTCCAAATTATCTATGACAAATCTACCATCCGTTAAATTAGATTAATTCAATCAAAAATCATAAACTAATAAACATGTGACAAGCGAATGCTTATTTGGTACGACATCAGCAACATGTGTTCGTTTTACCCCACTCTCACCAATTTGATGGTAATAGTATTGGTAATTAAAACAAAAGGACTCTTATTTTAGTTTTTGCTAGAAGGTGATTTAACAAAATGACTAATCAAACACTCACTTACAGTCCACACCATCCGCTCAACATGTTTGCTTATCAATTTTGTGATTCAATTTTAGCCCGTCGGCATTTCTGAATTGCTCTAATGACGTCCAATTGAAATGGAATCTCATGGCATTTTATTCAATAATCAGCAGAAAGAAGAAGAAAAAGAGTTTGACAGAACCGAAACGACGGCGTAGGAGCCTGAGCCCTGCTTCATCATCATCTCTTCCCTTTCGACAACGGATATGGAAACCAGATAAGACTGCTCCCTTCACTTTCCTCACCTTCTTCTCAGCCTCCCCTTCGCTAAAAATGGCGGCTTTCACTTCTCCGGCCTCTCTGTCCTTCCTCTCCTCTTCCCTCTTCGCCGCCTCCTCCCGCGGAACCCTCAAGCCCGCCGCCCTCTCGCGACCCAGTTCCTCGAGACCCGCTCCGAAGCCCCTCTCCGTCGCCGCCGAGGTCACCACCCTCCCGATCCTCGACTTCTCCGGCGAGAAGGTCGGCGAGACGTACATCGACCTCAGGACCGCGCCGCCGGAGACGGCCCGGGCCGTCGTGCACCGGGCCCTCATCACCGACCGCCAGAACAAGCGCCGCGGCACGGCCTCCACGCTCACCCGCGGCGAGGTCCGCGGCGGCGGCAGGAAGCCCTACCCGCAGAAGAAGACGGGCCGGGCCCGCCGGGGCTCCCAGACCACCCCGCTCCGGCCTGGCGGGGGCGTCATTTTCGGCCCCAAGCCGAGGGACTGGTCCATCAAGATCAACCGGAAGGAGAAGCGGCTCGCGATCTCGACCGCGCTGAGCAGCGCGGCCGGGAGCATGATGGTCTTGGAGGACTTCGGGGACAAGTTCGCGACGCCGAAGACGAGGGATTTCACGGAGGCGATGCGGCGGTGGGGGTTGGACCCGAAGAAGAAGTCGATGTTCCTGATGATGGAGGTCGCCGACAACGTGCAGCTCTCCAGCCGGAACATCGGCACTCTCAAGATGCTGACGCCACGGACGCTGAATTTGTTCGATATCTTGAATGCGGACAAGCTGGTTCTCACGCCCGAGGCCGTGAATTTCTTGAATGCGAGGTATGGGGTCGATTCCGAAGGCGACAACGAGGAGGATGGAGATGAAGAGGAGGGCGAGGAAGGTTAGTCTTTATTGCCTTTTTGCTTAGGTTCTGTACATGCACTTGACTCTTTTGAGTTTGAACGATTCTGTGATTGAAAATATGGAATTTTTATGGCGTTTCACTTCATGTGCTTTTGGTTAGGGACTGATGAGGGTAGGGTGTTTAGTTTTGCTTTGGGTATTCTGTTCATTTGCATCGCAGAGATCTTACAATTGTTGCTGAGTTTTAGTACATCATGTTCCATGTCTAGCATTTAAACTTTCTTGCCTGGACTTTTGGTCATTGCCTTTGTAGCATCGTGGTATATCACAACTATATCCTTTTGTCAGGGATATTAAGGCGATCAACAATGAAATTCTAGTTCTTGTAGTTTTGGGTAATCGTATGCAGACTCGGAATGTGAGTAATTGTGTACAGTCATTGTTTACAAAGACAGTGAAAAGGAATGTATAAATACGCTTCTGGTGTTCTATGTAATTAGGTTTTTTTCTTTCATCAATCTTACTGGATTATGCGCCACTGATGCAGGAGGCAAGTCTGATGAGAACTGATCAGGATGATAATAAGTGGAAGATTCCTTCAACCATTTTAAAGTTCCCCTGACCTGATGACCTTGAAGCTATACGCTGCATTGTGTATGCACATTTTTGCAATTTGAAATTGCTGTAGATCTGGCTGAGGGTGGTAACTTTTTATCGAATTCTTCGATGTTCAATTGTATGAAATGTGTTGTAGTTAAGGTTTTTTACTGCATAATTCTTTTCTGCCTGATTTGTTCTCTTTGGTCTGTCAATCTAAATTTGGCCATCTCCGATACAGCTCCCTAGGCCTTTGTCTTTTTCACCTGAAGTGCATATGTTCCTTTTTTGTGTCCTGTCATTACGTGCTGTGGTCAGTCCTCCATTCAAAAGAGCGCTCCTTGTATTTCCAACCTAGTGCAGGAATAGGAAAATGAGGATTGGAGACTTTCTGATGATAGTTTGCAGTTGTATAGATCCTTTCATATCATGGACTCTAGTAAATAATGATCATAGCTACTTGAGGTGAGTCATTGTCTCCTAAAAAATGATTTGCTACAAGAAGATGAGCTGTCAAATATTGGGCTTCTCTCATTTCGAATGCACTTGAGCTATAACTGCTGAAAATTGAAGCTCTCTCAGCAGTGTGATTAACTATGATTGAATATCTGACATCATTGGATAAGTTCAGCTGCAAAATATGCTGCTGGCTAACTTATTAGAATGTCACAAATAAATCCCTCGAAAATTGGAGTTTGCCAATGGTAAGAACCTTTATGCGAACCAAGGCACTAGCCAGTGACAATTAGAGGCATTTGTTCTTCATGTATCATGTGTAATTGGCTGATTTGGCACTCTCATTTGCACAGTTTTGCATTAAGATCATTAGTCTTGCTTACCTACTGCTCTGAGTAGCTGTTTCTGAATAGCCAGCCTAATGAGAAGGCTTCATTGAAATTTCAAGATGGCATGAGCTGTACATTCTCCTGTCATTTTTTCTCAAGCCAAACGATGGCCATGGCTTCATTGTGACATTGTAATGCGACTTCTTAGACTTCTTACCATTATTTATGTATCATTTGAGTGTCGCAAGGCTTACTTATTTGGAGATAGTTAACTTTGACGAATATGTTTAGGAGCTCTGGCAAGGCTTGTCAAGAGCATGTTTCCTGTGAGTATGGAAGAGGAGGAACTATGCCTCTGAGGATACGAAGATCGAATCCTGTGTACACCCAAACAGTAGGAAGGTCTATGTCGATGATGTCGTACGGGTTAGCGAAAAGCTCCAACTCTGAATCCTATGAATCTTGAGCCAAATGATGCCCTAATTTACGTGTTTTGCTCATGTGCGGATAAGTCTGCTTCACATTGTTAGAAATTGTGAATATGCACGGTTAAGCACTGAAATTTTACATGGTTCGACCGTGATTTGCTTGTTATGTTCATGAGAAGGATGACAAGATATATACTACTGGAGAGATAGATACATAATTTGCTATAGGGGTTTGTTTGTCTGAGTGAAAAGCTTTTCCACAAATTAGTTTTCTAGATCTTCACACATTTGATTTATTGAAGATAATCAATCAACAGGAAATTATTTATGGCAAATGAAAATATGCATACTTAAAGTTAGGTAAATAGATTCCCCAAATTTAAATGGGTAAAACATTTTCCTTTATCATGAATTTTTTTTTCCAAAACCAACAAACCCTATGCCTCGGTTCATCTTTCATTCTAGTGATATGTGTCCTTTCGTCTAATAGCTAAGTGTGTTTTTGTTTTTTGTTTCATTAAAAACTTTGTGACAAAGGAATATATTTTTCATAAAAATTATTTTCAAAGAAAATTGTTAGTTTTCATTTGTTTGTTGATTTGGGAAAAGTTTCTTATTAAAAGGGTGTTTTTCCCCAATTTAAAGTTGTTCTTTTCATTCCATGACAAACATTATTTATGGATCGATTAGTTTTCCATCATTCAAATACCAAAAAGTTAAAAGATAATTTCTCAAAAACAAGTTCCTTCAAATAAAGTTCTCAATGAAGTATTTGCAGAAACATGAAGGGTAACTAATCCCACTAGAAAAATTTGAAAGAAGTTGGCGACTTACTAATTTATTAGGATATTGATAAATTGACGACGCGATTAGTAATTTATGTAAAGATAAGTCCTCCCAAACAAGCCAAAGCAATACTTAAAATGCTATCTTTTTTCATATCTCTAATGTTGCTGAATTCATCTCAATTGACAACTGCATCTCACCGACAACACAATCAATTCAAGATTCTAGGTCTAGAATCGATCCAATCGGAAATCAATCATCCTTAATATATTTTAGTGAATTATTATTCTATAATGAAGATTTTTAGCAATGCATTACAAAGTCAACTCATGACGGGAATCAGGAATCGAAATCGCGAGTTCTTGAATTAAATAGAATGTAAAGGTGTCTATGCAATAGTGGAGGTAGTGGTCACGGGCACTGACTAGTTTAAGGGCTAGGACTTCTTGGTTAGTGACAATTTTGGTAGTAACGAGTAAGGCTTCGTTTAAGTGCTTTTAGCCATATGGTGTACGATAATGGTTTTTTATCAATGATAACAAATGAATGTGAATTGACAGTCGCCCTATCTAGATATTGGCTCCGGCCGCCGATCTCTCTCTAGTAGCTAACATATAAGACGAGCATCTAAATATTATTTTTTATCCGATCACAAATGTCTTCGATCAGAGTCCTATACATAGAGAATAAATAAATATAGAAGCTTTCAACATATATATAGAAATTTGGGAAATTCCTAATGTCCAGCTTAATCAAATTTATCTTCAATCAAAATATAAATTTCTCAAATGATCAGATTATGTTATTGTTAATAGTTTAACAACAACAACAAAATCTGAAAGAAGTAAGTTACGTATTAATCTATTAAGATGTCGATAAATTTATCATAGCTTTTGTAGTTTACTAGCCACACGATAAAATTTACAATCTATTGGTACACGATAAAATTTACAATCTATTGGTAACTTATTAATTCTTTCCATGTCGGTAAATTCATTATAGAGTTATAATCTACCAACTGCACTCGTAAAATCTTAAAGAAGTTAAATAACTTATTAATCAATTTAAATGTCGGCAATTACAGCATTAGAAACTCACGAGCCACAACTATAAAATGCAATGGTGTCAGTGAAATGACCAATTTATTTGACGTTTGTACATTCATAATAATATTGACAACTCACCGAAAACAGAAATTAGCTGACAAAATGCTTTAAGACACCAAATCAAAATTTGGGCTGCACCCAAAAAAAAAAGGAGGAGGAGGAGGAGGTATGCAAAATGTTAGTAAAATGATGTATGCTTAGACCATCTTGACCCTATTGGAAATACCTGAGCATATTTCCAATCTAAGAAATGAGATTAGATAGAAAATTGGGTTATCCAACCTAACAATGTGAGTAATAATCATATATTAGATAGGCCACCAATACGTTTGCTTCCTTTGTTGTTAGAGGATCATATTAGATCATATTTTATTATAAGAGTGACAATATAATTTCAAACCCTGCCACTTTTCTTATAAAAAAAAATGTCGTATGCTGCAACCGGTGACTTTGGTCGGGTTCCCCTCTCTTGTCCTATTTTAGCACTCCGGAATGAATTGAAACACACAGGGTCAGGCGCGCAGACAGACAAAGAATTCCTGAAATGAAGGATCTCACAGAAACCATCAACCAGGAAAAGATGGTGCCTAAAAATGGAATGTCAAACCAGGAATGTCCACCGGTTGATCTTAATCTCCTGGATTTGGCATTTGCCCCTCTTATCCCTGGTCTTTCTCCATCTCCCAGTTTCCAACACTAATCACAACCACCTCCAATCCTCTCTGCTTGTTCCTCTGATGAATCCATCACCTTTCACATTATCAATTCTTGCGATGGAAGCTCGCATTATGTCACTGTAGTTCCAGATCCCTTCCCCAAGAACTCCAGCACCTCTTCCTTGCATAATAAGTTCATCGTGAGACTCAGAGGGCAGATATTGCAAAGCAAACATCCTAAGAATATGGCTCTTGACGCCAAGGAGGTCCTAGCATGTATTTGCAGAATCCTTTCGTTATCTTGGAGGGTCAGTTATACATTCGCCCAAGAGCACCCGCTTGGTTCTGCAATAGCCTCGTTCCTCCTCCTCCTATATCTGTTTTTCCCGTTTGTGCTCAAGCTTCTCCTGTTTAGTATACCAATAGCTTTCTCTGCCGTTACTCTTGTTCGAGTTCTATCCAGGGATGGAACTGGAAGTCTCCAAGTCCCGAATGCCAGCAAAGACGAGAAAGCGAACCGCATTGTCCCGCCTGTAAAGCTGAACTCCAGCAAGGAAGGCACTACGAATATGACTCACCAATACCAGAAGCCTGTGATACGAGCACAAATGAGCAAACGCCGTAACTTCAAGACAAAATGGGAAGATGCGGATGCTGAAGGTGGTGGTGCTAAGGAGGTGAAACGCGTGACTTTTTCTACAACTTGCAGCAATAGTCTGATTGGCAGAGACAGAAAGGACCAGGAGAATGACCCTGGTTTACATTTTCAGGGCAGGCGTTTTTCCTTGGGTAAAGGGGAGAGCTCCAATTCCCACGAATCAGATAGAGGAGATTTAAAACATGTGAATGAGCACTCGCTAAGCTCAGAGCCGGGAGATCCAAAGCCTGAAATTGAAGTTTCTAAGGATGATAAAGGTGGCGTTACGGGCAAGTTAGAGGAGGATATCTTGGAAGAAGCAGAATACGAAGACGAAGAAGAGGCACAAGAGGATGGGAACAAGGCTGTGGAGTGGACAGAGGACGACCAGAAGAATCTCATGGATCTTGGCCTGTCCGAGCTAGAAAGGAACCGGAGATTGGAGAATCTAATTGCAAAGCGAAGGGCGAGGAAACTCATGGGGACAAAGGTCCAGGAGAATTTACTTGACTTGGACATTGGTCCTGGGGGTTATATTCCCCCTGTTCAGACTTCGAAGAACCCTTTCGATCCCCCTAATTGCTCTGATCAGGCTCTAGACTCGGAGATACCGAGCTCAGCTCCTTCAGTTCTGTTGCCTGCACGTAACCCTTTTGACCTTCCTTATGACCCTCACGAGGAGAAGCCGAATCTCACAGTGGACGGTTTCCAAAGTGAGTTCCTTGCAAATCAGCCTAAGGACATCTTCTGTAGGCACGAGAGCTTCTTCCTAGGGCCCTCTTTCTCAGTAGAAACTAGCCTTGATCAAGATCACAGGAATGCAGATCATTATTATGTCACAGAGAACAGGGCTCTGAGAGAGCCACTATTCCCCAGATTGAGAAAGTTCTCAGGTGAGATCACTTCTAATATTTGTCCTCGTGCGTTCCACGTGCTTACTTTCCAGAAATTTATGGGAGTCGTTTTCATCTTTGCAGCTAAGGGAGATCATGACAGATTAGTGGAACAAATTCTGTACCGCAGAGACTACGGCATGGGTTCTAGCCAGGCTGAACATGAAACTAAAGCCGAAAATGAAAATGGCGGGGGAGGAGATCTTGAAGATAAGCGGGAAGATGCTGAGGACATCGAGCTGAAGGTTTTTAAAGACAAAAACCACACAAAATCAAGTTCTATTGATGAAGAAGACGGCCACCAGAGCTCCATATCAACATCAGACAACGATGGACAGGCAACAAGTGAGGATGGGAACGAAGTTCTGATCAGTTCAGAATTTCCCAATACGGCAAACATTTCTGTGCACAAGACCTTTGAATATTCAGTACCTAATGGCGTAGCAACAGACGAGGATTTGTCTAGTCCATTTTCTATGGACGATCTAGAGAAGCGGACGGGCCATTCAACCACATACTCCATAGCTTCCGACATGCAAGTGGAGGTCTCCGAATCCAGTTCCCCTCGGACCATAGATTACACTATTTCACCTCCTGAGCTCGAGTGCTCCACTAATTCTGAAGATGTCGAAAAGGAGGTTACTCCAGGTAGTGAAGAAATATGGGGAGCCTTGTCCCAACTAACCGGAGTAGAGGAAGAAAAACCAAAAGGCAACATAGATAAGTTCAAAGCAAACGAGAGCTCAAAGGATCCATTTGGATCATCTATTTCCCTCCTAGAATTGTGTAAAGAAGATTCAGCTGACGGATTTTCTACGACCTCATGCCTGAAAGTCACAGTACCGACAGAAGGTCCAGATATGTCGGATTCTGATGATAAAAACCGTAAGATGGGGTCTTATTGTCCACCAGAAGCTAAAGACCTAGAATCAACACCACCAGCGCAGAATTTGGCGACCCATCAAGCTGAAGAGAGACAATCCCAAAAGGCAGAGGTTGGTGGTTTTATTTGATTGTGCCATAAAAAATAGTCTTTCTAAAACAACATATTCAGGTAATCAAGTTCCTTGACTGTAAAGACTGTTTGAACCAATGGAAGATATTGTAGGCATAAAGAAATTCGCGGTTTCTATTATTGACAACCACAATCTCTTCTTCCGCCCATTTGATGTTCTCTTTGTGGCGTCAAGTTTGTTCTGCTTTTCCTATCAACCGTGGACTAACGTAACGACAGAGCCGAGCATCATGGCTCTTATATACAAGCTGAAAGCATGTGATCTTACATCATGTGACCAAGAACTTGAAGCTCGTTGACAAGTCCAGAAAATGTTTAAAACTATGCCAAAATTTCTAAAGTATCGATTGTCAAAATAGATCAGGAGTCTGATAGAGAAAATAGTCCGACACTAAAGTGATAGAGGAGGTAGTGATCCCCACCACTGGCATTTCTAATATGACTTGAGAATCCATTTGGATGCTTTTCTTTTTCATGTATTGAAGTGCACCTATCGGAAAACTCTGACATGCAGATATATATTGCTTACATGTAACAGGAATCAGCTAATCCTCTAGAGAAGTCAACTAGAGAAGCCAGCGTACAAGAAGATGTAGACTCCAGTGAAAGCACAAAGGAAGAAGCCAATGGCACACAAGGAGACATAGACTCCAGTGAAAGTGCAGACTCCAGTGCAAGCATAAAGGAAGAAGCCAATGGCACACAGGGAGACATGGACTCCAGTGAAAGAACAAAGGAAGAAGCCAATGCCACACAAGGAGGTATAGACTCCAGTGAAACCACAAAGAAAGAAGCCAATGGCACACAAGGAGACATAGACTCCAGTGAAAGCGCAGACTCCAGGGAAAGCACAAAGGAAGAAGCCAATGGCACACAAGGAGATATAGACTCTAGTGAGAGCACAAAGGAAGAAGCCAACAGTACACAAGGTGACATAGACTCCAGTGTAAGCGCAGCCTCCAGTGAAAGCATAAAGGAAGAAGCCAATGGCACACAAGGAGATATAGGCTCCAGTGAAAGCACGAAGGAAGAAGCCATTGACACAAAAGGAGACGTATTCTCCAGTGAAAGCACAGACTCCAATGAAAGCACAAAGGAAGAAGCCAATGGCACACAAGGAGATATAGACTCCAGTGAGAGCACAAAGGAAGAAGCCAATCGCACACAAGGTGACACAGACTCCAGTGAAATCAGAGACTCCAGTGAAAGCAAAAAGGAAGAAGCCAATGGCACACAACGAGATATAACCTCCAGTGAAAGCACAAAGGAAGAAGCCAATGACACACAAGGAGAAATAGACTCCAGGAAAGCACGAAGGAAGAAGCAAATGGCACACGAGGAGATGTAGACTCCAATGAAAGCACAAAGGAAGAAGCCAATGGCACACAAGGAGATATAGACTCCAGTGAAAGCACAAAGGAAGAAGCCAATGGCACACAAGGAGGCACAGACTCCAGTGAAAGCACAAAGGAAGAAGCCAATGGCACACTCCAGTGAAAGCACAAAGGAAGAAGCCAATGGCACACAAGGAGGCACAGACTCCAGTGAAAGCACAAAGGAAGAAGCCAATGGCACACAAGGAGGCATAGACTCCAGTGAAAGCACAAAGGAAGAAGCCAATGGCACACGAGGAGGCATAGACTCCCGTGAAAGCACAAAGGAAGAAGCCAATGACACACAAGGAAACATACACTCCAGTGAAAGCACAGACTCCAGTGAAAGCACAAAGGAAGAAGCCAATGGCACACAAAAAGATATAGACTCCAGTGAAAGCACAAAGGAAGAAATAGAGAAGTTGAAAACCAGTGGAGAGAGTTGAAGGATTCTCTCAGGACCAAGACATCTACCTTTAGCACTAGTTCAAAGATACATGGATGAATGCTTGAGGAACAAAATCTCAGCACCAACACAAATATACAAAATTTCGTGAGGTCAGTTGAACAGTGCATCACCATCCTTTACAATGCCAGTCAAGATCAGCCAATGCTGATGGCATCTCCCAAACCAGCTGAAACTAGTTCTGGGGAACATTAACTGGCCGATCACCCAATAGAACTCCAATGTTCTTGCAGTGGTCATTTAATTGATTCTCTATTTTCTTATGGAATTAGAACTGAAACAGTATCTAATAGTTTCAGCACTATATGATCAGCAATAGTGCTGAGAGATTAGTTAGAGCAGGCAGAGAACAAGATGAACAAGTGTAAGATGTGCTTATCCAGATATACTAATAAGAAAATTTCAAAGGCATCGGCCTGTATATACAACAGTGATATTCTTTTTGCCAACCTAGTGAACCTCATGGAGCCAATTTCTGATTAATCTCTGTAAGTGTAAGAATGGAGTCCTTTTATACAAGTTCCTTTGGTTGTATAAACTCTCTACTCGCATGCCCACATTCACGCTATTCAGTATGACTTGATGGATTTGTTAGATGCAATGAGAACACATGCAGTCCATCCATCCTAAACAATTAGGACACTGTTAGTGAATTCGTTTTGCACCTTCCTGAGCTTAATAGGATTTGTACATTGGTATTTCCTAACAAGTACAAAAACTAAATTCTGAATTGTCATCTTGAAAAGCTTTGACGAGCTCAGATGCTGAGAATAGTAACCAACATGACTCTAATTCTAAAGACAACTGTTTCCCTTGCACAATCTTGAAGACTATTAGTGGAAGAGATGTTCTGCTCTCTAGTAGCTTGTAGTCTCAAGGAAGTGAAATGGCAAATCATTTCTTGGTATTTTGAGTTGAAAGGCAGAGTCAATCACCATGGCTTCATCTTTTCTTAAGTTTCTAGCAGAAGCTAACGGTGACTCTTACCCCTGCTTGCTTAACTGTTTTGATGGTGTGGCTCGATTAAAGAGAGATTTAAATGCCAATGAAAGAAACGTAAGAAAAAGTCCTTGAACGTTTCCCTCCCTTCCATACAACTTGTCTCGTTTGTTTTACTGCTGATACCATACTCAAATTATATCGGCAAGAAATCGCTGGACTTTCTCCATATCTGATAAATGTATATGGTAAGACCCTGCCAAATAAGGGTTCTGAGTCAATCTAGCAGTAGGGTTCGAAAAGGTGTACTATTTAATGATTTTGTATCTGTCAATTTTGCCTCTTTTTCTTGGCAAGAGGGATGTCATGTTCCTGCCTTACTGCTCTACTGTCTCGTATAATTACAAGGTACAAAATCCTCTTCCAGAGTTTAAATGGCATTCACAATTGGCATATAATTGAGCCTTTTAGTAGCTTTATCAGTCTCTGAATTATCAAAACTGGGGAAAGTGAGGCCCCACGGAAAATTTACTCTCAGATCTCCATGGGCCAGAGAAGCATCATACAGAATCAAGCTTCACTCTCTCCGCCTCATTCCTTGAATGCTTGCTTCTAGTTCTAAGTCACATTCAAAGCCTCACTTATGACATGACGGTCTACTTCATTTCATACACAATGGAAGAGTAACTTATATTACTGTAGATATGCACCGTGTCAACTGTCAAATCGTAAATTAAGAACAGGGAAACCAGTTTACAATGAGAATCAATATGGCTGCAAAACTTACAAGAAAATAGTTTTAGAAGTAGGTGGCAAACTTCCTAGTCATCCTAGTGTAATCATATGAAGAGGCCTAATTAAAGCATAAACAACCTTGTTTCTCTATGAATAATTTTGCTGGTAAATTAAAGGGAAGAATCAGAATATTTATCAGAAATGGACAAAACAAGATGGACCGAAAGCGTGAAAATTCTGATATAATTGAATCTAGACATAACAAGGATAAAGCGGCCAAAGATGCCTCCACATGCAACTTGCAACTAGAGGGCTTTGCCTTTTGAAAAGAGATGGTGATTTCTTTTGTCATGTACCGCCTTAAAGCTAAACGGGACGGCTGTTTATTCATGTTTCCTCAAAATTCATTTCCCATAAGTGGCGGTCGCGCAATACACCATGAGCGGGACAAGGGCGCTGTTTTAGTAGCTGTTCTTGTGATAATTGCTACCAAACGGATGCTCCTAACAAACAGAATGAGCAAAGCAACAAGAGAAAAGTGACTAAGAGATGGACTTGGTGCTTCGTACAATTTGTCATCTTCCAATCTTTCATTCTTTTCTCTGGTCTCAATCAGAAAAATTTCCCAACTCCAACCTAACACACCAGAAAACACACACTAAAAGTTAAAAAGAAAATGTAGAAATGAAAACAGAACAAGCAAACAGATTAATCTTATTCTCCACAATCAATGAAGGAAATTTTTTGCTTGTTAGTCTCATCATTTGTTAAGTGCTTTCAAAAGTAGGCATCCGTGAAATAGGCCTGACAAGAAGAAACAGGCATTTAGGAGCTTATGCAGACATAAAAGGCTAGATTATTAAATCCAAGAGCGACCACTGGAGTTTCTTTGAATATGTACACAACTGGTCCTCGCATGGCAGCAGGAGTCTTTGTTTTTCCTCCTAGTTTAACATTTCGTTTGGAGTGTTCAAGTCCGTACAGATGCATGCGCAACGGAGGACCAGATCAGTTGACGGTGCTCAACTGCTATCTGCTGAGCTCAACGGGGTTAGCAGTAAGCAGTCCATTGTTTTTTCGTCTGATTAGGTTATTAACTAAATTATTAGTTCAACATGGTGGTCGATTAGAATATAGATCCTTGCACTAAGACAACAGAAAAATAAAACTTAAGTCAATGGAATTTATCCACCGAAAAGAGAATCTCAAACCCCATCAGCAACTAAAAAAATTCCAAACCACACTGATTAAGAAAAGATAAAAGCACCCTTTCCTCCACCTAACAAAAAAGCTACATGAGTCTGTCTCCATTGAAGGGTCACAAGTCAAGAGCCTCACATTCACAGAACAGTGAGACCTTGTCGATGATTGACATCCCATTGGTGCCGTACAATTAGAATCGCATGAGCATGATGATTCCGTGGACTTGCAGAAACAGGTCTCATACCCCTTAGAATGGTCTTGCCACCATTGATGATCAAATCATGGAAAGAGGAATATTAGGAGCTGTTGTTGTGGCAAAAGAATAAACCTCCCATTCGACGTTATCGAGAATACTGTGATCTAAATTGAATCTTTTAACTTTTCAAGGGCATGTTTCTAACTCTAATTATTCAAACAGGGTCCTAGGAGGGGATCTTCTTTTTCATTTAGAGCAGGATCTCTTGAGAGAGATCTCATGGAGAAAGAGGGGTTTGAAGCATATGATGCCTCCGTTAGTGGAATGAAGAGTCAGCTTCAACTTAAAAGTGTTTGATGGTCCGGTCAAGTCTAATAAGGCATTTCTTTTGCTGTTATTTCATTCGGAGTAGTGGAACAGTCTAAAAGACTGGGAAAAAGGGAAGGAAAGTAGGCAACTAAGAAGGGAGAGATCATGTGGCAACTTTGTGCTACGGCTGTTCCATTTCTTCGCTCAAAAACTCAGCATCTGAAACAGTCTCGTCATTAACAAGTTTTCAGAACAAGCAAAATTTCATGATCTATTAAAGCCAGAGGATCAAACCAAGGTGAAGCTGCAATTTTAAGTTCGGTCGATACTTAAAATCGTGAAATTCCATTCTGGCCGTTTGCTTCAAATTAATAAAGCAAACAATAAACATAGGAACAAAGTTGCTCCAATCAAATCTGAAAGTGAATTGAGTCGTTGATATTCCCCTGTTTTCCAGATTACATGAGATGAAAAAGCGAAGAACTCCAACGGCAGTGCCAAGTTTCAGTCCTGCACACAAAAACAAAACAAAACAAACCCCTTCCTTTGACACTTTCTTTCTTTGCATCAAGCCAGCCACGAGACTTATGTTTTATGCTAAGCCTTCAACTTGGGATTGAATATGCTTACTTAGGCCAATGTCTTTATTCCATTCTCCATTTAAGTCACCATGGATACCATTCTCAGGATGCATCCATTATGCAGAATTGCCATCTTAACTTGACGGGAAAACTTGAGGTATCAAATTAAAGAGAATAGCAGAAGGAACAAACTTTGCTCGCCTCTTTTTGGGTGTAAAGCAATATTTGCTCAAAAACAGTAAATCAGATAATTCAGTCAAAGGAGAGACCACATATACGCCCATTGATACTGACCTCTTCATGTTCTTCCCCAGCTTTCAATGTAGAACTTTGTTTGCATAGGCATAACACCAGAGTGCTCAAAACAAAGGTCGAGATTCTCACTAAAGGAAAAAAAATCCAGCTCTGAGAATCTATACAATAGATTTATGGCTTCCAAAAGAAACACGATCTTGTTCTCCTGTGTCCTGAGTTTAGATACTGATGAACTAACTCAAATTCTTCTAGTAAACATATTCACAGAAACCATGACAAAAGCACAACCAAAGCTACTACACTAAACTTGAAAAGATAGAAACAAAAGATGCTTCAGGCTAGGGAAAACGGGGATGAAGCTGTGATATCATCCATGAGGATAACTCTGTCCAGCTTGCATATGAAAAACTGGGTTCTGAACACTGTATAAAGTCCCTCTGTGAGTATTCTGCCCTTGAAATTTAAGCCCGAAAGAGTTCACACTGAAATGTGGGCACATGGACATATCCCCTTGTGTCGCATGGAAGGTCATGGGCCCTCCGTTGCTTGGCTGATTCCAGAGAAAAGGAGTCCTGGGTGCTGTGACAGGAGTCGGTTGCCGAGCCACCATGGATGAATGATCTGGAGAAGGCGGCCTTTTATCATCTGGTGAAGGAGTTCTAGTTTCTGTAAGATTCACAGTTGTGATATCATGGATGCTGGCTCTTCTTTTATCTTTTCCACCTGAAAGTTGTCTGATGAAGTATTTCTGTGCGTGGCTAGCTACTTGCGTCGGCGTTCTCGTGATCACAAAGTTCCTGGAAATGTTTCTCCAGTCACCTTTCCCATATTTTTTTAGACCCATCAAAAATAGCCTGGAGAGAAATTTGCATGACAGGTCCATAAGTATACATAAACAGATGGATTAAGCACTAAAGTCAAGCAAACACCAACTGCCCTCGTTTAAAAGCCACTGAATTTGCAAGATTAAGGTCCTTCTAGATTAAAATTCTAAGCCAACCCTATTCTTAGATCGCTTGACCATGTTCATCCTGCTTCTAGTACTGACAAATTAAGCTCATCGAGCAGACAGTGAATGAGATCATTGGAGATCGACTCAAAGCAAGTGCAATAAGAAAACATCATTTCTTACTTGTGCTCTTCCTCTGTCCAAGGAACCCCTTTCTTTCTCTCTTGTTCGGGAGGCCGAATTGACGATGATCTCTTCCCACCAAGCCCATAAGACTGTCTGAACCCATCATATCCATGGCCATTTGCCCACTCCAATGTGAAGGGCGATGTAGTGCTATAGCCAGGGATCGGGATAAGCCCTGCTTCTATATTGTTCACATCAATTTCCAAATCCTTATAGTGCTTAGCCACATCTTCCACCGTCTTCCCAGGGATCATCAAGGCGACCCTCTCCCATCGGTCTGGCGTATCCTCATCGTGCACCGCCAGCGCTTTTTCGAACATTTTGTTCTCTGCAGGGGTCCATTTCGCGGTCCTTCCCTCGTCGAGGAACCAATTTGCATTCGATGCATATGGTGGTGAGAGAACTTCCATTTCCCACTTCATCACATGGGAATCACGCAACCCCTCCTCCTTCAGACTGAACTTAAGTCGGATGCTGAAGGGTGACCAAATTCTCGATCTTCTTAAAGGAAAAAAAAGAAGCGGCTTTTCGATTTCGATGGCGAGAGAGAGAGAGAGATAGAGAGAACGAAGGAAAGGGGGTGCTCAAATGGGAAATGCGGAGAGCTTCGGGTTCACCACAAAAATATCCGTGTTAAATTACCAAGCATCTTGAAAGGAATCAGAATACTCCTTTTTCCTCTGTGCAACCATAGCCTTAGGAATCTCATAAAGCACCGACTCTCTCTTTTTCCCAATATAACAAGGACAGCCGCTCAAAACATTAAGCAACAAAATCACATATAATCTAAAAACTTGAACATGAATTGCGACTGAGCCTCGAGATCTAAAACCAGCACAACCCGAAACGAGAATGCAACATATCAAAACAAGAACAAGTAGAAGAAGCAGAGACCCGAAAAACAAAACCGAGAAAATCTATACGGAGAGGCTCTATCGGATGTCAACGAACTCTCTTCCCCGACGGCAACTCAGTGCTGCCCAAGAGAGACGAACCCGCGAACTAAACTTCCAGCGAAAGGGCAAAGTTCGGAGAGCGAAAACCAGAGAGTCTCTGTATTCGAGCAAAACGAGAAGGGGAGCAGGGAGGGAGAGAAAAAAAGCTGGTGGTGGGCGGGCGAAAGAGATTATTGGGTTTCTTTCTTCCTTTCCCTTGAGGACGGAGCAACAAGGAAAAGAGAAGAAAGTGACCAGGGATGGATTTCAAACGACAACACCGGGCTGAAAAGGCAGAGCTTTTGCCTTAGCTTCAGGGGATGATGAATCTGAAAAATTCTGCCAACACCTGCGAACAGAGAGAGAAAGTTAGAGAGAGAGAGAGAAGGAGAGAAGGAGAGAAGGAGGGTAATGCTGAAGCTGAAGGTGGTGAGTCGTGATTGGAGGAGATGGGATACTGCACTTTGCGAAAAAGTTCCCCCTCTTATTATAATCACACACTCTCTGTTCCATCACCCCCCCCGCCCCCCTTCACTTCTCTCTCTCTTTTTTTTTTTTTTTTTCCCTCCATTTAATTATTGCACAGGCCCATTTTCGTATTTATATTCCAACACCTCTCTCTAATTTAATGTGGTGGACCGCCTCCGAGCCTAATGAGATCGTTCATATTGGCCTTGCTCCATGATTTCTCCACACCACTTGTTCAGCATACTGAATGAAAAAATAGCCTGATGTTTAAAATATCTACTGCATAGAATATAATTACGATCTGTGTATTGAAAAAGATGCAAGTTTTTTGTTATTCAATTGGTTTAACGAACATCTCCACGATGCTTTTTTAAGAATATATGTTTGGATGATAAGTCGGTTTGATATTTCTTGTTTCATGATCAAACATTAAAACGCTATACTCATTTATCTTTAGGGCCATTCTAAGTAGTATAGACTTATATATTCTAGAGCTCTTATAAAATTTATGTAAGTATTTGAGTTATTGTTCACTATTGTAACAGATAGAGCGGGCTGGTAATTTGGCCTATATGAATCAGGGTTGATTTGTTGAGAGTGTCCTTGCATGTATTTTATTTAAAAGAAACCCCCTTCTCATGTCGCCAACAAATACTTTTCGAGTCATTAACGAAGGTCCTATGGCCCCCTAGGAAGAGACTATAGTCGATAGAGGCGATCACGAGATGTGTCAAACCATAAGGCCGAGCCTAATTTGTTACCAACCCTTCCATCACATAAAGTATATGCACAAATTTATGAGTAGATCCGGCCTTGGATTGAATCCAAGAGGGTCAGCTGGACATCTAATTCAATAGCCCCATTAAAAAAATTGTCCCCAAGTGCTAGAGCCATTTTGCTAGGGCCCATCTAGAGGCCTATGATTGCAATTGATGTAAAACACAGAATTTATTTATTTTTTCCGAATTATCAATAAAAGTCTTCATTGACCTCCTAAGGAAACCGCCGTGCCACCTCCTTCCGCATCAATATATTTTGTAACAAGAAATCTCACTTTAGATAACTAAAATCCGATCATGAAATATCTCCTCGGTCACGCTAATTAAACCCGGACGGACCGAAATAAAATATTTCATCAAACTTTTCGTAATGCATCCACTGTTGCTGCCCAAAAAGAATAAAAAGAATAAAAAGCCACCAAGCAATGATGGACCCGAACACTAGTCAACGGGGCGGGGGCTTGGGGGCCAAAAGCAAAGCAAAGAACAAAAAACCTCCTCCCCTCCCCCCCGGCCAATCTTCACAACTGTCCGTACCGTTTTCATGAAACCAAAAAAAAAAAAAAAAAAATGTTGGATCGGAAAGTCCAACCTTCATTCCATTTCTAATGGTACCCCCACTTTAAATTACCGACCAGATTAGCACGTCCTCTTATTGTATTCCGACCAATTTCTTAAAAAAATTTGCTTTTTTTAATGATGTGTTTAATTAAGGGAGGGGTTTGGTAATGATCACATCATTGGAGGCAATACGGTACTCCCTCCGATCCAACCGCTCCCGACTACCCGCCGAAAAGACTCGGGTCCCCATCGACGGCTGGGATTCACCGGGGGAGCTTCTGGCTCGGTGGAGGCGCGGGCCCCAGCGGGCTCACCCACCAAATTATTGTCGTTGGGCGACGGGCCAAGGGGAGCGGGGGGGGCCGCCACCGGAGGAGTTCGGATCGAATCGCGGAGTGCAGAGGCCGACACGTGGAAGTGCGTCATTGGCCGTGCGTGGCGGCAAGATGCAGTAGTTGCCTCCTGGAGGGATGGGAGGGACCAAAAAAAAGCGTTCGGTGGAGCCAATGAGTGGCGTCCACGTAAGATTCGCGACATGGGGCACGGAGTAGAAGATAATGTCCTAAATGGCAACAAGTTTTAGAGAGAGAGAGAGAGTGAGCCCCCCTCATTTATAGGCTTATAGGCTAGCCAAGAGCCCACTGCCCACTATTCCTCCGCGTCTTCTTGGCTTATTTTATTTTATTTATTTATTCAAAAACAAAAGGTTGCGCAATTGTAGAGGAAATTTTTTATAAATTACCAAGAACGTGATTATTAAATCGCAAATTGAAGTTTTTAAATTGTTAAATAAAAAATCGAGAATCCAATCGTAAAATTCAATTAATATCATCTAAAATTATTATATGTATTGAACATTGAGTGAAATTTTATGATTTGTGAAAGGGAAGTCATGATTTTGGATACACATGAGGATTTGATACATAAACATATATAGATATTATTGTTTCGTTAGGACAAGCATTACGTAACAATATAAATCCTAAATATTTACGTGTATGCAACGTACATCATAAAATATAATACAAGTTGCATTATTAAATGGGTGAACAGCTGAATGGCTTATCAATAGATGCGTATCGAACTGTGATTTGTCGAAACACCAACAGTAGATCCTCTCATGATTTCGAAGACTAGAGATTCGCTCTATAGATACATATCATCTATCTCGAGAATCAAACAATTCAAGTAACTCGTGTTCTAGAAACACGATAGTAAAAATTAAGAAGGGATATAAAATACTCTGTAAACCCTACAAATTCATTAAATTCACGAGTGGCCATAAACTCAGTTTAATTTGCAACTACTGATAAGACCCTAGCACATGACTTTGATTCAACGCTAGTAATTTTCTTTCATTCCGCGCCAGCCTTAGGCCTTAAAGGAATTTCATACTCGAGGGAACATGAATTATATGGTCTGCAATCTTTATTCTTTTCGTCTTATGTATGATTGACAATTTTCGTTCGGTGTATAGTTAATATATTTTTAAAAAAAAATTAAAATAAATGATTTTGAAGACTTTTTAAAAATTCTCTATTTTTCCGGGAAGCGAGACCTTTTTAGAATGCTGCGGGAGAACAATGCGGAGGCACGCCACGTACAAGCGCGTGGACGAGCATCCTCATCCTGTCCGATGAACACCAGCGACAGTAATTAAAAGGTCAAAAGAGATGCTTAATTATGTTTGGATTTCAAATGTGAATATTACCATGATCTCGAAGAAAAAATTCGGATGCTCAGCACTGTATAAGAATCCGATTGTCGGGCTTTGAAATATTGAGGAGAAAAGGTCAAAAGAGATGCCGAAACAACAAATGAATATAAAAATGTATGGCGTGATACACGATCATATTGATATTTTGATGTACGGCATGCATCTAAAATTTAAGGTCGGTTTATTCCAACTAATATCAGATCTTCTTTTTCCCTCCATTGTCTTAAAAAAGCGAAAACACATGCGTTCAACATTAAACAGCACTGATGCAAACAAAAACAAAATTGAAAATGGGATAATTAATCCTGTTTGGGCTTGCCCTTGGCATGAAATTATATGTTCTAATCACGGCTTGTTTGCACTCGCAAGGCTCGAGAACTCATTGTGCTTGTTTGAGTTCTCTCGAGATTAATTGTGTATGCATATAACAATCCATATTTAAGGGACGTGGGATTGGATGTGTATATGTACCTATGCGATAAATTTACCTTAATTTGTATAAATGTGACACATTTATCCAAAAAAAAATTATGACATAAAAAAACTAAAACTTAGACTTACATTATACATTTACTCTCCATCGAGATTTTCCTTTTCCTTCCTCTATCATCTTTACTACCATTGCCATCATCCTTATCGTAGCCATTGCTATCATCCTCGCCATTGTCAAACCAAAGAATAAAACAAATGAGGAAATTTTAAGAAAAGGAAAAAGAAAATGAGAAAAAAAAACATACATTGAATTGACATATTTTTGTCACATGAGCGTTATGTTAGCATCATTTGATTTTTGTCATCCATGTTAAGGATGTGTAAAATGGATCACTTAAACCGAAAACCGCCAAATGTTTGGTTTAATCAGGTTCTTGAGAGTGTCGATTTGATTCCGAATTCCCAATTCTAAGGGGGAACCCAACTGACTACATTTTTTTTTTAAAATTATTTCTTCAAATAAATTAGTAAAATACGAACATAACACTATATCTTTTAGTGATACCGCAAGTTATAGCATAATGACTTTTTACTCATTATTGCTCTCATTAATATTATTTGTTACTCTTTTTCGTTGTGCGCATATATTCTTTAGTGGGGGGAAAAACAATTGATTCCATTGGATTGGATCGGATAGGTCCCTAGTTCCCGATTTTGGGAATTAGGCCGGATCAAGAATCGATCACTCCTAGTCCACGACTCCATGTAGGTAGTCAAAAAAAATTTTTAGTGGCATTTGTTAATGAAATTTTGACAAAGGGTAAATATGTCATATGAGTAGTATGGGTACAAGTTTGAAGCTTTTGGTATATGAAATAAATGTTGAGGTAAATATATCACACAAATACAATTTGAAGTTTACGACATCACATAAATTTATTTAGAGTAAATTTGCTACAACATGCATACTTTGGGGTTTTTTCGATTTTTTTTCCTTAACGAAAAAGTAGAAAATAAGGTTAATACCATGAAAATGCCAGATTGGTATATCCATAATAATTACACTCAAATTTAATTTTTTGACTACAAAAAATTTTCAAATCGGTACAATGTGTTGGTATATTTGTAATAAATTTGCCTTGTATTAATTTTTTGATCATGAAAAACATCAAACTGGTGCTTATTAGTTAAATGACACGTGACATTTGTTACTAGTCCGTAATTTTTCCTTGGATTTTGTGGGTTTTTTTTCCGCAGTATCAAATCCTGGAAAATATGAAGTACAGTAGTAGTGGAAAGTAGATTTCACGCGCGGGCGTTGCGAGTTGGGGAGGCGTGGTCGCATGCGCTATTCTTTTGAGCAATGACACGAGGGACACCCAATGCAATCGCACAACTAACCCCAACCTTTATCCCTCAAAACAAAAATGGCTGAAAAACGCCAAAAAAAGAAAAAGAAAAAAAAGAAGGCGAATAAAAACGAAACGAGTGGGTCCCTCCCCAACCCCCACCTTCTCCCTTCATGATGTGACCAACTGCTCCCCCCTCTTCCTCTTTCTCCTTGGAACTCTACACTCCCTCTCGGGGGCTCCCCCGCGCCCGCCTCCCTCAGTCACTCTTCCACACACTCACCCCCAAAATAAAAAAAATAAAAAAATGATGTTCTGTTTTTTTTTTTTAAAGAAATTCTAAGGTAAATATAACATAAATTTTGCATTTTGCTGCGACATCCTTTCATTTTTATTTTAACTAAGACGCGATTTTTATAATATTTTAATGATTGCTATAATGCATGAGTGCCCTTTTTTTCGATTAGAAGTTTCAAACTCGTGATGTGGCATATCATTACTCTTTATTTATAATGAACGCATTTGAAATCTAGGTTATGATCTATTCTCTTTTGCAGGAGTGTCTAAATTGAATGATGCTAGGGTTGCCGATATTGATTTATAAAATTGATTCAAAATGATGCGTGAAATTGCCATTTGTTGTTTTTAAGCATGGTCCACTCGTCGAATTTAGTATGCCTAGCATTGCTTTTGAAAGTATCATTAATTAACTCATCTCAAGTCCTACCCTGCGGTCCAAAAGATAAAAATAAAGTAAATCTTGTCCCATAATTACAATTTTTTAAAAGTTTTCTTGTGTTACAGTATTTTTCAATATAGGATTTACGAAAAGAAAAATACAGAGAGTTAGGACAAGTGGTGACAGGGGATCACAAGATTACCTCGTATCCACGAACTTATAAAGTGTATTGTGGGTTTCTAAGTAACCAAATATTTACTCTTATGCCCTTGGAATATGAAATGAGTGCATGGAACTTGCGCAAGACCATACTGCCCATTGCTTGAAAATGCTTAATAAATAACTAATTAAAGAAATTTTAAAAATTCAAATGCACTTTTATTTTCCTTTGCATATGGTGCAATAAATTCTTTCAAGAATACAATTTTTAATTATTCCAGAGGCATTGGTCATGTAGACTCATTACATATATCATTCTAATAAACTAGGTGCGCTGACTGCCGAACTAAATTTAAAAAGATCGAAAAAGATAATCGAGATATAACTCCTCTGCTCGTGCCTATGAACGAGCCGACACGTGATAACACGAACATCCAAGACCAAATGAGCTTCAGACAAGTGGCATGCAGATCGATTGTGTTGTGAATTGCCAGCCTTGCTCGTCGGTGATCCTCAGACACAACAGAGTCGATCTCAGTATTGATAAATCCCTACTACTGCCTCGACCCATCTTTCCTTCTCTCTCCATCCACATGCTTGCCAGAGCTCGAACCTTTTCTTTTTTGGCTTAGTTGGCCACACGAGGTGGTGGTCCCTTTTGAGCCTAGCTAAACCCGGCAGCCCCATTGGGGCCTATAATATCCTTAATAGAAGGGCGAGCTCTCTCAAATTTAGATGATTAGAAAATGGATTAGTGGGGCGTCATGACTTGAAGTGGGTATGCGCGTGTCGCCATCGATGTCCTAAATGAACAACAATAAATTAAGCTTTAAAGAAGCTTTAGAGAAGCTTTAATCCTTTTCTTAATCGCGGCTATTGGATCCTAAACCGTCCGAGGTAATTTCGGGGCAGGAGGGGTCCGGGCGATGGTGGAATCGCCCAATGGATGGGCGTCCTTGTCGATTGGGGGAGATTTGTCTCTTTGCGTTATTATTATTACATGGGCGGGGATGGATCTAGGAGGGAAGTTTGGTTCCATCCGTCTACTTCCCCTCGCCCTTTTCCTTTTGCTTTCAGCCTCAATCAAGTCACTTCTGCCTTTCAAGCAATTGGGAGAAAGATGTGGTAATCATGGTCCCCCTCTCTTTGTCCTTATGTGCCTTGGAGACACGGATTTTGAAAGAATTTTTTACTTTCCTTTCTGGAATTTTTTTGAGTTGGGATTTCGGTTTTGCTTGGTTTTCGCAATTTGACATCGACCTTATAGCAAATAACCATGTAACCGAGGAATGGCACTTTGAATCTATATTTATTACATATATTTCGGGCCATTTAAATAATTTCACCTTACCCTTTCAGATAATAGGACTTTCATTCACAAGACAAACTAGTCAATAATTTAAATCGACAAAGGCGAACGTGTTAGGTGGCTCGTGCCCCTAGTCGGTGGTGTAACGTTTTCTTTCCCATCACTCAAAAATACGAAAGGCGACAAAGTTTCCCCTATTTGCTCGGGAATTGGGTGAGTGCCCCACTTCTAGGTCTTCCTTAAGTCTTCTAAACACTTGTTCATGTTTCACTTCCGCCTTTTAAGAAATTGGGAAAAGGATGTTGTGATCATGGTCACCCTCTCTCTTTGTCCTTATGTGCTTTAGATACACTTATTTTGTAAGAATTTTACTTTCGTTTCTAAAAATTTTTGGAGTTGGGATTTTGATGTTGCTTGGTTCTTGAAATTTGACATGGACAATAGCTTGGATTTTTGAAAATGAAACATATTGGGGAAATTTGATTAGTGATGAAGATAGAGTAGTATTTTTTAGTCTTTTATATTTTTATGCTTAACGATGATCATTGTCTTAAAAATATTACTTACCCCTGTTATTGTTATTATTGAATTTGAAAATGATATACTTCCAAAACATAAAGTCGCAGATAATCAAGTCACTTTACAATCAAGTCACTTTTGCCTTTTAAGCAATTGGGAAAAAGACGTTGTAATCATGGTCTCCTCTCTCTTTGTCCTTATGTGCCCTAGAGATGCGAATTTTGAAAGAATTTTACTATTATCTCTAAAAAAATTTTTGAGTTGAGATTTCGATTATGCTTGTCACTTGAAATTCATCCCCTAATTGGTGCCGTAGCATTTTCTCCCCCATCGTCGGAGAATATGGAAGGCGACAGAATTTCCCCTATATGCCCAAAGTTAACTAAGTGGCCCTTTCTTAAATCTTCCTTAAGCTTTTTAAAATCTTAACTTCTGCCTTTTAAGCAATTGGGAAAAAGAAGTCATGGCCCCCCTCTCTCTTTGTCCTTATGTGCCTTAGAGACATGAATTTTGAAAAGAACTTTTACTTTTGTTTCTAAAATTTTTTTGAGTTGGGAGTTTGATTTTGTTCGGCTCTTGAAACTTTACATCGACCTTATAACAAATAGCTTAAAATTTTCAAAATAAAAGATATTGAGGAAATTTGATTGATGATAAAGATAGAGCAATATTTTTTAGCTTTTTATACTTTGGTGCTTCACGTTGTTAAGTTAACGATGACCACCGTCTTTGAGATATTATTTGTCTCTTCTATTATTATTATTATTATTTGATTTAAAAATGATATACCTCCAAAACATGAAGTTACAGATAATCAAGTCACTTCTGTCGTTTAAGCAATAGGGGAAAAGATGTCGCAATCATGGTCTCCCTCTCTTTGTCCTTATGTGCCTTAGAGACACGAATTTTGAAAGAGTTTTACTTTTGTTTCAAAAAGTTTTTGAGTTGAGATTTCGATTTTGGTCGGTCTTTTAAATTTGACATCAGCCTTATAGCAAATAGCTTAAAATTTATGAAAATAAAACATATTGGGGAAATTTGATTGGCATAAAGACAGAATAGTATTTTTTATACTTTGGTACTTAACGATGATCACTATCTTTAAAATATTATTTACCTTTATTATTGTTATTATTGGATTTAAAAATGACATATTTCCAAAACATAAAGTCACAGATAAACAAGTTTAGCAATACTTCGACGTACACGAGTCACCCTTTTTTTTCTTTCTTTTACTCTTGATGTGTCATCGTGTCTATATATATATAAAAGTGCAACTTTTAGTATATCTCCTGTAGTGTTTTTGACATTTCTTACGTCAGCTTAATTATCGCGACATGCTACATGGTCCAAAGCTTCAAAGCTCCCACGTACGGTGTAAGAAAGTTCAAAGAGCACCTCCAAAAAGCGTGGATTAGTACTAGGGCACTAGCTGATTTTCGGTGATGTACCCATCGCCAAGCGGAAAATGTGTGCCACGTTTCGTTTCTTCGTTTAAGTATTTTTCTTTTTATTTCCCTCCATTCTTTATGGAAAATAAAAATAAATAAATAAAAGGCATTTTTTTCCCCATGCCCATCTGACCCTTGGCGAAGCCGAGGAGGCAAAGGGGAAGGGGGTTTCGAAATGACGAAGAGGTTCCTCCCCACTGACGCCGCGACACATGAATATTAGAAAAATCTCGAATTACTGTGGCGGGCATTTAATTTGATTGTGCCTTGCGGTTAGGAACTTGGGCAACAACCTCAGCTCCTTTCCAATTAAGGAAAGATTCCCGGGAATTGTTGTTTAATATTTTTAACGCGTCCATAGCCAGAAATCCCTCTGTCTCTCTTTTGTCATCCGTAGGCCCTTGAAGAATCATTGGTTATTTAAGAATGAAAAAACTTACAATAATGGGGGAGAAGAAGAAAGAAAGAAAGACAGAAGCGAGCTGGACACAACTTGTTTGGTGACAACGGAACTTAGAATAATTTGATTAGGGAAAAACAAATACGGAGTAAGCGTAGTTTGGCCCGGACTTTATGGAAAAGAAAAATTGAATGGAGAGATTATAAGATTTTCCATGTACCATGACTTGGAAATTGTATTCAGTGGAGTCGAGTGAATGGGTGAAGTTCGGCACGAATATTGTACTTTATAATTCTTATGGGGAAGGGTTAGCAGAAGAATCGAATTCGGCAACTCTTTATTACCCTTTTCTTTGTGGCTACGCATGAAGATGGTCCTTATGCTTTCAACACTCGATATTGAGAACACACCAATGATATGATATTGCTTGTCCAGATGTGAAAAAGAGAAATGGAATGCGTCCCTTGTTTAATAGGAAATGTGTAGATTTAATTGGTTCAATGGGTCGAAGTGCAACCGCATTTTGATTTTTCTTTTGAATTGCTTGTTGTTATGAAACTCCATAGATGCACGTTATTTGGCTACAACTACAAGTAGCAAATGAAGTTATAGAACCCCCGATCAAGTTATGTTTCTATATTTCATGAGCCTAAATTAGATTAGAAATGTCAGTTTTGTTTATGAAGTATGAAGTCTAATGATGATATCTTCAAGTTGCGTGTACCTTGAAGCCTTTTTTGGATTCCCCATTTCAAGTGATGTAATATGTAAGGGAAACTATTGTTAGATACCCACATCGGGTGAAAGTTAACCTTTCTTTTTTGCTAGATGACTACGATACCACGCTGCGGTGCATTTGCTGAGGGCCGAACCCGAACCCGAACCCGAACCCATCCTTGAACCGCCAACTCCGTGAACACTCACAATCTCTTGATTTTGTAGCCAATTGACATTGAGGAAGCGGGCTCGGGCCCAAAAGAACCAAGAGCGACCACGTTTCTTAGAGGCCCAATTGGCCCAATGTCCAAATCAAGCGGTGGGCTGGCCTTCGGCCGATGATTTCATCAGTTTTGTCTAGGCAATGCCAAAAACATTCGTTGGGAGACCAAACTCTCGTTCACATCCAAGTTTTGTATAGTCAACCCTTTGAAATCATAGATTCCAATCTCTAATTTAGGGAGGTCCAAAAGAATGTATTGCGAAATACTGAAGACATTCAAATTGCTCTTTACAAATAGTTTTGGTTACATCAACCATCAAACGAACTATCGAGCTAAAAATATCCGATGAATCGGTGGTCTAGCTCTTAAAAAATATGTATATGCTCCCCAAATTTTTTTTACTGACCTATATCGATCCAATTACAATGTGTCTAATTTGGTTGTCTTTTTTTTTTCCTTGGGGGGGGGTTTCTTTGGGCTGTGGAATGGTATTTACTCCTCTATTTCTTACACGCAAAATCCATTTTCTATTTGACCCCTCGGACTGTCTCAACACTTGGGGAGATCACTTGGCGGCGGCAAGAGGGACTGGTCGGGGCCTTCCCGTTGTCGACGACAAATGCCATCTTGAGCCCCCATGTTGTGTGCACTTCTAGGTGACAATGCATGAACCAAACCCCTGCAATTAAAAAGAAAAAAAGAAGAAGATAAGGCTCAATTCGTTCATATCATCAAGTAAATAAAATTGCAAACTTAGCCAAACAAAATGAACCCTTTTCTTTGTTTACACTTTGGAATAAGCAAACAAATAATAATAATAATAATAATAATAATAATAATAATAATAATAAACACTATATAAATTTCAATGAGTCATCAAATTATATAAATATCAACATTTGAGTGTCGAGAAAATTTTAAGAGCTTTGTATTAAAAAAAAAGGATCAATATCACGAAAAACCCTAAATGGATATACTTGTGACAAATTTACTTTACTTCAGTTTCCGTTAAATTTTAACGTCAAATTGCTAAGTTGGATGATATGCGACAATTTATGGGTGTATCAGTTTGGGATTTTATCCTCCATTTATTACATGTGTACCAGTTCGTGATATTAGTTCAATTTAACGGAAACATACGAAGGATAAATATATCACAAATGTATCAATTTGGAGTTATTGATGATCAACAAATTAATTTGGAGTAAATTTATTACGATTATACCAGTTTTAGATTTTTCTTACTATTAACCCTAAAAAAACATAGCGAAATTCTAATTAAGTAAGAAAGTGTAGACCACTCGTAGCATGCCTTTTCTCTATGTAAAGATTGGGGGCTTTACCTGGATTATCGGCCCTGAACCTTATAGCGGTCCACCCGCCGGACGGGACTCCGATGGTGTTCCGCTCCACCGGGTCGACGAGATTGAACTTCCTTGGGTCCGTGACCGGATCGAAGTTCCCGAACCCTCTTCCCACCACGAAGAAATTGAACCCGTGGAGGTGGATCGGGTGGTTCTCCGGCGAAATCATCCCCGTGTCCTGCAGGATAAGCTGGACCGTCGAGTTGTACGACAGCCTGTAGAGCCTCGTCCCGGTCATGGTCTTCAAGTTCGCCGGCTGCGTTCCTGTGTAGTTGAAACGTATCAGTGGCTTCGCCGGGAAGTCGTCCGTGAAGACGCCGGCCATCTTGTAGAAGTGCGCCGACAGAAGCGCGGTCTTGGGCATGACGAAGCTGATGTTGTTGAAGTCGGCCACGACCCGGAAGCCGCTCGAGCAGGTCGCGCAGGGGTTGACCCCGATGCCGGCGGTGAAGAACAGGGAGTGTTCGATCTCGAGCGGGACTCGCGCTGGGTAGGCGTCTGTGTTTAGGCTCTTGAGAGAGCCAACGAAGCGCTCGGCCACCCACGTGGCGTTCGGGGGCGGCGGGGCGGTGGGGACCGCCGGGGAAGCCTCCGGGGTGCCGGAGTAGAGCACCGTCGCGGTGGCGGTGACGTTGTCGACGGCGATGGGGGCGTCCATGAAGGGGGAGACGGTCATTAGGTACTTGCCAGTGGTGTGGTTGGCCGTGAGGAGGGCGGTCGTGGTCTGGCCCGGGCCGAGGACGATAGAGTCGGTGTGTAGAGGCTTGACGTAGGCGGCGTCGACCTCGACCACCGTCAGCTGGTGGTGGGCGATCTTGAAGAAGAGCTCTTCATTGAGCGCAGCGTTAATGATCCGCAGCATGTAAGTCTTGCCTGGCCGAACTGCTAATTCGTATCCACCTGCGCATTGACAGAAACCGGTCAGTTCTTCGCCGTCGGCAGCGACCGGACTCTCAAATTTTCACGACCACAACGCGATTCTTCTTCTTTCTTAGTTACCCATGGGACAATCGGC
Source organism: Angophora floribunda (assembly GCA_014182895.1). Taxonomy (NCBI): domain Eukaryota; kingdom Viridiplantae; phylum Streptophyta; class Magnoliopsida; order Myrtales; family Myrtaceae; genus Angophora; species Angophora floribunda. The sequence goes on from CM024714.1 coordinate 18,504,237, forward strand.
GACCGGTCCTGGATGGCTGTTGATGGTGTGAGCATCGGAGACGTTAGGCACCCCTCCGGATTTCAAAGCCTCGTCGATCACCGCCTCCACATCCGACTTCCACCATTCGGCTGCAAAACGCGGTAATCAAGTTCAAATCCGGCATGGCATTCGACCCGAATCTTCGAAATCTCATCTTGTCACAAAGACGGATCGATCCGGAAGAAGATCTTCGGACTCACCTAGTACGATCACCTTTTCTTTGTGGGGCGTGGGGAATGGATAGGGAACTCCTCGCTTGGGCAAGATGACCAGGGCGCCGTGCACGGTGGCTCTCAGCCACAGGATGTGGGCGTGCCAGAGGAGCGTGCCGCGCTGCCCGACGACCGTGAAGTTGTACGTATAAACTTGTCCCGGCTGAATCGGGCACTGCGTTATGTACGCCGGTCCGTCGGCCCAACCTGTCCTCAGCTGCCTGACTCCATGCCTGTGCATCAAAATGAGTGCACGATTTGTAAGATTGCATGTTTTAGATCTCGCAGATTGTCCACCGGAACAGCTTTCATCTATTCTCTTGCCTAACTCCGAAACCTTGGTACATAATTTTGATCGAGTACTAATTTTCCAACCCAAGGTCAATTCGATGAGAAGATCAAGAGACTCGAGCTCGACTCGACTAATCACAATCAATCTGTAAATAAAACTCAAGCCTGAACCTGAGCCCGAGCCCGAGCCCGAGCTCGAACTTTGAATGAAGGGTGTAAGCGAACCTACCAGTGAATGGTCACGTTGTAGCTGACGTGGTTGACCACCTTGACGAGCACCGTGTCGTCCTCCCGGGCATAGATAGTCGGACCTGGGAACAACCCGTTGACCGTCACGATAGGCTTCGTGCTGCACAGCCGGTCGGTCGTTTTCGCCACCACCTAATATTTTTTTTACCAAAACAGCCAACCGCACGTCATCGAAGCCATATAGCATCGTCCGCACGACAAAAACACCCTGAAAAAACATCTTCGACCTAATACGACGTGGACTTGTCACTGAAGTTGGCACTTTTTTTCGCCATGCGAAGATGTCAAATTTCTTTTTTTCCTTAAGTAAGGTAGCATTTCGTGACGTAGAATTAACTAACGAGGGAATTTCTCTAATTTGCTTTGGAGAAGTAAAGATGAGCTGACTCAAAACCTTGCGATCTCCACAAAGGGTTCGAGAATTTGACACGGACGTTTCGATCGCTATGCAAGTAATTGAGCAAAAAAGCGGCCGAGTTGGTCAATTCCGTGAACATTTACCATTCGATGTCCTTTGAAATTAACCATTTCTTCTAGTGAAGACCACCACTTTTTTGGAGAAAGTATGTTTGAGTTTCCAATTCATAAGTTTCTAGATAGTGAACATGAAAGAGAGACAGAGAGGCACCACAACTGGCGTTGATGTGGACGTCGGCCGGCTCCATGAGAGCTCCAAAATCTTGGGTAAGACTTCGTCGCACAAAGGAATGAAATCTAACAAAACTTCCACCACTTTATGTTGAATCTATTGCTCGAAACGTAAAATATAGTTCGTCTCATGCTCTAACATCCTGATTTTCAGGTCGAACCTTCTAGTATGAAGTCGGAGCTAGATTCCGGTTATCCAACAACAAGAGACGACTGCTATGGTTCTCTGCATGAGTCGAGAGATTAATACCGCTCGTTGAGATCCATTTACTAACCGATCACGCACCCAATAGACGTCCGAGTCGTTGATCTTTCGACGTGTTAAACAAAAGAGGGTCGAAATATAATATGGTTGGCACTAGATCAGTCACGAAAACATGGGTATGTGTGTGCGCACGCTTCGCACACTTAGCTGTAATTAGCAATATTGTTTATATCAAAATCTATGTTCACTTTCCCAAGCAACGAAACATATATGCAGCTTCTTGACGTCTATATATCAACATGCAACAAAATAATACACAGCACGACACTTTTAAAATTTTCTTTATTCATCCTTGCAATAAAAAATTAGTCCAGTTGTCATGCCATGCAAACCCTAATCAAACATGGGCTTGAAAATGAAGTATCAACGCGCTTACTTGTTTGGAGGCATCCGAAATTATATTCGAATTATTCATACGCTTCGAGATATATTATTATTTTGTTGATAATGTGCAAATTGAGAGTAAAATATGTTGGCCGTTAGTCCATCAGTTTCAGCCGGACGACATATGAGGTTTGCGTGCAGACATGGGTATGAGGAAAAATCAAGGGCACAAGGTCAAGAGAGGATGCGAAATGAATCGCTCCAAGATAAAAGAAATTTAAGAAAAGGTTTGGATATCCTGTGGTATTCTAAGAAGAAATAAAAAGAAATGAGCCCGGTCATTAATATGAAAAAAATGGAGAAAATAGTCGCACGCATGAAAGCTCGTATGTCTTCTGGGCTCGAACAATGCATGTGAGCCAAATTCATGTGAGTCTTGTCGAATCCAAAGTCACCTATCGGGTGAACTTATCACAAAAGACTAGCTAGCTAGCTAAACATGCTTGAAAATGCCCGAACAGTGAAGTCTACTCATGTTTCAGCTCATTTCCGACAGCACCAAAATTCATGAGCGCACCTTTTGCATAGCTTTTTCTTCTGCTACCCTTATAATTTAAAAGTGATTAGGGTTTGGGACAGGTTCTTCTGCATCAATCAATGTCTGTATGCATAGTCGAAGAAGAAGAGGAGGAGGAAGAATGCATGAAAGAAATAAAACGTTCGAAACAATCGTGGGTCATGCAGATATAATGATAAAAACAATGAGAGAATTTACTCACATTGAACTTGTAGTGACGGACCATCCCCTCCACATGCGTCATCGCTAATAACCAAGCTGCAAGCAACACTCTCATCCATGGCGGCATCATCACCATCATCTCTCTCTCTCTCTCTCTCTCTCTCTCTCTCTCTCTCTGTGTATATGTGTTGGAGAGAGACTATATTTTGTTGCCTCTTCTTCTTCTTCTTGGAGAGCAGCTTGTGACCGTCAACCCGAGACTTTATAACCAAGTCCCCGTCCTCTCCTCTGTTGCCCTGTCGTTTTTACCCACAATTCGAACCAAAGACAAACATATTATACGCTTGAAAATTCGCGATATTCCTTTCCTCCGCATTAGAAGCCAGAACCTTCTTTGGTTCCTTTGACACGCACGACACGAACGAGTTTAGTTATCCATCGAACCGAAGTCGACCTTTAGGGCGCAAAAGGACACGCGAAAGGAAGCAACAGGAAAGCAGAAGAAGCAGCTGGTCTCTACCATTTTTCAATTCAGCTAGCAACTGAAGCTACTGATGTCGAGCTACATTGACTCCGCAGTGAGGAAACCCTACTTGGGTTGGTCTACCCTCATTGGCTGAAGCGCACCCGAACCATCTAACTTTTAACCACTCTTCAAACGGTGTTCTCCTTCCTTCTCCTTTTTTCCTACCAGCTCGATGGATCCAGCGTCACTTAGATTTTGTTTTCTATTGCTGCACAATGGAACATACGAGTAGCCACCAGCGTTGTCACGGATTAGGTCGAAATTCACTCAATCATGACGCCCGCGATTGAAATCACAATCTTTCTATCACACGTATCGGGGAGGTTGGATTAAGTATTCGAAATGATAGGCAAAGATTTCGTTAGTTGTGATTGGAATCTATAGCTTACAGTGCCTTATTATATGTGTCCATGGGAAGAGATTAGATTAATTAGTGAGTAAGCTAACCGTTTATGTGTTTGATATGCAACTCATGACTCAGTGCGAGACCTTAAGTGTTGCCATACTTATAAAATAGTCGACCGATCAGGATCGAGAGTTAAAGTTATTAAGGGGAAAGCTCCAAGAGCCATGCAATCTGAATTCATAGAGAACAACCCTTTTTTGGTTAGATGTTCTCTTTATAATGCAGTTTGTAGAAGGATGATATTAGACATGATCGTCACTTTTCTTGATGATAAGAAGCCTACTATAATTTAGAAAATCACAAAATCGTGAGTCGCTTTTAGACCTCACAAATTGGATTCAATATTAAGAAGATGGAGATGAGCAATCTGAGTAATAAAGCGTTCGAATCTATCTCTAAATCACCGAGCCAATGCAAGTGATTAAGGTGCTAATAATTATAATCATGGATTTTATTATTTTTCCAAGATCACAGGCCGTCACTTTACCCCAAGAGTAACTGCGCAAGTTAGCCATGTCGACCCTTGTACGATGAAACCGAGCTTGGTTAAGTAAAGCAGCAGAAACGAGAAATTAGATTAGATATCAGATGTTGACCCGACTCATATGTGTAGTTGAGAAGTGCTTGTCATAGGTCGTCTGAATTTTTCTTTTTCTTTTTATCCTTTTGCTTTTGGGTTTACGTAGATCGTTTGATTGCGCAAGTTGAGCTCGGGTCAATTTTCTCGTATAGTAAAAGTGGGAGATGACAGAGTGTGGGGAACGGCTTAGCTCATGCGATTCAACCTCTAGCATTGGCCAATTCCCCAACTCCTCCTCCAACGATTGGTCACAGACTGGCAGCGATTTAATTAAGGTCCGGCTTCTCCATCAACAACGTAGTGATCTACAAATTATATACTTCGACGAAGAAGAGAGGGACAAGAAAGCCATGACGTGCGGTTTGCCGTAATTTTCTTCTATGGATATATACATGATGAGGGAATGAAAAAGAACCCTCCTCTTGCGCCGGGGCCCTACTAGAGGCACAGGATGGGAGTCGAGGCTTTAGTGTTTAGTGAGGCGAGACAAAATAATTTTTTGTGACTCTTGATTGTCAGGGTCAGTCCTTTTATCATTGTTGCGAGGAATGGTCCTTTGTCGCGACATTCATAATTTGTAATCTCTCAATGAGAGGAAATTTCCTTTGTCTTGTACTTGATCGGCTGTTTACTGACCATGAATATTGCTCATGGATTTAGGAGCCTTGTTTTTTTGTAATCTCTCAATGAGAGGAAATTTCCTTAGTCTTGTAGTTGATCGGTTGTTTACAGACCATGAATATCGCTCATGGATTTAGAAGCCTTGTTTTCATGCTCTACATCCGTCGACTCTAACCATTATTCTGAGTCATTGGAGATCCATGCTGTGCGCAGCATTGCATCACCCCATTGTAATCGGCCAACACGGCCACCACCGTTGCACGATGCCATCCTTAGGTCTCTCTCTATTAGTTTGCTCATCACCACCACCCTCAATCTTTGATAGTCATGATGTGAGATTTTGCATTAACTCTCTTGAAATATTATTTAATTTGGTTCGCTTAATACTGATTTCATAGTTTTGTCATTTGGCATATGAGAAGGCATTTTCCCAAGAGGTCATTTATCATAGTAATGCTTCATCTAAGCACACTTAATTTTGGGTTCCAAAGCTAAGTGTTGCATTTATGTCAAAAGGTTCCTTTTTGAATTAATTTAAATTTTCATTTATAAATCCCAAGAAGGCTCTCTCCCCCTATTCAGCACACCATTCAATTCATACTTGCCTCATTTATCATCCTAGAAGCCTTGTCAAGAGCCCTTTCTTATCTAAACCCTTTAGCCTTGACAATCACTCCTCACTCTCATAGAACCGGGTAGCATAGGCATGCCAACTTTCGCATGGTACCACACACTTATTGGAAGGGGTCTCACTCTAATATCATGTCATGACATCTTGAATTAACCCACTTAAGATATTCTCTTGTTTTGGTTGTCCCATACCAAGTCTCACAATTTGGTCCTTTGGCATGTAGGTGGACACTTTCCCAGAACGCATCCATTCTAATAGTGCTTACACCTAAGCACGCTTAACATTGAAGCTCCAATGCTAAGTATTGCTGATAAATCATAAGGCGCTTTTGTGAGTTAATATCAATTTTCACATATAAATCCCATGAACACTCTTTTCTAGTTAGGTGCGCATATCAATTCATTCTTACTCCTTCACTATCTTAAAAACTTGTCAGGATCCACTCTTTGTTCAAGCCCTCTAACCCTCGTGATCACTTCCAACCCTCGCATGATTGGGTTGTTACACACCACCTCAACTAATTGTCCAAAGTCACCCCCCCACACTGATTTGATGTCAAGCCAAGTCGAGAGTCGGCACTAGGGCTTGATTTGAGCCTCCATCTTAGCTTGTTGCTGTCGGTGCCTTGTCCTCTTCAATGGTGACAGCAACAATGGAGAGGGTCAATCACTAATTAGAGAGCAGGACATCATTTACATTATCCACACAAACTTCCTCAAATTGCAGATAATGTAAATGATGTCCATAACTTGTAACTCATTAATTAGAGATTTGTTTGAAGAAGTTTCCTCCAATAATTCGTTGATTGGTGGAGTAGATATGTGGACATTCTACAATTAAGAAGAAATTGTCCAATCTGCCCTAAACCTATTGTGTGGATGTTAATTTAGTCCTAAAATTTTCAATTTTTGCTAATTTAATCCTAAATTTAGTGCAAAATTTTAATATAGTCATTTTATTTCGTTAGAAATCATTAACGTGATAGTGCCATGTAGGGTGGTTGACGATGACTAAGCCATTACGTCAACAATTTCCGACGAAATTGATGGGAATGAATACATTGGAATTTCATATGACAAAATTGAAAAGCTTATGATTAAATTGGCATCCATACAATAAGTTTATAATTGATTGAGTAATTTTCCCTGCAGTTAAGTTTGTATGTGAGTAATGTTCATTACTTATAATTCACCAATAACATACATGGATGGAGGAAATATTTTTTTCAATTAAGGATAGAAGGAAAAAAAGCCGTTAAAAAAAGATACCCTTTTCCTTTTCTTCTTCCCGTCTCTCCCTTTTTCTAACGGAGTATCTATCAAAACTTTTCGCATAATATTTTTCTCAGATAATCGATACCCCAATATTAAAAATGATATAATAAATGTAATTTTAGCGCGAACATGTTGCTAGTTATAGATAACGTACTCCCAATTTTCAAATGGTTTAACATTAAAAAAAAATACAGTTTACTCATCTCATAGCTAGGACGAAACGTATAATTATCCATGCAATGATTTTATGTTTATTTTGAAATTTTTGGGGATGGAAAGAAAGACGTGAGGAAATATCTTGTACGCAATATTTACCCCTCATAACCAATCAAAGTTGATAAATTTTAAGATTTATAAACATATCTTCATACACGTCAAAATAAAAAAAATCACTACCGCAAAGTAAGCGGCAAATTTTGGGAAAAATTATTAGAATGGTCTTAAACCTATTGCAATTGTGTTAATCCAGTCATGAACCTTTTTTGTTTTTGTCAATTCAGTCCTAAACCTTTTGTGTTTGTGCTAATTCAGCCTATTCGATCAAAATGGTCAATTTTGGTTGATCAGCGTTGACACGGACAATTTTTATTTTTTTAAATTTTATTTTCTTATTCTTTTTTTCCCTCCTTCTTCCTTCTTCCTTTGATCAGTTGTTATTGGGCAAAGGTGAGGGCAGGCGAGGCTTGCGCTTGCCCTATCTAGCGAGGCCAACCTCGTTATGGTTGGGCGAGGTTGACCTTGCTGGCCCTCACCTTTGGTTGGTTGTCCATCGGCCAAAGGAAGAAGGAAGAAGGAGGAAAAAAAAGAGAGAAAGAAAAATAAAGAAAAAGAAAATAAAAAAACAAAACTAATAAAAACTTGTTCATGTTAACATTAGCTGGACAATAAACATCAGTTGACATCCACGCAGGTGTTGGCCACCCAAAATTGGCTGAATGGACTAAATTGACATAAATGCAAAATGTTTAGCATTGAATTGGCCAAAGAAAATTTATGATTGAATTGAAACAATTACAATAAGTTGAGGACTTTTTTGGTAATGCTCCCACAAACTTTTGGCATGTCATTAGTAAATAAATGATTGTCACATTAAATATCTTCTTGACCTTTATGTAAGTTTTTCCGCCAATTCCATATGCACGAAGGAAGGACAAAGCGGGACGGCAAAATCTTGCTTAATTAACGAAATCATTGAAGCACTAAGCTACTTGACAATTTCTTATTATAAATCGAAGAAAAGAAGAAACGAGTTTCTCGAGCTTGATTAATCAACAAGCAAGCATTATCCAGATCCAATCTTTCTAGACCTCTGCCTTGTCCCTCTCTCCTTCATTGCATCATCACTCGCATTGTCCAGTAGCTTTAAGCAACTACGACATGCAACTTTGGCTCTTTTGCCATTTTTAAAATTTTCCCTAAGTTCTGTTCAAAGGAGATGAACGCGCGAAATGAATTTTCTAAGCAATAAAACTAATGGAAACGACTAATTATATAACACTAGGATCAAGGATCACGAAAAGACACGTCTACCATGGATTTTAGTTAGTTTAATAACCTTGTTTTGGAGACTTTTAATCCCCTAATAAGCAACATGGCACAAGATCACCAAACTTCAAAAGATTAAATGATTAATCAGTGTTTTTGAAATGCAAGCAAAGCAAGTCCACGCAATTGTGTTGAACGGACCGTCGCCATCTTTGACACTTGGACATTTCATCAAGCAACGTAAGTCGTTGGTATAAATGTTTGATTTCGTAATGATTGGATAAGTGCGACATTATTATAAAAAAAAGTTGGTAATTTACAAAAGCGAAAGGGACTGCAAATTTTCAAGCGTGATCTACTTGGTTTTGATGATGACCGAACAGATGATCATTGAATGGACGAGTCAAAAAAATCAACGTGTCTTTTATTTTTTCTTGGGCATTATGAAAATCCATGTCCGGCGGCTCGTAGTGGACGTCCCATCTTCATGGATTACGAAGTCCGAACGCTCAGCCGGGCCACGCACGGTAGCTGGGAAGCGTAATCTAGAGATAAAAAAGAAAAAATAGTCGATAAAACCGGTGCACGGTCGATTTCAATTCCCGTCTATCCGGTCCATAGAATTACAAGAATGATCTCACTTTTGACTCATCGGGTGAGTTCAAACTCCGGTGTTTATGGTCGATACGATTCGTGTAATTATAGAGCATATTTGGCGAAGTGGGAGTTTACTTTTCAATTTAGGATTTCGTATCGTAAAAGAAGAGTAGAGAAATGAAATGACCCGTGAATATAGGTTTTTATTAGGTCCACTTTCAGTGCAAGAAATAGTCTACATATTTACCATTTGACTGGTTTGATATATGGAAGAATGAAGTTACCTTTTCTTATGTCATTGGTCATCTAGATCTCTTGAAAAAAGTCACATATTTAATTTCATAAGATCAGAGCCAACATGTGTGTGGTACCTATTGGTGAAAGGATTTGGGGGTAGGGATGGCGAGCACCAGATTCGGGATTCGATTCTTGTGAGCACCAAACACACATTTACATAGTAAAAAAGAATAAAAAAAAAAAAACATTGTAAGATCATAATTGTATTTACTCCAACCAAAAATCTACCGTTGGAATTATACAAGGATGTCTCTACGGCAACCAAAGAGAAATGTTGGCGCTCGGCCTTCGATCGAACTTTTTAAGCCAACATGGGCTTAGTCCTATAAAAGTATTTGTTACAATGGTCTAAGCAATATACTCGTGTCATCCTAGACGATGTTTCAAATTTTAGGCTTCGTTGGTTTTACATAAAATATGACTTTTTTAGAATATATTTTTCAAGAAGTCATTTTTTAGAAAAATAACTATATTTCTTAGTGTTTGGTTGAAGTTTGAAAATAAACAAGAAAATATTTTCTGTTGTTTGGTATGGAAATTTTGATTTGATTTTCCTCTTTCCACTCCTTTTAATATGTTTTTATTTTTATTTTTTAAAAAAAATCAAAATTTTAATTATTTTTTATTTTTTGAATTTTCTTTCTACTTTTTTTCCTTTTCCTTTTTCCTTTTATTTTTTCCACCTTCTTCTTCTATGGCCGATTGTTGGCCATGGTGATGGTTGCCGACTAGCCAAAGTGAGCTCGCCGCCTTGAGCCTTGAGCCTTGCCAAATTGGCAAGCCAAAGGCTTGCACTCATCACTCGCCAGAGATCGACAAGTGTCAGGGCCAACCTCTAGTGAGCTTAAGCTCGCTACTTGCTAGATTGGCTAGCCAACAGTGAGTGTGAGCCTCTAGCTCGCCGATCTAGCGAGGCTAAGGTTGACATCGGTGAGCCTCGAACTTGCTTGGTTTGGTAAGCTAGGGCTCATTGGTCTAGCAAGCTAGGGCTCATCGCTCATCTTTGGTTCGACAATCTAGCAAGGCTTGAGATTGTCATTGACGAGCTTGAGATTCACTTGTGGCTAGTCATTAATTGTCGTCATGGTCGGCAATTGGCCAAGGAGAAGGTGAAAAAATTAAAAGGAAAACAAAAGAAAAAAATAATTAAAAATTCGACTTTTTTAAAAAGAAAAAAGAGAGGCTAGTAGGGTATGGAATAAGAGCGAGAGTGAGGAAAATGTTTTCCTCAACTTGAAAAGCGTAAAAAGTTTTCCCCTATTTTAAAAGACTTTTTTCCTTTGATAGAAAATATTTTTCCCAACTGGTTCATTTCTATGAAACGAATATTGGAAATTCCAAAAAATATTTTTTAAAAGTTATTTTCTGTGAAATGAATGGAGTTTTAGAATTACTCACTTTTGATGACTTTTTACATCATGCTTCGTTGTTATATAATGTAATGTACCAAATTTTATTTGGTACACATTAATGGAAATTAAGACACGTGTTGTATAAAAAAAACCCTTTTGGAATTATCTTTGTTCCTTGGGCAATTTTGTTTGTTTATGTCCGGAGACATTAGTGGGGAATCCGGCTGAAATTTGTCTAATGCAATCATGGGCCCAGCCATTTTAGCAATGGGAGAATCAAATTGATGAAGGTAGTGGACTTGTTTTTTGACAGCAAAATAGAATCCAGGCCCAGCCCAATCTAAATTTTAACAACGCGCACATATAGTAATTGTATCAATTGCTCACAATTAGGTACGATTATCTAAAATTTTATAGCCATGATATTCATTATATAACGATTCCATTAATTATTAATTACACCAATAAATTCTCAATTTTATATATAATATAATATAATATAATATATATGTAATTTCATAATCACATGTCAATTATTAAAATTTAAATCTTAATTTCAATATAATGATCATATAATCGATGATATTTACATATTAAATTTATGTGTTATCCTCAAGATTGGTTATATAAGTGATAATTACTGTAATATAAATAGATATTTGGTATGATAAATCAAATATTTAATAATTTATATGGGTATTAAACTCATGAATCATACACGCCCTCTAAATCTAATTTTAAGCACTGTTTATTTCACAAAAAATAAATGATTTAGAAAATATTTTTCTAAAATAATTGCTTATATCGCTCTAAATGATTAGTTAATGAAAAATATTTTTATTATTGATAATAATTTATATCTAAATATTTTAATGGAGGATGAAAATACTTGATAGCAAAGGAAAGTACTTTCCGAGAAATCATTTTTAGGAAAATGAATAGTTTCTTTTTTAATCGTATGAGATTGGAAACGTTTTTTGATATATTTGAATTTTATTTGAAAAATGATTTTAATTTCATGATTTTATGTTAGCCCAAAAAATATTCGAACTTTTCAAATTTATTATTATTTTTACTTCTTCCCTTGCTAGTTGTTGAATCTCAACGATAGTTAGTGACAAGCCCCAAGCAAGCTTGACTTCACCATATGAGGAGCTCGAGCTTGCGAACCTTAGGCGAGGTCAAGCCTCGCGAGGCTCAAGCTCATCGGGATGTGGCGAAGTCGAGCCTCATCAGCTCATGCCTGTGGCTAGTTACTAGCCATTGTCAAGGCCCAATGATTGGCAGACGGAGAAGGAAAAAGAAAGAAAAGAAAAAGATAAAATAAAATAAAACATGAAAAATAAAATATTAAAAAAATTGAGAGGATACATCTTTAAATTTAGGAATTCACTTTCCTAATTTTATGAATGAATATTTTCGTTAACTGGAAATTGCTTTCGGTTAATTAGATATTTTCGGCAAACTAAACAGGGAAAAGTCTAGAAAACTAATTTCCAGAAAACACTTTCATTCAAATATAATAACTGTTATTACATTACTGGAACCGAACAACATAATATCAAATACAACTTTATTACGTTACGTTGTAACAGCTATTACATCACAACTCTGTTCCATTATTTCAACCAAACAGGCCTTAAAATCAAAAGATGAAGTCATAGTTAGAGCCCAAGCTATAGCAAAACGACTCTACGAGACTATATAACGATATGAATTAAGTATGGAATAGTCGAAGTAGAAGTGAGGCTGGAAAAGGTAGCAACCGGTTCCAGCGAAGCCCCCATTATTTTAAACGGCATTGACATCCGATTACATCATTTTTCTAATCACTCTTGTCTCATAAGACAGTCCCAAAACTCCACACGAGAGTGAAACTCGCACGCCACATTTCAACATTGTCGCTCCCAGCTCCAATTGATTCTCTCGGCCTCATGCTTCGGTCAAGCACTCCATCGAGAATCTACGATCGGATTGGTCCAATCATGAATTTATGTATCGATTGGATAAGTGACATCTCTGGATTAATTTACTCGAGATATTATCCACTTTAACTCGTCTTATGTCGAGCCTTATGATTTTGTCCTTCAACACACGTGCAAATATTGTTCTAAGTCACTCATCTTGGTAATGCTTTAATTTGGGCTTCCTTAACTTTTCCTATGTCGTTGGTCATCTAAATCTATTATAAAAAAAAAAATTATTTAACATCATGAGATCATAGCCAACAAGCGTGCGGCCGAGTACAAATGCGGGATTCGATCCCCGTGAAAACTGCACACATGTACATGGTAAAAGAAGCGAGAAAAAAGACATCATAAGATCATAATAGTATATAGTCCAACCACAAAATCTACCGTCTGAATTATACAAGGATGCCTCTAGGGTGACCAAAGAGAAGTGTCTTCGTTGGCGCTCAGCCTCTGATGAACTTTCTAAGCTGCCATGGGCTTAGTCCTATAAAAGTATTTCTTACTATAGTCTAAATAATATACTAGTGTCATCCTATACGACACTTAGAATCACTCACTTTTGATCGACTTGTGACACCACGGCTTCACTATTACATAATGTAACGTACCAAATTTTATTTGGTACACATTAATGGAAATTAAGACACATGTTGTATAAACAAAATCACCCTTAGAATTATCTATTTTCGTTGGTTAATTTATGTCAAAATATTTTCGTAAACAATGAAAACACTTCATGACAAAGGAAAATACTTTTTGCGAAATCATTTTTCAAGAAAATGGATAGTTTTCCTTTTGGTGACATGTGATTGAAAATCTTTTCCAGTAATTAGATTTCATTTGAAAAATGATTTCAATATTATAATTTTATGTTAGGGAAATTTTTTTCGAATTTTTAAATAATTTTTATTTTTCCTTTTCCTTCTTCCTCCACTGGTCGCCCAAGCTTCGACTATAGTTGGTGATAGGCCACAAGCAAGGTTTAACCTTGTTGGGATTTGGGGAACTTAAGCTCACCGGCTTGTGGCGAGGTCGACCCTTGCTGGAATTTGGCAAGGCTCAAGTTCACCAAGATCTGCCAAAGTCTAGGCTTGTCAACCTGTGCTCATGGCCAGTCACTAGCCATCGCTGAGGCTCAGTAGCTGGCGGAGGGAGAAGGGAATAGAAAGAAAGAAAGAAAAGATAAATTAAAAAATAAAATATTAAAAACATTGAGAGGAGAAATTTTAGAGAATGTTTCATGCTCTCTTTAAATTTAGAAATTCACTTTCTTAATTTTATGCATGAATATTTTCGTTAATTGGAAAGTGTTTTCAACTTACTGGACACTTTAGGCAAACCAAATGAGTAAAAGTCCAAAAAACTAATTTCCGGAAAACACTTTAATTCAAACAAACACATCCTTGGAGACAATTTGGAAACTCTGATGCTATTGTCTCCTTATTACAATTGTTATTCACGAAACCAAACATAATAATTTGTATCACATTACTCACCGAACAACGTAACGCCTAGTACTACTTTATTACATTACAACCTTGCTCTATTATTTCTACCAAATGGGCCGTAAAATCAAAAAGACAAAGTCATAGTTAGAGCCCAAGCTACAGCAAAACGACTCTGCAAGACTATGTAACGTACAAATTAAGTATTAAATAGTCGAACTAGAAGTGAGGCTGGACAAGGGAGCAACCGGTTCCAGCAAAGCCCCCATTATATTAAACCGCACTGACATCCGATTTCATCCTTTTTCTAATCACTCTCGTCTCATAAGATAGTCCCAAAACACCACACGAGAGCAAAACACGCATGCCATATTTCAACATCGTGGCCCCGAGCTCGAATTCCGCCGATTCTCTCGGCCTCAATCTTTGGTCGAGCACCCTATCGGGAATTTACGATGGGATCTGTCCAATCACGAATTTATATATCAATCGGATATGTAGATTCCTAAATTAACTGGATCGATGTATTGTTCACTTTGACTGGTTCCATGTCGAGGCTTTCAGTTTTGTTCCTGTCCCAAATCACTCATCTCGGTAATGTTTTAATCTGAGTTTGTTTTGACTTTGGAGTTTTAATCATTTTTTCTTTATTTGGTGTATAAGTTGTTTCATTCATATCCTTTTGTCATTCTATGAACTTGTTAAGAATCGCTCTTTGTCCATCCTTTAGTTATAGCAATCACTCTCCAGCCCCCTTGAATCACGCCGTTACAAGATATGCGTATGCAATGATGTATAAGGTGTTAAACTGGAAGATGATGCAGAGAGCCCAATCCGATCGCATTTTCCACGAATGTGAACAGAATATTACTTTGATAGAGACGAGGTGAGAGAGGTGGACAAGTCCATGGTGGGGGACATGGTGTTTTTGCCGTTTTCCTCCTGTCTGAACGCGTCGTTCTCGACCCTCAGACCAGTCCAAGAGGAACGCCTCACTCTAGCTGCCCCCACCTCTTCGTAGTCCAGTTTGCGCCGGTCGTTTTCATGGAAAATTCGAAGTTCCACCGAGGTTCGGTCCGATCCGATCCGATCCAGTCCGGGCTCGTTTTCGCACTCCCCCAAAACAAGGCCTCGATGCTGATGTCGGCAGCTTCCGGTGTCTCCTCTGTCGATATTACCCGATCGACGACGAAAGGAGCCAAAAGATCAACGAACAAAGGGCCCGAATCAATCCAACCGCGTCGTACAAAACCCTTCTCCTCGCAAGCTGGTGACGGCACTGATTTCACGATGATGTTCCTAGACAACTCAACCCGATAAAAAGAACAGACACATAACAAAGCAACCATCTCATTCGCCACCTCGTGTCGTGTGCCGAACATGTGCAATTTATGCACGGATCAAACGAAGCGCGATTCGCTCCCTAGCGGGTCGAGCACGAAACGCTCTCGAACCAGCAACCCGACGAGCGGTTTTTTCTCCTCTTCTCTTCTTCCTTTTCCCTCCGAAACATCACGTGACGAGTTGAAAAGGAATCCAAAGCGTGCGCCATTTTCTCCGGTCATCTTCTCAATGGCGAGAAAGCGACCCTAGGCCGTGGAATCCGAAATTTTTGACATTGACGATGGCAAGTGGGAATCGCTTGGTATCTTGTGGCAGTCCAAGCCTCACGGCAAAATCGTTATCATCACTATCGTCGTTATTTCTTTGGTTCACACGATGCAAAACAATAATAATAAAATCGGCATCAGTCCCAAAGATTCATTTCTAAACAGGCTGTTCTGCGGGTCCAACACTACTTGTTTATAACCTAAGCTTTTTCCTTTATAGTGCTGAGAAAATGGTCAGCGTCAACGGCACCGAACGTCGCGGAGATGACAGGTGGGAGCGATTGGCCTATATCGATCTTGTATTATGAATTTCATTATGGGTGTGGAAAAGGACGTATGAAAAAAAATTGAAAGATAATTGCGAAAGATCCAGTGCCCGGGAAGCAAAGCTGCACTGTCCTCGGAGCCAGAGGTTCGAGATTTAGTATAAAAGCTCCCTGTTCCCAAGGCTGGTGGCGACTCAAGACGACCACCGCCGTCTTCTGGATTCTCTCCGTCGTCGCGGGAGAATCTCCGGTCCCCGACGAGCATTTCTCTCTCTCTCTTGGAGCACCGAGCGACGTGACGAGGCCGGCGCCGCTGCAGGTGAGTTGAGGTGCTCCATGGCCTGCTCTATCTTTGTTTCGCTTCGAGCTCGAGATGATGAGCTCGCCAAGCGTTTCTGGGTTTTACTTCCTGTTCTGCTGTTCTCCTTCTGGCGAGCTGTTTAGTCGAGAGTTGCAGGTTCCTGTGAGCAATGGGTCGCGCACTAGTTTACGTCAGTCAAAACTCGTGGGTTTGACTTCCCGGTTGTTTGAGCTTTCAATTTCTGTGAACGCTCGCGTGGGTCGTTTCCGGCCACATCCTGAGCTGATCACTGTATCTGGGTTTGAATCAGCGGGATGAATTGTGTAGGCGCACCCTTGATTAGCCGACTTTCGCGATCACACGGAAGTTCCTTCGCGCTGCGGCTCTGAGAGAATAGTAAAAGATCGACAATGCTTGTGCTGCCTGGCAATGTTTAGCAAGTCAAATTAGAGCGCATGATCTTCATCGTCCCATCATGTGGCCATAAATGCTAGTTGCAAGCATCAGGAGTAAGGGTGCTAAGATCAAGCAATTTGAGCTCGCTCGCTCGCCACTGTGTGATATTGGTGTTGCAGATTGTTGTGGTATTATTTACTTCTGCTTAGTTACTTATGCAGGCTCAACTCGTTGCTATGTTTGGCTTAGTTTAGTTATTTACACTTTGTTATGCTGGATTGGATGGGAATCACTATTGCATTCTTCCTGATCCACCTCTGAAGTTGTAGAACTTCACTGTCTGTTTCATGAGAGATGGTGCCGTTTGCAGGTCCATTTCCAAGATTAGTATTGAGATGTAGAAATATATGAGCTGGTGTGATAGACCGGAAAAGAAAGAAAAAATTCAACTTTGCGAATTTCTTAGAAAGATTTGTCACTCTTTCAGAAATGGAACTTCAGTGAATTTGCCTTTGTGGAGAAATGGAGGCAGAAAGGTTTTGAGTGAATTATGCTTCTCTATTGCAGCCTGAAGACATTACAAATTCCACAACCATTTGTCGAGAAGCCAAACTAAGATGAATCAAAGCAGAGACGAGAATCACCAAAACCCAATGGAGGAAGAAGATGTTTACACGAAAGATGGAACGGTGGACTACAAAGGCAACCCTGCGAACAAAAAGAAAACTGGAACATGGAAGGCCTGCCCCTTTATTCTAGGTAACTCCACACAACCACTTCCTTAAAGAGCATAATTGAACCTTATTCACAGAAAGAAGATGCTCACAGTATCAATGTCTTATCAATAGGCAATGAATGCTGTGAAAGGCTGGCGTACTATGGCATGAGCTCCAATCTGGTGCTTTACTTCAAGCTCCGCTTACATCAACACAGTACAACCGCTTCTAACAATGTCACGAACTGGGGAGGAACGTGCTACATCACTCCTTTGATTGGAGCTTTTTTGGCTGATGCCTATCTAGGGAGATACTGGACTATAGCATGCTTCTCGATTATCTATGTTTTCGTAAGTCACATTTACATATTTTTCCTCATCTGAGTATTTGATAATTGACCTGCGTAGTTTGTGCTGCACAAATGAGGGGTTCTTGTTTCTTTGTTGTACATTCACAAATTTAGCTTACCAACTAGAACTGATAGCATACTGTTACAATCAATCAAGATTCAGCGAGCTTTACTTATTATATCATTATACACAGGGGATGACACTGCTGACGCTCTCGGCATCAGTTTCCGGACTAAAGCCGACCTGTACAAGTAAAGATAATTGCCACGCTACAAATACCCAAAGTGCAGTGTGCTTTATAGCACTCTATCTCATAGCCCTCGGGACTGGTGGGATCAAGCCTTGTGTCTCATCATACGGAGCTGATCAATTTGATGATGCTGACGAGGCCGAGAAGAAACACAAGGGTTCTTTCTTCAATTGGTTTTATTTCTCAATTAATGTAGGCGCACTCATTGCCTCTTCTGTTTTGGTCTACATACAAAACAACGTGGGCTGGGGATTGGGTTTCGGCATTCCAGCAGCTGCTATGGCAATTGCAGTATGTACTTTCTTTTGGGTACGCACGCGCCTTTATCGTAACCAAAAGCCTGGAGGGAGCCCCCTCACACGCCTCTGTCAAGTGGTGGTGGCATCCTTCAGAAAATATCGAGTGGGAGTACCTGCTGACAAGTCTCTCCTGTATGAGACTGCAGATGCCGAGTCTACAATCAAAGGAAGCCGCAAGCTTGATCATACCCAAAATTTGAGGTTAGTTATTCAAATTACATTTTTGTGATTGCTATGTTCAATCATTGTTAGATCAGGATTCCTCAATTCATTCAGGTTGAATTAGTCAGTCACCTGAGTTGGTTGAAAATGAGCAGTCCCAACATATTTCTTAATGGTCCAGCACATATTGGACTAACTGGATGATCCCAAAAGGTTGTACTGCTGTTTTATGTGAGAATTAGGATACAGATCCTAAGGTTAACTCTATCCGCCAACCCAAAAGAACAAAAGAAAACTCCAATCTGCAATCCTCAAGATAGTTGCTATATTCATCAAATTTATAATGGTGAAATTTTATGTCTGATTTTGCTCTACTTTATGAGTTGAACCATTTCAATTTAATAATGTTAGGATGCTTTACATTTCAAGATATCCTTCAGCACACTCGCTTCTCTTAACATCAGTTTCTTTGCATTTTCTAAAACTGCAGTTTCTTTGACAAAGCTGCTGTGGGAACACAGACCGATCACATCAAGGAATCCATGAATCCATGGAGGCTGTGCACCGTCACCCAAGTGGAGGAGCTAAAGGCGATCATACGGCTGCTTCCTGTATGGGCCACCGGAATCGTCTTTGCTACTGTGTACAACCAGATGAGTACCTTGTTTGTTTTACAAGGCGCTACTATGGACCCTCATGTTGGAAACTCTAGTTTCAAAATTCCAGCTGCCTCTCTCTCCATCTTTGACACCCTCAGCGTGCTCTTCTGGGTCCCTGTATACGACCGCATCATTGTTCCGGTGGCAAGGAGATTCACGGGTCACAAAAGTGGTTTGACCCAACTGCAGAGGATGGGGATTGGCCTCTTCATATCCATCTTCGCCATGGTATCGGCAGCTATGCTGGAGGTCGTTAGACTTAAGATGGTAAGGAGGCACAACTACTACAATGACACGTATGTACCGATGTCAATATTCTGGCAGGCCCCCCAGTACTTCCTCATCGGTTGTGCAGAAGTGTTCACGTTCATTGGCCAATTGGAGTTTTTCTACGAGCAAGCGCCTGATGCCATGAGGAGCATGTGCGCTGCTCTCGCACTTACCACGAATGCACTCGGAAACTACTTGAGCTCACTCCTTGTGACTATCGTCACAGCAATTAGTACAAGACATGGGAAACTGGGATGGATACCAGACAATCTGAACTACGGTCACCTCCATTACTTCTTTTGGCTCTTGGTGGTCCTTAGTGTAATCAACTTGGGAGCTTTTCTCTTTGTAGCGAGGTGGTACACGTATAAGAAGGTGGTCGGGACGCTCCGCTGAAAGTGCAGGTCTCTTCCACCCTAAGACATCGTTTCCACAGTGACCGCAGTTTGTCTGTGACTTTAACAGATGTCTTGATTGGGCATCTGCTTCGCCGGTTCAAGCTAAGAGTACATAGTTTCCGCTTTCTGTCGTGTGCATGAAAAAAGAGAGAGTTCTGGGTAGGTTAGCAATTGCTTCGTTGTGTCAATGTGTAATCCAAGAATCAAAATTGAAGTGAGTAAAAGTAGAGCTTAAAGTGCCATGCAAAAATTACTTTTCCAGCAGTCCTAGTTGCTCAGCCTTTTCTATGCTTAATGTAAGTTGGGTTCCTGTCGTAACAATTATTCGGTGGTGGGCAGAGTGTCGGTGAATCGAACCCGACAAACGACGACACGAGCTTGCACGAGAAGAGACTTTGTGCATTTTCAAGCCTTGGATCAGATTAGAGTCGTGAACAATAGCTCGATCCTTGACCCCCAATTCTAAACACATTTGCTAATCGAGCCAAAAACTAGAGACCAGTCATCAATTTGTTT
Organism: Angophora floribunda; assembly: GCA_014182895.1. Classification (NCBI taxonomy): domain Eukaryota; kingdom Viridiplantae; phylum Streptophyta; class Magnoliopsida; order Myrtales; family Myrtaceae; genus Angophora; species Angophora floribunda. The sequence goes on from CM024714.1 coordinate 18,524,366, forward strand.
ACACGCGACGAAAAGAACCATCTTCACATACGCAGTAAATAAACGAAACGTTAGAGAAAACTGGAGAAGCAAAAATCAATTTGACTGGGCTTGGGTGGGGTGAGCTAGGCAAGTGCAATAGTGCAACGCACGATAGGCCCACTAGCAAACTAACTAAGGCCGCCTCTTCCCTTGGAAAAATTAATTTAATATGGACCTATGGTCTAGATATCATATATGAAACTAATAAGAATGGATACTACACTTCATCTTAGTCAAAAGGCTGAGAAAGGTATGCTTTGCCCTGTCGTTAGGGGTGTGCAACTAGACCAAACCACTCAAAAAATAGGTCCTTGAATAGGTTCCTATTTAAATCGGTCCAAGAACTTGTTCCATTTTTTGGGAACCGGTTCCAAGGGAAGGCCACCTAGGAACTAGACTGATTTTAGAAACGGTTCTTATTAAAAAAACACTCTAATTTTACCTTTTTGAACATTAAGAGTTTTGCTTAGGAATGAGTCTTTAACTTTGCAATTTCTTATTTGGACATTTTTCTCTAGTACAATCAAGAGAAGTAGTCTTAATCTCAATTCATATTTTCTATTTATTATATTTGTTTCAAACGAATACCTTTCAATGTTGTTTAAGCACTAACATTATACTATCATGGAGTCATTAGTTGACAAACCAGGCTAATTGAATTTGTACATTTAGTGGGAATTTTTTATGTATGGAGTAATTGACTAGGGACCTTGATTATCATATTTTACAACTCACAAGTTTAGGGAAATTATGTTGTTGTTTCCTCGTGTGTTTATGTAAAATCCGAAGCCATATAAAACATTGGGCAATTGCTTCTTGCTCAAGGCATTTATGAAAAATAGGTTATCGGGTAGACCCTAGAATCAAATCGGAAAAACATGTAGGTTCCAAAACAGGTCCTAATACAAATAGGGTTGGGTATAGGTTTCAAAAATTGGGAACTAATTATAACAAGATCGGGTTTAGATCTACCCTAGAACCAATCACCCCAACTTGTCGCCTCCACTCTCCTTATATCCCTTGCTCTTGTCCGCGATGCTTTTCGAATTCCCCATCCGGGACTCTGTTTCACGTAATCATCCAGTGGAGTTAGAGATGAGAGAGGATTGAAACAAGAACAATCTTGGGGCGTTTTTTATGGCAATAATACCGATTTTGGTTAGGAGTTCGAATCCAATTATTGCAAGAAATAATTTGCAGTCGCATGACTTAGGTGATCGATCTGTGTATTGTTTGTTAGTTGGTGGTGATTGAGCACCAATCCATCTATTCACGATGAGGCAGAGAACACTAGAAACGCAAGGCTTGGTGTGAAGTAAGAACCTGTGATCCTATTACTCCTGCTCTGTTCTGTTGTTATCCATGCGAGAGAGCCCAAGAGATGATAAAATGCCACCCCATATATATGTATATTACATTTATTTATGTACGTACGTACGTACGTAAACCGATTAAACTATACCTGAGTTGGTTCATTTAATGCTCCGTATGTTATGCATTTGAAGCCTAATCTAGTCCACTAATATCGTTGTTTTGAAGCTAATACCGAGTTTTTGAGCCTAGAGTTACATGGATTGTAAGACAGTTTTTTAGTGAACTTATGGAGATAGGTTGCATTTGGTCATATGGATTTATAACTAAGATAAGATGGATAGGATATGATAAGATATAAAATTCAAAAAAATTGCTATTCCCTATCTACCATTTAGTGAATTATAATAATCAAACTGAATATGTTCATATTTTATGTTGCTCATTGTTTGGTATGAACGTATAAAATATAAAAATGGCAAATAGAGATAAAAAGAATCTCTAGTGATTAATTACTGAAGAAACTACAAATGCATAAATGGAGATAATCTACATTAATCAATTTATGACTATTATATCATCTAAATTTAAACAACAAAGGAGCTCATTTGAGCATTCCAGAGTCACAAGTTTAGCTATGATAAGCAATGTAAATGGGCAATCGCAATATTAATTAGGCAAATTAGCATGCAAATACTAAATCTAATGAGAGAGACAACATGTTATTTACCTTCCTAATTTGAAAAAGTAGCGTGTTTCAACTCTCTCGTCACTTTTGTAAAACTTCAACACAAACCACAAAGTTGTGGTAGAGAAAGTTTTGACTCTCTTGCTGCTTTTGTGTATATTTTATTGGAATGAGAGAATTGCGGATAGGAGTTTCAACTCTCATATGTATTTGTAGAGGTTTGTCATGACTAAAGAACTATGGAGAAGTCATGAAGTTTTGACATGAAACAGAAATAAAGTTGGAAAAGGAGACGGAGAGAGTAGGTCTTTTTTCTAGAAATATTATTGTCCCTCATTCTTCAAAAATTAGAAATAGGCTTTTAAATTTGAATTTGTTCATTTAAAATCTAGGTTGTTCTACTTCATTTTAATTACAAAATTATTTATTATTTTTCATCTCTTTTTTATTTCTTTTTCATTCCCTTTCATCATTCCTTAATAAAAAAAATTACTTAATAATAAAGTGTACTAATGTACCTTGAATATGCAATAAATATAGACACTATATATCCATGCATACAGAACATATATATATATATACTCTAGAAATTTAAATATATGAATATAAATATATGAATATAAATAAAAATAAAAAAAAAAAAATTATTTTCTTTTTATATAAGAATTCAAATATTATTAATATTTATTAATTATTTTAATTTTATTAATTTAAGAAGTTTGTTATTTGAAAAAAAAAATTTTATATCTTGAATATAGGAAATCCTATCCATCCACTTCCTTATTGGATATTTTTATTCAGGATATATATTCATTATGTCCAACTTTAATATGTTTTGGACATGAATTAAACACAAGATAGGATAAATTTATTCATATCCTAACTTTTATCTTGACTACCAAATATAGCCATAGCAGACTTGTTAAACGATCAAACCAATTTAAACCATTTTAACCCATTTATAGGCAGCAAATCTAATTACTTATACTCAAAATAGCCAATAGCTAAAACACTTTTATATTTAATCAAATCTAAAAAGACTCATACCTCAATTTAGCCAATAGCTAAAACACTTTTATATTTAATCAAATCTAGCCAATAGTTAAAACACTTTTATATTTAATCAAATCTAAAAAGACTCGTACCCAAACTGAGGTAAGAGTGTGGAATGAGTGAGCATGAAATCTCTTGAACAATCACTAAAAGAGCCGAGACTAGTTAAACAATGGGCAGTGCACTCAAGAAATTGATTAATTAAACAATGGGCAATGCACTCAAGAAATCGGTTCCTTAAACACTCAATTATGAAAGAATAATTCGCTTTAGTTAAAGGAGTATAGCACTAATTGTGGTGACTTTTCCACTCCATATTTTAGGAGCTACCTCAATTGAAGAAGCCCATCCAAATATAGGCAAATGCCACTGATTGTGGTGAGCACACCATATCCATTTGTAAAAGGAGAAAGAATAGTTTACTTTGTGCTCACCACGTTATTGCGTGACTTTACCCCACCCACAACCTCGTCTTTTGTGACTGGCCTTGCCGTCCATGTTCTTTCCCTTCATCCTATGTGGGACTTTTCATAAGAGGGAACTAGAGTGGGGGGCATCTTTTGGGTTTTTTTCATTAATTAAAACTTCTACTGAATCGTTAATTTGAGGCGGAATTGCTGTGAAGGGAGGAGTATGAACGGCATGGGCTTGGGACTAGAGTCGCCCCTATGTAAAAATTATTTTCATCAATTCTTCATTAGAACATTTTTTGCGTCAATCTTGATAAAAATTTATAATAAAAAAAAAGGAAAAATTCTAATTAAGAACTTAAAGTGTCATCATTTTCTCAAATAAAGACATAAAATGGACTTTACTTCAAATAAGAGCCCAAAAGACTTCACACTTGATTCCCTGCTAAATATATCAGCCTTTGTTGGACATTTTGACATTAGAATGTTTATGCAGTTCCCTAGGCACAGAACTTGACGATCTTATAAAATGTCAGCTCCAGCCAACGCTAGAAATGAAGAGTCTATAATTGACTTGTCTATAGGATGATCGTGCAGGTGATGCGAGAGAATACTCAAAATATGGCCTCGACACCGAAAATGATTTTGCTCAGCGAGGTATCGTTTCTAGCTGCCATGCATCCGATTCTTTCTATGCACAAGATGTGAGAATAGTCCAGGAGCTTCAAGGCTCAATTCTGTGCAGATGTTGATGAGGATCTTAGGAAAGTTCAGTCGGGTCGGGTCGGGTTATATTTGTGATGGGTGGGTTTGAAAAGGAGCCATGAATATATGGGACATCCGTCGTTAAAAATAGACCCCAATGCTCATTGTGGAAAACAGACAGATCACTAGTCTACTAGTCTTTTGGATTCTCCGCTTCAGCAATGATGTTTGCTTGGGCTTCTACCAGCTACGACCCGATAGCAATTCACCAACAGAGAGACAGACCACCCCTGAAAGCTTTGTGGGCTTAGCTTAGCACGACAAAAGCTGAAAGCTTCGTCTTGATAACAATAAAGCCAAATGCTAGAGAAGCAAATCATTTTAGACTGGACTTGGGTGGGGTGCGCCAGGCAAGGGCAGTACTGCAACGCCCGAGCGACGCATGAGAGGCCCAGTAGCAAGCTACTGCAGCGGCCCATTTTCACCGGCCGCCTTTTCAATGGCGAGAAAGCGACCCTTGGCGGTGGAATCCGAAATGATGGGCACTGACAATGGCAAGAGGAATCGATCGGTATCTTGTAGCAGTCCAAGCCTCCCGGCAAAATCGTCATCGTCATTATCGTCATTACTTCTTGGGTTTACACGATGCAAAACAATAGTAATAAAATCAACATCAGTCCAAAAGATTCATTTCTAAACAGGCTGTTCTAGGGGTCCAACACTACTATTATATCCTAAGCTTTTCCTTAATAGTGCTGAGAAAATGGTCAGCATCTACGGGAACCGAACGTCACGGAGACGCCAAGCGGGAGCGATTGGCCTCGATCGATCTTGCATTATGAATTTCATAATGCGTGCAGAAAAAGAAGTAACGAAAAAAAATTGAAAGATAATTGCGAAAGTTCCAGTGCCCGGGAAACAAAGCTGGACTGTCCCGGGGGCCAACGGCTCGAGCTCATTATAAAAGCTCCCTCGTTTCCAGCGCTGGTGGCGATTCAAGACGACCACTGCCATCTTCTTGATTCTCTCCATCATCGCGGGAGAATCTCCTGTCGCAGATGAGCATTCCCCCTCTCTTTCTCTCTCGGAGCACCAAGCCATGAGGCCAGCACCACCGCAGGTGAGGTTGAGGTGCTCCATGACCTGCTCTGTCTTCGTTTTGCTTCGAGCTCGAGAGGATGAGCTCGCAAAGCGTTTCCGGGTTTTCCTTCCTGCTTTGCTGTTCTCTTTCTGGTTAGCTCTGTAGTCGAGAGTTGCAGGGTATCTTAAACAATGAGCTGCGCGCTATTTTACGTCGGTCATGATCAGTCAAAACTCGTGGGTTGACTTCCCGGTTGTTTGAGCTTTCAATTTCTGTGAACGCTCGCATGGGTCGTTTCCGGCCACAACCTGAGCTGATCACCGTAGCTGGGTTTGAATCAGCAGGATGAATTGCGTGGGCGCACTCTTGATTAGCCCACTTTTGCAATAACACAGAATTTCCTTCGCGCTGTGGCTCCAAGAGGATAGTAGACGATTGACAATCCTTGTGCTGACTGGCTTGCGCTTCCTTAGTCCAATCACCGTTGTTTAGAAAGTCAAATTAGAGCACATGATCTTCATCGTCCCTTCATGTGGCCATAAATGCAAGTTGCAAGCATCAGGAGTAAGGGTGCTAAGATTGAGCAATTTGAGCTCGCTCACTCGCCACATTGTGATATTGGTATTGCAGATTCTGGTGGTATTATTTACTTTTGCTTAGTTATTTACGCAGGCTCAACTCGTGCTACGTTTGGCTTAGTCTAGTCATTTACACCTTGCATGTTGGATTGGATGGGAATCACTATTGCATTCTTCCTGATCTGCCTCTGAAGTTGTAGAACTTCGCTGCCTGTTTCATGAGAGATGGTGCCATTCACGGGTCCATTTCCAAGATTAGTATTGAGATTTAGAAATATACGAGCTAGTGTGATGGACCGGAAAAGAAAAAAATTTCAACTTCGTGAATTCCTTAAAAAGATTTGTCACTCTTTCCCAAATGGAACTTCAGTGATTTCACCTTTGTGGAGAAATGGAGGCAGAAAGGTTTTGAGTGAATTGTGCTTCTCTATTGCAGCCTGAAGACATTACAAATTCCGCAACCATTTGTTCCAAACTGAGATGAATCAAAGCAGAGACGAGAATTACCAAAACCCAATGGAGGAAGAAGATGTTTACACGAAAGATGGAACGGTGGACTACAAAGGCGACCCTGCGAACAAAAAGAAAACCGGAACATGGAAGACCTGCCCCTTTATTCTAGGTAACTCCACACATCCACTTCCTTAAAGTGCATAATTGAACCTTATTCACAGAAAGAAGATGCTCATGGTGTCAATGTCTTATCAATAGGCAATGAATGCTGTGAAAGGCTGGCGTACTATGGCATGAGCACCAATCTGGTGCTTTACTTCAAGCTCCGCTTAAATCAACACAGTACAACCGCTACTAACAATGTCACGAACTGGGGAGGAACGTGCTACATCACTCCTTTGATTGGAGCTTTTTTCGCCGATGCCTATCTAGGGAGATGCTGGACTATAGCATGTTTCTCGATTATTTATGTTTTCGTAAGTCACGTTTACATATTTTTCCTCATCTGAGTACTTGATAACCAACCTGCATAGGATGAGGGGTTCTGCATTTCTTTGTTGAACATTCACAAATTAAGCTTCCTGACTAGAACTGATAGCATACTTTTACAAACAATCAAGATTCAGAAAGCTTTTCTTATTATATCATTATACACAGGGGATGACTCTGCTGACGCTCTCAGCATCAGTTTCGGGACTAAAGCCGACCTGTACAGACAAAGATCATTGCCACGCTACAAATACCCAAAGTGCAGTGTGCTTTATAGCGCTCTATCTCATAGCCCTTGGGACTGGAGGGATCAAGCCTTGTGTCTCATCATACGGAGCCGATCAATTTGACGATGCTGATGAGGCCGAGAAGAAACACAAGGGTTCTTTCTTCAATTGGTTTTATTTCTCAATTAATATAGGCGCACTCATTGCCGCCTCTGTTTTGGTCTACATACAAACCAACGTGGGCTGGGGATTGGGTTTTGGCATTCCAGCAGCTGCTATGGCAATTGCAGTATGTACTTTCTTTTCGGGCACGCGCCTTTTCGTAACCAAAAGCCTGGAGGGAGCCCCCTTACGCGCCTCTGTCAAGTGGTGGTAGCATCCTTCAGAAAATATCGAGTGGAAGTACCTGCTGACAAGTCTCTCCTGTATGAGACTGTAGATGCCGAGTCTACGATCAAAGGAAGCCGCAAGCTTGATCATACCCAAGATTTGAGGTTAGTGGTTCAAATTGCATTTGTGTGGTTGCTCTGTTCAGCCATTCTTAGATCAGGATTCCTCAATTCATTCAGGTTGAATTAGTCAGTCACCTGAGTTGGTTGAAAGTGAGCAGTCTCAACATATTTCTTAATGGTGCAGCACATATTGGACTAATTGGATGATTGCTAGTTCCATGGTTGTACTGCTGTTTATGTGAGAGAATTAGAATACAATCCTAAGATTAACTCTGATCCACCAACCCAAAAACAAGAAAAGAAAACTCCAATCCGCAGTCCTCTAGGGAGTTGCTATATTCATCAAATTTATAATGGTGAAATTTTATGTCTGATTTTGCTCTACTTTATGAGTTGAACCATTTCAGTTTAATAATGTTAGGATGCTTTTCATTTCAAGAAATACTTCAGCACACTCGCTTGTCCTAACATTAGTTTGTTTGCATTTTCTAAATCTGCAGTTTCTTTGACAAAGCTGCTGTGGAAACGCAAACCGATCACATCAAGGAACCCGTGAATCCATGGAGGCTGTGCACTGTCACCCAAGTGGAGGAGCTAAAGGCGATCATACGGCTGCTTCCTGTATGGGCCACTGGAATTGTCTTTGCTACTGTGTACAACCAGATGAGTACCTTGTTTGTTTTACAAGGCTATACAATGGACCCTCATGTTGGAAACTCTAACTTCAAAATTCCAGCTGCCTCTCTCTCCATCTTTGACACCCTCAGCGTCTTATTCTGGGTCCCTGTATACGACCGCATCATTGTTCCGGTGGCAAGGAGATTCACGGGTCGCAATAGTGGTTTGACCCAACTGCAGAGAATGGGGATTGGCCTCTTCATATCCATCTTTGCCATGATATCGGCAGCAATGCTGGAGGTCGTTAGACTTAAGATGGTAAGGAGGCATGACTACTACAATTACACGTACGTACCAATGTCGATATTCTGGCAGGTCCCCCAGTACTTCCTCATCGGTTGTGCAGAAGTGTTCACGTTCATTGGCCAATTGGAGTTTTTCTACGAGCAAGCGCCCGATGCCATGAGGAGCATGTGCTCTGCTCTCTCACTCACCACGAATGCACTCGGAAACTACTTGAGCTCACTCCTTGTGACTATTGTCACAGCAACTAGTACAAGACATGGGAAACTGGGATGGATACCGGACAATCTGAACTATGGTCACCTCCATTACTTCTTTTGGCTCTTGGTGGTCCTCAGCGTGATCAACTTGGGAGCTTTTCTCTTGGTAGCGAGGTGGTACACGTATAAGAAGGTGGTGGGGACGCTCCGCTGAAAGTGCAGGTCTCTTCCAGCGTAAGAACTTGTTTCCGCAGTGACCTCAGTTCGTTTGTGACTTTCAACAGATGTCTTTGATTGGGCATCTGCTTCGCTGGTTCAAGCTAAAGAATGGCCTGCCTGAAGTACATAGTTTCTACTTTCTGTTGGGTGCATGAAAAAACAATTCTGCGCAGGTTACCAATTGCTTCGTTGTGTCATTTTGTAACTTAAGAATCAAAATTGAAGTGAAAGTAAAAGTAGAGCTTAAAGTGACAATGCAAAAATTGCTTTTCCAGCAGTCCTTGTTGCTCGGCCTTTTCTATGCTTAATGTAAGTTAGGTTGCTGTAGTTATTCGGCGGTGGACAGTGTGACGGTGGATCGAACCCGACAAACGACGAGACGAGCTTGCACGAGAAGAGACTTTGTGCATCTTCAAGCCTTGGATCAGATTTAGAGTCATGAACATAACTCGATCCTTGACCCCAATTCTAAACACATTTGCTAATCGAGCCAAAAACAAGAGACCCGTCAATTTGTTTCCACGCGACGAAAAGAACCATCTTCGCCTATGTAGTAAATAAACAAAACGTTGGAGAAAACTGGAGAAGCAAAAATCAATTTGACTGACTGGGCTTGGGTAGGGTGAGCCAGGCAAGGGCAGTAGTCCGATGCCCAAGTGATGCACGAGAGGCCTGGTAGCAAGTTAACTAAGACAGCCTCTTCCCCTGAAAAATTTAATTTAATTTCATGTGGACCTATGATCCACCTATCAGCTATTAAACTAATAAGAATAGATAGTACACTTGATCTTAGCCAAAAGGCCAAGAAAGGTTTGCCCTTTCGTCTCGCCTCCTCTTTTGTCCCCTGCTCTTGTCCGCGATGCTTTTCGAATTTCCCACGGGGACTCTGTTTCACTGTTCCACGAAATCCTCCGGTGGATTAAGTGATGAGAGAGGATTGAAAACAAGAACAATCTCGAGGATTGTGTTATATGGCGATAATACTGATTTAGGCTAGGAGTTTGAATCCAATCCTTGCAAGAAAGAATTTGCAGTCACATGGCTTAGGTGATCGATTTGTGTATTGTTTGTTAGTTGGTGGCTATTGAACACCAATCCTTCTACTCACGATGAGGCAGAGAACACTAGAAATCTTTTATCTCTTTCAAGACATGAGTTCATAAATTTATAGAAGAAATAACACCACTCACCTTATCGCTTATAACCAAATAATAAGTGTTACATTGAATTGTCGAACTCGCAATCTTATCAAATAAGTGAAAAACAACTTTAAAATTTGAGTAACACATTTCCTCCGTCGGAAATATAATCCAGAGAAAGCAAACTGTTTATTATAATCAGAATATCAATGTAAAGAAGACGATGAAGGTAATTAGTTCCTGCTAATGGTGCTCCGCAAATTCACAAATTATGCCTCCCAAGATACAATACCTCGAACCCATTTGGATTAACAATATGCAAACAGGACTCAGTCGAACCGTTTAATTGAACCAACACACTCAGAAAAATCAGAAGAGTAAAGTAGTTTTTTCAAATCTCTTTTGGAATCGAATTCTCGAATTTTTCTTTCTAAAAATCTTCTTAATGAAGCTCTATGCTCTTATCTATTTATAGAGCTTTCAAGTTCATGTACAGAAGAGATATCCAAGAGATTCATGAATTCAGGAGATACGTGAATTTAAGAAATTCATGAATCTGGGAGATACGTGAATTCAAGAAATTCATGAATTCAAAAAATATAGATATATGAACAAAAAATATGTATCTTAATTTGTTTGCATCCGTTGATCCATTAACCATATTTATAACATCCTCAACTATCAAACGGTTATAGTACGCCTAGACACTAACAAAATGACATTATGCACTAATACATTGTGTACCCAAAGCGATGGTTCAAGCTGTCCACAAACGGAAACTCAAGCACGAAACTTGGTCACATTTTAACTTTTTCCACCAAACCCCGTTTTAAACATTCTTATAGTCAATAGAAAGCTATTTCAACATACTACAAGAACCCTAACTCAACTGACCCAAAATCAAATGAAAATCAATGAAATACGGTCCTGAAGTTGCTGGATGCTCATTGTTCATCAAGTGCAGGAAATTCCGAAATTTTGTTTTAGGCAAACTGTAAATTCAAATCCTGTTTCATAAAATTTATAGCTCCACAATACCCTAAACTATCGTTTTTTTTTATATTTATGCAGCTCAATAACTTAAAAATCAGACTTTGAGGCTTAAAATTTATATAGTTCTGAATTTCAAGTCCTAAGTCCAAAACTATTCAATTGAACAAACGAGGGCGTGAGCACTTACAAGGTGTTGCATTGTAGAGTCAAACTGGCGAGGTGTCCGTCTCAAGCACACATGAAACCCTGTCTTTTCCCCTTTTCTTTCTTCTTCTTTGCCTTTCTTTCTCTCGAGTGTGCGTTTCTCTCTCTCTCCAAGTCGCTGCCCCCTTTTCTTCTTTAAAAGCTGAACACCAACCTTTTTCTTCTCTCTTCTTTGAATGTTCAACCTTCATTTTATTTTATTTTTTGTGGGGCCCACCAAGTCAAACATTTTGCTGTCTCAGTGAGGTTTGCACATGCAGAAAACACACCGTCTTCTACGCACCCAAGGTAAGTCCTCAAACATTAGGGGAGATGAATGTAGTATGGAGCTGTCAAATTGACGGTGGACCTCCAGACGAGTTGGCGCAGTCTTTAGATCGGCAAGGAAACGCAATTTCCGGTCGATTGGCTAAGATTTGTGAGAAACTTGAAGAACTAGGAAAATCAACTGAATTGTTGCGCAAGAAAGAGGAGGACTTCTTGCTCTTATCCAGAACCTCCTCCTTCATCAAATTCCAGACAAGAGTTTTGGGGAAGCCTTTCCTATAGTGGGTATGTAGTCAGAATCAAACTCGCATGAAACTGAACTTTTGAATGTCATTGAGACAATTTCGCCATCTTTTGCATCATCTGGACACTTCCAATATGGGGACAAACTTGATGTTTATACGCTGAAGTTGGGCTCGCTCACTCATTGCAGCGCAGTCTTCAAATTTCAATGATTGACTAATAAAATTCTTCACTAAATCCTCCCATGGACTTCACCGCGTGGTATTGAGGGGCCATAATTAAGGTTGCTAAATTTCTGTTGCAGGTTTGCGCTTCATCAACAAGAAAGTAGTCAAAAGACTCTGCAGGACACAGAAATATCTGAAACAGAAAAGCAAACTTGACAGCTCCAGTCCATTCACAATTTTTGTGAAGTTTCCAAATCCATGGTGTATAGATGTAACTCAGCCAGCACCACATATTCAAACAAGATTTGCATCATTTGGAAGGGGAAACAACATCTGCCGTATCATGAACTACCGCAAGGAAAGAAGCATGTGCGCAGCACCACAAACACGGCACTATTGGCCTTATGGGACATTTGAATATTTACAGACATGTAACTGATTTTACCTTGCTCACTAGCTCGGTTGTATTCTAATCATGTTAGAATCTCCCTCAAGCAATTTCAATTTCCATGAGATCATGAATATCAATGAGTAAATGTTGTCTGGATGAGTGTATGTTGGTGTCATAGTTCCCTCCCTGTACATTCTATTTGGTTGAAAGTCAATATTACTTACCAAAAAAAAAATGAGTAAAGATCCTTCCCTGCCGTTGGTGGCAATTTTCCCTATTGCACATTGACAGATTAAACATGAAGTTGAAATCTGCTGTTCCCCTGATGAGATTCCGATTCACACTTGACTCTTTGCTGAAGACGTCAGCCTTTGTTGACAATTTGACATTAGAACGTTTACGCAATTCCCTAGGCACAAAACTTGACGATCTTATAAAATGGTAGCTCCAGCCAACACTAGAAATGAAGAGTCTGCAATTGACTTGTCTATAGCATGGTAGTACTAGTGATGCGAGTGAATACTCAAAATATGGCTCTAACACTGAAAGTGACTGAGGACGTCTTTCCTCACCAAAACATCGTTTCTAACTGCTATGCATCCAATTCTTTCGATGCACAAGATGGTGAAAAAGTCCAGGAACTTCAAGGCTCAATTCTGCGAAGATGTTGATGAATCTTGGGAAAATTCGGTTGGGTCAGGTGGTTTGAAAAGGAGCCATGAATTTGTGGGACGTCTGCCATAAAAAATACCCCAATGCTCATTGTGAGAAACACAGACAGACACTAGTCTACTAGTCTTTTTGATTCTTCGCTTCAGCAATGATGCTTGGGCTCCTACCAGCTTTGGGGGCAACTCAATAGCAATTCACCAACAGAAACAGACAGCACCTGAAGGATTTGTGGGCTAGCTCAGCAAACCAAAAAGCTCTGTCTAAATCATTTTGGACAGGGCCTGGGTGCGCCAGACAAGGGTAAGCAAGGGCTGGTTCCGCAACACAGAAGCATCCTCTTCGCAAACCCAGAATACATCACAACCAAAAAGCAAATTTGAACTGGGCTTGGGTGGGGTGCGCCAGGCAAGGGCTGTAGTGGGACGCCCGAGCTACGCGCGAGAAGCCCAGTAGCAAGCTACTGTGGCGGCCTCTCCCCCTCAAAAAATTAATTTAATATCATGTGGACCGATGGCCCACGTATCAGATATTAAACTGATAAGAACAGATACTACACTTGATCTTAGCCAAAAGGCCGAGAAAGGTATGCTTTGACACGTAGCCCACCCTCCTATTTTGTTTCCTGCCATGATTCGCGATGCCTTTCTCATTCCCTGTGTGGGACTCTGTTTCACTGCTTCTCTTCACAAGAGAGAGGAACGATAGCAGACTCGGAAGACTCGTGAAAAATCTCCAGTGGAGTTGAGATGAGACGATTGAAACGAGACAGGCGGTTCGGATATGATGGCATACCGATTTAGGTTGAGAGTTGAAATCCCATCCTCATAAAGAAAGTTTCTGCGGTCACTTGGCTTGGCTTGGCTTAGAGAAAGCAATAGATATGTGTGTTGTTTGTTAGTTGGCGGCGACTAAATATGTGAGAGCCTAACAGATGATGGAAGTACCACTCCATACATGAATAAGCAAAGCAGATTAAACTGAATCAACGTTCGTTCATTTTATATTGATGAGTTTTATGTTAATGAGGACAGCAGTTACAAGAAACAGGTGCTCCATAGGTTATGCATTTTTGAAGCACGACCTGGTCTAGTAACAATGTTGATTGGAAGCCAACAGTCCAGTTTTCGAGCCTGAAAGTTCTGAGGATTGCAAGCCCATGGACATGGTGTTCTTTGTTAATCGAAAGCCTCAATCATGCTCCTGTTTCATCTTTCGTCTGAGTCCAACGTTGCCACAGGTGTTTGACTACTTCTCAGCAAGGAAAGCCTCCATAAACGAGCTCCCTGCGATTATATGAGCCATTACAACCTGAAAATGGTCACATATAAACTGTCAGTCGAGAGGGTATAAAATTGAGGTCGCTTGAAGAATGGTTAAGACTTGAGACATTTCTACCATCTTACGCTGTTTCTACATGTCTGCACTACCATCCACGGGGGGCTAAACCTGACCTCTGTAAACTTAAGGCCGGCTTATAATGAAGCATGCGCTTGCGACTTCGGAGTCATCTATCGTTCCAGAGAATGCAAGTGTTGAAAACAATTTGCAGACTGCCGAGTGATGAACTGCTTTCAACGCTTTCCATGGTACGGGTACTCTGATTTGCATGAGCACCTCCTTTATTGCCATGCTATGCATGAACAGCTTTTCAACTCAATATTTTAGGAGCCTCCTCGATTGAAGAAGCCCCTCCAAAAATAAGCGTATGCCACTAATTGTGGCGAGCACACGGTATTCTTTAGTAAAAGGCGAAAGAATAGTTCGCTTTGTGCTCACCACGTGGCTGCGTGAATTTTCCTTTTGGACAACCTCGTCTTTTCTGACTGACCTTGCTGTCCATGTTCTTTCCCTTCATCCTATGTGGGACTTTTATAATAGGAACTAGGGTTGGGACATCCTTTGGGTTTTTTCATTAAATTAAAACTTCTATTGAATCATTAACTTGAGGCGGACTAACTGTGAAGGGAGGAGCATGAACGGTGTGGGGCCCAGAACTGGAGTCACCCACATGAGAAAATTATTTTCATCAATTCTTCGTTAGAACATTTTTTTTGTGATAACAATTTATACATGAATTAAAAAATTCCAATTAAAGGTTTAAAGTGTCATCATTTTTTCAGATAAAAGTTTGAAATTGACTTTATTTTAAAAAAAAGCATGAAATGCTATGTAAGTCTCAAAGATGGGCCTCATCTTATCATATGATCAATGGTATTTCTATTATTTACTCTCTTTTTTCTTTCCTTTTTTTCCTTTCTCTATTTTTTCATAAAATTTCAAAAAAAAAGTTTAAAATTAAAAAAAAAACAAACAAAGAAAAATAAAAAAATAAAAACAAGCGAGAGGGCTAGGCCAGCCCTCTGCTTGTGGCCCTCGCCCCATCACCAACCAAAGACGAGGTCTTAGCGGGCTCATTAGAGCCAGGAAAGGGCCACAACCCTCTCCCCAATATGCGCAAGGCTAGGCAAGGGTCACTAGTTCTGGCAAGGGTGAATAGAAAAGCTTGCCCCACCCATGAATAAATATTTCATAGTAAACTCATTGAACCATACATCCTCCTTGGTAGTGAATACTCTTTAAAAAGGGGAGCTATGGAATACATTATTGTGGTAGCTGATTCTCGCTAGAATCAATGACCCTCACTGAGGCGTTGCTACCCAACCTACCATGGCTACCGCCCTATCAGTGAAGGGGCAATGGCCACAAACGGGAGGGCTGGCCCTCTCGCATGATTTTTTTTATTTGTGTTTTCTTTTTCTTTTTTAATTTTTAACTTTTTTTTCTTTTTTGAGTTTTTTATGGAAAAAATAGAAAAAAGGAAAGAAATATTTTTAAAAAATGATGGAAATGCCCTTGATCACCTAGTGAGATAAGCTCCTTGTTTGAGACTGACATAGCACTTCAAGCCTTTATTTAAAGGAATATCCACTTCAACTCCTTATTTGAAAAAACGATAACACTTTAAGTCTTTATTTGAAATCTCCCCTAAAAGAACACTCATTATAAATATTATGTTATTATTAAATAATTGTGGTTTCAAAGCAATAAATAGTTGAGAAGTCAAATCACTTTAAGATTGGCCTCGGCTTGGGTGGGAGCCAAGCAAGGGCTAAAGTGCTACGCCCAAGCGACGCACGAAGGGGCCTAGTAGCAAGCTACTGAGTAGGCTCTCCCTCTAAAAAAAAGTAATTTAATATCATGTGAACTGATGACCCACGTATTTGATACTGGTAAGAACAAATACTACACTTGATCTTAGCCAAAAGGCCGAGAAAGATATAATTTGCTCGGTCGGCTTGCCTCCTATTTTTTCCCCAGCCCTGGTCAGTCATTCATTTTGCATTCCCTATGTGAGATTCCTTTTCACTCTTCGCAAGAAAGAAAACAGCATGAAAACCTCCAAGGGAGTTGAGATGAAAGACGATTAAAAGTTTGGATATGGCAGCATACCCATTTTGGTTGAGAATTCAAATGCCATCCTTATAGAGAGTTTCTACAGTCACTTGACCTGGCTTAGAGAAAGCAATTGATCTAAGTGTTGCTTGTTAGTTGGTGGTGATTGAACACCGATTTATCTATCTACGATGAGGCGGAGAACAAGTGAAAACTCCAAATCTAGAAATGCAAGGTTTGGTGTGAAGTGAGAATCCAGGGTCCTGTTACTCCCGCTCTTTCGTTATTACCCATGCGAAAGAGCCCAATAGATGATAAAGTACCACTCTACACATGAATAAGCAAAGCCGACAAAACTGAATCGGAGTTCATCCATTTTCTATTAATGAGGACAGCAGTTGCAAGCAGCAGGGGCTCCATAGGTTATGCATTTTGAAGCATGAACTGGTCCGGTGACAATGTTGATTTGAAGCTAACAGTCCGGTTTTCAAGCCTGAAAGTTCCAAGGATTGCCACTACATGGACACAATGGTCTTTAATCTTTATCGAAAGCCTCAATCACAGTCCTATTCCGTCCTCCTCCGAGTCCAACTTTGCCACAGGTGTAGACTACTTCTCAGCAAGGAAAGCCTTCATAAATGGGCTCTCTATGGTTCTAAGCCCTTACAACTTGAAAATTAGTCACATACCCTGTTCTACTTCTAAGTTCATAAAACTGAGGTCGCTTGAACAATGGTTAAGACTCGAGACACTTTTGCCTTCTTTTGTTATTTCTACATGCCTTTGCCACTATCCACGAAGGGGCTAAACCTGATCTCTATAAACTGAAGGTTGGCTTGTATCCACGAGGAAAGGAGCGTGCGCTTGTGCTTTTAAGAACTGTCGAACGGGTTTCTCCTTTCAACTTCAGGACTTCCAACGGTCCTCCGCGGTCGTGCATCTTATTTCCTAGGATTCTGATTGTTGGCATCAGGTGTTTTTGCTAATTTTGGCGAAGTAATAACTTCAAACAAAGTCTCTTATGTGGTTTATGCTCTTGCAACTCAGGGTCATCTGTGAGTTGACTGTTCCAGAGATTGCAAGTGTCAAAAGCAATTTGCAGAATGCAAGTGTTGCAACTGCTTTTTAAGATAAAGGTTCTATGAAGAACACCAATCTTGTTTGGACAATTTTTCGACTATATTTTAGGAGCTCCCTCGGTTGAAGAAGCCCCTCCAAAAATAGGCGTATGCCACTAATTGTGGCGAACACACGGTATTCTTTAGTAAAAGGCGAAAGAATAGTTCGCTCTGTGCTCACCACATGGCTGCGTGACTCTTCCTTCTAGACAACCTCATGTTTTTCTGACTGGCTTTGTTGTCATGTTCTTGCCTTCTATCCTATGTGGGATGTTACATAAGAAGAACTAGAGGCTCTTTTAGGTTCGTTACTTTTAAGATTATTTATATTTTATATTAAGGAATTGTAAACTTGGCACTACTTATTTATGATAATGTGTTTGTAATATTAACTAAATAGCATGCCTTTTATTTTACTTTATTTTAAATTAAGTCGGTGATAAATTAGAAAAGGTTATATAATATAATAATCAAAATTTTAATATACTACTTGTAATCAATATATAATTTATCCAAAATATACAAGGGGGTGGGACTAATAACAGCTCCATCCCACCCCACCAAATGCCTTGTGAAGCATTTTTCATAGAGAAAATTTTGCCTCATTCACAACAAGGCACCACCGGACGCTGATTTTTTGAGCCATGCCCATTCCTAGTGTCTATGATTTGAAACCATAGATCTTATTATCAATGATTGAATCTCAAGACGTTTTTACCGTCTTAAATTATCTCTACATGCCTTTCCCATTCTTCATTAGGGGCCTAAGCTTATGTCTATAGATTGAAGGTTGGTTGATGACCCACAAGAAAAAAGCAAGCACCTAGTCATGTCTTGAGAAAAGAGACGGAAAAAAAAAAAGGATTTAGAATGTGTGAGGAGAAATAATAAATGTTTGGGAAAGTCACTTCCAATCATAAATGTTCGCTTTAATGTTATAATTTTTTCTAACAATCACTTAAGTGTCAACTTTTAAAAACATGAACTTAAATTACATTTGATTGCCCTGGTCTGAAAGTCCTCAATGATGCAATATGACTCATTGAAGAGATGACATTGAAAATGTTTTAAAAAGCAATGTCCTTCGAGCTTTTTCTTGCCCCCGATTTGAGAATTTAAGGCTAATCAAGTTGTCAATCCAAACCCTAGCCACTCCTGTCGATTATAAACCAAAATCGATGACTCACTTTGGACACCACATGAGCTGCCCTCCTGCTCCGACCGCCACCCCATCACCATCACCGCCATCATTACTCTCTCTATCATCCTCGTGGCACCCGTCACTCCTTCCCCCACAACCACTGACGGTGTTGAACCTTCTAATGAAGTCCATGTTCAGTTTCATCACCACCTTCCCGATCATGGGATGAGACGGGGCGCCTCGCTATTGAATAATCTGTTCTAGTTGAAACTAGAATTTGGGGCTAGGATCTTTTGGGAGAAAAATTAAACATAATTTCTCAATTTGAGCTTACTGATTTGGTTTATGGAATAAGATTAATTTAATTTCTCGATTCTGGGCAAATTTATATTGCCAAATAACATCGTATGATTTATATATCTTGAGTTCTGACAAGTCGCGTTAAATTATTTATTTTAAAATAATACCACATGTGATTTTATAACGACATAAATAGCTGGCGTCATATAGATCATCACATAAAAATGATTGATTTTTAGAATATATTGCACTTATATGATTACTTAAAAGATTATAGCATCAAATAAGCATTGTACGAAAGTTAATGAACTGTTATTGTCCATTCCTCCTTTACTTAAATAGTGTTATAGGCATTTCTCATCCTAGAATGGGCGACTAGATTTCTCAAGTGTCTAAGATGGTAAATGGGTCAAACTTGCTTATCTATTGGAACCCCTCTCAAAATAAAGTCCAAAGTCATTCCTCAATCGGTTGTATTCGAAGGCCAGAATTTGACTTCATCTCATGTAGCGCTTTGGGAAAATACGATGCAAAGCTCATTTTTTGAAATCTCTCTATTACATGTGAGCCCTAATTGTTTGATCCAATTTTTCTATTTTTGGGACTAACTCAGTCATCGGCAGAAATCAAAATCTGCATGATTTTATGATTATGTCAAGTCTTACCAATTTCACCATCTTAAACGACAACCGTTTAAAGCAATTTTGCAAACTGTCAAAAGACCATTCAACAAATTTCGTATCCTTATGGGGAAAAAATATCTTTGTTGTAATAAGGGAAAATTTCAAAAACCAATTTAGGATCTTAGGGAAAATTCGATCGAGTCAGGTTAGGTTATATTTGTGGTTGGGTAGGTTTGAAAAGGAGCTCCCTGAATTTGTGGGACATTCACCATCATAAAAGGACTCCAATGCTCGTTGTTTAATAAGAACAGAACAGAACCACTTGGCACGAGAAAACCAGAGAAACACGAGACGGATCACACTAGTCTATAAAATTCTTAGCTTCAGCGACGATGTTTGTTTGGGCTCCTCCAGCTGAAACCCCAGATCCACCCATGCAGACAATTTCTGGGACTAATACCGGCGCCATCTCACCCCACCAAATGCTTTGTGAAGCATTTTTCACAGAGAAAATTTTGCGTCATTTGTAACAAGGCACCTGGACGTTGATTTTTTGAGCCATGCCCATTCCTAGCGTCTATAATTTGATACCATGTGAGTGATTTGATGAGATCTTATTATAAATGATTGAATCGCCAGACATTTTTACCATCTTAAATTATCTCTACGTGCCTTTGCCATTCATCATTAGGGTGCTAAGTTGATGTCTATAGACTCATGGTTGGTTTATGAACCACAAGGGAAAAAGCAAGCACCTAGTCATGTCTTGAGAAAAGAAACAAAAAGAAAATAAGGTTTTAGGATGGGTGAGGAGAGATGATAAATGTTTGGGAAAGTCCCATTTGCAGTCATAGATGTTTACTTTAATGTTATAATTTTTTTAACAATTACTTAAGTGTCAACGTTTAAAATATATACTTAGGTAACATTTGATTGCCCTGCCTTGAAAATCTTCCATGATGCAACTTTGACTTACCGGAGAAATGACATTGAAAATGTTTTAAAGCGATGTCCTTCAAGCTTTTTCTTGCCCATTTTGAGAATTTGGGAATAATCATGTTGACAATCCAAACCCTAGCCACTCCTGTCAATTGTAAACCAAAATCGATGATTCACTTTGGACACCACCCCGCTGCCCTCCTCCTTCAGCCGCCACCCCCATCACCATCACCGCCATCATTACTCTCTCTGTCTCCCGCCGTGGCGCCCATCACTCCTCCCCCTCCCCCCAACAGCCATTGTCGGTGTTGAACCTTCCGATGAAGCCCGTGTTCAGTTTCATCAACACCTTCCCCATCATGGGATGAGACGGGGCGCCTCCCTATTGATTAATCTGTTTTAGTTGAAACTAGAATTTGGGGCTAGGACTTTCTGGGAGAAAAAGTAAACATAATTCTCAATTTGGGGAAAGATTTTGGCTTAACGGTTTGGTTTTTGGAGTAAGATTAACTTAATTTTTCAGTTTTGGACAAATTTATGTCGCCAAATAATGTCATGTGATCCATATAACTTGAGCTTTGACATCTCCGGCAAGTCACGTTAGATTATTTATTTTAAATTAATCCTACATGTGATTTTCTGATGACACAAATAGCTAATGTCACATGAAAATGATCGATTTTTAGAATTTGTTGCACTTAAATGATCGCTTGAAAGATTATAGCACCAATAAGCATCATACTAAAGTTGTCAAATTGTTATTGTCCATTTCTCCTTTATTTGAATAGTGTTATGGGCTTTTCTCATTCAAGAAAGGGTGATCGGATTTCTCATATATCTAAAATGGTAAATGGTCAAACTTGCTTATATGTTGGAACCAATCTCAAAATAAAGGTCCAAAGTCGTTCCTCAATCAATTGTATTCGAAGGCCCAAATTTGACTTCAACTCATGCAGCGCTAGGACAAAAATGATGCAGAACATATTTTTTGAAATCTCTATTACATGAGAGCCTCAGTTGTTCGGTCCAATTTTTCTATTTTTGGGACTAACTCAGTCAATTGACAAAGATCAAAATCTGCACGATTTGATGATTCTATCAACTCTTTACCAATTTCACCATCTTAAACCGCACCTGTTTAAAGCAATTTTATAAACCATTAAGAGACCGTTCAACAAATTTCGTATTGGGAAAAAAATATCTTTGTTTTAATAAGAGAAAATTCCAAAAATCAATTTAGGATCGTATCCTTACGGGAAAAAAACATCTTTGTAATTTAGGATACTCAGGTTTAGTTATATTTGTGGTTGTAGTTATACTTGTTGTTGCGTGGGTTTGAAAAGGAGCCATGAATTTGTGGGAGCATCATAAAAAGACTCTAATGCGCGCTGTATAATAAGAACATATAAACCAGAGAAAAACTTGACAGCATTCCTCGCAGCAAACGATGCTTATTTGGGCATGCATCCCCACAATAAATCACAACCAAGAAGCTGATTTATTTAGACTGGGCTTGGGTGGGGTGCGCCAGGCAAGGGCTATAGTGCAACGCCCGAGCGACGCGTGAGAAACCGAGTAGCAAGCTACTGTAGTGGCCTCTCCCCCTCAAAAAATTAATTTAATATCATGTGGACCGATGGCCCACGTATCAGATATTAAACTGATAAGAACAGATACTACACTTGATCTTAGCCAAAAGGCCGAGAAAGGTATGCTTTGAAACGTAGCCCACCCTCCTATTTTGTGTCTTGCCATGGTTCGCGATGCCTTTCTCAGTCCCGGTGTGGGACTCCGTTTCACTGTTTCTCTTCCCAGGAGAGAGGAACGATAACAAACTCGGAAGACTCATGAAAAACCTCCAGTGGAATTGAGATGAGACGGTTGAAACGAGACAGGCAATTCGGATATGGCGGCATACCGATTTAGGTTGAGAGTTGGAATCCCATCCTCGTAAAGAAAGTTTCTGCAGTCACTTGGCTTGGCTTGACTTAGAGAAAGCAATAGATATGCGTGTTGTTTGTTAGTTGGCAGTGACTGAATATGTGAGAGCCCAACAGACAATAGAAGTACCACTCCATTCATGAATGAATAAGCAAAGCTGATTAAACTGAATCAGAGTTCGTTCATTTTATATTGATGAGTTTTATGTTAATGAGGACAGCATTTGCAAGAAACAGGTGCTCCATAGGTTATGCATTTTTGAAGCACGACCAGGTCCAGTAACAATGTTGATTGGAAGCCAACAGTCCAGTTTTCGAGCCTGAAAGTTCTGAGGATTGCAAGCCCACGGACATGGTGTTCTTTGTTAACCGAAAGCCTGAATCATGCTCCCGTTTCATCTTCCTCTGAGTCCATCGTTGCCACAGGTGCTGACTACTTCTCAGCAAGGAAAGCCTCCAGAAATGAGCTCTTTGTGATTATATGAGCCCTCACAACTTGAAGATGGTCATATATGAACTGTCAATCAAAAGGGTATAAAATTGAGGTCACTTGAACAATGGTTGAGACTTGAGACATTGCTACCTTCTTATGCTTATTTCTGCATACCTTTGCTACCATCCACGGAGGTGTTAAACCTGATCTCTGTAAACTGAAGGCTTGCTTATAACCACAAGGGAAGAAGCATGCACTTGCGACTTCAGAGTCATCTATCGCCCCAGAGAATGCAAGTGTTGAAAGAAATTTGCAGAATGAGTCATCTATCGTTCCAGAGAATGTAAGTATTGAAAGCAATTTGCAGAATGCCAAGTGTTGAACTGCTTCCAACGCTTCCAGGGCACGGGTTCTCTGATTTGCAAGAACACCTCTCCTTGTCATGCTATGCATTCAACTCTGTCTTGCAGGAGCTCCTTCGGCTGAAGAAGCCCCTCCAAAAATAAGCATATGCCACTAATTGTGATGAGAACACGGTATTCTTTAGTAAAAGACGAAAGAATAGTTCACTCTGTGCTCATCATGTGGCTGCGTGACTCATCTTTGGAGACGACCTCATGTTTTTGTGACTGGCTTTGTTGCCATGTTCTTGCCTCTTTTCCTAAGGGACGTTCAAACTGCTCGTACCGCTACCGCTGGGGGAATCACCTCAGAATATTGGAGTGGAACATTTCATCCATTCAACTTATTTCAGCACCTGTCGGGTCCTTCTTGGTTTCTCAAATGGAGCTAAGATCAGAAACCGTGGTGGTGAGTGGACAATATCATATTGACGGTGAGTACAGGAAACGAAGTGCTAGTCCCCCCATTTGCTTCGTGTGAAGTTTGCACGTTCAGAAGCACAGAGCCTTCAGACCCAAGATGAGTCCTCAACTTTCGGAAAGAAATTTAGTATAAAGGTGTAAAATCTAACGGTGGGCCTCCTTGAGAGTTTGGCGCTGTCTTTGGATCAGCAGAAGGAAACTTGCTTTCTTGTTGAACAGTTGAGATTTGCGAGAAACTTGAAGAACTGGGATATCAACTGAATCGTTGAAAAAGTAAGAGTATTGTCTGCTCTTATTCAGAACCTCCCTTCTTTCATAAATTCCAGACAAGAGTTTTGCAGAAGCCCTTCCAAGCGTAGTGTGGAGTCAGATATAATTCGCATGAAGCTTGGTTAAAGAGCTGAACTTTCGTATGTCGGAGACACTTTTGCCACTTGCATCATCTCTACATGCCTTCTACTCCAAAATTGGGACAAACCTGATGTTTAAACACTGAAGTTGGGCTCACTCATCATTGCAGCAGTCTTCAAATTTTAATCTTCGATGAATTAAAAACTAAATACTCCACTACATCCTCCCATGGACTTTGCTGCTTGAAATTCAGGGGCCATAGTTAAAGGTAGCTAGGTTTCTGTTGAAGGTTTGTGCTGCATCAAATAGTAGAGTTTGTGAAAGAAAACAAAAAAGTAGTCCAGAGACAATGCACAAGGTGGAGATATCTAAACTGGAAGCAAACTCGATGCCTCCAGTCCATTCACAATTTTCTGTGACGTGTCCATGCCCATGTTGAGAAGAGATAACAGAGCTAGCACATAATCGAGCAAGATTTGCATCATTTGAATGGTGAAACAAAATCTGCAGTATCACAAACGATCACAAGGAAAGCATGTGCGCAGCACCAATGACATGGCATTATTGGCCTTATGGGACATTTGAATAGTTACAGACATACAGCTTATTTTACTTTTCTCAATGGCCTAGCTGTACTCTATTCATCTTCAAATTTCCCTCCAGCAGCCTACATTTCCATGAAAACATGAATATTAATGTGTCAACAAGATCCTTCCCTCCCTTCTGATGCAATTTTTCCTTGTTTCATGTCGACAGATTAAACATGTGGCTGAAATCTCCTGTTCCCCTTGATGAGATTTCGATTCACACTTGATTCTCTGTCAAATGCATAAGACTTTGTTGGAAATTTCTACATCAAAACATTTCTGCAGTTCCCTAGGTGCAGAACTCGACCATTTACAAAATGCCAGCTCCAGCCAACACTGGAAATGAAATCTGTAATCAACCTGCGTTATCTAAAGGATGATGGTACAAGTGATACAAGTGAATACTCAAAATATAGCTGTGACTCCACAAATGAAAGTGAGGACATTGCTTCAGACCAAAGCAACGTTTCTAGCTGCTATGCATCAAAAGCTTTTAAAGCACAAGTGTGGAAAAAGTCCGGGGCCTTCAGGCTCAATTCTGTGAAGATGTTGATGGCTATTTGAAGTCTTTGAAACAAATTCTTTCTCGGCATCATGATGAAGCTAACGTATCAACTCCTTTGACTTGTGTAGGTTCTGATCAGGTAGAGGAAATGTCTACTTATCATGAGAAGCTTTCTTCCATTCTTGCCCTGGATTTCTCATGCTTGCCATCCTCAGAGAACCTGCAAGAGATACGTTTTTCAGTAGACAAGCCCATAAGGAATCCATCTTGACTGTTGATCAACTGCTTAAGTTGAAGTTCATAGAAGAAATCCCAGATCACCAAGCAGGCTAACAAAAATTTCGGAGATATTTAGGCCAAGAAGCACAAGTATTTGTCTGTTAAGGAAGAGTCAAGTGAGCTGAAGAAGAGAGGAGGGAATCTCCAGTCTCAGATAGATTCCAAGTCATCGGTTGGGTAAGAAATCGATGAACAAATTCTCAGCTCCAATCGAAGCAAGCCGAAGTTGATAGCTGCCTCAAGTTGATCTAGGCAGCAATAGCTCGGATAATCTCTGAACAGAAAATTGTGGCAGACTCGATGTCCACTGTGTCGCAAGAGATTCAGACTGCCAATGCTGATATCCCGGGATTGGAACTGAAGAAAGAAAACCTCTGCCAAGTGAGTGGGCTTAAATCCTTGATAAGCACGCGCTGCTCAAAGGCTTTTTTTGAGAAATCTTTCTAAAGTTCAAATTTACGATGAGGACATGTATTCTAGTTTCTACTGCATGGTTTCGGCATGTCTGAATCTCTAGCAAAAGCATCAAAACCCAGCCAACAGTCTCATGCATGTTGTTCATTAGATTCACCGTATCGTGCAAAGTATATAGCAGCATAGCATGAACTTTGTTGATTAATGACAGTAGGAATGTTTCCCAACAACAAAAAGAAAACTGTAAAGGACAATAATGAGATCACCAACTTTTTTCTCTAACAGAACTAATGACTGTAGTAGTGACCATCGTCCGAGCCTCCTCGGTAAGCTGGAAACCAGTTAAGAAGGAAAATGTTTCATCCTACCTCTCCATAAGTTTTCTGAGTCATCCCAGAGAAAGTTCTTGTTCAGCCATTTACATCTGATAAATGCATCAAAGAGAGGGAGAGTGAGCCCACTAATTCCACAGTAAGAAAATTTACAATGCAATCCCAGTCCATGGAGTCATGTTCATGCATATCAGATGTTAACAATAATTTTGCTCCACTAGAAAGAACTTTTCTTGCTTCCATCCACATGTAGCAGGCCCTAAGTAAATCTGCTATTCCGCCAAAATTATATATAATTCATAGAAAACAAAGGTCGCCAAAGAGTCAACATTCGCATCATTACTAATGGAAGAAGGGAACTGATGACATACACTGTTCTTATAACTAACGAGGAAGAAGAGAGAAATACACAGATTTTGCATGTCTTTACAGTTTACAGCATCAAATTCTTTTTCGACAACAGATACAGCACATTACACAGCACCCTTTGCCAAAGTGTGTGCTTTCCGCAGCCTACTCTTGACAGATTTACTTCCGTAGCTCCTTGAGGGAGTCAAGTAAAATCTCAGCAGACCATTGTCGAGATTGTTTGGAGAGTATTTCACACTCCGATTCCTTGTTAACAGAGACTCCTCCCTCATCCTCAAGCCAATCCCTTCGCTCTCAGCAACTCCTGTACCATTCAAAGACCCAGGCCCGTCGATCTTGGAAGATTTCCGACTGTAACTGCGGTTGAGCCTCTGGCATATAACACCATTTGCTTCTCCATTGGAGACTCGTGGGGGCTGTTCTTCCAAATTTTCAGCAGAATGATGTTCCTCAATGGCGCATTTGTTCTCGCTCCTCTTCTGAATCAAACCCCAAACATTCCATGCTTTTCGCCAACCGGGCAACTTCTTAAGCCGTTTCTCATCAACCCCACCAGCAACAGAACCATCATCCTTCGATGCAGACTCAGTACTCTCGGTCCTATCATCGTTGCTGGACTTTGAGCTTGAACCCCTCAATTCTTCCTCCGCAATGAGCAATTTTGCACCGTAAAATAACTCTGTGGAGGCAGGAGAGATCTTCATATTCGATACCAACTTCACATCATCATCCAATAAACTTCCCTTCCTAACGGAATTCAACCGCTCGAAACTCCTCCCCCGCCTCTGTGAATCCTTGTAATAATCCCTAGTCTGAACAGACCCACCTGGGCTCCTCTCACCCTCCTCATTTACCACATTCAACTGGTCTTCAACCAAAACCCTGTTCTTGAAACCTATATCGATCACCTTCACGTCCTCAAGGAAGGACACCATCGGATTGAGCCGCGGGTACTGATAACTCCTCCCGACCAGATACCCATCCCAAGATGCCCTCGGCTCGTCCAAGGAGCACCGCACCTCATCGACCGAGACCCTACCAGCATCAACCGAAAACCTCGGATCCGTATCGCACGATCTCCTTCCTAATCCATACTCTCCGACCTCAGACTGTGCTTCCCTCAACTTCCTCAGACTGATCTTCCTCCCTGTCGCATCCGCTGCAACCCCCAGATCGTCACCGTTACCGCCACATTGCTTCTCCATCTTCTCCTTCCGGCGCCATTTCCCTAATCTCCGGCGAAACACAGATGCTGCCTCCAACAAACCCCTGATGTTCTTCCTCGTCTGCTTCTTGCTCTGCCACTCGAGATCTATAAACTCTTTCATGGTCTTGAACTCCGCCTCATCGTCGAAACCCTCGTCGAAATTCCCATTATTGACGACATTCTCATTCGCTTGGACGCTTCTCGCGCAAACCCTAATTTCCTCCCCCTCCTCCTCCCCCTCCTCCGCCTCCTCCGGCTCCTGTTCATTCTCATCCTCTTCCCTCAACCCGAACAAGGCCTCGCCTTTCTCACATTTCCCTCCATCGTCGAGGGTGAACAGATCGGAGAGGGTGCTCCGGCCCCGGACGTCGCAGGACTTGCGGCGGGGCTCGGCGGAGACGACGCCGGCGGAGAGCCCATCGCGCCCGGCGGAGGAGTATGATTTGCAGCGGCGGAGGGGGTGGCTCGAGTGGCCGGCGATCTCCTGGTGGGTGGACGGGTCGATGCCGGCGAGACGCTCCCGGAGGCAGGAGGCGCAGAAGCCGGTGACGGGGCTGGCGGTGGGGTGGCGGGGGCAGGTGGAGAGGCGGTGGCTCTGGGCTCGGGCCTGGTGGGTCATTGGTGGATCGACGGCGGCAGACGCGGCCGGTGCATATCAGGGAAAGAGAGGGTGAGCAGGTGAGCGGGTGAGCGAGTGGATGAGTGACTCGGTGAGTGAAGATCGGTGCAGTTTCGGTTGGGAGCTTTTCAGGTTAGGTGAACGTGAAGTGAAGCGAAAACCCCGTATAAACCCTTTCTCGGAGTATTTATATTTCCGTTTCGGAAGGTATACGTAACCGTATCCGTATGTATTTTGTGGTCGGTTGCTCTACGGTGGAGAAATACGTATGGCGAAAAATTAATATTTTCTATATTCACAACCCAATTGATTTTTTTTTTTTTTTTTTTTTACCCTCGAAATTAACCGAATTGCAAAATTAAAATAAATATTTGACTTCCTTTTTACTTTTCTTTGATGATGATTTAACGGTGTGTAGAGAAGTTAGATTAATCAACATTTAATGGAAAATCTTATAAACTTTTGGTCTTGGAATTCTTTGTTCGTTCTCTTTTTCTATAGCAACTTTTATGAAATGTGGTCTTCAATTCATGTTGATGATTTGATTGTGACTTGTAATTTCTCGAGGCTAAGTTTTGATTAAATATTCTATAATTTTATAAGGGTTGCATACTCATCGCTAAATGTTTAGTTTGAGTTATGATTACTCTAAACCACCAACGACCTAAAAATTCGAGATTGATGAGCCAATCATGATAAACCTATAAAAATTCTAACAACCGAGTAAATAGTAAATCTCTTCACATCAAATATGTTTTTACTAACTAATTTTTTTTTGTTATATAAGGTTTATGCACTCTCTGCATAGATACATTTTGAAATTAAGGATTTAGCGTAACAATGAGCAACACAAAGAATTTTGATACGAGATGCTTTTTGCATCAATTTCAAATTATATTCTTGTTTTCTAACTTCCTTTTCAAACATCCAATGATAAAATTATGAAATATAAATCATATATGTGAAAATACAATAAAACTTCAAGTAATCCCATCATAAATAGACTTTCGTCTATAAATCATACTAGTGCATTATGTATATCAAATAAAGAAAGTGGTACTATTCAAGAGTACTCCTAAGATACTCCTTAACCATACTCACGAAGGAAATGTTTATTGAGAAAATGTTCTAATTTCCCCAATATTTGTCATGCATAATAAAATCTTTGCTATTTCTATTTGCTTCATTCTTCATTGATTGGTCAACAATTTTCTTCCGAGTAGGAAAATGGAAGACGGTGGGAAGTCCCATCCTTGGGAATCTTCCTTAAACATCTTAAGAACCTACCCATATCTAAAAACTCAATGGTATTTTTATTTGCTTAACACGTCATTAACGTCGGATCGTACTCAAAAATAGAAAAAGGAAAAGAGAAATTAGGCAGCGCCATGATGACAGAGGTGGCCCGGGCCTTGAGAGCTCGTGCAAAGCTCCATATCGGTATTCGGTATCTTTTTTCTTTCGCGGGTTACGAAGGCACGAGACAAGAGCCCATGGGGGGACAACCCGTTCGTGAAATCATTTCTTAATTTTGCCGCTTCCCAATATTGTTATTCTTTGTGTTTTTTTTTTTAAGTCAACTCCGCTAAATGCCAAAACCAACTCTGGCCTCGGAACCGATGCAGCCTTGACGAAACACCGTCGTTGTTGGAATCTTTCTTAAATACTGTCCCAGCACCGGTGAGCTACTCCTTCACTTGCCCTCTTTTCTTCCCTCTTTTTTTCTTTTTAGTTTTCTTCCCAAATCCCATTGGTTCGACCGGATAACTACTCTGTTTGAGTCAAGCTCGAATTCCAGTTACTCATCATGTCGAACTTAGGCTTGTCAATACTCGTCTCGATATGCTCTGAACATAATAAAGCATAATCAAGCTTTTGATTGTTACATAGAATAATTGTAAAAAATAAACATTGAAGACTTGAAAAAAAAAATTAACCCATAAAACTCGAGCACAAGTTGTATTTGTAACTAAAATTACGATGGAGTTGAGTCAAACTTGACTATAAATATTTGTTAATCAAGTGGACCTTGAGTATAAAATTTAATATTCAATTGAGCTTGAGTCGAGTTTTGAGCATCAAATATGTGAGTTGTCGAGACGAGCTCGGCCTTGATTCTATGTGATTCAATTTGATTACTCCTAATCCGATAACTTGATTTGTGGTACACATTTTCTTGGTTATGATTAGACCCATTCATGGCCTCAGCTATCTATAGGGCCATCAAACCTAGCTCGAGTCACATGAGTCCACATATTTTTCGTGTTAATTTGGGCAATGCATATGTGAGTGGGTTATATTAGAAAAATCCTTCGCTGGAAAATCGATGTGATGTAGAATATTTAATATATTATAATTGACACATAACTTATTAGCTTAAGTTTCCGAGTGACTGTGGATTCAACTTTATATTTTACCCCTCTTCGCAATTCAAGTTGAGATATTTTGACATTTAGTACAACCCGACATAAAATACTCTTGAATCATTTTTCACTCTTGCACCCTTGAATTTTCAACTATCACACGACAAATCTTAAACTTTCATTTAGCTAGGGGCATTAACCCTTCTTTATTTATTTTTTCTTTAGTATTGTAATGTGTGTGTGACTTTTAGTATATATTCAACTTTTCTTTTGGGAAGAAAATATATCTTTTACCCTTAATTGTTATAAAAGTTAAATATATATATAGAGAGAAAATAATACAAAATTAAGGCTCCATTTGTTTCACAAAAAATAATTTCAAGAAAACATTTTTTGGATTTTCTAGTATTCATTCCATGGAAAATTAATGCATTGGAGAAAAGATTTTCCATGAAGGAAAAAAATCTTCTAAAATGGGAAAAAATATTTTCCACACTTTCTCTTATCTAACACCCCTACTAGTCTCCACTTCTTTCTTTTCTAAAAGTTTCTATTTTTTCCTCTTTTTTTCTTTGTTTCTTCTCATTCCTTGTCAAACCGTCGACTATCCGGTGACAGGCCACAGGCGAGCCTAAGCTTGCCAAAGAAGGCAAGCTTAGGCTGGTCGCCCACCAAATCGACAAGCACAAGCCTTGAGCTCGCCGGCCTTGGCCTCACTAAATGGACAAGCTAGAGGCTCTAGCTCACCAATTAGGTGAACTCGCTGACAAGCCATGAGCTTGAGCTCACCAAAGGTGGGTAGCCTAAGCTTACCTCAAGCCTCACTAGCAAGGCAAGCTTGAGGCTCGCCTATGGTTGGTTGCTAGCTGTCGCCATGGTTGACGATTGCCAAGGAAGAAGAGAGAACATGGAAAAAGGAGAAAAATAATTTAATAATGGATTTTTAACAAATAATCAAAAATTGATTTTTAAAATAATAAATAGTTTAAATTTTATTTTAAAATAAAATAATAATAATTTTATTGAAAAAAAGTGTGTATAAAGGAAAATATTTTCTATACCGAATAGTGGAAAATATTTTTTACTTCATTTTCAGATTTCATACGAATATAGGAAAATAAGTATGTTTTTTTGAAAAATGATTTTCTAGAAAATATTTATTGAAAATGCCATATTTTCCGTGAAATGAACGAAGGAAGAGTGCGTTTGTTTCAATGAAAGTATTTTTCTGGAAAGTGTTTTTCAGATTTTCCACTTTTTTGTTTCTCCAAAATGATTTGGTCCATAAAAATACTTTCCAGGTCGATAGAAATATTATGTTTTATTTAAGGAAAATGAATTCTTGTGCATGGGAAGGGAAAACACTTTCCTCTTTATCGTCTTTAGTCCTTCTTTTTTATTAGGTCATCTCTCGCATTTTCTTTTACTTTCCAAAATCTCTCTGTTTTTTTTCCTGAGAAAAGTTCGCTTCTTCATCGATGAAGTTTAAATGTTATTCAATCATTTTCTAAATGCCATCCAAACACCCGAAAACATTTTCAATCACATATCACCAAACATAGGAAAACTAATCATTTTCATGAAAAATGATTTCTTGGAAAATATTTTCAAAAATTGTGACGATTTTCGCGAAACAAACGCACCATAAATAGAATACATATTACTAACAATAATAAATAACTTTCCGCTGCATTGTTCTATCGCGAGTCTAGTGTCTCGTGGCCCAATTTCGAATCCGCAGCGTTTCTTGGGGTCAGGCCCACTGGGCCCGTGCCAGCATTTCCCATTAAGCTTTAAATTCTAGCTTCTTCCCCACGACCGAGCCCACCATCGATGGAGAAGGCGAAGCAATACCTCAGCGTCAGCGACGAGGCGTCGGAGGCGGTGTCGCGCCTCGCCGTCCCTCCTCGCCGCGCCGGCGACAACCCCAGCTTCTACGAGAATTTCTCTCTGAGGGGCCTCCGAGTCGACCGAGTCGAACCGGGGTTCGTCGTCTGCTCCTTCAGGGTCCCTCCTCGCCTCACCGTGAGTCCCTCGAACCTCGCCTCTCCTTTCCCGATTCTCTGAAACCGCGCGTCGTCTTGCTTTTTCTCCGAATCGCGCGTGCCTTTTCGATGGCAATGATCAGTTTCGGTGATAAATTCGAGAGGATGAGCTCGATTTTGCTGGAAATGGATGTGCTGCTGCTGCCGGCAGACATTGGCTGCGAGAACGATGCCCTGGAATCTAAGTCTTTGCAGTAGTAGTTGTGAGCGACGTGATCGCCCTTCAAATCGATTTTTAGCCGCAATTCATGCTTTGCAATTAATTTGGTACAGGATAGGGATGGGAACTTGGCGCGAGGTGTGATCGCGAACATGGTCGATGAAATCGGATACTCGGTGCTGCACGTCGAGGGTATCCCGATCAGCGTCTCCGTTAACATGTCGATCTCCTACCTCTCTCCGGCCAAGATCAATGTAAGCAAGCCCTTTGACTCTCAATCCTCCGAGGCTTAGTTGATGCTCTGAATGCATATATGATGCACCTCCTTGCTCTCCGAACGTGAAAGTAATGCGCGGACCAGATCGCCTTTAGCAGTTGTTTAGGCCTTTTCATAAAGTTTCGTCTTTTATAGATGGCCTGGTAGTTAAATATCACAGTGGTTGGATGGAGGATGGTTTTGTGCAACACGAGGTGGTTTCATGAGCATTGTTTATCACTCTGGCAATGATCTTTTCTTTTCTTGTCCTTTTTTTTTTAGCTACGAGAGAGTCCTACATCGTCAAATTGTGTTTTGGTTGCTGTAACTTGCCTGCCAAGTTATTGAGTTTTGGAACAATCAACCAACGTGCACCACCTATTAAAGAAAAGCCCTTGAAAGATCCGCACTACTAGAGCTCTTATTTGGCGTATAGATGAAGTAATTAACTGAAATCTCAAGTAAGTAAAGCTTAATATAGCTGCATTACTATGTCAACTGATTAGACAACTATATGACACTGGGTTTGTATTGTTTATTACACCAGGATTGCCTTTTGAATTCGATTATATACACATCGGACAGTGATGGATTTCCACCTTATATTGCAGGATGAGCTAGAGATTACTTCAAAGGTTCTAGGACAAAAGGGGGGCTATTGTGCAACCATTGTACTCATGAGGAACAAAGCGACAGGGGAGATAATTGCTGAAGGTCGTCACTCATTGTTCAATGCACATGCGAGCAAAATGTGAGTACATTTTTAGAGTTGGACCTGAGGAATGTGGTCTAACATGCTGATGGCGACAGAACACTGGTCTCACCATTAACCTGAATCTCGGATGTGTGCCTTTACTATGGAATGTCTGTTGCATCGTTGGATTGAACTCCTGGAATATTGCTGTAGTTATGAATGTAACGCAAGTGAGGTTATCTATGGCATGTATGCCTTTTTCCGGGTTTCAGGTTTGTGAAAAAAGGCTCAGATGGGGGGGCATCACGTATATGCTGTAAGCTGTACATTTAGAAGCTTTGGATCGGTCCTATATGTATCCTCAGCTTTTCTTGATGTTCGTCTGGTCTCGTCTCCTCATCAACATTCTCCCTGTATAGACTGTCAAGCGAAACCCGTGCATCATCTTCTTCCAGGAATTCTTTGTCACATCGTTGCATGGATCTCAGGACGTGCTTTCGATTTTAGTATGTTGTTAATTTCTGCGAGACATCTGGAGTCCTAGCCATGCAGAAACGTTCTTTTCCCTCCTGAAAATTACGCCTCTCGTCTCAAATTCGACTGTTCAACCGAGCAAGCCGAACTTGGCCCGACAGTGAGGTGGCCCAAACACGAAAAGCCCCTGTCCTTGAGCTAAAAGCCTCTACCTGCCATTGGGTCTTGTCGGAGTCCAGCTTCGGAATCAACTTTCGGCGACACCAGCACCACTTTTCCCGTAAAGTAGAATTAAATAGCAAGGACAAGGATTAAAAAAAAAAGAAAAACTAAAATTCATTTTGTGAAACCTGTGCAGACAATGATGATGTTGCGAATTTTTTACAAGAAAATTTGAAAACAATAATTCGCTTTTGATTTCGAGCACTCAATAATTTATGCTTGCACATAAAGCAATGGTTCGTATTTGGGGTCCATTCTTGTGATATTGCAGATTTCTTTTCATAATCAGACAATTTATTTTTGATAAATGATTCCACTTAAAGACAATTCGTCATTAAATTAGGATCATTAAATTAAGATAAAGTGACATCACACCAACCAACTAATCATTAAAAAGCTTATTTTCTCATGATTTGACAAGCCTTAACATATGTATTATCAAGTATCAACGTAAAGAGTTGGCGATTATTTTTTATTGAAGAATTCTCAAGTTAAAATCAAATTATTGATCAATAATAGATCTATACACCTAATATTTAGATTTTAATTTTGTTTGGATTTTGGTTCTTTGATATTTGTAATGAAACCCTAACAAAGAAAATGTATTGTATTGTATCATTTACAAGGACAAAGTGTCATATAATTTAATCAATCGAATTACTCCACATTTCAATTATTTTTTATATTTAAATTCCAAAACTCTCATTTATCCTAATGATAAGCTTCTTCATTTATATGTATTTTTTTTATTTTTTCCGATTAACATGTCAAATTATGAACTCGAGCTAATATTCAAGATAGAATCGACTTATTTACACGTCGTTATCTTGTTATATTAGTTGATAGATATTAATATGATAAATTTCTTTGCATGTAAATAATAATAATACACAAAATACATTGATATTTTATGGAGGATAGACATTTCCATTCCACCTCATCATAGTCAAAATTATATAAATATAAAATGAGCAACTGATGACATAAATCCCTACGGAGATTTCGGAGTTTCTCTGTGCAGTGACGCGCGAGACAATCGCTCCCTGGCAACTCTCTACAGGAGGAAGAAGAAGACGACTGCCGCAACCACACGCACTGAAAATCCATCGGCTTGCCGCCATGGACTTCGCCTGAGCTCCTTCCTTCCTCGCCGCCGCCGTCGCCGTCGCCGTCGCCGTCTCTTCTCCTCGGGATGGCTTCGCTCATCTCTCCCCTCCGGCGACCGCCGCTCCCCTCCCTCCCTCCTCCTCCTCCGCCTCCGACGAGCTACTCCCGGAGGCCTGCCGACTCCGTCGGATCAGCCGGGCTCAGGGTCTCGTCGCGCGCCGGCGCCATCTCGAGGCGAAAATGCTTCTGGCCCGGGCCGGCGCCGGATTCCCTGAGAGCCCAGCGCGGGTGCGAGCCGGTGGAGGCGAAACCGGAGTCCGCGTCTCGGGTTAGGGTTTCTCCGAGCAGTGCTCCGTCCGGTCCGTTATCCGACGGGGAAGCGGCGCAGGCTCCGGGTTTTGTTGAGTTCATCACTTCGGAGAGGGTCAAGGTGGTCGCTATGCTCGCCTTGGCATTGTCTCTCTGTAATGCGGACCGGGTGGTGATGTCCGTGGTTATTGTGCCTTTGTCGCTTTCGCACGGTTGGAGCCGGTCGTTCGCCGGCATCGTTCAGGTTGGGTTTCTGCTTCGCTTTGTTAATGCTGCTTTGGACAATGCTTGCTTCAGTTGCTTTGTCGTGAGCCGAACTTCACTTGGTTGACTGAATGCTACTTGGCTCAGTACATGCGTTTAGCTGTTAGCCTATTAGTTACTCGTTCCGCCTAACAAAAAAGAAGATTTCGCCTGCAGTTGCAAAGCATTAAGCTTGAACTAAGTGTTGTATGATTGAATTCTGGATGGAAAGGTCGGTAATTTTCTTGGATGAGCAGGGTTTTGGCTTATTCATTTGGATCAAATAAATATTAAATCTTTTTCCTACTTTCTGCGGGATTCAGAAACTTTTCTGTTGAGTTTCTCACTTTTCTGTGTCCGGTAGTGCTTACTAAGTGAATTGTCAACCATGAATTATTATTGGTTGAAAAGTGGGCTGCTAGTTAAGTACCAATGTGACTTATCAACGTGTTTGCCTACAACTGATGACAACGGGTCTTTCTTTTCTTTTTATCTGTTTGACATTTGATATATTCTTAATTCCTAAGTTAAAAGTGATTCCTCTGTCAACACTCGCCACAGTCATCTTTCCTTTGGGGATACTTGATATCACCAATAGCTGGAGGGGCTCTTGTGGACTACTATGGAGGTAAGGTTGTCATGGTATGGGGTGTGGCTTTGTGGTCCCTAGCAACATTTCTTACCCCTTGGGCTGCTGAAGCTTCTTTATTGGCTCTCCTTGCAATGCGTGTTTTACTTGGCATAGCAGAAGGTGTGGCTCTTCCTTGCATGAACAAGATGGTGGCAAGGTAATAAAATACTGATCTGTTTATCTTCTATCTTAACAAAAAGTAATCTGTTATTTGTTACTCGTGCTTTTTGATTGATGCTTGAATATGTTGTGACAATGAAGTGATGTTTGGATTTCTTAGATGGTTTCCAGCAGCAGAACGAGCCAGAGCTGTCAGTATTGCAATGGCTGGCTTTACCCTAGGAAATGCCATAGGACTCACCCTTTCTCCAATTCTTATGTCACAAGGTGGAATATATGGGCCTTTTGTTATTTTCGGATTGTCTGGGTTTCTCTGGGTTTTGGTATGGTTGTCTGCAATAACAAGCACTCCTGATCAGCATCCTCAGATATCGAAATATGAGCTAAATTATATAAGGAGTGGGAGGCATGAACCCTCGGAGCCGAATACTAAAAGCAAGACAAGTAGCATGATCCCTCCTTTTAAGCGCCTGCTTTCCAAGATGCCTACATGGTCCCTAATTGTTGCTAATGCAATGCACAGCTGGGTAACGCACGTTTTGACTCCACATAGAGCATCACCACTAATGTCATGCAGATAATATCACCAGTATACCCCTTTTTTGGGGGCAAAATGGAAAATAAAAGAAGATACCCTCATAATGATACAGTGAATTCTTTTTGCTAATTGTGAGTACTTTCCTCCTATTGTTGCTGTAGGGTTTCTTTGTCATTCTCTCATGGATGCCAATCTACTTTTACTCGGTATGGGACCATTTTGCTTTTAGCTGTAGATGAATTTTATCCTGGTAGCTACTTTCAAATGAATATGTTCCTGTGACAGGTCTATCACGTTGACCTTAGACAAGCAGCATGGTACAGTGCTGTTCCATGGAGCGTGATGGCATTTGTTGGGTACTTAGGTGGTATGTGGTCAGACTTGTTGATACAGGGAGGCACAAGCATCTCTTTGACTCGCAAGCTTATGCAGGTAGGCTTACCTCTGAACTTATTTTTTCTGCATTTCCTCTTGAATTGGCCAGCTATCCTTTGCTTTCATAAACAACATCTGACGATTTGGGAAAATGCTTTAGTTACTCTCACTGCAAAAATGTTGAATTCATCAACTTGGGAATTTTATGGTGGCTGTGGTTTTGGTTTTGAACTTGTTTGATGGAAATTGAAGAAGACTATCAAAGATATTTGTGGGTTTTTTTTTTCCCTGTTAAAGGTTCTTTTTCATGAAATTCATGAGATTTGTTGGTATTGCACGTCAACAATATATTTATGCTGATGAATTTATGCTTCGTTGTTAAACACTGTTAGGAATTGGAAATAGTATCATAGTAGATGTGTATATCGATTGTATACTATTATGCAATGTCGGGGACATGGTTTTTCTCTCCAATCCTTCCGCTCATTCTCACCAACACTTTGCCTTTGTTATGCGCTAAGAATCTTCTGTATATTCATTTTACAGTCAATTGGATTCATTGGTCCTGGGATTGCTCTTATTGGCTTAACTACAGCCAAGCAACCATCTGTTGCATCTGCCTGGCTTACCTTAGCAATCGGACTGAAGTCTTTCAGCCACTCTGGCTTTCTAGTGAACTTACAGGTTGCTTTTCCAAGCAAAATCCACAGTCCTTACCTAAAATCTTTCTTTCTAAAATGTAACCTTCTATTTTCACTTGCTATCAACAGGAGATATCTCCAAAGTATTCAGGCGTTCTACATGGTATGTTTGCAATATCGACTCAATCACTTCCATGCATCATCTCCAGTAATTAGTAATTACCCAGTTATCAGGGGCTCTCCTGACTTGAATTTACAAAAGTGAAAGTATTCAAGGCTCATTCTGTCATTCTCACGTTGAAGGAAAAGCTCATGCTTTTTAATATGTAATGGTCCATGCACTTCTCTCGCTGCTTCAAGGCTTCTATTGATGGGGGAGGAGGCAG
The DNA here is from genome assembly GCA_014182895.1 of Angophora floribunda. Classification (NCBI taxonomy): domain Eukaryota; kingdom Viridiplantae; phylum Streptophyta; class Magnoliopsida; order Myrtales; family Myrtaceae; genus Angophora; species Angophora floribunda. The sequence continues at coordinate 18,563,188 of CM024714.1, forward strand.
TTCATCATAATTTGTAACTAATGCTAGCATTAGCAAGGTTTTCACATTTTTTTAATTGCTGTACATCCTCCAAGTCTGCAAATTTCATTCTTTGATATGTGCTCTTCTGCAGTCTCTTTAGTTGCACTGATTGCCTCTAGTACTTATGACTTCTGAAAATAATACTTACCTCTCCTTCTAGGAATTTCAAATACAGCAGGAACATTGGCAGCTATTGTGGGAACAGTTGGAGCTGGTTTCTTCGTTGAATTGGTCGGTTCATTCAGAGGATTTCTGTTGCTTACATCAATATTATATATTTCTGCTGCGATTTTTTGGGATATCTTTTCTACTGGAGAGAGGATAAATTTTGATGAGACAGGTCAGTATCACCTATTCCTCTTTGTAACTTTATCCATTCTTTCCTACTAATTTTGTGATTAGATCGCTCCACTATTTTCAGATAAAAGTACCAGAAAATGAACACATTTATGGATAGATGATTTCTTCTGCAACTTCGATGAATTACCTAACTGTGTTAGTCTATGGAATGTGCTAGCATTGCTATCATCCTTTATTTCCCTAGAGAGCAGTTCCATGATCTCATGGTTTTCCTAACAGATCTGTTACTGCATTCTGGGTCAACAGTTTCATGAAAAGTGCCTTTGCATCTGCTGGTTACACAGCCCCAGGCAGCAGAGGTAAATTCTGCACATCTTCATCGCGAAGGAATGGTGGATAAGGCCTGTAAGTGAAACCGTCAATCATTCATATCAAGAGGGTATCCAGTATCGACATCTTCTTCACTCATGAAGGTTTTTTCCCCCTCCTGTGTATCCATGTAAAGATTGTGGCATCAAAGAAATATAGAGGATAGGCGTTTTCCTAAGTGTTTTTATTTCTCAGGTCGATATATATGAGATCAATTTGATTTTAGTGGTTTCTATTAAACCAGAATTCTTAGTTCTTTGAGATAGTTAAGCACTTGTCCAGTAAAGGTGGGTTGTACTGCCATTCTGCTTTCAATGCATAATACCCCATCTCAAGCATACAGATGAATATGGTTTGTTCCTATCTGGGGTCCAACTGCTTGATGGCCACTCTCTTTTGGTTTCCCGTAACCATTGGATAGCAATTTATTATTTGTAAGTGATGAATTCGCAACCGTCAATAGGGAATAGGGATGGCCTGCTATGAAAATTGATGCGAGTGGGGAAAATTGATGTACGCAATGGACGGGACAAATTTTGTTTTCCCCAAAATATCTAATCACGCGGATGATGGTGAGACAAACTTTTGTACTTTTCCTGGAATCAAGAGCTTCGTGAAAGATGTGAACCAGCAAGTTGCTGACGTTTTCCATTAGTCGAGGGTCCGTTTGCTGGGTAGAACACGTCTTGTCTGTCGCATCCGTCTCTCCTGCTGCGTTTCCTTCTGAGAGTGAAGGCCCAGGGAGAGGTTAGCCCCCACATCTAGCACGGAATTCAGAGGTTTGGTCAGAATGGGTACGTGCTACCCATTCCGTACGGTCAAGACTCTCAAAGTGTTACGTATATATTGAAATCGAAGCACGAGGCCCTCGCACGTTCGTGATCAGTTCATGCCAGCACGCCGCCGTGGGATCAAATAGGGGACCAACAGTCATGGACGGAAAGCTCTTTTTTGTTTGGGGTTTAACGAACTTCCGAGTTAACGAAAAGGAAGGAAAGAAGACCGAAAGGAGGACAACACAAAATGTCGAAAGGAGCATGGCGAGGTCAGAAAGGCATGGATCGAAGAGAGGGGGACCCAGTGGAATATGACGAGGAAAGCGAAGGCCCCCGGAATCGCTGGCAGTGGTTGGGACCGAATGAATTTTTTGACGTATCTGCAGATTGGAGGACCGGTCTGTATCATACAACGGCATTTGAAGCGATGGGGGCTTTTATGGAATGGCAATCGCTTCAATTCTTGACGTCTGTATCATTTTCGAAACCGCCCAAATCCCACCCCCCCAAAAAAAAAGAATTTGTACGTGGGATGAAAATTACCATTGCCTTTAAAATTATAAAAGAAAGTTACGAGTTTTTTTCAAGAGTAGAAATGACGATTGTCTGAATCTTTCGTCTGAGCAGGCTGAATTTTCAAAGTCAGAAATGGAGTCGCGTAGCTTTCCCGGGTCGTGGCTCGAGCCAATATTTATTTTTTTCTGCGTGTCAGCGTCACCCATGTTAATTATTCTTCTTTGGCTATTACTTGGGAAGTCGATGTTATTATTTGTTAGTGTGGAATCTTTCATTTTAGAATTTGGCCAATTTAAGAATCCTTCTCATCACGGCAGTCTTTCTTTGTTTTTTTCCGTTTTTGTGGTCAGAAAACACGGTGCTTCCTCGACCGGGGCTAGAACAGCGGGAACCGTGTCGGAGACAGTACCGTTTCGTTAGCCCAGTTAAAAGAATCCTCAGTCAAATCTCTGTCACTGGTCGGGGTCCGATCGTATATCCCGGACTGCACTGCATCCCCGATTCAGTTCGTTGACTTGGTTCATTAACTTTAACAGAAAAATATAAAAAAAAGGAAGGAAAAATTAAAAACCGGTCAGTAAAATTTCGTGTCCTTTCGGACCAAAAAAGATCCAAATTTGTCTCATTCAAACCCAGTCGCCATGGTTCGAGTTCGAGGTCGATTGAACCGGTCGTCGTCCCCGCAAGACGACAACGTCGTTACGGGGCGCGTGGAATCCCTATCCATCCGGATTCGCAGAGCGCAGGGGACGAAGACTCGAAGACTCGTCGAATCCATTCTGCTGAAGCCGAAGAGAAGCCATGAGCGGCGACGGCGACGGCGGCCGCGGGCGCCGCTCCTTCGCGGGCTTCTTCAGAGCCGCGGCCAAGGGAGCTTCCGGAGCTCTCGCCGCTCTCCTCCTCCGACGCAAGCGGAAGGCCTCCTCCACTCCCGCCGGGTCCGGCGCTCCCGGAAACAGCGGACAGGTCAGCGCTGCCTCCTGTAAGTCGCGCTCCACTGTTCGCTCTCTCTCACTCCTAGGCTGATCGGCTCTCGCGATCTCGAGTAGTGTTTCGTCCTTAGCTTTTGGTTCCTGACCGTCGCGTCCCTCCGAGGAAAACGATTGACGACGTTCTGCAGCTTCTACAGATACCGCTAGGACCTCGTCGAAGGCGAGGTCGTCTTTCTCGCACGCCTCCTCTTCTGCTTCCTCGATTGCTCCGAGCGGGCAGGTCGCGCCGCCGGGCTTCACGATGGAAGAGATCGTCAAGGCCACGGGGAACTTCTTGGCATCGAACGTGGTCGGGGAAGGCGCGTTCGGGACGGTCTACAAGGGCAAACTCAGGGACGGATCGCTGGTGGCCATTAAGCGCGCCAAGAAGGTGAGCTGCTATATGATAATATCATGAAAAAGACGGGGCTCCAATTTGTTTCCAGTACTTCTAGAATTGGTGTCTAAGAGGGGAGAAACAGGGAGAAAGTGTTTGGATTAGTTTCGGGCATGTAAAAGCAGTTGTAGGAAGATAGATTATAGGACCTTGACCTTCTGTGGTGGATCTTGCTTACTCAGTTCGAATGTCTTCGACAGGACATAGTCAATCAGCGCGCATCGGCTGAGTTCAAGAACGAAGTCCTTACCATGTCGAAGATAGAGCATCTTAATTTGGTAAGGTTGTACGGATATTTGGAACATGGAGAAGAGAGGATAATTGTGGAAGAGTACATCGGCGGCGGAACGCTGCAGGAGCACCTAAATGGTAAGTCAGGCAACTCTTTCATTCCTGAAGCTTGCAATTTTTAAGGAAGCATTGAACTGGGGTCGGAAGTTGGTAAGGGTAAAACCATGTAATCGGTGAGCTTTAAGTCAATTGCTTCTTTCATGATACAATCCTCTTCCCGCCGAGCCCCCTTTCTCCTCGGTCCACAGAAACAAAATGTAGGACTAGTGCCAAAAGTGAATCACAAAAGAAAGGACTCACTGAACCGGGATCACTAACTAATACTAATCTAATACTAATAGAATAGAAAAGAACTGTCTTTTCTATATACTTTCCCTGGTTCCTTTGCTACCGCGGACTTTATGCAATTGATCAGACCATATACCTCAGCTGTTCTTTTTATTTTCTGAACCAGAATAATAAATTTATTTGTAATCCCATCACGATGGAAATGAAATAGAAGGTGATAGTGAGACTCGAGGGTTACCAGCCCTTTGCTTCAAATTTCATATGATCACAGAAGCCATCGAATTGGCCCTTCCCAGATGTTATTTTCTTATTTTATTTTGCTTGTTCTTACTGCTAGTATTTGTTGGGTCAACATCTTCAACTAGAGAAAATCCGTTCTTATTCATGAAACACTTGTTAGATGGTGATATAATGTACTTTGGCGGGTTATAATCGTGAATTAGTTTTGGTTGTTCATTAAACATAGATTTTCTAGCATGATAATGTTCTGTGAGCAGGATTTAATCTTATTATTTTGGGTACTTCACTGAGTCGTTTATCATATCATGCACAGGGGGAAATGGACTCGAAATGGGTGAGCGTCTGGATATCGCAATTGATATTGCTCATGCAGTTGCCTATCTTCACACATACTCTGGTATGTGCAGTGATCCCATCGGGAATGGGATTAACACCTAACAATTTAGCATTCAAATTGAGTAGGCCTGAATGCATCTCAAATGACATGGATGTGCCCTTTTGTGTTCTCATAATAGAAAAGAGAGCTGTAAAGAAAAAAAAATTATCCCCTCAATTTTGATGCAGATTCTTTTCAACTGACGAATAGTAGTATCTTGAACTGTTGGTCAATTACCGAATCAAAATTTCCTTTGCCACCTTTATTGAGAAGTGATGTGTCATCACATGAGTGATTTTGTTGCAGATCCTCCAATTATACACAGAGATATTAAAGCATCAAATATACTGATCACAGAGAAACTAAGGGCCAAAGTGACGGACTTTGGATTTGCACGACTGGCTTCTGAAGACCCTGGTGCAACACACATCTCCACTCAAATCAAGGGATCAACAGGCTACTTGGATCCAGAGTACCTGAGGACATACCAGCTTACTGAAAAGAGTGACGTGTATTCATTCGGTGTATTGCTTGTGGAGATGATGACAGGAAGACACCCAATTGAATCAAAGAGACCTCTCAAGGAGAGAATAACCATAAAATGGGTATGCATTCTGAATCTAAGAAATGAACTCTATCTTCTTGATTCTTGAAAAAGAGGGAGGTGAGGGATAGATATATTTTGTTAAAGAGAGAGAGAGAGAGAGATCGTAGGAACCTCAAAATTTTGACTAGTTGAAATCTGCCCAAATGTCGGCCAGCACTTTGACATAATTGCATCCTGGATAAACAGGTCCATAGGCCTCTGGGATATGTTAATCAAGTAGCACTGATAGCTCAATTTATTTCAGAAGACAGAATGATCTAGTCTTCTTGAGAAGTTGCATCAGGGTATAATAATCCATGTGCACTATGAAAACCATAATTAGTTCCTATGTTCATGAGTTTAGTAAATGAGTGAATATTACGATGAATCTTTCACTTTCAGACCTTCATGAGACAGAAGTAGGGATGCATTTTGCACATTTTTCATCGATGAAGTGGAAACTGAACAATGTCCTTTAAACGAAGTCAAGGGAACTTGACGTGTAAGCAGACTTCGGGGAGAGCTTTACTCTGGTCATTACCTAGTAAAGAGTCTATGACTCATTAACCATAGGAGGAGATGAACATCCAAGGGTTAAAAAAGAGCAGTTCTAGTCAGTTGACAGAGAAGCATCTACGCCTGATCTGGTCGCATCTGGGGTACATATGTGCAGGCAATGCAGAAACTAAAAGAGGGAGATGCAGTTCTCGTCATGGACTGGCGACTACGGAGAAGTCCAGCATCCATTGTGGCTCTGGAGAACATCCTGAAACTGGCTCGACAGTGCCTTGCTTCCAAGAAAGAGTTGAGGCCTTCCATGCGGAAGTGCGCCGAGGTACTATGGGAAGTTCGAAAAGAGTTCAGGGAAAGATCTTCCTCCCCTTTGCCTTCTGCTTTCCCTCATTCTGCAAATTATCCTGTTAGGGACACGAAGAATCATCGCCATACATCATTCGGCATTGAGGAGGGCGAAAGCTACAAATTTGTATCTGCATAACCGAGCTTCCGTATGTATAGTCTTTTGCTCAAATGTGTTAATATAGGTTAAGGAATGCCTCAGTTTTGCCCAACTTCCCTTCTTTTACCCCTACGAATGAGGGAAACTTCATTTCACAGAACTCGTAAAGCAGAGTGACCAATGGCCACTCCCTTCACATGTTTTGTTCAACTTCATTTGAAACTTCGAATTTGTTTAAGAGGACTAGCGAGTTCTGGATTCCAGATGTGAAGAAGCGAGTAACTCCCGAACACGGTGAGGATGGCAGCTGCTACTCTAGGTTTCATCCCTGCGGTTTTATCTATAAGATGTTGAGTGCGAGGTTGCTGCAATCGGGCGGCATCTGAGACTTCAATAGAAGGGGAACCCGAAACCAAGAAAACTTATCCTCAGCAGGACATTTCTCAATCTCATCTTCGATTACAGTTTTAATCTTGCTCTTTGGTTAAATGCCTGATAAAGTCGGACATGGCCGTCAATCACTATGGTGCTCAGAAGTTGACACAAAATGATTTGGCATATCAATTCACCAGCGAAGAATCTTCTCTTCCAATTTGCCGATGAGTTGGAGGTTAAAGCTGTTTTCCCCCAGACACACTGGCAAAGAACCTTGTCACTTCTAATCTGACGGTACGAGTACGAGGATAATGGAGATCGGATTTCCTTCGGCAGTGGAAAACTCGTTAGATTCTATCGATTTTGGAAAGTCCATGCTGTTTTACAACTTCAAATTGCTAATGCAACAAAGTTCTATTTGATTATCGGGTTCAAACCAGGACAGGGTCAACGTCGGGCCATGCTGACCGGGCATGGAAATGTTGTCCCCGTCCTAGAGTGAAAAAAGCCAGACTAACCACAGAGATGGGCCTTCCCAAGTGAATTGAGAATCGGATCCATATAATATTTAGAAGTCTTCAAAAACATATCACCATGTAACGGTAGTCAGTGGTGCGACGCGTATCAGATAATTCTAACTACTAGAGAGACCGCACGCAGTAACCAAAGAGTTTGCCTCCCGTAGAGGGGGGCTACATAAAATCCTAACTCCCTGTTCGAAATGCAGAGAACTGACTCAGCATGGACAAACCAGACAACTTACAAGCAAATCACATATCCCTATCTGCAGAAACATTTGCTTAAGCTGAAGGTGATGATGACCTTGGCGTATTAGACCTTGAAACTGCTCTGGAACTTGCACTAACACCATGGCTCGGAGACACACTCCTAGAAGAATAGCTTTCCCTTGAATGCCCACGCCTGGATGGGTACCTCCTCTTAGAACTCTTCTTTGGGCTTCTTGAGGTGCTACGAGAGTAACTCTTCCTTGACCTTCTCCTGGGTTTTGGAGATTCACTTGGGGAGTATCTCCTCCTCCTAAGCCTGGGGGAATAGCTGCTCCTGGAGTATCTTCCTCTTCCTGGTGAGACACTTCTAGAAATAGATCGATAGCGGCTCCTTCTGTGATAGCGATCATCTGGAGAGTAGTCCCTTGAATCATATGGAGAATAGGACCTATCACGCTGATACACTGGCGACCTGCTGTAAGGGGAACAGGATCTATAGTATGATCTTCGTCGACCATAATAAGGTGAATAAGCCCTTTGCTGACTATAGTAAGGAGAGTAGGATCTGCGCCTCCTGCGGTAAGGGGAGTAGGACCTGCTCCTGCTGCGGTCAGATGAATAACGAGGAGACCTGCTCCGACTATAGGGAGAATAGCTTGGAGTCCGACGGGAAGAGGAACGGGGAGAGTAACTGGGAGAGCGCCGGCGCACTAATAAAACATTAGGAGCGTAAGTTAGTGGGCAATCAACAGGAAACAGTCCAAATCAAATAAAAATGCAAACCAACTAACCTCGAATAGTCTTCAACCCCAGATACCTTCCTGGAGTAGGAGTTCTTCCCCTCCTCCTCCTAGCCTGTCATCACAAATCTAAATCGTGAGTTACCTAAACAAACAAGTAAACAAAGGCAAGAAAATAAGAATACAGTGTCATGCATTCTTGATGTAGCAATAAGTAAATAACACAAGCAAGATATCTAAATTCAGTAGGCAGAAAGAAAAGAGAAATGCAGGGCATACAACCCCAGTGATCTGATACTTCATGTGTTTGATTTGTTTGTTTAGTTGTTTTTGGAATTTGATGAAGAGCTGCTACACACAGCTAACCTGCTGCCACAAAAACTTCAAGTGGAAAGAAACAACTTTCAAATAAACTTATAGCAATGTAATATATGCACAATGTTAAGAAACAAGACCTCCATCAGGGAAAAGAAAGGAAAGGAAAACTTTCAAAAGAAAACAATTGCTAAATATATACCTTTTCAACAGTGATTACACGACCTTCAAGCACAGATCTATCTAAATACTTGATGCACCGCTCAGCCTCCTCAATAGTTGACATAGTTACAAACCCAAAGCCACGAGATTCCCTTGTCCATGGGTCAACCACGAGATGCACATCCACCACCTACACATCAATGAACTAAAAGTAAGAGAGGTTTACAGAAGATCCAAAAAATATTGATACAAGACATTGATCAAGATTCAACTTGGTCCACCTTTCCCTCGCTCGCAAAATGCTTTTCCAGTTCCCTCTTTGTAATCCGGGGGGACAGTCCCGTCACATACAAATTGTTGCCAGGGTTCTCAACATCAATAGAAGCACTCCTGTTATCCAATATGGGAGGCTTACATCAGCATTATAAAAAAAAAAACGCACCAAATGCTATCATAAAGGAAGGATTATCATTTAAAGTTTACCTTGATCTGCTCCTGGACACCGACCTTGACCTAGAGATTGACCTACCATACCTCCAGCCAGGTGAAGCAGAATGAGAATAATCGGACCTTCTGGAGTAAGACATCTGGTGAGAGAACCCAAAAAAAAGACCCACATGGTAAATTTCATATCCACAATGCCATCAACCATGATATAAGTGTAAATATGTTATTACAATGCCCAGACAAGACAAAGAAAAGCTTGAGCAGATCTGAGCAGATAACCAGTACAGCAATTTATCTCAACTGCCTCATAACAATGATTTTTTAGCAATTGTTGTTTATTCTCTAGACCATAGTCTGCAAATGCTTGATCACATATCATATGAGATTTCATAAGTTGGTTCAACAAAGTAAAACCGAATCCCCGAAACAAAGCTGAAGAGCCATCCTTCTTAACATCAAGACACCTAAACTTTCCATTGTACATGAATAATTCCACACTAGAAACAAGCAAGCTACAAAGACCCTTCCCTTAGCTCCAAGCAACAGCCAGAGATCGTCTTTCTTTCCCTTTCAATTCCACAAGGGCAGGCAACCGCCCATGCCCTTTAACTGAACATATGATCCTTTCATTCCTACTTAAGATACCCACAAACGCAAGAATCACGAGATATTCTCACCCAAATCATCTAAAAGTTGCCAGAGAAAGGAGAAATTTTTTCCACAGAAAGCAGGTCTCCAGCAATAAAAAGGCTGAACTGATCCACCTACTAGTGGTAAGGACACAGTTATTCTCAAACCCACTACTCCGAATATCAAGCACCAACATCCGGCAAACGAGCTCAAAAGAGTGCACGGTCCTTGGTCCAGCACATCAATCAACAGACCGAGAAAACACTAAATCGCATAACCACGGGGGAAAAAACCGACAAAGCAAGCCAGAAAGAAACTCTCGATTGTGCCCTCGCGGATTGCCCAGAATCCAACAGCTAAAACCCAAAACTCATCGAAACCAATCGTTCCCGCACGACGATGGACAAACATGGTACCGAAGATAGGCTACAGACAAACCCGATATTGAAATTACGATTCGAACACGAAATCGAGAGGCTAACCGGTTCGGCAACGGCAATGGCGACGACGAAGAATCGAAGCTCCCGGCCAGTACGATCGATCGGAAAATTTTCCCGTCCCTCGGCAGAAAGATGATCGCAATTGCCGATGGCGAATATGAAATACTCTGGTAGGATCCGACGCGAGCGGTTTTTATACGCGGAAGGGTCGGAGAGAAGCTTCTAGAGCTGCGGACGCGAAATCCCCTTTTAAATCCACTTCAATTGTTTTTTTTTTGGGAACTTTCTTTCTTTCCTTTTTTTATTTTTTATTTTCGCCTCTTTTCTTTTTTTCTCGTGGCCATGGTTCCCTATTTTTTTTTAGGGAAAATTTTAAAAAGGGCTCCAAGTGCCCTCGATTTCTCACAAAATGTCTAAAGTTGACATTGTTTCATAAAAGGGCGTGAAGTACCGTCACTTTCTCAAATAAAGATCTTAAATGGATTTTGTTTCAAATAAAGGCCTCACTTTTCAGGCGATTAAGGCATTTTCATCATTTATCATTATTATTAATATTTTTTCTGATCATCTTCTTCTTCATCACTTTTCCAGCCATTGGAGAAGAACACCAATGAAGCCCAAAGAGCTCGGTGACCATCCACGAGCTCTAGATGGCCCTCTTAGATGGCCTTCCGTAAGCTCAACGAGGTCCACCTCACCCGCGGCCGCACGAGATCGGTCCTCGCTGATGGCCTCGAGAGACAACCTCACTCGTCCCTCGCCCAATCGACCACCGGCGATGATGAAGAAGATGAATAAAAGAAAAAAAGGAAAGAAAAAAAAAAAGAAAAATGGCAAATGACAAAAATGCCCTTGATTGGTTAGAAAATTTAATTGGCGGTGGCCGGTCGATGGTTGGTGGTCGGTCGATGACCGGCAATGCCAAACCCTTATTTGAAACAATTATAACTATTTCAGTCCCTTATTTGAAACAAAATCAATTTTGGACTTTTATTTGAGAAACCGAGGGTCCTTTGGGACCCTTTTTTGAATTTTTTCCTTTTTTTATATGCCTTTTTCACCACACGATAATAAGAATAAGAATAAGAATAGTAATAATAATGACAAAAATAAAAAATGCTGTTGTTATTATTATTTTATATGCCTTTAGTTTTATGGTTATTGCTATTATCAATTATTTTATATGACGTCGGGTTGTAGAAAAAATAAGAACACGATAAAAGTTGATTTTTTGCATGGATAATTTTGTCGTGATAAAACAAAATCTTTAAAAAGTTTTTTTTTTTTTTTTTTGGTCGTAAATCTTTAAAAAGTTTAAAAGGCTATTAGAGGTACCTTTTGTGGAAACTCATTCTGAAAGTACCTCGACTACAAGAGTGCAACAAGTGTCATATTTTTTCTAATTGTCTTGAAAGTTAGGGTACTTTTTTTACGACTGTATTAATTACAAATTGTACTAAACTTATATTCTGTATATTTATTTATATACATGTCTATCTATCTATGTATAACTGACTTTCAAAATCATTTGATAAAGTAACAATGCGACATACCATCACATGTTTTATAATAAAAAGACATGTTAATCATAATCGTTATGTTTATGAGTTAGCCTATATAAGCAATTCTGCAAATAGTCATTTGCTCCACTACTTCCATATTTCAAATTATATGTTTTTCCTCCTTTAATTTTCCAATCACCGAATAGAAATTTTTTTTAAAAAAATGCTCTACTTCCGTGTTCAAGTACATACAAAAAAGCTACAGATCTAAATCAAAAAGGATATTTCATACAAAAATATATGGAAATAATTGCACGTGCGTAGCGCGTGCATGTAAGCTAGCATTTAAGCCAAAGTCAGCTTTTCCATTACAACCACAATCTCTACATTACTTAATCATTGTAGTTGTAATGCCATTTAACTTTGAAAAAAAAAAAAAAAAAAGTATAATTGGCCAAAAAAATAATAAAAAGGTAAAAAGAAAAAAGCTAGCAATCAACTTCTCGACAATGACTACACCTGGTGATCGTAATTGTAGGGGCAACAACCAACTTCGGAGTTTTTTCATATTCTCTTTTTTGGAAATAATAAATTATTTGTTTGTTATTTGCTTTCCAGAAAAATAAATCTAGAAAAAAACCGTGTAATGGTCAAAGAGAAAATAATTGTACATTATGAGTTCCCCTTTTTTTTACTAAAGTTATTCATCATATTAATAATCCATTACTATATTGAAATTCATCATTGCATTTCGACCTTAGTACCTAGCCAAACTTCCTCCATCACAGCCACCACTCCTTTTCAACCCCACTTTCCTAGATCGACAAATCTCAATCTTATCCTTCCCTTCAAAGAAGATTTTTGTGGACGAGACACCACTCAACGCATGTTACTCATAAGGATGTTTAGATCTCATTTTTAGGGCCAATTTGATAGAATGTGACTCTGGATAATACTTCTCAGTTCTCAAGCATTCTTTGCCTACTGTAGGCTTGTCATCCACGGCGACGGCACCACCTCCATCGTCCTCTTCCCCGCCTTCATAATCCGGACGTGTTTGGGCCAAAATGGCAGGGAACGAGATCACCGAGTTTCCTATTCAGCATCTCGCTTCCATCCTCCCTAATTGCATCAGACTCCAGAGTCGACATGCTGTGGGAGTCCATCATAGTCTGTCAAGTTGAGAAGATGGATTAGTACCTATCCCCTCAACCTATTTCCAGTGAACTTCCCCTGGATCACATCGTGGAGATTCACCAAAAAAGATAGGTTGCATCAGGACCGTCCGCGAGAGATATCAAAATCTCTAGGACTATCCTCAGCTATCTATCAGTACATAGCCAATTGTTTGCAAATCGGACGAAAGAAATAGATCTGAGCGAGTTGTTTACTGTTGACTACAAAGACATGGTCACAAAAATTACTCGACCAGGAAATACTCTTTTTCACCATGAATTTCTTGAAACAAGTATGGAACACAAGCAGCAACATTCGATATTCAATTCATATGCATGCCTATATGTGGTCATATATAGTTTGACATGGTAACATGCTTTGATCAAACGATCTTGGCGACGGCGCACGGATGTGGTCAAGACTTCTCCCGGAACCTAGTCACGTTTCCTCCACCCACACAGGATAAATAGCAACAAATGGAGAAAATAGAAATTATCATACAGGACAGCTACCTCAAGTGATTGATTCCACAATTCAAATGACATAGAGGATAACAAGCATAGCACACAAGCATCGTGCTTAGTCGATCACACCAAGTCATTTTTGTGACCGACACAAAATAATTTTCCCCATAGCAGAGCCAAAACCCAAAAAGATAGCTAAGTAAATCCAGCTTCTGCCTCTCCTGCCTTCCTAAGACTCTCCCTCCCATCCCTGTACTGACTAACCCTGCTTTAAAGAGCACTCAAAAGCGATTGATGACCAGAGTGCAGCTATGTAACATTCAAAGATCAACTAGCTTGAAGTCGCAAAATGAACCGGTCTTAATATTTGAAAAACTCAAGAATTAGGCACAGTACAATTATTAGCCTTCTAAAGGCCAGATTGCAAAAGGCCTTACAACCAAAACGAATGTGAACCATACCTTAGCAGAGGAGAAACGGAAAAGCATGTTATACAATTCCAGCTGAAGATCAACATTAAATTACTAAGAAGACACAGGTGGAGCAGAGCCCCCAGGTGTAGACCCCGAAGCTGATGGTGGTGCCGGCGGTGGAACAGGTGCAGAACTCGAGGGTGCAGACCCAGATTGCACAGGATGCTGCTGATACTGCTGAGTTGCCGGAGGGGGATGCAGCGGAGGCACTGTCGATTGGTTTGGCGGTTGGTATTGTTGATAAGGAGGCGGAGGCATCATATAACCATAAGGAGGGTAATAATGGGGATAATATTGCCCATGAGGCGGGGCCATTGCAGGGTAAGCATAATGCTGCCCTTGTTGCTGCTGCTCCAAAGGTGGCCTGCTCTCACTGGACCCTGAGGGCCCACTGGAAGACCCTTCCTGGGAAGGAATAACTGCACCCATCCTTTGGGGGTCCATGGAAGGATAGTAGGTTCTCTCTGGCTGGGGCGGTGGTAGCATGTTGTAGTAGTGCATTGCAGGGCCTTGGTCCTGGGAACCAGGCCCTTGCATTTGGCTCTGTTGCTGAGATATAACTGCCCTTGGTAGCAGCCCACTATGCGTGACAGCTGCCTGCTGCCGTGCAGCTTCCGAACCTTCAGTTTCTGGTTTTGGGGCTTGAGGTCTACCCCACATCAGCTTCAGCCTTAATCCCTTTATCACCAGTTTATTTGAAAGCTCCTCTGCAGCTTTTTCTGCACCTTCCCTGGTTGTGTATGTCACAAAAGCGCATGCTCGTTGTAGCACCATCCTTATTGACTCAATTTCACCATGGGCATAGAAATTATCCTTCAAATCCTGCTCGGATACCCTTGCATCGAGGCCACCCACATACAGTGTTCTGATGCTCTCATCCTCAGGGGGCTCCAATGAGGGCATCTCCCCAGCCTTGTTGAGCAGCTTTAGAGCCACTGGATCATTTACTCTGGACATAATTATGCGAAAATCCATGAAAATAAGCAACCAAATTCTGACATATATGCAGTTTTTAATAAGTTTACACGCTAACCTTGTGAACCAAAAAAGAAAGAAAATGGCAAAGAGAATCTACTAGATGGAGATGACATCAACAAAGGAACGGGTAATAGATGTTGTATACATAAAGATAATATTGAGCAAATCATGGTGCTTCCTATTAAGATTCAATTACAAAATACCCTCATTATTCTTATCAGCCTTCGCTTATGCTCATCAAGAAGTTTGAATAGACCACACAATCATCTAGCTGGTTAGGTCAAATGTTACCTCATTTTCACAAAATTGCAAGGGAAATTCCTCCAAAAAATTCAACCTAACAGAGAGTTCTAGCTGAGAAGATTAACAACGATAAATGAAGGGATGACAAGCTTCACCCACAGCTACTAGAACCTTGCCAATATTTCACTTCTAGTGGACCTATCTAATGGGACTACACTAGGAATCAGTATCTACAGCTCCCTTGCATCCTCTCTCTTTATTGCCATGTAAAACTAAAACATTAAAGAGAAATTCCCATGATATTGCAGTAGAAGATTCTTGAGGACCATAACACGACACAATAGCATAAATCAACTTTTTGAAACCCTCTTGAAAAATAACTCACAAAATAAAAGACAGAACAATCTTCATTTCAGTCTCAAAACATAGAACTAATTGCAAAAGATAAAACGATTTAAACATACATGATGAGATGAACTTACCCAATTTTCCTATAATGAACTCATTCAAAGATGCAAAAAGAGAAGAAAACTTTGGTGGAATAACATATAAATTCTCAACTAAAAGCTAGGTCAAAACTTAAAGCAAAATGCATAAGATTTTGACAAAAAAGGCATTAAGTCACATAGCTTTGCTAAGGGAGATAACAACATACAACACACCCAAGCAGATGAAAAGACAAAAAAAAAAGCAAGAACATCAAAATGATATCGAAGGATTGATTAAAACCAATGACTTCACCAGTTTTATGGTATAATCGGGAGGAGTGAAAATCAAGGAGGGGATGAAAATTTTCAAAATTCCCCCTTTTCTTCTCAAATTTTTTAACAATTGATTCCCATTTTCTTCACCCACTACCCACATTCCTCACCTCTCCCTCCTTCCTAAACAAATCATTAAAGTCTCAACTGCATAAGCATACTTTTGTTAACATATTAAACGTGCAAAGAGGCTTTCTATTTCACACCCCCATACAATTCAAGATCAAGAAACCAGGAAACCATGAAAAATGTTCGTCCTAGGCAAGAACATGGATATCCATGGAGAGGGACTAATTGAAGAGGTTTTGCACAATAAATGCAAGGCAAGGCAAGAGACATACCCATAGTAACGATCTTTTATATTTTGCTGAGACAACTCCCCAGTTACTGGCATTTCATGCCTATATGGACACTCAGCACCTCTGGTACATTCCCCCCTAATGTAGAAGCTGCAAACATGTGCTCTGTTTCTTTTGTAATATGGTGTTGTTCTTTGAAGTTTCAGAATAGTATCATTAGGCCGAGCCTTTCCATATGAGGATTCATAATCTAATCCAGCCCTAGCCTGCACACAAATGGTAACAAGTTTCACAATCATACTAAACTGCTGGGAAGACTCACTATCAATCTCCACATCAAATTACTTCATGGTTAAGCATATAACACAAAGGTCCACCCCAAATGATCAAAAGGAACAGTGAGCATATGCGAAAGTACATTAGTACAACCTACATACTAAAGATTAGAATCATATTAAGGTTTTTGTACTTAGCACAAACAACTGCAACAACTGACAAAACATTATCATCCAAAGGCCTGTTCAATATGGGTTGAAGCATGTGAATTCAGCGCTATCCATGCAAGCCATCGGGTAACGCAGTCTTTTCAATGAACAATAATTATTATTATTATTTTATTTTATTTTTTTGGTGAAACATACCATTTAAGAGTTAAATTTCTCACCCTTGGCACCAGGATCATACTTATCCTATGAAGCAAATCGGCAAAGCTCTAACCAATTAAAGATGGACATGATAGTCATGGTTCTTTGTTAATCATAAACGACTGCAATTATCAGAAAAATTCTTCTCCAAAAATATCTCCTTATCGGTCAGAGCATGTGTATACCATGCCATCTCTACCGCAACTCGAACCCATTTAATAGACGATATGACCA
Source organism: Angophora floribunda (assembly GCA_014182895.1). NCBI lineage: Eukaryota > Viridiplantae > Streptophyta > Magnoliopsida > Myrtales > Myrtaceae > Angophora > Angophora floribunda. Next base: position 18,579,888 of record CM024714.1, read on the forward strand.
ATTCAAGCCTCTCAACCACCACTATCTTATATCAGGTATGTTTAGCCTAATAACCTCCCCCTTAGCATCATATCTTCAAAAACCTAGGGATGTCTGCAATAATCATTGCATACTGTGATAAATTTGTACCTACTGCTCTTAACAGCCTCACTGTTTCCAATATTCTCCTAATTATAATGTGATAGCACATGGATGTGTGGGAAAACATGAAGTGCAACTGTGCAAGCAAGGACCGATGTGGAATCAGTGCGGAGAGGGGGAGAGAGTACCTTTCGATCATGCTCCTCTGCAAAGTACTCCCTATTAACATCACTCTTGGGAATGGCGTCATGTGAGCTGATAGATAAAGCGGTATCTCGAACCTGAACTGGCAACCCATATTCAAGATCCAAAAGGCAGACTTGACAGACGTTTTTCAACTTACAGCAAGTCTGGCAAATCTCAGTTTTCTTGTATCTAGCATCACGGCCTGGTCTCCACCTGAAAACTGTAAACGGACGCTGGCAGATTTTGCACTCCTTATCATACTGTGCCCTTGTCTGCATTCAAGTACATATGCCCAACAGCACAAAGACAGAGACGGGTCAGATGAAAATAAATCAGAGCATGGCATTATAAACACGCTAACCCAACAGCTAAGGAACCTTAAAAAGGGCAAATTGCAGGACGAGCTGCAATCAAGCATCAACATGACACGGGTAACAGACCGATGACAGACGGTTAATCAGGTAGAACATCAAGTAAGCATACAAAGAACATGGCTGACAAAATTTTGAGCTCACAAAGAGATGTAACAGGCCATGCGAGAAGTATGTATTCGTGATCAGCAATCCGAGACAACGTCGCCCCGAGAAACCCAGAACCCAAAAGGGGGCGAAACCTCGAATTGACAACTACAATCGCAATCCATCGAACAAGAAACCCTCGTTCCGGGAACAGAAAAAACAGGTAGATAAACAAGAAACTAGGGCGAAACCACTCGAGAAAGGACCGACCAACGCAATAAACCAAGAGAACGGAACCAGAGGTAGCGAACACAGAAGAACCAAGGGAGGCGAAGCGAACAAGTAAAGGAGTGGGATCGGAAGAGAGAAGAAGGAGAAGAAGATCGTTACCATGCGAACGTAAGGGTTGTCGCCGAGGCAGGACTCGCAGATGATGGGGAAATCGGAACGCTCCCACCCGTCGGCCTCCGCGTCCCTCAGCAGCCGGTGCGCCATCGGAGCTCGAGGTGGTCTAGGGTTTCGTCGTCGGAGCGTGGATTCGACGCCTCTCGCGCTCCCTCCCCCTCTCTAGATTTCGGATGGATTGCTCTGTGGATTAGGGTTCGATCGGAAGTAGAACCCGCGCAGTGCAGAGGCTGAAATTGGCGAGAGAGAAGCGAGGGAATTGGGATATGGATTGGGAATAGGGATCGAACTTTGATGCGTCGAGTTTAGTTTTCTTTTATTTTCTTTCTCTCTCGTCCGCTTAAAAAGAATACCATTTAAAAGTCTCTAAAAAAAAATTGGTATCTCGATACAATTACTCCACGTAAAAAATTCTAAATTTGTATTTTGTGGTATATTTATTTCTAATTATTTTTCATCTCATAAAAAATCTAATTCGATACTCTTCTGGTCCAATAGCTCAAATAATATATTCATGTATGAAGTTAGAAAGTCCAAGCGAATTGATGTTTATATATTTTAATGTGTCAATTTGGATTAGATCATCACAACCTAGCTGAAATAGTATGTCGATGGAGAAATGTCTATACACTGAGTTTCTTATGACTTGTAATGTTTTCTCCGTTGAGGGTTGATACACTATTTATTGAAATTTATTATATTTCTAAAGAGGTACCTAACCATTTTACTTGGAACAAGCGAATCATAACATGATTTAACAACAAAATTTGGAAAATAGGACTCGGGCTGGCCTTTGGGCCTGTCCGAACGTGGACTTATCTTGGACCTCTGTGGGTTTGGGTCGAATTTATAGGCCCGGTCCTCGTGACTGTTGAACTTGGGTCATCTAGGTCTGGGCTTAGGATAAAACAAAGGACTTAATATACGAAATGGGCTTCTTCATCCAAGTCCAATCCATTCATAACCAAACTCGAGTCCCGTGCTCAGCAAAACGAATGGAGCCCATTCTTATTAAAACACAACTCGAGCCCCTTTTCTACTTTTTATCATTATTTTATTTTATTTTATTATTTTAATTATTATTTTACTTCATCTCCTTTCTGCTCAGCCCATCGCCTTCCCCTACAAGCCAATCGATAATGAAAAAACTACAATCAAAACTCAAAACACCAACGAATTAGAACATGCACATCTACCCTTCCCAGTCAACCGACACACGCTCGTTCGTCGGATCTCCACCGTCCGCGATGGGCCGCCGAATTTGGCCATCACTGTAGGCCACCTCCATGACCCGTCTACCACCACCGTCACACCGGCCATTCATCATTTGAAACCCCAGTACGACAAGGACGCGCAACAAATGAACAAAAGCTATAAGATAAAATACATTTTAATGTCTTAGACTCCGTACTTCACGAAAAAATGAATGATTAGGAATGCATTTTCAAACTATTGATTTTTTATGAAATAAATGGAGTCTTGTTTATTATAGTTCCTCTACGTTATTTTATATCCAAGTGAAACATGGCTAAAAGAATAAGAAGAGGGAAATTGGAAAAATTGTCCAAAAAAATTGTAAACTGACAATCAATTCAATATTAAAATTTTCAATTATGCAAATTTAATTATAAATATTTTGAAAATTTATTGATTCAATCGTGAATATTTTAATCGTGTAAATTTAATTATAAACTTTTCATGGACTGCCATTTAGTCATAAACCTTTGAATAAATTACTAATATAATATTTCTAGTTAATTTTGGCCGAAAATTGCTAATATGGCAATCTAACTAGTGTTGACCATCCTAGCAGTGTGATTGGCGTTAATGTTAACACTTTTTTAATTTTTTATGAATTATGTCAGATTTTTTATTTTCCCTTTCCCTTTTTGTTTCTTTTTTGGTTTAATGGACCAACAACCATGTGAGAAAACCAATATTGTCCAAACTATCATGTTAATGATTTTTGGCCAAAACCAGTCAAAATAATCATATTGGTAATTTGTTTAAAAATGCATAACTAAATTGATAAATTCTCAAAATATATAGAACTAAATTTTCATTATAGGAGACTTGGTAAATTTTCAAGATACTTAGAATTAATTCAACACAACAAAAAATTTAAGACTAAATTTATTGTTTTACAGTAGATTTAAGACAATCTTTTCAAAGGAAATTCCGTTTCATTTCATTTCACTTTTTCCTTTTCCAATCACTTTAATTATTCTGGACAAAAAAAAGACACCTTAATTTATTACTTACTCAACTTTGCTAAAATCTGGACCAAAAAAAAAAAAATTTGCTAAAACAGAAGAAGGAATTCATAACGTCCGTCTACTTTTCCAAATTTCCGTTTCATTTCTTTTCTGTTTTTCATCCATTTCCGCTTACTCGATTTCTCAAGTAAATTATTGTAACGTGCCGGATACACGCACGCTCAGTGCTCGCCTGGCTAGCCGTTTAAAAACCGCGGGTCCCGCACGGGGCCATTGAATCTAACGGCTCATACGGAACGAGCGCACGCTTTCGCGCCACAGGAAATCCCGCCCCACCACCGGCGTCCCGTTTCTCCACTTGTAACACGCTCCACGGCGACGACCCGTCGTCGCTCGCGACTCCATTTCGCGCCAGTGAGCCTCTCTCTCTCTCTCTCTCTCTCTCTCTTCTTCCGTCGTCTCCGCCGCCGTCCTCTCCGTCGCAGCAACAGCAGCTGCAATGCCAGCGCGTCGTGGCGCGCCCTGCGCCGCCTGACCGGAAAGCCTTACTCCGCCGCCTCGCGGCGAGACGAAGAGGAGGAAGAGGCGACGAGGCTTTTCCGTTTCCTCGCGCTCTCGTGATTCTTACACCTGTCGGCGCCATTTTTCTGTTACTAACAAACGCCCCCGCCCCCCTGCAGATTTCGTTTCGCGACGTGCAAGGTCTATTTATTGGGCTTCATCGGCCTCCTCTCGCGCTCGCTTTCCCTGCATGAGGAATTCTCCATCGCCTCCACGCTGCACGATCTCCCTCCTTTCTTCTCGCTCCGGTTCGCGCATCTCTCGCTGCTGCTCTCCTCGGCCGTCTCGAATCCTCCGTCCGCCAGCGTCATGAATGGCTGGGACAGCCGCTTGATGTGAGTTGTCGCGGTCCATCGGCCCGTGCCGCGTCTGGTTTTTGCGATGCATCGTTGCTGAGTATCTGACTTGGATTTCTTTTCTTTTCTTTTTTTGTAGGCTCGAGCGCTGTATTTACGATTATATGATCAAGAAGCAAATGCGCGAGACGCCGGAGGTTTTCAAGAGGGAGGCTGCTCTGGCTTTTGATACAGCTCTTCCTGGAGGCAAATTTACTTTTTTTGCTCGAACGTTTTATGTGTTATAGCCTGCCTGTTGACTGGAGTCTTTTTCACGTGTTGGCACTCGTCGGAGAAAATGAGCCATTCGGATTATACTGTGGTCGGAGGAAAGGAACTCGGGGCGCATTGACTTGGCCATAATACATTTTCGAATGGGCATTAGAATTGTAATTTGATGCTGTGATCGTTCCTGGCAGGGGATAAGTATTCTGTAGATAGCAAGACCTTGTGATTCTGTCAAAATACCGTTATCAGTCATATTTTTTTTTGTTGCTGCTCCTGTTGATGATTGCATAGTGTTTGGTAACTTGGTTTGTAGCAAGGCTATACAAAATAGTAACCTCTAGCTTTGAAACATCATTAGAACTTGTTGCTAAGTGTTTGTGGAAATCTCGATTTTAGTTTCTTGTTTGCCACCGAATACATTATTTACTGGATCATTGATGGAGATCATGAGTGGATTGGTTTCGTATATTCCCAGGGAATAGGTGTCCCAGAGGGTTTTCTGTATGAATGGTGGTTGATATTCTATGAGGTGTTCATGGCAAGCCAGCCAAACAATGGGAGTTTCTCAGGAAGTTCTCCCACAATGGTAATGCTTCATCCAGTTTCTTAGCTTGGTCAGATAATTTGTATCCCTCACAATATTTTCTTATTTGCTCCATTGATTATCTTGTGAAAATGTCTACAGATGATGACCTCTTCCCAAGAGACAACTGGTTCTCTGAACAGACAGCCTACAATGAATGAGGAAATGACAAGGGACTCAGCAATTGACACTAATACCAGTATGCTTCTCGGACATACTTCTATGATGGGGGTTTTAGTAGAATCAAGCAATGGATATTCAAAGTCCTCTCAAAGTTGGTAGTGATAGTTAAATTGTTCAGTAATCTTCTGCTGATATCTGCGCGACTCAGTAGATGGCCAATCTAAAAAACCAGTGGATAATTTTTTATCTCTTTATATAATTGACATAATCTCAAATGCACGGATTTTCCGATTTTGTCTTGTAATTATATTCTTCAGTTTATATATATAGAGGATTCTTTTTAGGGTTATCTATTTCCCAGGGAAAAAAGGGAAGAAAGAAAGGTTTGTATCAGTAAGTGTCAAACGGATCATTCCTAAATCTTACAAGAACATACTTCCAGTTGTTAATCTTTCAATTTAAATATACTAAGATTACAAGTAGTTCTGTGAACTAATTAAGCTTGTATATCTTTTGGAATTTTCTGATATAAAATCCAATTCCAGTAAGAAAATTTGGTGTGCATTTGTGCATGCAGGATTGATCTTTGGCGACAATTTTATCTGGTCAAAAGAATGGCCTTCAACAGTAAGCAATATCACCGGATCCCTTTTCTCCAATTAATCAGCGCAACCTGCTCTTGACCTTTATGAACTTCTTACCATAATCTTCTTGCAGAAAGCTGATCATCTCCCCCAAAATCTCATGCCTTTGTCATATCAACAGAATCCATCGACTTTTTCCTCGACTATAAATTCTTTGGTTGTCACTGATGATTTAATCCCACAAGGAGTAAGTTCTTCAGCTCACAAGCACTAGGATTAGAAAATAGAAAATAGAATACTGGCCTTTGAAAGTGGTTCAGTAGAAAAAGTAGTTTCTTGAAGCATTTCTGCCTTGTTCATCATTGGCAGATATCTCACATTAAAATACTTAATATTTACTCACTAAACAGGGGGAGAGTTTCTAACAGTAGCAACGGTGGCTTCAAAATCTCAATAGAACTAGCTTGCTGGAAGTGGCATTTCTTCTTGCACCTGTTACTTAGTTCCTATAGCTGGTCCTGAACTGGTTGTTCTGTTGACAGGGAGCACATCTCATGCCTCCAGGATTGGAGAATCATATCTTAAGTTCTCCGAAAAGTGAAGATCATAAGAAAATCAAAGAACTTTCACGATTAGCTGAGGTAACTATCTGCTGTTTGTCTTCACAGGCAGTATTTGCATATGAATAGGCCAAACTTTGGGAGGGGACTCATCCAGATAACTTCTCAATTGTCGTTGGTCTGGTGGTAGCAATACTTTTCCTATCTGGTGGCCTCTTATACTCTTCAGTGGCTGAGAAAGACATCCACCCTAGAACCAGAGAATGACTGATTACATCAAAAAGGATGTGCAAAATGTGGATTATGGTGGATGTGTCACTGTCTAGTGGAGTTTATCTTTCTGGTAAAAATCAAATGTGGAGGTTCATTGGTTTACTACCTTTTCAAAGGTGTACATGCAGAAGTTATTATAAATATGCCGAGTCAAACATCATGACCTAAAAATGCGTCTATTGATGTGCTCTCAAATTTATCTGTCTGACTGTTGTTTCTGTACTTGTGCTAAAATAACTGAAAAGGGATTCCAGTTTGGGCATGCACCTCCATGCCTCTCTCCCATGTCAAATTTAGTTTTCTGAAAAGCTCAACTTTACCAACAATCCACTTTGCCAGTAGACTATTTTATACACTGCACATGCACACATTTCAGTTTATTATATTGGACTCTATAAGTCTATTAATGATCAAGACAAAAATGACTAGCTTTATCTTATGTGAGAAGGGTCTCTTAGCTACTTTGCAAGAGCCTTTAACAATTTCTGATGCATGCATAGAATAGGAGCCGTTTTCTTCCTTTTGGCAGAGAAGGAAGATACCAGCACCAATTGCATGTGATCTTGTGCATTCATCTGGCATTATTGCTGCCTGGGCATCTGATTTATGGTGAAAAGTAATATCACTAAATCCGATCATTTTGATTATTTGAGTTTGATCACATCACATGTTACTAATCTAAGTGCTGATGGTTATTGCACTGTCACATTCTTAGATAGTTGGAGCAGATTTAGTCAACAGTATTTTCTGTAGAAACCATGATTTTGGTGAATTTCATCATTTCTTATGGAGCATTTGAGTTTCTTGTAGTGACATCTTAAATATAGAATGGGGTTACTCAAAGAATGAGCCAAACACTTCTAATAATTATTTGGCTTTGTTTCACCAGTACCTCATACTTCTCAGGACTCAAATCTATGTGTAGTGACTGTCACAAGCTGCTTTAAATAGGAACTAGTTAGTGCTGTGGAGAAGGCATTGATTGATGTTTGGTAAAATGTCCTGAAGGTAATTTTTTTCTTGTGAGCAGAGCAGCAAAGAGAAAAGGCTTCATCAGATGGAAACTCCAGCATGCCAGGGTTCTTTTTACTACATTCAGAAAATTCTGTAGACAATCCTTCTGATATGAGTGCCGAAGCAAATTATCCTCATGTTAATGAAATAAATGGTGAAGAAAATGTTTCTTCTAGCACCTCAAAAAATGTTCTTCAGCTTCAAATGCATCCAAAGGTACATTCTATTCCAGGCCACCAAAGGAAAGGGTTGTAGTTGGAAGCAACTACTCTTGTATATGCGCGTGCCAATATGTCTATAGATAAACCTCATGTTGTGTATTAGTTGATTCTCCCTTCATTGTTCTCTTCTCTCCATCATGACATAGTTTTTCTAACATGTATATCCTTTTTAGTAACTAGTTTCCTTAAATGGAATATGTCAAATAGCAGCAAAAATTTCGTGTGATTTGTTGCTGATATGAATATGCTCTTTCCCACTCACCCTCCTCTATCTTTTTGGCTCGCGGTATTCATCTCTTATGCACATGATAAATGAGTCATTTTTGTAAGAAATGCTAAAGCAGTTATTTTTTGACTTATTCTAGGATAACAAATCCATAGGGCAGTCTACAACATAAGCTAATGCTCAAGTTTCTCCTTATAGGAACTTACCAATTCTTGTAGTAACATGCATCTGCAGCAACATATTATTGTGTGTTTGAGGTTTGATTTTGGCAATCTGATTGCAGATACCGTAAGTCCTTGAACCAAGATGGAACCAGTAGGACATATGTGCAAGATCATGGCTGGTTAATGTATTCCTCATATGCTGAAAGAGTTGCTTATGCTACCATCTGAAGTTTATGAAGTTACTCAAGTGGTGCTTGGTTTACCTTATATAATATAGACAATTTTTTTTTTCCTTGGATGCATAGAGGCCTTTTCTGGAGGTTGTCCTTTAATTTGCTTTAATTGTGATGTGATGACAACAATAAGGTAAAGCAAGACAGTAATTGAATATAATTAAATCTCACTTCTTTCTCCCACTTAAGAAGGAAAAAAATTTGACAGTGGAGGAGAGGCAATGGTGGGATTAAATGCTAATTCTGACTACTTCTGCACTTCCTTTGGAAGTTGGCAGTTATGGGGATTCCAAGAAGTTGGAATGACCCGTTTGTTTCCAGGCTAAAACTTTCATTTTGTGTTTTCTTTCTCTCCAACCAGGAATATTGTGATTGAAGCAGGTCACTCTAAAAAGCAGTGCTTCCTTGTTCTGGTTGGCTAGCATGTCGGAAGCTACGGAACTTGCTACTATTTCTTCTCAACCTAATGCAACATAAGTTTTTTTTTTCCTTCCTCGTTTCGCTCAGGTTTTTGGGTTTTGGGGCCCTCATACCATAACAAGGAGGAATCGTCTGGTCTTATATTATCGGCACTATATCAAGACAATTGCTTGTGTTATTCTTTGCTATTTTTGTGGTTTATAACACATTTTTTTAAAGCACATACTGGACAGAAGTACAAAAAATCATTGGTTTAACAATTGTCATATGACAACTAATTTTGAAAAATTTTGTAGTTTCTTTGCTAAACCAATAAAGGAGGAAAAGCAAGTAAAATAATGTCAGTTTAGGCAAAATGCAGGAATTTTCTCCTTTTACTGCCTGCCTGATCTTAGGCCTTTAATTCTGAAATATGAACTATGTAGCTTGTTCAATCACTCTCAATCTGAGCAAGCTTTTCCGAAGATTGAAAGAGAAAGGTGGAGAAGAGTTCAACAATTGTCTCGTAGACTGTGATTCAGGATTCTTATTTCATTGAATAGGTCATTTGTATGCTTTTGTCTTATCCAAATACCTTAATTAGAAGTGGCATTTCCCCTAAGAATACTTCCTATTTGAATTCATCTAATTTTTTTAGGGAGGGAGGTTGCTCTCTGTATTTATAGTTTCTCACAATGCAGTCTGGGCCATTATTGACATGCCAGTGGCATTTCTCTCTCTTTTCATAAAGCTGGTCAATGTTTGATTAGTGGACGAAACTCTGAAGATTGCTAAATGTTCTCGCCAATCAAATTGTCTTGTTTTTTTTTTTTTTTTAATTGCAATTTGTCTTGCCATCTGTTAAAAGGTCTGCTTTTGTTCACATCTATGAAACTCCATGCGGGGTGAGGGTCAATAGTATTCTGCTCAATTGTTAGTGGGAAGGGAGTAGCAATCCAGGACTTTCATGTTTCTAAGTCAGGGATGCTGATATTGAGGTGGAAATGGACCTAGATGGGAACGAGGAACTTATTTATTTCTTATCCATTCTAGTTGTTGTTGTCGTTCGTGCTATCAAAAATGCTCATAATATCTTCGTTGTTCAGTTGATGGATGACTTATATGATAATATGCTTGTGGAAAAGGAATCTCCACATTGAATGTGGTTATTCAAAATTTCTGGTCTCCATCTTTTGGTTTTTTGTTGTTTCCTCTTTCCAGAGTGGAGTTTGCTTCTAATTACCATAAGAAGGTGATGAGACACTCTTGCTAGCTTGCATGCCATGAAGCTTGCTTCTGGTTTGAAAGCCTGCCTTGTTAATGTAAATAACCTTAACGCATGCTGTACTTGCTTTCTCACCAAGTTGTCATTTATAAATTCATCAAAATTTTGCTAGTGCATGGATAGCAGTTACATGAGAGCCACGTTACAATTCCATCGTTTGGAAAAATTATTTCCTGGAAAAAGGGATGATCTTTTCATCTGTAACGTCAGGTATAACTTAGCTTAGTGAACTGTTAAAACCCAGTTTACGTCTGAAAGTGGTTTTCTTGTTTGGTTCATTCCCTCACTGCTGATTGGGATTTATAACTTATACTCTTTTGTTGCCATCTAATTTTAACTATTTGTTGAATATAAATGGTTGGAAAGACTATAAGAGAGAGATGGCATTTGAGAGGGATAATATATGATCCAGAAAGAGTAGTTTTTATGCATGTACCCAGAGCATTCTTTCCAACTACAACACTCTTTTTTGCAGCTTACAAAGAATATACCTTTGGAAGCACTGGAAGCTGAAGAATAATATTTGTTTCAAGTGCTGGAAGAAACACTTGTTTCAGCATTCTTGTCATTAACATGAGAAGAAGATCCTCTGTTTACATAGTTTCCGAATGTAGTACACAGAAACATGGTACGCTGGAGCTTCCTTTTGACGAAGATTTTCCTTTAACGTATATTCTCATTTCTCATAATAATAAATATATCATTTTTAGGATGTTCTTTACCTGAAGATGATGAATCTTAAATTCGGCAGGAGCATGTGGTTAGATTTCTCGGTTGGGGCACTAACATTCATGGCTCCTTTGAAGCACTCTTTCCCCTTCCCTCTAATGCAGAACACTATGGGAGGTCTCATTGGTAGATATATCAGTTGATTTCTCTCTGGAAGGTTGGGTGTATCCATTAACAGGGAGTAAAAATCGAAAAGTTAGCCACTGCAGTGTTTAACTCTTTGAAACTGGATTTTATTTATGTCTTTATATTTTTTTTTTTTGGGGGGGTTTCGTGCAGCATAGTTTGCATAATTACCTCATTTGGCCCTGATTTGCCTATTATTGGTAAAAAGTTCATTAATATGTCTTGACACACATTTGCCCAGCAGAAAATTTTCTTGCGACCTTGTCCATATGTGTCCAATAGGGTTATGCTGGTCATTAATTGGTATATATTTGGACATAGAGGTCTGTCATTTGCATATTGGAATTTCATAAACAATGTTTTTTCCATGTGGATAGTACCATAAAGTGACAGAGAAAAAGTGCAAACTGTTCTATTGTCGAGTTAGGCAAATTCTCGTGCAGTTACCATTTGATGCTGCAGAAATTTGGCAAATTAAAGTAGGTAAATGAGACCTTTTTTCGGATGGTAGTAGGCAAGAGGAGAGTTAGAATGTCTTGTCATAGTATTAGCAAAGAGTGAAAATTATTAAAATGGTCTTTTTTATGGTCTCTGACTCTCTGATATGTTCGGGTTAGCAGATTTCAGTTTCAGCATTAAAATCAATGCTTTCAGTAAAGAGTTGAATCTAACAGATTGTCGTGATATATAGAATTGAAATATGGTTGTTCATTGTGCTATAATGACCAATTTCCTTTTGTGTGCTGGCTTTGAGAGTTCTCTCTCAAGCCCTCAGGTGTCAGGAGTCTGGAAGTTGGCAAAGAGAGATATACAGTGCTCCACTTGGCTTCCGCCGGTTTGAAATCAATATAAGACCTGTTATTGTTCTCCAATACACCAGAAATGATCTACCGGGGTCACAGTTTGTGGTTTCACTTGAAGTGTCATTGGAAGAGCCAATGTTACATTTCATTTGTACTAGTTTTCTACTAAATATCCAGTCCTCTATACACTAGGGAGTAACAAGCAACAGGATTAACTCTTCATTTCACCTTTTAAATGATGCATAACACTCAGAAACTTACATTTACACACTGCAATACCTTGAAGAACATAATTTTTAGTACATTTTCAGAATAGTAAAAGCTCATAAGCAAGTTGAAATAACTGCATAAAGCACTGGGCTCGATTGAAGTCACAACAACATCGTCGCTCTCTTCTCAATTATCACTCCTTTTTGGTTTGGAATGTCACCTGAAACAAAAGGCAGGGTGTTAGTCAGAGATAATGTCAAAAACAACGGTTGGTATTTATCAAATTTTATGCAGATATGCTCGCCTACGATGTCAGAAGCAGCTGGGATCCACTCATTAGTCGCTGGGTTTCCCTTGCAAGAGGCATGACGCATGGTGGAGTTTTCTGAGTCAAGACTGAAGCCCTCGCCTTTCGTGTTCTCCATCGTTATGAATCCTGTCCCAGTCTGGAATGTGCTCAGATAGTTAGAAGGTACTCATTAATCATCTCACACTAAAAGTCTACTTCTCGACCTAGAGAACCATTAAAAGATATTTGCCATTCTATTAATTTGTGAAAAAGCTTATAAGATCTAAATCTACAAGAGCTTGATTGATGGTGTCTTCAATCCCAGGCTTAGCGGAATATCGTTTTGACAAGGTGACCTAAATTAATATTTTGCAGAGCTTAATTTGATACGTGCTTTGACAGATGTTCATACCCTGTGGTGTTGCTTGTCAACGCAGTTGAGATCCTTGTAGTATTCAGTCTCTATGAAGTCCTCCTTTGCTTCGCATCCACTGTAGACGAGTTTCTGTTTTTGGAAGAGAGGCAAAAGGCGTTTACTTGTTGAAGGAAATCAAACCCAAGGAACATTTATTAACGGTAATTGTGTGAATTTGTCGAATACTTTGTCTTTATTCTACACTTTCTTCAAGAATATATCATGAATGTAACAGCCTAATCTGTCACTTGATTGCCTTTAATTTGAGTAGATAATGAGGCACGCGACTGCCGTTTTTGGCTTGTGTATAACTATTTCCCTTTCTTTGAAGCATTCTTTCTCTGTTGGTACTTTAAAAGTAATAAAGTCGGTTAGATCTCCACACTTGATGCAGTTCGAAAAGGCAATCCCAGTGGACCAACTGAGCCCTTTTTTTTTTTTCGCTTAAGTATTATAAAATGAAAGTATCATGTTTTGCTACCAAAAAAAGAAAAGAAAAAGAGAGAAAAGTATCTCATATGGCCCTTGTACTATGATGTTGTGACTTCCGACCGTCTTGTTTATCCATGCTTTCACCGCAAGTCGTGGTTGTTTTACTAAGCCAAAGGGCAGCGAAGTGAACCAAGGCTCATTTTTCCCCTCAGGTACACAAAATCAGTTTGATCTCGACACACGAAGTGAAGTCGGAGAAGGGAATTCAAGTGGCACAATACAAGTTTACTCTGTTTTTTCCACAGGAGCAAGCCCGATACGAATGAAGGCAGAGGGAGGAGAAACCGAAACCTGAGGATCATTCTTGAGGCGCTGGAACTGCACGAGTTCCGGGATATCGCCGTCGGTGGACAGGACGTCGACATAATTGGTGGAGTACTCGCTCCGCTGGGGCTTTGTGTGCCGCTTGGGAGCGATCCCGTCGAAGTACTCCTTGGTTTTCTCCTCGAGCATGGCCTCTTCCTCCTTGGACAAGTGAACGTCGCTCCTGTTAGGCCTACCGCAACACTCCATTTCTCTTTCCCCCTTTGCCCGAAATTTCTCTCTTTCTATAGGTTCAAGACAAGAAGCCTGATCTGGGGGAATTTATAGGCCAACTGCTTATGAGCAGATATTAGGAATGCAGATATTTCTGCATTGCTGTTCCAGGTCCAGGATGGAAAGTTGCGTCTCGGGACCACCGGGTTTGAACTTTAAGAAAAATATCTAGACGCCTGCGTCTGGTTTTGGATAGACATCGATTGGTGGCTGGCGGTGGGGCTCTTCCGCTTTTAAATCACGTGCCGGTCGACGCATGAGTCAGTACGACATTTTGGTTGAGGCACTTAATACTACCGACCGATTCGCAGGGCTGGCCGGTCTGCCATTTATTGCGGGCAACCAGAAGTCGTTCGTAAACGATCGGGTAACGGGGTTGGTTTCGACCGAGCATTACTGCGGGCCTCGGAGATGCGAGGCCGAAACAAATCTTTGACTCCATCCCACCTTTGAGTCACTTCAAATCTAGGGGCCTCGGCCGACCTTGTGAATCCTGTTCCAAATATTTCTGTTTGGAACCGTGAACCGGATTGTTTTTATTTAATGTAAAAACTTAAATTCGTATAAAATTGAGTGCCATTTCACTACAATATATTTATATATAAATCGAGTGATTATGTGTACTGCTTCATGTTAAACATCATAGTTCGGTTTTCGTTGGATGCAAAACTAGTTTTTTTAAGCCTATTCACCTTGAGGACCGGTGGTTTGGTCCAATTGGATTCCTGGTTGAAGTGGACTTGATGCTCACCCTTAGTTCGCTTGACGTAGCATTAAGCTAATTTGAGGCCCCCTAGTCTGCTTGACATGGCACCAAGCTAATTTGAGGCATGTGAGCGATCGGGGTTCTGTTCTTGATGCATATGGGAGTGGTGTTGGGTTCTTCACATGAGTGTGTGTCAACCTTAGGGACTCCAATATTTTATCCTTTCAAGTTTGCAGTGGATTTAGCAAAGCATTGCACTCGTTGCACCATAGCATTGTCACAAAATATCCATATCTTGTGACTAACGGAATCATGGCCACACATGCCCCCAAATCGAAACCCCCAAAATGAGTTTTCTAGTACAATTTGTCAACCCCTTTTATGGTTTTTAGATGAACAGTGCCCGGTAGCAATAATTTATGAACTATCATAATTTCCAATCAAAGAGCAGTATATTGTTGAATTTTATAGGTTAGGATTTTAATATTAGAAAAATTCCCCCCTTTGGCACCAAATAATCACATGAAATGACAATAATGACGATAGCATGACGATCCTGCGATGTAAATTGAGACGACTCGAAATTCTGGGCCCGCTCTAGGTGGCATTTTGGAAATCAACCTATGGCCTTACTAGGCCTCACAGTCGAAGCCCACAGTGACACTCAATCAACTAAGGCCCAAGGCCCAGACAGAAATCAGGCGCAAGAAATTCCTATCTGCACCCGCCCGCAGGCTAACATATCCCTCGTCGAAATCGTGGCGGGAACGTTTCAGGCCTCAGTCCCGCCAACAAGAAAACCTCGCGCCTTTTACGAATTAATTTTTCAAAAGAGTTTTTTTAAAAATGTCAATAAAAGTCGGTTCCATCGGTCCCGGGTCCGGAACCGAACCGGAGAACCGGGAAATAGAGAAATAGAAGACCCCCTCTCTCAAAATTTTCCCTCACTTTCTCGTCACTTTCCCTCCGAAACCTCCCACCTCCCGCCGAAACCCTAGCTCCTCCTCTCCCGTCGCCCGGCAACGATGCTTGAGCTCCGGCTGGTGCAGGGCTCGCTCCTGAAGAAGGTCATGGAGTCGCTCAAGGACCTCGTCAACGATGCCAACTTCGACTGCTCCGCCACGGGGTTCTCCCTCCAGGCCATGGACTCGAGCCACGTGGCCCTGGTGGCCCTCCTCCTCCGATCGGAGGGCTTCGAGCACTACCGGTGCGACCGGAACATCTCCATGGGGATGAACCTCAACAACATGTCGAAGATGCTCAAGTGCGCCGGCAACGACGACATCATCACCATCAAGGCCGACGACGGGAGTGACACGGTCACCTTCATGTTCGAGAACCCGAGTACGTTTCGCTCTCTTTGTTTTTGGCTTTCGTTTAGCGAGGCGGATGGGGCGGGGTGGATTTTGGTGCTGTTTTTCAGTTTCTCCGACGATGCTTCCGTTTGATGACCGGAATCTGTTTGTTTCTTTTACCGAGTGAGTTCTGGATCTGTTGCTTTGGCTTGTTTCGTTGGGTGATTCTGGTTTTAGAGACTTTCGTTTTGCTGATCGTTCGTAACTACGACGTGGTTAAGTAGCGTAAGTGCGGAGTATACGTTGTTCGCTGTGGTCTCTAGCAGAAAACAGCGGCGTCAGTGAATTGTTGAATCATTTGATCTTATGTTTGCTTGATTTGGCATGATTTGGCACTTGAAGTTCGTGGAAGGTCATGTATCTGATCGGTACCAGTCCTTGTAGCAGTCTCAGCTTAGCATTCAAAGAAGTAGTTGACAATGGATAAGCAATCGAAGCCCTATCTGGTGTCTCTATTAGCTTATTGTCCGTATTTGCTTGTGCTAGTTATCGGAGGGTCTTGATGGGACGAGGGAGGAGTCTATATGCCCAGTTAATTAAGTTTGTTCATATTTTTGTTATTTTCTTGGATCTTCTGTTCACAATTTGGTGCATGTTACAGCACAGGATAAAATTGCCGATTTCGAGATGAAATTGATGGACATTGACAGTGAGCATCTTGGAATACCAGAGGCAGAGTACCATGCCATTGTTAGAATGCCATCAGCTGAGTTTGCTAGGATTTGTAAAGATCTCAGCAGCATTGGTGATACCGGTATTTTTTCATTCTCTACTCAATGTCTTCTGCAGTTAGGTTATCTGAAATTTTTTGGCATGCTCCTAAGAATGGGAAATTTTCTTGATTCGTTCTTGCAGTTGTTATATCCGTGACTAAGGAAGGCGTGAAATTTTCTACACGAGGTGATATAGGAACTGCGAATATTGTTTGCAGGCAGAATACGACAGTTGACAAGGTGTGTCTTGTTTTTTAAATGGTCCCTTAAATTATTCATCTACTGATACTTGGTAACATTTGCATGCCTTTCATAATTTGAGGGCACTCTTTCTCAAAGTATGCCGGTTCTGATTTAATCTATTTGTTAATTGTTTTGGGTGAACCATTGAAGCCTGATGAAGCTACAGTTATCGAAATGAATGAGCCAGTGACTTTGACTTTTGCACTGAGGTACCTGAACTCCTTCACGAAGGCAACCCCTCTGTCTAACACTGTGACTATCAGTTTGTCTTCGGATCTTCCTGTTGTTGTTGAGTACAAGATTGCCGAGATGGGTTACATCAGGTTTTACCTGGCTCCTAAGATAGAAGAGGACGAGGATGAGACAAAGCCATAAGTTGCTGGAGTCATGAAGTAGTTGACCTGTTTTGCAGCCTGGTGTAATTCATGTTCCTGTCTCAGGAAATTTTTTCTACTCTTTACAGGTTTTTACCCAAGTTGGAAAATGTTTGTAGCTTTGAATCAGTGTTATATGGTTTAAACGTGCTTCTGACTCTAGGGAAGTTCCCTGATGGATTTTACATCTTTCTTCCAACTTGTGGCATGGAGTTTCAATTGCTTGTGACTTTTGTGATCTTTGTGGTTGTTTTTCAAGGGAATCTTGGGTACAATAGAACCAACCAATTTTGGGAAGATGGTGCTCAAATCACATCATCTGTGCTATGAGAGGAATTTAATGATGTTGTAATTCGGTTTCGTTACCTGAGGATGTGGATAAAATCAATGTGTAGAAATTGTATTGCAGTTGGGTTTTTTGGTCAGGTCAAATGATGAATAATTGACTTCACGCAAGTCTTGTAGCACGGATTCATAATATGGTACGCTGAGTTTATGCATTAATGCTTTGAGATTCCATATTCGCATCAGTATTCTTGTAGAGAAATTTTTGGGGTGATCTTCACCATTGACTATCCAATGATTGGATCTTTACGTGGTATCCAAATGGAGCAATCTGTCTGTTAGAGAAGAATTTTGGTGGGATTGTTAGTGCTATATTACATAGGGATTTGTTTAGTACCGAATGGATATCAAACAATCAGGTCATGTTCATTCTATAAATTAATTTGTATACAACGGGTAGTATTGTTTTCATCGAATATATTATTTAATCATCAATTAATACGTATGCAGCACGGCTAGGGTCATAAAATTGTGTAAGCTGTTCTGGGCATAATTTGTAGTCTCTACTGTTTCATTAAATTGATGAAACTGTGGAGTCAAGAAAAGGGCTAGGTAGGCATCTTTGTTGCTGTCCCCGGAGTCGCTCTTGGTCGACCACCAACTGCCCTCAATAGTGGCTCGGATGCTAGCTGAACTTTTCTCCGAGTTAGTTATGTTTGGAAAAGAAAAGTGACAGGAATAGGAATTTAATTGGAAAATAAGGAAAATTCTACAGTTTTTATGAGAACGAGGAAAGAAGTTCTAAAGAGCTTTGCTCATTCTCTTTTGAAATTGTCCTTGCCTCCGGAACATATCTGAAATGCACCCTTTTTCCCTGGCGACTTCACAAGAGCAAATCTGGAATGTTGTTTTGTTACTACTTTGGATCCTGAATATTTTCACATTTAGCTCCCTATGATATAAGGCTGCCTGAATTGATTTATAAACTCAGACTTTGCCTCAATCAACTCTTTACCTATATTTTTGGTCTTTGAGTGAGACCACGTTTCTAGTAATCAAAAGATGAATCAATGCTACCTGCTCATTGATCATTGTATGTAGTTCTTATGCCCGTGGCATTGTACCCACGTAAACACAAGCACAAGAAAGAGCCATACAGCTTTGGCTATGTCCGTAAAGTCCCATTTCCAATTTCCATGCACGTTTCGGGACCAGTACTTATCAAGAATGGGCTATTCGCAGGCTCTCTCTGCCCAAGCCAACAGAATAGATTCAGCATACAAATGATGGGATAGCTCGATCCTGTACATTAAGACTGAAAATGTCCGTACTGTACATTAAGTACCCAAACCATCATTCATTAAGGCAATTGCTTCATGCTATTACATATGATTACATCTTCAAAGAGTGTCCGGCATCTCTTACAACTTGTCCTGAAGTCATTGTTAACAGTTTACTGGCCGGTTGGCAAGAAAGGTTATAGAACAGAGATTCATCTTTGCCTGGAATTTGTAGCACCTTCCAGGTGCACCTCCTGTACTTTTACACCCAAAAAAAAGTTTGATAGGACACGGAATGCCATACAAAGTAAAACTTGAGTAATACAGCCGTTACATGTCTTCAATACGTTGGTGCAATAACTAAGACGGGAGCCAATTGATTGAAAGAATGATGGCAATAGCCTATTGTAAACAAGCTCAGCCTGTGTTCCTTCCCATTATGCCTCCGCCTACTCAATTACATCTGTTACCTTCCATCTGAAAACAATGATCTCTAATGATAAAACAAAAAGTGCCACAAAGAATAATATGCATCTCACACAAGACATGCCACCCAATAAAAAAAAGTCGGTCTTCCAATAATCACGATTTTCTCAAGGGTTTCAACCAAATAAGCGAAAGAAGAATTCTTTCCCGCTTAGTACCTGATTGTAATAAGATGGTCTTAAGTCCCCATAAGAAACATTAACCGTTATGACAGCCTCCAATCTTCACCGACATAAACAGCTTGATCACCAAGCTCTTCCTCAATGCGGAGCAACTGCAAGAAACATTTCAAAGTTTAGTCGGACACAGCATCCTTCCCATGTAGTCTAACAGAGACATTTCACACTATGGTTAAACTTTGTTACATTTTGTAGTCTTTGGGACCATTTTGACGTAAAATGTCAGGAATGCTCTCTAAAGACCAAAACTTATCTAGAGGCTGAATCAACAGCTAAGATCTTTGGAATCTAGGGGCTGGCAATTCGTGTTCACACGTCAAATTCAGGTCATAAATTAGTGTCTAGTCATGTCATTGCAAATCATATCTTTGCCAAACAAAATAAAAATTGACAAATTTTGAATCCGTCACTTTCAAATTTTCCAATATCTAGTTTCATAAAAGTGTTAAATCGAGTAAAATCTTGTCAAAATTGCCAATCGCTACATGACCACATGCAACTCACATTTACATCCATTATCTAAACAAAGTAATTATCGATGGCCGTCGGTACTTTAATGGCACTTATATTGGAATTATCAAGAGATGAGAAAGGATCTCAACTACTTAAATGCCTCGTAAAATCCTTAATAAGATCTATTCAAGTAGTATATGAACCACAATAAGAGATGTACGAAGATGTTATCTGGAGCTCCCTCTAACAGTTCAAGAGAGTCTACCTTTCATATTTTTAATAACTCGATATGAGGCTACATGTTTAAAGACTTTGCTACATAAATCCTGCCACCTCCTTCCCAGTTGTAAATGTTTAAGAATTGATGGCTGGCAAGGCTGTTAAAATCAGGAGCTGACTTATGATGGATGGTATGACTGAGTGATCACATCATAAGACCATATCGAGACAAATCCTGCAACCTCCTTCCCAGGTGTAAATGTTTAAGAATTGATGGTTGCCAAGGTTGTTAAAATCAGAAGCTGACTTAGGATGGATGGGACGTCTGAGTGATCACATCATGAGACCATATCGAGATAATAAGATACTCAAAATTCAAAAAGATTATATATGACATAAATAATTAGTTGACATTGACTATGATGTTTCTAGTATGATCACAACTCCATAAAAGTATCATTTTGGAGGCATATGTCTTCACTAAACACAGTAGTATAAGTGAAGCCTATAGTCATATTCTACAAATGTGAAGTTCAGAATATATTCAAATGAAATTAGAGTTGATACTGTTGGTAGGATCGTGTCAGACCTATGATGATATCAATTCGGGTTGGAGCCCTATTAAGATCCTCGAAATTTGGACCATTCTTAAGGTTTCATACAATCATAGGCAATTCAGATCAGGATATTATCAATCACGACAATTAAGATTATAGAAGGACACTGTTGCTTTTGTCAATATGAAGGCAGACCTGGTTGTACTTTGCCAGTCGTTCTCCCCGACAAGGAGCGCCTGCTTTGATGTGACCAGTACCTAGTCCCACAGATAGGTCGGCTATGAAAGTATCTTCAGTTTCTCCACATCTATGTGATGTTACAATTCCCCAATGAGCATCCTTTGCCAGCTTGACCACCTCAATGGCCTCTGTCACTGTTCCAATCTGGTTTACCTATTGGGCATTTTGTACGCCAGGTGAGTCTGAGCCATAGAATTCACACAGAAGCAAAAATTGGGGGTACTTGTGATGGGGACATTTGCTATCAGTGAACAATAGCTTCTTCACTTTACAAGTAGGCCCTATTACATTTTCTTCTGCTCTCTCTTTAGAGTAAACTGTGATATGTAAACGTTTCATATGAATCTCAATGCCAAATAAAGCAGTTAAGTAAAGCGAGAGTCTGATACCTTGATAAGAAAAGCATTACAAGTGGACTCATTTATTGCTCTCTCAAGACGCTTGGGATTTGACATTAACAAGTCATCCCCAACAACCTGAGAAATAAGGGAAAGATATCATTTATTTTACAATCACCACAAAAGAACTGAGGAACAGAAACTTCAAATGAGATTAACTAATGCAATAAAAAGCGTATATCCACCATGATTATTGATGGATCAAAAAGCTCTCCTAAGGAAAAAGGTAACAAGAGAGCACTCCATAGTTAATACTTAATTATCATTTACAAAGGACCTAACTTAACCGATCTGACAGCAGCTCTTTTGCTGTCTTTGCTCTAGGTATTCAGGAATTGGGTTGGAAGGGGTAGAGAATGGTAGCATCTATAGTGTAATATGCGTTACAGTGACAAAAAAGAAAAAGCGTAAGACTGCAGAATTATTCTTCCATGGCAAAAACTGGTCATGGGTAGACTGCCATAGGATGAAGAGATGAAAACAGAGGTGCACCTGGCAAACTCCAAGGCTAGAAAAATACTTGACATGCTCCCAGTCCTCCTTATCAAATGGATCTTCGATTGATACAATCGGATAGTCTAAGATAAAAAAAGAAAAAAAAAGAAAAAAAGAAAGAAGAGTGGAACACATCATGTTTTATGCATGTCAGAGGATCATAAAAATCAAATAAGCAAAATTCATTGTTTGAACTAGACTAGGTACCAGAACAGAGTTCTTTATACAAATCTATCATATCCTCCCCAGATTTGAAATTCTGCCCTGACTTATTTGGAGACTTGAAGTCCAGATCATATTTTGTGCCTGTAGAAAGTAAGTAGAGATATTAGTTTTGTAACAGGAAATTCCTACAAAGCAAAAACTACATAACACACAAAATAGAGATTGTCAAATTCTTCATAGCTTTTTTGGACATGACATGTGTTATATATCCCCATTATATGGTAACTGAATACTCCAATTAAATGCGCTGACACAGATTCTGCGTGAACTATCATCAAGACATCATGCAAGAATTCCAAACACAGTTTCAACCAAACAGCACATTGTCTTTCATAATTTGACACCACACTTTGACAAAAGTACTTCAGAACATTGAAATTGTTACCTATGCAAAAATTGGAAGCAGCAACATCGATAGCTATCTTTATTCTCTCGATATAGCCCGTTCTGCTGATAGCCTCTTTAACCAGATCCAGGGCTTCTCTAAGGCTGCCAAGTACCATAACATGTCAATAAGTAAATCAAAATGAATATTTTTTATACTTTTCAGGGTTGATGTCAGTTGGATGGACCCCCCTACCTATTGAATATGCTGCTGTATCATTGTTAAAACATTCTTCATATAAAAAATGAGTAACAACTAGACACAGCTTGAACAATATTCATCCTCTATCCTTCATGTTGTTTTGTGTCTATTTTTGCATATAAAATGTGTGACAAAGATAAGTATGCAACCTGGACACATTTGGAGCAAAGCCACCATCTTCACCCACATTGCATCCCTGTGCACCATGTTTCTCCGTAATAACAGCCTGCCTTTTTGTTAACAAAACATTAACATCAGTGACAGTCTATACATACACATGGACATTAGTATAGAATAGTGTTTCCCTGGATTAAGAGGCTAACTAGACACAGGATAGTAAAGCAGGTGGGACATATAGAATGAACCACAGTAGAATAGCTAATAATGGATTTTTGAGAATGATAAAAGGAAGTGTTTAGAACACCATCAGATAAAGTTCAGAAACAGATCTTTATGTGTTTAGATGAAAAAAATAATTAATGAGTCATAGATGTTTTTTAAGTACAATGCAGAAACTGAATGATCAAATTCAAAGTACACCTTTAAGTGATGATAGGTTTCAGAACCCATTTGTAAAGCCTCCTCAAATCTGGAGGCTCCAATTGGTAGAATCATGATTTCCTGCCAACATTTACAGCCAACCATGAGTAAATTCAACAGATTATTCATAGGTCCATAAAAAGCTAAACAATCCGCAGGCACGCAAACAAGCTGATATACATTAGAGCCACAGAAACACAGACACGCCTGGGAGAAAGAGCATACCTGAATGGCGAGGGTGTTTCCCGCATGTTTTCCACCACTTATAACAGTGAAGGAAGGTACTGGAAGAGTCAGATGGGGCTTACCAGCAAGATCAGCAATGTGCTTATAAAGGGGAACCTGCACAGAAGGGACATAGAATGAAGATATTTATGCTGATAGAAATGGAGAAACGTCTTCTTTAATTCCACACGAAAATATACATGCCTCCTTTTCAGCAGCACCAGCTTTGCAAGCAGCAATTGACACAGCCAATATTGCATTAGCTCCCAGCTCACCCTACAAGATGATTTCTATCAGACCATGTCTTATTCAAGGACATGAAGAGCATCCCTAATTTTTTCACATGAACCATAAGGCAACAACTCCAAAGAACTATTATAGTCCAACAAAGGAAAAGTTAGGATGGATAGTCTCATATTATTCAATTAAGACATTGTTTTGCTGTCTGTGACAGTAGAAAGGTTACTTACAAACCATAAATTTTCCAAGGTATGAGCCCAAATCACTCTCAAGTAGTAACATCACCAGCTATCATTTATGTTGGTCCAAACATGTGCTATCTTAGAATCCATCGCAAAAATCAACTATGCACGACTACTCATAATGGAAGAATTGAACAAGTCCAATGTCTTACCGACACATGACAAGGTTCTTAAAAGACAATTTCTTACACACCAATGTGAAGGCTGGCAAACCATGCACAAAGCTCCAGCATCATAAATATCCCAGGCAGTGTATTTGAAAAGAGATGATCGTAATATCTCTGGATGCAAAATGCACCTTTGATAATAAAGATCTCATGACAATAATCGCATCAAAGAATTGTTCTCCTTCAGGCAACTCCGAGAAAACAATCAATCCCTCATCAAAAAGCAGGTACCTTCTTCTCTGTTTTGTCCAGGTCTATCATGGCCTGATCAATCTGAGCCTGAAGAATAGGATCCATCCCTATCAGCGCTTCGGAGATTTTCTCGTTGATATTCCTAACAGCTCTCTTCACGCTATTTCCAAGATACACTCCCTTGTCCCCGTCCCGCAATTCCACGGCCTCGTACCTACAGCCATCGCCAGACAAGCCATCACACCTCATGATCGAACCGACAGATTGCGTCGGTACTTCATATGGATTACATGAGCGAACTTGTACAACCACCAGCAATTCTACCGCCGCTTCAAATTCAAACACACCAATCCATCTTATTCAGAAGAAAGCGAGAAAGAGTGAGAAACCTCACATTCCGGTTTGGTCGCCGCTCGGAGCCGACGCGCGAAACATCCCTTTGTTGGTGTACAAGTCCACTTCGACAGTAGGAACGCCCCTGCTGTCCAGTATCTGCCTGGCTTTGATCTTCGTTATGACCGACGGGACCGCCTTCCTCATGTGATTGGACTGCGAAACGAAATCATCCAGTGGAAACAACGACAGCGCATCAGCTGAGGACCACCTCTCGCGGAAGCGCGAGACTATTTTAGCTAGCTCAAGAACCGCACGGCTTTCCGTAATCGACGCCGGCGGAACCTTTCTCCCGCATTTTCTCGGGAAACGAGCGGGAAAAAGATCTTCGGGGAAGAGGAGAGGAGAAGAAGAGGAAGAAGAGGAAGATGATGATGAGGAGGAGGAGGTCTTACGATGAAGAGGACGGGATCGGGAGTCTTGGCCCTAACCGCGGCATTGACGGCGTCTTCGATTTTGCGTGACAGCATGTGCTTGTCCAGATACTCCTGCACTGACATCGTTCCTGAGTTCGTTCTTTCTCCTGCTCGCTCGCTCGCTGGCTGCGGATCGATGCTCTCCGGAAGCACGATCGAGCAGAAGAGTTCTTCGTCGCTCGACTCGACCTCCAAGCGCCAGGAACCTCCTCTGTTTCTCTGATTTTTTTTTTTTCCTCGCTTTGCTCGGAAATGGGTCTGGTCGGCCCAAGGCCCGAGTGAGAGACCGGAAAATTGGATCCGTCTACTAGGCCCAAATGAAGTGATACCGTTCACTATCTCGCTAGTGTGATTTTAATTTTCTCGAACCTGCAGCTCCATATCGAGATCTTGATTAACATTGTCGCTAAATTTTTTGGTTCGTCATGTATATATTCATTGAATAAGTGATGCTCCAATGGTTCTTACTTCATTTTTATTTTTTGTAATTCCTATGATGCAACTAGAGCTCCATGTATCCAATCACAATCTTATAATAAGAACAAAACAAGTATTCTCCTATTCTGATTTTCCTAGAATTTCTGATAGCAGTATCGAGATATTGACAAGTTCTTTGCCCCCATGAGAATGGAACGACAGAAGTCTCGAGAATTCAAGAGAATGTTACAATGAGCATGTATTGTAATTTCCTTCAATCATTGGCCTTTTATTTTGCTTAATCTCGGTGTTATCTCAATTTTATAGGATGTCCATGCAGAGAATTTGGCCAATAGTATTGTGAGTTCCTAAAGTGTCTTCTCAAGATGTGTACCACGAGTAGAGCACATTACATGATTCAATGTCTTGGCCATTGTGTTTGAGCAAATAGGGCCACTAATTCGTTTGTTTGGAAAGAAAGTTTTTCTTATGTTTCGGTTCACTAGCTAAAAGGGTCACGTCTACATGATACTTTCCCGTCTACTCTTGCGGGGACTTTGTAAGAACGAATGTGTTTTTTTTTTTTGGTGCTCGTCCTTTTCTTTCTATGTTTAACAGTCGGATTAATTACCTTGACGGCCCACTGGATACAGACATTCCATCGTTAGGCATTGCTTCTATTGATAGCTTCATGTCTGCACTGAATGTTCTTTGGTCGAAAACTCGATGCCATCAAATCAGAAACTCGATGTACAACCACCGTTAGGGAAGTAAATTGGGCCGAGACACGGGCACATAACTAAGCGTATTCATCATTAGAAACAAGATTAGGGCTCGGAGCCTCCGATTAAGACTAACTCGAAAGGCCCTCTGAGATGCAAAAGACAAGCTTCACGCCACCGATAGTCCCATGTAATCCAGATGATAAGATGCCTAAGCTATACCTCAATAAAGCATATTAAGCACAACAACATACTCGCACTCGGTTGTATGTATATATTCATGGTTTTTCCTCTTTTTCCCCCTCTTTAAGATACAACAAAAGCACTAGAGGATCCGGCAAAGTGGCTTATTGATCCCATCAGTCCCTTCGAGGCACCAAAATGTCGTATCCTATACACACCTGGAGTAGCAGATTCAGGTATTCTCCATTCTATGGTGGCCATGCTTCGAGTGCTCAGTTTTGAAGGTCTAGACCATTTGAACCGAAGGCAGAAATCGTCATCATCGTAAGCTGGAACCCAAGTATCTTTTCCTTGGAGCGCCTCCACAAGTGCAAATGTACCTTCAGTCATCAGGTCATTCCTCGGGCAAGCAGACCAGAAGACCACCGACACCATGCCACCTCTCTTGAAAGTAGAGTTCTTGGGCACATCAGATTTGACATCCCCAAAGTTCACGCCAGCTGGTGTTGCATCCATCACAACTGGCGTGAGTAAGCTTATCTGTCTTTCTAGAAGATCCGGGGGCTGTGGACCTGGTTGAACAGGTTTGCCGCTTAACATAGCACTTGCAAGTTTCTTGAACTCTTGGATATATGCACTGAGAGTGTGAGGACCATACAGTGTGGAGGCACCCTGAAAGCACCATTGAGCAGATATTTCATAAGCTGAAAAATCTCAGTTATTTTGGTAGGCTGCTTCAATATTGCCAGTCACTTGTATAAACTTAGGGAAACAACCTCTGGATGTGGAAATCATGCCTTTTTTGGTAGCCACTGTGCATGGAAATCATTCCCCAAAATTTTTTTTTTAGTGCCACAATTTTCAGTGAGTCAATGAGCATACCTTTTGCAAACTCAAACAATCGTCATTGTTATAAAATTTGCCTTCCCTGAACTTTGTTTATTTTGGTATAACAAATCATGCCTGCATGATGGTCCGCTCTCTTCATAGAATGCAAGTGTAATTTTCATCATGGAATTGAAATAATACCTCATATCGCTGGATCTGATACTCCTCAAAAGTAGTCACATACTGGGAGTAGGTATTGGTCAACCCTGCTATAACAACATGGACTTTGCTGCTGAATTGTCCTTTACCTCCACTTGTAAGCACTTGCCTTACAGCCTCACGGAGACGCCTCCCAGCCATAGTTGTGAACTCTACAAGAGAGTTGCCATAGGCCGAAGTAATTTGATAAGATACAAAAGATACCATGCATAGATAACATGCATATAACAATACAAGGAAGCTGGTTCAAATGATAGCCAACAGTGGCGGCCCCAAAAATTTTTTGGATCTCAGTATTAATACGCTACCTGAAAAGAAAATATTAAATTTGACCTTTCACAGCTTTGAGTATAAACACTTTTGACTAAGATCATGTCCATCTTCTATTTAATTTGTAAGTTGATATAGATCGATTAAAAGTGGGTTTTGGTCACTTAAGATGACTCTCGAAAGAGTTAGTTGGATACCCCAACTAGAAGTGGTACTTCTACACAAAAGAAAAGGCAAAATTGAGTGACTGGGTATGAGCTAGGTAACTTGTGCCGTACTTTGACTGGCTTCCATGAAGTTAAAATTGAATCATAGATTTATTTCCAACAGTACACTAAAACACATTAATCGGCTTATTATTTTGGTAAACACTGAAACAAGACAGTTTGAAAAAATTTCTCATGATGATAGTGAAATCAGTAAATAAGTACAGGAAAGAAATCGTCCCTTTACTTAAAGAACTTGCTGGACAAGATTGGACAGATCCAAATTAACTTGTTTTTCCAGAACTCTGCCAATAAGTCCAGGAATACTTGGGCTACAATTTAAATGCATTTGACAATCACTCAATTACAAAATCAACCTTAATCTGCGTCAAAATAGCATACTTTCATAAGAAAAGAGAAGGGAGAAAATTACCTCCAGGTACGCTGAGAATGACTAGCTGTCCTATCCTGAACATTTGAATCGGAAGAATTGAAGGCTGCAAAAACCATGAAAGCACTGAAATTGTTATTGCGGTATGAAGCAACTGAAGCTATCTCTCAAGTTCTCCAGGCATCTATATTCATCTGATATAAGTAAATGAGGCAGAAAATTGAAAACCAAGTTATCTTTCCATTCACAAAAATGACGTAGAGCTGAAAATTCCCCATCTCCTTGACATTTGAAATAGAAGACACAGACTAGATTTCATGTAAAATGCCTATCAGTCAACAGCGCAAGTGTCAGAAACAATGCAGCTTGGCAGTACTCATGTGTAGACAGCTTAAGAGATCTAATCTCATTCGGGATGGACTAGGTTCCTAGCCAATACAATGAGGGCATGGAGTGACCATTGAGGCAAAAAGAGTCAGACAAGCTGCAGTTCCTAACAAGCTTCCAGGATGGTGAAGAATATTTCAAGAACAAAATCAAATGTCAGATACATGGAGTATCACCAGGCGATGGATAAGTACTGAAAGTCTATAAGACCCCTGATCCCACATTAGATGGAGAGAGAGCACACAGAGTAATTCATAAATAAAAGCTATCTCCAAATGATCACCACTTGAGTACTAATCCAAGGGCTTCGTCTGTGTGGGGCTAGATCATTTCAGAAAATATTGATGTCAGGTTTCAATTCATCATGCCCCATTTAAGTTTATTTTGCATGTGGTCTTTAAATTATTTTGTGTGTGGCTCTTGTTTGTCCTATTGGCCATATGGTTTCAATCAAATTTGCATATGAGAAGTGGTGTTAAATTCATCCCACATCGTCTGCTACAAGATTTATCATGACCTTATATGCATATACTCTTCTTCCACTACTAACTTAACTTTTTGCGTGGAAATTTCTAACACCTGACAGCTTAAGTTTCTAAGAAAAAAAGTTATCTAACATTATATCAAAACATAGGTCACAAGCTCAAACCCAACACTACCTCTTATCTTTATTTTTCCTGTAGACTGTTCTCAATTATTTCCCTAATGTGGTTATGTCTGAGAACACCATTTTCTATGTAAGGTCCAACTTGTACACAAGAGTGAATATTAAGGTTTTGTTAAACATGCTAGATGAGGAAATATCTGACTTTCAAAAATATTATTTACACATATCACAAGGACAATCGGTGCATTAAAATTGCTAAATTGCCTTATATAGCTGCTTCACAAGTGCTTCAAAGGGACTTTTTAACAAAATCATGGTGCAATATGCATTATGTCTATATACTGACAACTTAAGATTTATGACAAATGGTTGCCTAATAGTTCTGCTGATATAAGAAAGGTATGGTTGAAAGGTTCATGATGCATGCATGGTATACCGCAAGCAAACAATATTAGGTTGTAGCAACTTACCACCCAATCATATGGCTGCTTCATTTCACCGGTATCAAGCAAGATGGGCTTTGGATGCTGACAATCAACTTGTGTCTGGCTTGGATTTTTAAGTAAGTTGCGGACCAGCTTCCAAAAAGGATTTCCCTGACATAGATCATAGAATAGACAATCAACTCCAAAGGATATACAATGTAAATGTATAGGAATACCAATTTAGGGGTTAGAGAATTGCCAATAATCATTACCTGGTCATCCCCTTGCTTAAAATCAAAAGCTCCTGGTCCATCTGTTGTTCCTGCAGCAAATGCAAATCCCATTGAAGCAGGACATGTTTTTACCACTTCCGAACCTCCTCCCTGTTTAGGTATTGTCACCTCAAGCTGGGAAAAATCCAAATATACGTGACGGAAGTCAACCTTCCCCTGCAACTGTTCAGATGCTTTGTTGAAAAGATCCAAAGCCTTTTCAAATTGTTTTTCCCCAATTATACGCGTGCTTTCAAATTCATCTGGGTAGCTGCCACATTGAGGAAAAGGTTCTTACAGTTAATGTTCATATGGTTGCTGGATTTTATACTTTATACCAGATACAGAGAATTGGTATTAATACCCTGGTCCACGGCCATAGCACAACTCGTTCTTCCCACCGCAGGTACTGTGATTGAAGTCACATGGTAAGCCGGTGTCTATGCAGAATGCTCCAAGCACGTTTGGGCTAACATCACCACAGTTCGTTTGACAAAAAGCAGCTATAAATCCAGGTTTCTCAGTCTGCCTTAGAGCACTCCTGACACGTCTAGCAACACTCAGAATCTTGGTTGCTGGTTTACCAGGGGGAGACTGGAATGATGCAGCAAGCTCCAATAATTCATGATCTGCATCAGAAATACATGACTCAGCTCTACCATCCAATTCACTATTTGATGCCGTAAAAAGTAGTGAATCAGAGTCAAGAAGTAGACAGACAACCCAGAATTAATCAGCAGAATGATATTAACAAGCCATCCTCAGAGTTAGATACCATCCAAATATGTTAATGTGTCAAGAAGAGCACTACATTTCCAATAGTTACTTGAATGGCTAAGGTAAAATAGATTATCACTGACAATCCAGTCCTATATTTCTACCTCCGGTAGGAAGCTATTGGATACCTTTGCAAAGCGACAACGAATGGATAACAATGAACAAACAGTTCAGCTATATCATACAAAGCAGTGAGGAACAAATTGCTTACGATTATTATGAACTTCAGGTACAATGTTTGAGACTCTTCGTGGAACTCCGCCATCTTCAAGATCATTGAGATATGACATTTCGACGCCATTCTTGTTAAACCGATCTTCCATAAAACGAGCAGCTGCGCCCTTGTTATCCCCACTAATCAACGAGTTTGTACGACTCATAGAAGTTCCATGAGTAGCAAACCAATTGAAGCTACCAACTGGCCCCCACTCACTATCCACAAACTTCAAAAGCGTCATTTCTTTGTCGACGTCATACTTGTATTTGCTGCGTTCTGCTGCAGGGTTATTGAGGTAACCACTGGGACTGCGATTTACTCCCGCATCCAAAAGTTCCCCTGTTTAGCCATTGGCAAAAACTTGGTAAGATTAGACGAAAAGATGAAGACCTGATAGCAGAAATTGGATTTCTGGATGATGGCAATTCGGCAATTGCCCAGGACAGGCATGTTTCACTAAGTAGGTTGCTTCATGAAGTCAAGATTACCATGTCCTGGTATAAGCCAGACTCTCATTCAAAAGCAGTTATACAAAACCAAAAAGAATGAAGAATTATAGCCTAGGCTTTTGGTTTCATTAACATGATAAACCTCGCAGCCAGAGAAACAGATTTATCATTCCTAGTTGCATATGCACTTGACATGACCAAGCAGGAAAATTAACAGATCCTTAAAGGCAGGCTCAAGCACAAAAACAACATGATCCGACTGAAGAATAAGAGCAGTATCAAGAACACACTATTTTTGCCCATGTAGTACAAAACCACAACAATTTCTAGAAAAGTGTAAAATTAATTCAGGCTGCAAACTTCAGGCTTAGAAAAAAACATAACGGATAAAGCTGTTGAGATTGTATCTCTTACCTTCGTTCACGAAAATTGATCCCGGCCTGAGATTTTCATGAGCTTCTATGATGCTCTTTTCAATACCATCAACAAGGACATCAAATGACTGGCGCACAAATCCAAGAGATGTAACGATATATACAACATATTGGAGGAAGCCACCAGGACCAGCATGCGTATGAATTCCACTGATAGCTACATTACTTTCAGTATACAAGTCACCATACCTGCCAACATGACGACATCCATTCACAAGGCCCTCATTAGATAGCCCCTTTTTGCATATATCAAGGAACAGTTTTTATCTTCACAACATCAGTGGTGTAATTTAATCGAGACTGTACTGATAGAGGTAAAATCATGACAAAAATCCGGATGACGCAGGTGCTACCTCACTTTCAATCTCTCGAGCACCTTGATCGTCACCAATTGAGATGCCATGCAAGCATCGAGATTCACAAACACGACACGCTTCCCTTGCGGTTCTGCCACAATGAATGCCCTCGCTCGGAGCCTGAAGTGAACTCCTGCTGTGACCTGTCCCGTATTCGCATAACCCATCATGTTGACATCAGCAGCAGGACCAGTGATGTCGTAGCTCCCGAGACCTATCAAATAATTGGAATCGGAGCGCACACCCGCACTCCCTTGTAGAAGCAACAGAGAAATCCACAGCCAAGCAGCCATCAGTGGTATCTGGACAGGTAGACTGAAACGACGAGGGCATCCCATCACAGCTCCAGCGGCTAAAATGGTTCGGCTATTCAATTTGCTCTCATTTCCTAGAAAAGGAATCGGAAAGAAAGCTTAAACCATGATCCAACTACTCTTCCAAGCGGAAATTTCAACAACACAAAGCACTCGCAGACTAGGGCGAGCGAGAACAAGAAAACTAGTCCCGAAGTATCTAATGCGACAGTACCGAGTCGGAGTAACAAACGACGATAACCAGCCATTCACCGTAATCTCCAGCGCCATCGATGAACCCGTCTATGCGGAATTTTCGTTCGCAGTGGCAAAGCGACATCGATCGCACCACCTACTTCTCGCAACATAACTCAACGGACAACAAAATATAGAAACAAAATCGACAAACGATCGACCTCGCCTGCGCCGCCCGGTCAACGGAGCTCAGCTAAAGCAACCAGTCCGCAGAACTCTCTCGCGAAAAAAGGAGAGGCGATGCAGGCGAAATCGCCGGAAAGGCGAGGGGGCGGCGGAAGAAGATGCGCAGGGGAACGAACGGAACTCGTACCTTCCGGACGGCCGGCGACTTCGACGGCGGATGATGCGAAAGCCGATGCTTCCGAAGTGGATCCTTGAAGGAGACGAAGAAGAATTCAGAGAGAAAGAGGAGCAGGGGAGTGCGTGGGAGTGGTATGGAGTCAAGGAGAGGGAAAACGAAGCTGCGAAGCCAAGGCAAAATGCCGGTGGGGGAGCCGGTCTTTGTAGCAGCCACGGACCTTTCTCTTTTCTTTTCTTTTTAATATTAATTTTAATTTATTAAATATATATTATTCCTTCCTTTTCAGATTTCTTTAATGTGGAATTTTAAGTCTTCTAATTTGTCGCGGTTGGGGAAGTCTGGAGTCATCCCAGCGCGGTTGACCGGTGGGTGCACGGCACCCGCGACCGCGACGTTTATTTTTGAAGTGGGGAGGAAGGCTCTTCCGTCGCCCGCCCGCCCGCCGGCCCGCCTCGCCATCAGCGACGTCGTCCCAATCTGGTCGTTGAGATGGTGATTCCGGGGGCAGAGCTTCTTGTTGGAGATACAATTTCTTTTGTTGGAGTGATTGAATAAATCAATTTAATTGAAAAATTAAATCATGTATGTTCGTTGTTATAAATAGATTCTTATAAGTAAAAAGGTTCGTGTAAGAACTTATTTTTACGGATTTCCCCGAATCCTCTGTTTCTTCTCCATTCCTGTTGGTTTTGTCTCCTCTTTTACTTCTGTCAAAGCTCTTCCATTCTTGGAATTAATGGTATTACTTCATGGAAATATCAAATTTAATGCGTATTTGGTCGTACCAGCTTTTCATTTTCTCTCCATATTTCCCGTTTTCTGTCCTTTAATTGTGTAAATAGAGGCACGGTATCATTGACCTAGAGATATACTCTATATCATGGATTAGTGTCGTCAATCCTCAGGAACCATTATGATGAATCATAACTATCTTGATTTTAACAATTTTATTTCAATAATTATTTCGATTTAACTAAACGAAAATTCAATACTAATGTCGCACTCGAATGTCTGAAATTTTTTCTTGCCTGCAATTGCGAAGCTCTCCTCATGTAATTGGCATGGACTACAGAATCATAAGATGCTTAATGTAGAGCTAACATCTGTTACAAAGGGCACGCGTGCAATAATGATTCCCGCGATGGCAAAGCAAAAGGACAAAATAATTAAATATGCATTTATTTTGTAGAAAATGAATAATTTTAAAAATATTTTTTATGTAAAAAACGAATGAATATCTTTTAGAAATCATTGTTAAATAATTGACATATTTTTCATTAATCGATTATTTTAAATAATATAAATAATTATTTTTAAGAAATATTTTTAAAAAGGATAATGAAAAATAGATTCACCACGAATGTATTTAGATATAATTTGTTTTTAATAACTGACATATTCTATTTTTTTCTTTTTTTTTTATTGATTAATCAATTATTTTAAATAATATAAATCCCTTCATTATTTTAAAGAAAATATTTTTAAAATTATTTATCTTTTACGAAACAAAAGCAGCGGACTAAGAAATTAATGTGATTGGCGGGTTCCGGATTCTTCTTCCCGTGGGCGGTTTCCAGTTTCTTTCCCGTGATCATGTCGGGGACAAAAGAAGTGTCAAGAACGTAGCGCCATTCCCAGTTCGTTTGTCATGGCCCCGAAGTCACGCAATCTGGGATCACCAATTTTTCCACAGATTCCAATGATTACGCATGTATCGTAGAGATTACAACTGGACATACCCACGCGCATCAACTTGTACGTATTTTAAGCGCGTATAATTACATGAAAAGAGCCAAAAGTTCTGTATGAAATTTTTGTGAGAATTGTGTAAATTACAAGTCTGGTTTATGCACGTTCCTCTGTATTTCCAATTTTTTTGTCCAATTTAACATTTGTCATGTCACCATGAAATTTGTGATATAATAAATATTTTGCTGAGTCGATTTGTGTATTGAATTCTAAGAGATATACTTCAGAGGAGATTTGTTTAATGATGTGTAAACTTATATGGATTTCGTAGATTTTGACAAGTTTGATTTCACTTATTCGTGTTTTCTCTTTTGGGCCATGAATTTTTCTTGTTAGATTCGAATGTCTAAATTGACCATGATGACCTATTGGATCGAGAGATTGATTAAGTTTGACAATAACTCACCTTGATTGTGGGCAATACTGAAAAAGGAACATAATTTTGTAGAATTATAGCTAAGGCTTTCATAAAAATAAAGTTAAGGCTGCGATGAAACACATTTATCTATTTTAATAATCGATCTTAACTAATTTAATCTATTATCTTCCAAAATAATTAAAAAATATTGCATTAGATTTTTCTGTCACTCAAATTAGACAAGATTAATAGAGAATCCTTGATTGGATTTGAAAGGTTGACTAAACTTAGGTGATAACTCACCTTAAATATGGGCAATAGCAAAAAAAGGATCTTAATCACCTAGAATTATAGCTAAGGCTTCCAAAAAAAATAAAGAAGTTAAGATCGTGACAAAATATGTTTGTCTATTTTAATAATTGATCTCAACTAATTTAGTTCACTATTTTTCCAAGTAATTAAAAATTGGAACGTCACATTTTTCCATTACTCAAATCAGATGAGGTTAATAGCAGCATCCAGAAGTACATTCTTGAACAAATTTTAGAATTTAAATGTGCACTCTCGAACAAATTTTAATTGCAAGGCAATACCAAAACAGAAACATAATTTGTAAAATTATAGCTAAGACTTTCATAAAAATAAAGTTAAGATCGTGACAAAATACATTTGTCTTTTTTAATAATCAATCTTAACTAATTTAGTCTGTTATCTTCCGTAATAATTAAAAACTATCATGTTATATTTTTCATTACTCAAATTAGACAAATATATTTGATTAGATTTGAGAGTTTGATAAACTTAGGCAATGACTCACCTAAAAGGAACATAACCACGTATAGTTATAACTAAGACTTCCCAAAAAGAAGAAGCTAAGATTGTGACAAAATATGTTAAGCTCTTTTAATAATCGATCCCATTAATTTAGTTAATTATTTTTTGAAGTAATTAAAAATTGGCAGGTCAGATTTTTCCGTTACTCAAATCAGGAGAGGCTAATAGAAGTATATTTTTTGACAAATTTTATAATTCAAATGTACTATAACCGATATTTTTAAAATTTTATAATGGATTTTCGTGAGTAAGTGTTAGAATTAAAGATGGGCTTATTCTATTTCCCCCCAGAAAAAGGAGGACAGAAATTACATTTTTTTTTCCTTGTAAAATTTTCAATTTCATTTTCCTTTTCCTAAGGAAAAAAAATAAAAATTCGTCCGAGCACTCCCTCGTGCCTTCGGCTTTCCCTAGCTTCGACACTGACAGAACCGCCGGAAGATCAAGAACGCAAGCTCTGATGTCCCAAACCAGCCGCCGCGAGAAGTGACGGCAGCTCTCACGATTCGAGGAAAAGGGGGAACGACAATGGCCGCCGCCCTCGTCGGCAAGAATCCGACCCATCGAACCCTAGACCTGCTGCGACAATCGTTCGGCTTCCTCAGGAACCTCAGCGCCGCCGCCGCTCCGCCGTCGCCTTCTCCGGCGAGCGCTTCTTCCGCTTCGAAGAAGCCGAAGCGGAAGAAGAAGAAGAACCTGTTCGAGGTGGCTCAGTTTCTTCCCAACTGGGGCATTGGGTACCACATGGCCAAGACTCACTGGAGCGGCGTCTCTTACCAGATCACCAAGCTCAATCTCTACAAGGTGGGCTCCTCGACTTGCTGGGGGGGGGATAGATTTTTAGATATATTGCTCCGTTGGTGATTGATCAGTCTTTAGTGGGTCGTGTTTTGTGGTTCTGGGTTCTGAGGGTTTAGGGTTTATGTGATGTGTCTTGGCAGGATGGGAGGCATGGCAAGGCATGGGGCATCGTTCACAAAGAAGGTCAGTTCTGAATTACATGCTTGCGATTTGCGATTTATATTTCAGTGGATGATGATTGAATACTTTAAAAGCTATATGGGGAGGAGAGATTTGACTTGAGCAGAATATGCAATGTGGAATAACTTCAGTGCAGCGCAGACCTGTTAGTTTGAAATTTCGAGCAGCGATGAACTCTTTTTCGTGCACTGTTTGCTTTTGCGTTTCTCTCTGTGATGATTTAAGCATCTGCAGAGGTGACATTTTTCTGCAGCTTCTATTAGTTTCTATGGCTTATCAGTGGTAGAATTTGTCATATATCATGAGGCTGTGAATCCTACTATATCAACTAAAGAAAATATCTATCAGCGGTACCTTAGAAAATATCTGTAATCATTACGATGCCCATCAAAGTCTGACGTTTCCCCCCAGGAGCTGCTTTGCTATATTGTGATAGGAAACCTTTGAATCTCCTATGACCTTCATTGGCATGGTTTTGAATAAACCTGTCTAAGACCATTCCCTGTTCAAGGAGGGAAGTGACAAGCTAATGCAAATCGTTTGCAATTTCCAATGGCACTTGAAAATATGTCAACAAGATTATGCTCTATCATGGAGTTCTTTCGTGTAATCTTATTGACTTCATCGAGTGTATGAGGGAAGTTGGGTGCCCATGTTTTATGCAAGTAATTAACTTATCCCCCTGCAAAAGGCAGGGGTGGTTCTGGGAGAGAAAAGAAAGATGGGGGTTTGCCAATACTGGGGTTGCTCTTTGAATGAAGTTTGTTTGTTGGCTGTTGTTATATGCACATTTGTACTGTTAGGGCTGGTTGATCCCTGAAGACTCTTCCTGTATGTGATCTCTATGTACTGGAAACTTGTTAGAAATGCGCCTCTCATTTAGTGAACTTGTCGAGGCAACAATAACTGCTGAAAGCTTCTCTTGCGATTCCTCCTCCTCTTGAACCTTAAATCGTCTGATATAATGTTTGGGCTTTACTTCTCTTGTGATTCCTCCTCCTCTTGACCTTCATTTGTCTGATATGATGTTTGGGCTTTACTTCACTCAGGGTTGCCAGCTGCCGATGCTCCAAAGAAAATAAGTGGTGTTCACAAGCGCTGTTGGAGGTATATTCCTAATCTGGGAAGTACATCTGGTAGCCTGCCAAGCTCAACAAAGCCAACGGAGACTCCACAAGCTGAAGCTCAAGCAGCTTGATATTTGTTTGTTTAGATTTCACTGAAATGAAGCTTTTAGGAGTCTTTGGGCTTCAACTTTACTGTATTTGATTAGTTCTTGGTGACGGTAGTCGAGATAAGCACCTGTATTCCTGCTGAGAACTTTCACCAAATATGTGATAATTTTTCTCTCATTCCATTTGGTACGGACCTTGAATTGGAAACGTAGGTATGCAGATGAAAACATGCCACCGGTTATCTTACTTCCACTCGTCGTGGCTTCTAGATAATAATTTAACTGGCTACGGAAGAGAGTTATGGCCAATGCAAATGTGGTTTGGCGTTGCCATCACCACTGAAAACACATGC
Organism: Angophora floribunda; assembly: GCA_014182895.1. Classification (NCBI taxonomy): domain Eukaryota; kingdom Viridiplantae; phylum Streptophyta; class Magnoliopsida; order Myrtales; family Myrtaceae; genus Angophora; species Angophora floribunda. Next base: position 18,618,294 of record CM024714.1, read on the forward strand.
GAGGCTGCTTTTTTCGGTTCATGGGTAGCCTATACAAAGCATGGTGATCTGCATAATATTAACTTATTATTTATCCCTGTCGTGAAGTCCTAAGATTCAAAACTTTAACTCATCTTTCTTGAAGTCTCCTCGTTTGAAGAAGGGGATTACTAAGCCCGGTGGAGAACAATATGGGAGGTGTAGACATTCCCCATATTTGTGCATGCCTTATGAGCTGAAGCACCGTATTTGTCCACCGGAACGTGATAAATCTAACATAGTATCCCCTCCTTTGAGCATCAACTCAAGTGGAACGGTCCTTACTCATCTTCTTATATAACAATATTCAGGGTCTAGCTCCGGCTTGAACCTCGGCGCCCATATTAATATCTGGATGGCAGTTTATGAGAGCCCCATTGCGCAATGTGCGGAACATGAATGCTATTTTGACAAAACGGACTTGCCACTTTATAGAGTCTTGGAACGAATCCTGCGAAACTCTTTTTGGCAGGGGTTGAGCACGGACAACACTCATGCCGGGAACCTGTGTCTCAACAGTCGAAGAAGAAAACAATGCTGTCAACGAACCTAATCGTGCGTAATGCCTGATTTAATTTTTACTCGTGATACGAGATTCCCTTCAGCTGTCAGCACTGCTGTCATTACCCTCATTGACTGCAAGTGGAACTACCGAAATACGATGATTCCAAATAAGAGACGATCTTGATGATTCAATTTGTGTCCCGGCGAAATTGGGAGAATTACCATCAGGCAAAAGGAAAAAAAATCACGAACCGGGAAAAACTGTATGAAAATCAATAGTCGACCAATGTAGAACCGTAGTAAGTTAAATGTGTTTCTCTTCACCAATCGTAAAAGGAACGAGGAATTGATGGATGGAAGTAGGGGTCCAAGTTTATTGCCTTTCAAGATAATCTTGTGTCATGCTAGGGGCGGCATAGCCAACACCTGAAACACGATCCAACGCAATCACAAACGTAGATTTTTGATAAACTTATAAATGACATGAATCAGCACAGATTCAAAATAGATTGAATTCTTCGCACCTTGAGTGAATATAATAATGTTTTGCGATGATATAAATACATAACTTAAATTTGACAAGTAAACGCAGGATCACCAGACCCTCAATAGTCAAAGATTGGAGCTTGCAAAGTAAAGCTATCACTCCATGATGGGACGAGGTATTAGTTTGAGTACCCTATTTCATGAGTTGTGTTAACGTCAAAACATTAACAAACAACATCAAGTGCGATGAATATTGCACAAAATACTTGCTTGAGGGAAAATAGACAGCCATTGTATCACATTATTGAGGAACAGTGATAGATCCACCATCAAGAAGCACTGCAAATTCATAGCGGAAAGACGTTCTATAATCTTCAGAGAACCATTCCAAATGGATTTCCTACCATGAATAATTGATTTACGAAGAGCAAACTGCACGGTTTTCAGAGTTACACTTGAAGGGAAATAATGTGGATCAGCAACACAGCTATCTTCAGCTCATGTTATTATTGATAATATCTTTCGGCCTTTCCCATTTTCAGTACCAGAAGTATTAGGTATATTCCACCTCTACAAGCATCAGATAAATCTTATCTTATGAAGCAAAGGAAGCTGAGTATGTGGCAATTTTGGAGGCAATCTGTGCTCAGTCCGCTCAGCTCACAATAACCCCGTTTAAGAGATTGTATTGCTCTCCTCTGCTCTTGCTTTCCTTGTCTTTAGTAATCAATGGTAGGGATGGTGAATGTGTAGCTGATCTATCAGGCATTTCTGTGAGAGAGAAACCACAACGGATTATTAGAGCATTCTGTATAAAGGAAGCCACATTTGTTATGCAAGTGTCAGAAAGATTAACAGGTGATCCATATTCATCAACTCCATGAATAAGTATCACCAATCAGTAACATATCCACTCTTACAGTGAAAATCGCATGTAAAAATGATAACCTACCTGGCAATTTCCTGTCAATACAAAACACAACCAGATTCACAGTATACCTGCATGGCAAATAGACAACTCTTAGTCCATAATTCCACTAGTTTCCAAAAAAATCCACAAACATCCAAATAGAATTGTTGTTACCATGCAACAACAATGTCCACTGTATAATGCTTGCGAGATGCTATAATTAGCAGGCTCTGAACTACCGCAAGTAACCAAGCAAACTGCTTGATAAACCTACCAGCAAACATAAGCACATTACCAACAAATAAAGGAGCAGTCATGGAAGTAAGGCCACCCATTAAGCCTGATGACTTGTGTCCATCCAACTACAGCAATTAGGGGCCTGGGAAAAGGACTATTTCACTTGAGAAATCACATGCATTCTGTAATGGACTACCTCTTTGTGCCATGCTTCTGATATGTGTTAACAAACACTAATGTAAAGATCATGTGTGATGAAAAAATCAAGTCACCACAGCCATAGAGAATCCCTCGTGGAACTGCGGACAAAAAACAAATCACATGAGCATCGATGCATATAATATCAATGTGAGGAAGTAGATTTATATTATACTATGTAATGCTCACAGTTTATTAAGACCACTTCAAGCACACTTCTTGGAGGTGGTAACGTGGCAAGTTCTGAACCCTGAAGAAACCAATCCATTTTATTGCAATCATGAGGAAAGGAATCACTAAGGACCAAAAGTAACAATTCCAAGTATCAAATAGAAAGATCACTGTATCCTACCTCACGGCAATGGTAGTTTGGACCGGGTAACTGAGTTGAATAGAATGTAACAATCCGGAGAACTTGAGAAGCCTAGAAAATTAAGGTGGACCTAAAGAAATTGTTAAGCAGATAGAGAAGTATACAGTATAATCCTTGGATCAAACCAGCAGTGACGCAAGGATGCAATTAAAAATATATACGAATAAGGCAGCAACTAAACATGCAACAGAGGTATCGTAGACAACTGTCTACTATGAACCCGATTGGATCATTCTACTCACAGGTCAATAGCAGGTGATGAGTGGGCTTACACACTGACATGGTGACGGGGCTCTTGCCACTATGCCATTCTAAGGGATTATTATCAGGATGGCTTAATATAGGCACGACCCATCAAAGAGGAAGTGTGTGACACACTAAAGTCTAAACTATCCCCTTTTCACTGGATGCCATTTTACAGCATCTCAAGAGATCCATTACAATGCGAATGATGACACTAAAATAATCAATGAGTGGAACCTACCTAAGAGTAACTTCACTAGAAAGTCCATTCTTCATGTCCAAGTCACTAAAATGGCACTTTGGAAGATGAAAGAAGCAGCTAATGCTTTTCCAAACATATTCCTAACCAACTTGACAAACCTCACCACTCAACCAAGCAGAAGCAAGTCACCTTGAATGACGTGCACTTGCTAAGCATGTCTATATGAGTAGAAAAAAAATGTATGAAAGCAAAGAAGACTGAAAGTGGTGAATTTACTCATCAATATAAAAAAAGAAAAATTGAATGTAGTTGTGCAATTTCAGATCAGATATTGCCATATCTTTTTTTGGCCAAAAGATATCCCCATAGATTAAGCGATCAACTTTTTCCTTTGTCTTTTTTTATGCTGGGAAAAAATGTGGGCTATGTATTGAAAGGTTCACTGAAAATTGATATAGCAAGATGCAGCATGTAAATTTTCTTGCCTAGAGCAATTTTCCATTAAGTGACTGTTCCCCACAAGAATCAGTATTGAAAGTTGCTATACAAACCCTGAAGCCTCGGGAATTCATTCACAAACTCGCAGAATTATTAAAACAACATGAAGCTACATAAGTTTCAGAAACATAGATTATACTTACAACTAAATAAGCAAGAACCCTGCACCATATCAGGACTGTATAAATTTTCTTGTTCTGGTATATGAATGGGTGAAAAGTCCACTGTGACAAAAAAAGGTTTCCGTTAGTCAAAAACCAGAGTAAAGAAATTGCTAAAGGAAAAGGACTATTAACATGGAATAGAAATTACATGAGTTCTCTAATTAATGCTTGGAAAATAAGTAACAACAACAACAGTCGAGTATAATCATGTCACATAACAGATAACAGTCACAACAGTAGTGGAGTTTTATAATTATGTCATGTGACAAATAATGGTATAAGACCATGATGGTGAAGTAAGTTATAATTGTGCCATGTAACAAATAATGGTATATGACCATGATGGTTGAGTAAGTGAAATATATAATTTTTCTACTATAAAAGATTAAAGCCTTAGACAAGGGAAGAACTAATGCTGCCATGCATGACTTCAGAGTGAATTATTCTTTCGCCTATCACTACAGCCATTTTTATTTTTTGGCCCAATCTACAGCCAATTGAGTTACCTATAAATGATGCCTTTCATTTCCTCGTACATATACAATAACCAGCCTTTGGGACATTATCTAATTTAAGTAATAAAAAAGAGATTCAGCAATAAATGTAGAATTAGTACCAGAAAAACAAAGTTATATTTTAACACATCCTCAATGATATAAGTGAAGCATACAAGAAAATCACAAGAAAATCTTAAGTTGCAATTTCAGATTTATTCGTCAACCAATGAAAATTTTTTAAAAGAATTCTCAGGAGCCCATTGATTATTTTGCACAGATCTACATCTGCTTGGTGGAAAAAAGAACATCCGTCTAAATTAAGTTTGTAACAGCCCAGATGCACAATAACTTCTTGGGTTATTGAGAAGCCAGGCAGATGCCACCTACAGCAGGATCACTGTGTCAAATCATAGTATATACTTGTGAAAGTACATTAAAAGTAGGAGTAGGATAGTTTTCTGATCACTGAAAGAGAGGAGCACTTATTTCTAACTTCTAGATGATATGGAATGATAGAACTGCAATCATGAGATATGATTCCTCACAGCTTTTAAAAAACTTTAAAATCTTACCAAAGCAAATGAACAGAACATGCAGGTAAACACAGCCTCACTGAAATGACCTTTTTCTCGACCAAGTTCCTACAATGTCATGACGTGAGAACAATCAGAACAAATCAACTTTTTCCAAAGACTGCAGTCTAGATCCAAATGAAAAAAAAAAAACAAAAAACGTATGCTTACAGGAATAAGAAGAAAACCAATGTCCTGAAGTATTGGGCCTGGACGATGCAAGTAGTGAACCCCTCTGGCAGCCAATCCATGAATGTACTGTTGATTACAGCACAGCAATCCAGCATAATTCACATGATTCTCAAAAAATCATTATTTTAATAAAAAGATACAAGTGCATACAGTCGCTTAAGACACGCTCTTACACACAAAAAGAACTTCCGTGAAACAATCAAAGAAATATAAATTCCCAAGTGAACAGCAGAGGATGCAGAAATGTTACCAAAGCAGCTATTAGAGAGTTAATACTGCTTACGCTTCATTGAAGTCCATCACCTTCCAAACATACCAGAACCAATAAACCACCAAAATACAGCGGACTGGAGAACAGAGATATCGACAGGAACAAATTTGGCTGATATCGATATATACACTCCCAACGGATTACCAAAAACTTTTCATTTTCGTGATCACCCAAGGAAACCAATATAACTGTCTGAACCTCTAAACACAGACCTATCAAGCTTTAATTCAATACATAAGCAAAGCAGCACAAAAAAATCAAATGAAGGAGCAAAAGCGAAAAACTCAACCATCATTTATTCGAACCTAATTTATTAGTTTGTCGCATTAAGTCGAGGTTGATTTTCGAACAAGACGTAATTAACTACTTTCTGAGGACAAGGACAGGAGGCAAAACCTGGAAAATAAGTCCACCGAGAATGTACTTCCAGTTCTCGGCAAGCAGCGAAATCTCTACCGACACCTCCGCGCAAATCTTCCTCCATAACTTCACGCCAAAAACGACGCACGCTCAAAAACCACAGAGCAGACCGAAGGAGAAAAGCGCACCTACGGATATCGAAGAATCGAGAATCCAGACAGGTTACCTTAGAAGCCTCGCGGCGAACATAGAGCGGCATTTCTCAACGGCTAGGCTAGAGCTCGACATCGATCATCGTAAAACTCTCGATCCCGTCGTCAAGATCCCCAAGCGCCCTCAGGAGCCAGCCGGCCCGCCCGGCGAAATCGGATATCTGTCTACAACCGCCGGAGCATCGCAACCGGCGAGATCGCTATCGAGGATTGAACCGCCGCCGCCGCCGTCGCCGCCTTTCAGTTCCGATCGAGCGCCGGCCGAGAGGGAAGTGGGGTGGGGTTTGACCGGAAGAAGGGAGAAAGGGCAGAATCTAGAGACTAGGGAGTGATATTATTTTTTCTCTTTCTCCCCCTCTGCTTTCGGTTGCGCGGAAAGCTGCTTTTGAAAACGTCGCCGGACGAAGATGACGCGACAGAGAGAGAAAGGGACAGGAAGGGAGGGAGAGAGTAGTTGTTATCATTTTCGGGATGGGAGGGGGCTTGACTTCTGACGACGACGACACCCGAGGGCGGGGCGGGGCGGGGGGGCCATCATCCGATGCTTCGCGACCCTCCCCGATCGATTTCGATGGCCGTCCGTTTCGCCCTCGCTGTTCTCGGAGGGGGAATCGTCGCCTTTCGCTCGAAAGTCTCGAGTGGGCCCCCCCCCGGGTGGGATGGATCGACGTCGCTCGCGCTCGCTCGGGGGCTTTTGGGGTTTTTCGATTTAATTTTATATTAAGTGGGCCGCCATGAGCGAGACTGCGCGAGTTGTGCACCGTACATTAGTTTTTGTTAATCTTAAACCTTAATGTATTCGAAATGGGAACGGAGGCAGAGATCGGATGACTTTTTCGAGGATTAAGAATTAAAAAGGGGTTATCGGGACGGGCAGCTTTTAGACTTGAAATCTATAACCCACCACGTTAGAATATTAGAATAGGATAAAAATTGATGTCAACTTGATTCGATTCCGATAATTTATTTAGGAGCTTCGTGATGAGTAAGTTTTAAATTTGAAACTTAAGACTTACTCTTTCAAAACCTTGAAATTGGACCAAAATTGATCAGTTAGGATCGACTTGGTTGATTCAAAGTCTATCTAGGAACTTCATGATGGGCAAATTCTAGACTTGAAATTTAAGACTTAACCAATCGAAACTTTAGAATCGATCAAGCTTCATGATTAATAAATTCTAGAATTTGAAATTTAAGACCTACCTATCCGATCGGTTAGGATCCACCCAGTCCAATGCCATGGTGTACCTTGAACCAATGCTCACAATTAGGAGGGCAACAAAAAACTTCAAAAAATGTCTTCATCAAAGGTTAGCCACTTTAGTTTACTAAATCCTTACTTACGAGAATTACCCGTCGAACATACGCTTGATGCGAGATCCGACAACACCCCCGATCAGTTATCATCTTTTAACCGGAGACTTTAGAGACCGGCAGACAGACCCCCCAGTCAAAAGAGATTCACTAGGAAATATGCACACTTACATTATGGAGTGAAGTAATATAGGAACAGTTCTATGACTACAGATGATATTGATATCATTGCCAGAACAAGGAGCGAGAAGTTTGAGGTTTTGCCTATAGAAAGAAGTTCCGACCAGGCTCACAAGGTCGACTATACTCCAGTATATTCTGTAGCCGCGACAGTAGTCTGCAAGGATCCTGCTAAGCTCTCCCGACAGGAGAAAGAGGAGGATAAGCAACATACTTTGCCGAACCGTCCTGTGTGATGTGATTAGGAGGCCGAGTGCCGCCCTCACAGGTCGACATAGTTTTGCCAAGTGGCTTTTCTCGGGCCGCACTATGTGTTTCCAAGCGCTCGATCAATTTTCTACTGTCCAAGACTGCAATGCATGTGGAAAAAGCTTGTAACACTGTGAGGGACGAACTGAACTCGACTGAGAATATGTTATCCTTGAATGGAGCCAAAATAAAGGCAGGCTGGTTTTCCTGTGTATCCACCTGCAAATAAGGATTGATCGTCAAAGTTATTGAACAATTGATTTTACCAGCAAGACAGATGAATATTCAGGCCCAAAACAGAAAGAGTACCTGAGACTGAGAGAAAAGGGCAAATTGGTCAGACGAGTTCGATGAGCTCGAGTTCTTGCAGGGATGACCATGAGTGCCTAATATTTTAAGTTCACAACCCATATCCCAACCCCCACAATCACAAGAGCCACCCGATTTCCACCTCTCGACGAGCGATGAAGGTCCTCCATTACTTGGTAGACTATGGACACCGCTTGGAAGTATCACCGTCGCGCTAATGGGCACTTCATTAATGAGGGGACTCCGATCACCTGGATTTTCTCCGTTAGCAGAATTAGATAGCCGGTTCTTGAAGGAATCAATTGACTCAAGCTCTGATAAGCTGTTGCGGGTATTATTTTCAGGCCCGTCTTGAGCTGAACCTTTTTCCATTGGCCTTGGGATCTGTGCAATGATAGCTGCAAGCTCATCCTTCGGCTGGAATTCTGTTGTTTGTTGATCTTGCTGTCTGGTGTCCACAGCAAGCAATACATACTCCAGAGAGCCATATTGATGTGTAGAAACGCCTGATTTCAAATTTAAGAAGCACAATCCAGAAACCTTCATCTGAGCAACAACATTAGGGGTGTAACCCTGGCCTTTGCCCCTATTTCCTTGACTAATCCAACTTCCACTCTTTTTTCTGGCTTCACGAATTGTGAAAAATGTATACATCCAGCTGGATTTATCTGCTTGCGGAGAACTGCATTCCTTCATCGTGGCTGCAAGAATATCACTGTCATTGTCAACAGCAAATGAGAACAAAGGAAGGCCATTTTTATACGCAACCCGAAGAAGAGCTTGCACCGACGATGATCCTTGCTTCTTGTTTAAATGGGAGTTACGGACATCAATTGATTTGCAACTAGACAAATCCAACTTCATTTTTGCTGGTTGTCCAGTCAGAGGATCTGATTGACTATTTAATGATGTGCACAGTTTATCCATGGAAACTGAATGTTCCTGCAATGGATCACTGCAGTGATGGATAATTGATGATTTTGGCTTCAGTATTGGGTCCAGCAACCTTCTCAAAGGGCTGGACCTGGATCTTCCAGCAGAATTAGACTTGTCAGCACGTGGATTGTCTGGGCAATTAGAGGATTCAGCATTTTCTGGAATGAACTTGGCAGAAGCATGTTTGGCATCCAATTTTCCTGAGGTCAAACCCTCTTTTGACCCAGAATTTTTCACTATTTTGCCCATACCAATGCTCAATCTGCGAAAAGGTGAAGTGCTTCTTGCCTTTTCAGTTGTTACATTGCCTACTTTTGGTTCTGATCCCCTTGCTGCATCTGAAACCATTGGCTTGATGCTTGGGATTTTCTTATCTGAATTTCCTACTCTAGGTGTATAAGGAACTCCAGCTGACCGTTCGGGTTGACAGGACACATCTGATGGAAACTTTGAACTCCTTGCATCCATGGAGCTAGGCCTTTTCATTCGTAATTGGTTGTTACATTCATATTCGAGAGGTAGGGGGCAAGTGCAAGAATGCTGCACGTCTGAATGGAGTCTTGCATGATGAGTTTCCCTGGATCTTTCCAGACTACCTCTTCCACTTGCCTCTGATAATTTCTTGTTGGAGTGTGTTCTCGACTTTACAAGCTTGGATCCTTCAGGATTAGCACGATTTGGAACATCTTTGGGCATGAGGAGAACCACCCTATTGGGCCTTTCTGTTAATTCTGGCTCAAAGACACCAGAGTTCGACTCTTGGGTCTTCTCAGATCTCTTCACAAAATCACATTCTGCCTTCTCAGTGGAACAGGATCCCAACTCAGCACTTCTGAAGCATGGCAGAGTTTCCGCTTTCTGAATGGGCTCAGGGTCAAACCTGCCCTTTTTATGCTCCATCTTTTCCCCTAAATGGATTTGAACTGTTCTGTTGACTTCATGCTGCACCTGCCTGTAGTCATTCTCATGGACATCTTTCAGATCTTTACACTTACTGACATCCTCTCTTGAAGGCCTTGCAGATTGCATATCCATATTTTTGGGAGAAGATAGCAGCTGAGATTGAAGCGTGGAGCGGGGTATTCTCTGGTGTACAGGGGAGCAACTACGACCTCTGCTGGAATGGCTGGACGATCCCTCCACTGAGAATGAAGAGGAGGTGCTACTACTAGACGTGGAATACCTGCCATTTCTGGGCAAAGACAGTTTGTGGCTATGCTGCCATTTTTCTAGACGTCGCCAGTCAAGAACTCCAACACTAAAAGCTGTCTCCTGGACATTTTTCCCCCTCTCAAGAAAAGCTGGCAACTTCGACATGTACTTAACCAGCTCATCATCCTTGGTTGTACATCTTCTGATTCTGGCGTTCTGTTTATCCTCCAAAGGATAAGTTGGTTCATCTTCTACACCATTCGTGATTTCATGATGGAAATCAGCATATGGCAAATTAGCATCTACTTGGAACCTTTCCTGCAGATTCATACTGCGATAAGCATAAGTCTTCCCATTTTCTGTCTTGGGTGCTTTCTCAACTCCTGAACTCTTGCTGAGCTCCAAGCATTCCATACTTTTAAGGATTTGCTTATCTAAGACAGCATGATACTTTTGCACCTCAGTTGCACACTATTTATCCCTTTCACCAAGCCACCGCTGAATTTTTCAATCTTTTAAACCTCAATGCCCAGAACGACATAGCTCACAAATGTCCCCAGTGACATTAACTGCAAACCATAGGTAGATTAAACTCAGTAAATTGGGAGTCTACAGTCTGATAAATGATAACAGTAGTAGAACAGATAAGCAGCTAGCATATTATGAGAGACAGGGCGCATGGCATGCAAGTTTATTGTTTCATAAAAGATAAGGCATTCCATGTATAAAACGAACAACTGGTAGTGGCAAAGAAGATATCTGACAAGATAACAACCAAGTGGTCGAGGGAGAGTTAAGGGGCATATTCAGACACCATTAAGGCAATGGAGCAGCCATTCCACAAACAAAATAGATGCAAGTACAAGCATGCAATGAACTTCAAATATGAACAGTTCAGGAATTTTTCCTCAGAACCACGAGGTGAAGCACTGGTGCATAGCTAGTTAATTTCTCCAGACTTAACTGAATTTTCTATCGCTAACTTTGACCAAACTTCCCAAGGAGAAAAGGAGACTTTGCCAATTTTCACTCAACCCAAAGTTTATTCGTCAATTTTAACCTAATCATAAACAGATTTTGACTAGGAGAAACTGGTCAGCTTGACCGAGGGTATACGGAATAAATTGCAGAAAACAAGTCTCTTTTGGAGATCAAATTCCTCAGTCTGCCATGACTTTCTTAATTATTTGAAAATCAGATAACAAATCTTAAAGCGGCACTCGTTCTTCAAACAAAAACCACAACATCAGACTCACTCTACCTTATATAGTTGGGCAAAAAACAACAGAACACCGCCCATATCTAAACCTCGACTTTCAATGACATTCGTGAAACAACCATGATCATAGATAAAGGCCTCATCCAGTACTTGCGGAATCACCAGGACTTTTTCTCTGCTTCGTTTATATATCAAAATCTTCTCTTTGCACATACCCTACCCGGCCTCACAATCGTGGACACGGAGACCGGAAGTCTCAACCAGACGTGGGTATGGGAGACGAGATGAAATGGGTGCAAGATAACAAATAGCGACAGACTGTACATAAGAAAATGCAACAAATGAGCCAAGTCGGAACGGCAACAGCAGAAATTGGGTGGTCCATGAACACCGAATCTTGAACAGCTTGCGATAAGGAGAAAACGAGCCGTCGCAATCGAAGCTCAGAGGATGGTGGAAAAACGACAAGATCCACACCAATTGAAAACAGAAATCGCCCATTTCAAAATTCGAAGACAATGCGAACGGAACAAGAGAAACTAGAAAAGGAGACAAAAGGAGAAACGCAACGAAGTGCCCTGCAAAAATCTTCAATCTCGCGTCCCGAAACAGAGCGCGTTTTTAACGGAAATTCAAGAAAACGGGAAAGAAAGAAAGAAAGAAAGAAAGAAAAAGAAGAAGGGGCAATCAGTATGCACTGACACGACCGCACACAGCTCCAAAAATCACGAGACAAAGAGGCATTTGTGGATGATTGTAAAATGCATTCCCCGGTAAGAAGAGGAGAAAAGAACAACATTCCCCAGGAAAGAAGCGGAAACTAAACTCGACATTTCTCGCTCGAGAAAGGGAAACCGGCACCTACCCATCAGAGATTCGGAGCTTCCGGCGTCGAATGCCGCCGTCAACGGCGGCTACACCGTCTATAAGACGGAGCGGGGGTGTCGGTGGGCCGAACTGCGCCAACTGCAAAGCTCGCATACGACCAGAGAGAGATGGGGAGGTGAGAACCAGGGCGCACCAACAGCAGAAGCAGCAACAGCAGCCGGGCCTCGGAATCGTAAATCCTATCGCCTCGCCTTTTTACGTCCCCACCCAAACTCCAAAGCAAGATCCCGAGAGAATGTCAAAAATGACCTAAGAAAGTTTCACACAGGCGCACTGCCCTTTTCGGGCGCGACCGTGCGAGAAAGAGAGAGAGGGAGACAGAGAGAGTTCCCGTGTTCGTGTGGCGGAGCTCCTTCAGCTGAGACTGCTGTACCTCTGTAACTTCGTTTTGTTCTTATTCGACCCGAACAAATTTTTTAAATTTTTTTTTTGTTTTTCGATTCACCGTGTTTTTCTTTCGTAATTTTACTCGCTGCGAAAGTGTTTTGGCGCCCGTGACAAATTCTTCTTTAGGAAAAATCAAAGGCAAACGCGCGCGTGAACCCAAAAAAAAAAAAATTGTAGTTACTGAAATTAAATGAGTGAAATGGACGGCTACTCACTACAGGTTGAAATAAGGATTATTATTTTTCCCCCTTTTCCCTTTTTTTGACAAGGCGAGACTGCTTAATTACCCAGTCTCTTCCCTCGATTTTCCCAATATTTTTCTCGACTCTAAAACGATTTTTTAATTTTTATTTTGCGTTAGTGAATTACCCCAAAATGGTAAAAAGTCGATATCGCCCATCAACTGCTTTATTTACTAATGTAGGTGAGGACACGGGGATGGATACCAAATTTGTAAGTTGGCATTATATGTAATAAAGTTATATCGTGATTTATTTTTTCTTCCGTGCCGGCATGGCTTGTTTGGAATGCAAAGGCATTTTGTAGATCAACGACGGGGATACACGAAGAAACAAATTACTATCATGCATTTTCTTTTAGTGTTTAAATAAAAAGTTAAATTGTTCAAGTTTTAAAGACGAATCAAACCCAAAAGAAGAAGAAGACCGTAATTAGCTTGTCACACACAATATGTGTTCATACATACAAGTTTTTCACGAATAAGTATTACATAAATTGAGTTTATTTAAGAACAAAAGGCACCAATAATCCTAAGTCATTCTTACCATCGACAGACTTGCTCTAATTTTTTTAAAGTGACATCAAAAATCCAAATCTTATATCTATATAATACATTTACTTTCCATCAAAATTTAGTTAACGAGAATCAATAAATACTATAGACACTGTAAGGTAAGTAGTATTGATATCGCATTCATATGACTTAAAGTTAACGAAATATTGACTAACGATAAATGAGTTACATAGATGAAGTGTATCGCGCATGCTTTGAAGTTTCTTTTGGTGACTCTTTTTTCTCCTTTATTTAAATCAAACCAATGGCATTTCAGGAATATGCAAGATCCAATCGGAAAGGAAAAAGGAAAAGACCAGAATTAATATCATATCAGGACGTCACATCATGAAGGAGCGGGGAGTATATTTCGGGGGCCCACATCGCCACCTAATTTGCTGTGTTCTTATTTTATGGGATGGGATGGGATGGGATGGGATGGGGCGGGGGCTATCAAGAAAGACTTTGACGCTAAAAAAGGTTTTTCGGTAATTTTAAAAAATTGTGGGTGGTGGGGTCCGAGGTTCTTTTTTGATCAGGCCTAGGTGGTGGTGGGTTGGGGGCCCCACTTGAGAGGATTTCATGTGAGCTTTGTCCATTGGTCCGTGTGGTGATGATGGGGGAGTTGAGCTCCTAAGCTAGAAAGTTTAAAAATAATGTAACCCAGCGTTTTCAGGTGATCCTTTGTCCTTTTCGGTGTCCACACCCCTCTTTTCCGGCAAAAGGTAGAATCAATCGCTTGCAATCGTTAATCGATACAAAAAAAATATTATCATTATGGTCGTTAATTTAAATTTAGATATTTTCATAAATGATGAAAAAAGTTCATATATTTGTTTTTTAAACTAATATGAATAATCATTTTCTCGAGAATATTTTCTAAAATCATTTGAAGATTTTTCTCCAATTTTCTCTAGGAAGACTTTTTGGCTGCATGATTCTATCTATGGTTCTTTGACAAATAGCGTGAATACGACATGCTACTTCAACGAGTGAATAGATTTGTTTGAATAATTTAGAGTCACTATATGTAAAATCAAATTTTTAAAAAATATTATATTAAAAATTCATGTGTTAGTAATTATATTATAAAAGTATCGGATGTTTTGGATTAAGAAAACCAATATGCAAACCGGATTTAGATTGAGCAAAAAGGTTAAAGTTTATCCGGATGGGTCGGGATTTTTAGTGTGCCAACTTGTCTTTTTTGTGAATGTTGTGCTAGCCTCAATAATTTGCGAATGCACAGTCAACTTATTTTCTTTTTGGCAAGATCTTTAGTCCCAATTATTGACTTTGCTAATGTAGGGAAGGCCTAATCATATGATCTAGCTTATGAAAGTTTCACTAATGGACATCGGATTCCAGGGGCACAAATCTTATGAATACAAAGCATATAAAAGAGAGTCTAAAGTGAGTTCTGAAAAAGAGCATGGCAATTTCCTTTTGGATTACTAACCCCTTTGCTACTACCTATAAAGTGTCAATTTCCTCTTTTAGATTTGTGAAAAGTAAAAGCATGCAAAAATATGTTTCAAAAGCCGTGACCTAAATAGATTTGAAAATAGGATGATAAGATCACACGTTGAAATTGCGGCCTCCCTCGCTCAAAATAATTTTGATGCCACACATTGATGAACATGGACATATCAATTTGTTTGCAACCATGGAGATAGTCGTATAAAAGGGCCAGATATCACATATTATATGAAAAGGGATTCAAATACGACACACTTATGTCAATTCACACCAATCTCTCCTAATCCTTTCTTTTTCTTCTCATCTATTCATGTAAGAAATCATTTTCTACAATCATTTCTTATAATCATCTCTAGCAAAAGATAGTGCAATATCAGCATTTAAAATGTCCAAAGTGTCATCATGGCCTCATATAAAATAAGCCAAGAGCTTCCCCACGAAAGTTAATGTTTAAAAAGACCCTTTGAGGAATTGCCATGAAACCAATAAAAAAATTAAAAAGTGAATAAAAAAAAGGCTAATATCACGAAAAACCCGAAATTGATACATTTGTGTTAAATTTATCTTTAATTAATTTTTTGATCATGAAAAACCCAAAATCGGTATACTTTTTGATAAATTTATCCTAAATTAATTTTTTCGACAGTTATAAACCCCCAAACCGATACGTTTGCAATTGATATACCTTCCATTAAATTGGATTAATACTACAAAAAATCACAAATTTGGTATAACTATGACAAATAGGGAGTAAAATCTCAAATTAGTACATCGGTCAATTGTCATGTGTTATTCAATTGAGCAATTTGACAGTAAAATTTAACGGAACTAACAAATGGTAAATTTGTCAAAAATGTATCAATTTGAGATTTTTATGGTCAAAAGATTAACTTATGATAAATTTATCGTAAATGTATTAATTTAAATTTTTTTCACGATATTAATCTTTATCATTGTATTTAAAAGGCAAATATAAAAAGATGCAAGCTTGTGAATCGCGCCCACGAGTACATCATGATATAAAAAGTTACTGATCTTCACTTTCAGTGTCGAAAGGGACTCGAAAAGGGGAGGGCAGTGGGGGGAAAAGGAAACGTAAGGAGGAAAGGCAAGTAGCAGCATCTTCTTTCTACCAAACAAAAGGAGGATTGAGCACGAGCATGTCATCATTACTTGGCGAAGTTTTATTATATGCCAATGGATGATTCCCATCCACGGATTCCCATAAAAAGTTTACCTAATCATATGATATGCTTATTTCATTTTGTATAAGTGAATTATTACTTGTTTATTTCTACCTTAACTTGGTCGGTGGCAAAAAATGTTTCTAATTCAGCTTTATCTTCCCAAAAAAATATTTTTTTTTCCTTTGTACTTTCCCCTTTTCATTTTTAAACGCGGGTCTATATATCTTGCTTAACGTTTGGGAGCACTACGTGCTATTAATGTTTTCCAAATCTAGGGACCCTTACAATTCGGCGGTTACTTTGAGAAAAAAAAATTGACACTTTTCAAAAATACAAAATATATATTAACATAAAAATCATGATTTGATGCTTCATATAATTTTTTTCCCTTTGCACTTCACTTGGTTCATATGGAAACCTCTCGTTGAGATCACAAGTAAGAAGGCTTTTGGTAAATAGAAAGGCTGCATTTTCCTCTGTTCCTAATTTAAGGAAATTTTCTCTTATCATCTCCAATTGGTCGCAAACATGATCATTGGCCTTGACTTCCCACAAACCTGTCTAGATCTGAATTCAGCCACAAAGGCTCAAAGATTTTTTCTTACAAGTTTAGGTAATGACATTTAGTGAGAAAACCTAATTCGACCCGAATGAGGTCGAGCCAAGTCTAGTATAGTTCGAACATTTGTAAGTAACGATTTCATCATCGAAATTTAGGCCCAACCTAATGGCCTAGCCTGATTTGGGCTCACTCAATTATAACCACTAATTAATCATTTGGGTTTGTTTCAATGACTACCTTTCTCTCATGAGAAAGGAGAGGTGAGGGTTCAAATATCTACATTTTTTTCAAGGGGATTGGAGTGATGACGATTTAGTTTCAGGAGTGGATTTCAACTCCTACGCCTTGTACGGAGAAGGGACAAAGATCTAGACCTGTTAAACGGGTGGGTTGGGTTTGGGTTGGGTTTGGGTCGGGTCATAAATTGTCCGACCCAAATTGACCCATTAACCCGTTTATGACCCATTTAAGCATATTATAAAATTTTTGACCCATACTCAACCCATACCCGACCCGACCCATATTGTTAAAACATTTATCTATCTAACTAAACTTAGAAAAATTTATTCTTATAATCTTTTTTAAATATTTTAAAATTATTCAAGTTCATTAACAATCCATGTATTTTAGTATTTTTAATTTTTAAACCCATTATGAATACACCTGTCAAAATGGGTGTATAACTCATTTATGACCCATTTAAATATTAAATGGGTCATAAATGGGTCAAAATTTCTTTAAATAGGTCATAAATGGGTTATACTAAAAAAAAGCCTGACCCATTTATGACCCATTTAATATTTAAATGGGTCATAAATGGATTATCCACCCATTTTGACAGGTGTACAAAGATCTGAGTGCTAGAGTAGAAGTAGAGTGGGATGTAAGGTAGTACCGGAAAAAAATTTATAACCTATGATTAGTCGAATTATTAAAGAAATTTTATACACAAGTAACCCCAATTTAATTTTTGGGATAGGTATATTTAAACTCCTAACACTTGTCACCAAAATGCAATTAAGTTTTAAAATTTACAAAAAATACAATCAAGTCCTAAAACTTTTTGTATTTGTGCAATCGAGTAATTTCATTAACTCCATCTAACTTGGCTAGAGGAAAATTTCAACTTGGCTATTTATTATTATTATTTTTCTTTATCACGTGGCCGTGGCGTGGCTAAAACGAAGTTGTTTTGGAATAAATCTAAATTTTCATGCAAATTTTATTTATATTTAATTAAAAAACATGCTAAATTACAAAGAGGGGTTGGATACCAAGCGGTTGAGGGCTACAAGCCTCGTTGTCAGTGCGAACCCACCAAAACAGTGTCATTTTATTCTTATATTTTATATTTTAGTTATGTTATTACCACGTAGGAGAGAAAAAATATTGAAAAAGGTTAATTCAACATTTTCTGTTAACTAAGTTGGATGGAGTTACTAATGAAATTTGATTGCACAAATTTAACAAGTTTTAAAATTACATTACGCTATTAATAAGTCTTAGGACTCATTGATACTTTCGAGATAAGTTTAGGATTACTGATATACTTTTTAATTTTTGAGGATAAGAAAAACCTTCTCTCCTCTCTCTCGCACATACAATGCCCACGTCCTCACTCTCCTATGCACTCTCCCTATGCACCCTCCTTAAATTGCATCGCCACCGTGTCTGGACCGCCGCCTCCATCATGCTTGAGTCATCACCATTGCTGCAATATTGAGTTGTCGTGGACACATTTAAACATGTAAAGTGTACATATAGTGATAGGGTATTCGGCTGATCATATTATCCTATCTCTAGATGGGGAAAAAATGATCTTAAAAAAAGGAAGGTAAGTTTTTAAGGAAGGTTTAATCACAACGACCCTTTTTAAGATCACAACGATAGTTGTAAAATGTTTGATTTGAGCCACAATTAGTACTCATGAAATCTCAACTTAGAGAAGTTTCCAAAGTTGAGATTTTGGGAAAAGACAAACAATTTAGGATATCCTATTGTCACGTTAGCATGCAAGAATCATGAGTGTACTAACTTCAAACTTGTGACAATGTGATACTTTAGATTCCAGGTCAAATGTATAAAGCCTTATGATGCTATACATTAGTAAGATCCCCCTTTTACATGATCACCATCTTGTGTGATAATTCAGGAAAAATTCTTTTAGGGGCTTGACCAAGTAGAATGGACTAGACGGTTACAAATTGCATTAGGGTAAGACCACCAATCACCTCTAGTAGATGCATGGCTTGTGGACGGACTAGGCTGACACCCGATATGAAAAGGAAGGGAGGTGATAACTAGAGAGTGAGATGGTTCGGATATATTACAATTTCTAATATACTTCTAGAATGGTGAGAGGGCAAAATAAGATCAAATCACAAATCAAATAGATGGAGTATTGCCGGCAATATAAGCCAACATCGACGAGAATGTCATGGTTTATACGAGGGACTAAACAAGACCCATATTAGAGATGTTAGGTCTTGCAATGTTGATATAGGTAAGATCTATTTCAAATGATCGCTGCTCTATAGTTACTTAAAATATTCATTTTGAGAGTTTGATCTATCTGAATCGGGCTTGATGACTATAGCTTTTGTCGCTAGGCTACCATGATCGGAGTTGATTCTCGAGCTAACAGTCAAGGAGTACTCTTCATGACACGGTGCCTTTTCGATAACATGTTGAAATTAAGAAGATTATTGCCGCGTCATTCCAAGAAAAATTCGAGAAGAAGGATAGCTCATGTAAAATTCAGGTCGGTATTGCAGGTGCAAGTCGACTTTGCAGGAGCATGGCACGTTGGCAATTGGAGAAAGAAAAACTTGCAGTTACGAGGCAAGAGCATATGCTTTTGATTCCAAAAGATAAAGGAAAAAAGATGAGATGACAGGAAAAGAAGAAGAAGAAGGACCCTTCTCTTTTGGAGGTACCCGTGAAAATAATAATAATAATAATAATAATAATAATAATAAGAGTTATCACAGTCATCATTTGTCTTTGTTGATTCGGACATGTATGAAATGGGAGCGATAATATATTATTGGAGCATCATTCGTGATCGGGTCAATTATGCAAGGAGTACAATAATTGAGACGATCGGATCATCATCCATAATCCTCCCCTGAATGATCACTATCGGCATATCGGTGCCGGCGAGAGATGAAGGGTAATGTTTCAGCTCGTTCCACGTGGACCAAATCCTAGGAGGAGTAATCCAAACAATCACAAAAGGTGATGATTATTTCTAAGGTGGATATTGGTTTATGAATCGATCAAACACAACTTTTCCCATTTGATATGAGATTTAAAAGGTCACAAACTCTTCATATTCCATGAAGTAATGTTCTCTTCAGTATTGATTTGCATTTCCCAATATTACTCTCTCTATTTCACATGTCTCTTTTGCCATTCTAAAAATTTGCTAGGAGCCGTATCTTATTTGAACCCTTTTGCCTTGGTGATCATTTCTTGTCCTCATCAGGCCATGATATGAGTCGAGTGTGCCCACGAACCATATGCTTGGGAGAGAGGACTCTTTAGGTCTTTTTAATGAAATTATTATTTTTTAAATCATAAATTTGTTTAAAAATTTCCAACAATAAAAAGTGTCATGTCAATGCGCCACATCAAAATCATCAGTCACATAGATTAAGATATTTTGGATGGAAAAGGTAACAATGGCTATTTTTGCCACTTGACTACGAGTCCATTTTTATTCTCGAGTACAAATATGATTTTTCTAAATAATTATATATTCATCATTAGCAACCTTTTATTCTAATTATCACTCATCCACCGTTCAATCCAATTGCGTTTTCACTTGCGCTTTAATTTGATTTGCAAAATTAATAAAGTACATTTGATGAAGTCAGAATTTACTTGTTGAAGGTATTTTTTCGTCCATTGTAAATATATGAAACATGACCTTTATATGAAACATGACATTTTCGATAATTGTCTTAGAAATTAACGATCTTATGTAACATAGAAAATGAACAAATTGAAAGTTAATTTTTTTTGAATTTAATTATTTTAAAAACACACTCTTATGAGAAGGATATATCGGCATATATCTTCTTCGTTTAATGTGATTCGCCTTCCTTATCATTTTTCCGATGGCATCCACGTAATTCATATAATTGTTTTGACCAAGACATATTGGAAAATCGCAAAAAGAGAGAGAGAGAGAGAGAACAGGGACAGATCTATTATCTTTTAGGGCTAAATCTGAAAAAAGAAGAAGAAAATCAACTTTCCTGCCAGAATAAAAGTACCGTGACAGTTTTTTTTTCCCAAAACGTACTATGACTGCTCAGTAGACTTAAAAATATCCACAATTTTTTTTCACTAAAAGGACAAAAATCACACCATTAATTTTTGGGAAAGCAATATAAATGATTATAAATTTTGATCTAATATATAATGTAATTCATGAATTTTTAATTTATTTAATATGATCTATGAATTTTAGTCAAATGTTCAATGTGATGTCTAAAATTTTAATTTATTCGATATTTTTTTGGAATTTTTGATATATATTCAATTTTATTCGGGATTACTTTGTATATTAAATCAAAATTTAGAAGTCATTTGTGTCATCATTCCTTAAATTTTTAGTCCATATAAGGTGATATTCTATGAGTAGTGCTTTTACAATTTATTTAATAATATCTATTGTATTCAATTCAAATATATGACTTAACTAATAATCATTTTTCATGTATTAATCGTGTGAGACAAGTTGATTTCATATTTTGAGAAGGTAAATTGTTTAGAACCTCTTTAATTTGGTGATTTTTCGTCTTGACTGCATGTGCATTCAAAATTTGTCCAATTACATAATTAGGGATTTAGGAGGAGATAGTGAAGAGATAAACGTGAGAAAATGATGAGCATGTAGGAAAAAGTATCTCATGTGATGATTATAACATGAGACTGTATGTAATGATGTGATAAAATTGACCAATCATCATTATCCACGTGTTTTGAATTTCATTGCTTTCACTTCGGATTGACTCATTACATAATGTGTTACTATCACACGAAGTCCAAAACATCATAGCCATATATGTACGGCATGGGAAGAAGTAATGATAATGGAAGTGCGGACAGTGCAACGGGAAAAGTGAGGTTTGGTTAAAATCCAACAACAATTGTCACTACAAATAAAAGGATAATTTGAACTGGAAAAGACCGTTAGCATCAGCAGAAAATGGCGTCTCCCAAATGCGATTAAAAAGCCCATTGATATAATGTCATCGGCCCAGTATCATAACCCCTATTAGCAGAATGACTATACCGAACCAAAAAAAGAAAGAAAAAAGGAACGACTATATTTTTCTTACAGGAAGAATTCCTCTAATCTTGTAATTTAATTGGACAAACGATAAAAATTAGCCGAGGCCGAGATTTATCATAGAATCAATTAATTCGAGAAACCGATTGGGTGAACTCTTTTCTAATAAAAAAGAAATTGGAGGAAAACAAGGATGATGATGAAATGGAATTCGATTTGTCGGTGATGCGGCGGACATGACTAATCGTGGTCCGGCCCATTTTATTTGACGAAAGTATATATGCGGGGTTTACCGACGAAATCCTGACGAGGCCGGATCCGCAGTTTCCAGATCGGTCCGACCGGGTTCGCTGTTTCGGTCGGAGACTCGAAGGACCGCGAAGGTGCGAGAATCCTCCTCTCCTTCCTATTTAGCCCTCCAGCGCACTTTCCCACTCTCCATCGTCCGACGATAGCAGTTCAAGCATTCTGTTACACACTTTCTCGGCTCAGTCTCGCGTATTCGGTGGTGATCTCCGACGGCCATGTCGCTCATCCCGAGCTGGTTCGGCGGCCGCCGCAGCAACGTCTTCGACCCTTTCTCCCTCGATCTCTGGGACCCCTTCAATGACTTCCCTTTCCCTTCCTCCTCCCTCGCCGCCTCTAGTTTCCCCCAGACGATGCGGGAGAACACCGCCTTCGTGAACACGAAGATCGACTGGAGGGAGACCCCGGAGGCCCACGTGTTCAAGGCGGATCTCCCCGGGCTCAAGAAGGAGGAGGTCAAGGTGGAGATCGAGGACGATCGGGTGCTCCAGATAAGCGGCGAGAGGAACGCGGAGAAGGAGGACAAGAACGGAACCTGGCACCGGGTGGAGAGGAGCAGCGGGAAGTTCATGAGGAGGTTCAGGCTGCCTGAGAACGCGAAGATGGATCAGGTGAAGGCGGCGATGGAGAACGGGGTGCTCACAGTGACTGTTCCCAAGGTGGAGGAGAAGAAGCCTGATGTCAAGGCCATCGAGATCTCCGGTTGAGAGTTGGCGAATCTATGGTCGTCGCTGCGACTTGTGTACATATATAGTCTCTGTGTGGTGTGTGGTGTGCCGTGTGACTGTCGCTTGTCCCGAGTTAGTCTGAGTTGGCTTGTCCCGAGTTAGTCTGAGTTGGGTGTCTTAGTCCTCGTTTTGGTCCGGCGATGGCTGGTATGGCTATGTATTTTGAGTGACTCTCTACTGGTGGTAATGAGATCTGAGACTACCGTTCTATGTGATATGGTTTGCTCAAACGTTTCGTCTTTTCCCTTTTGCTACTGCACCGAATTAGTTCCTTCTTTTTGCGAATGGTTGATTCGATTTCTTGGATGGATTCTTGGGAAGTGCAAGTGTGTACTTCGCACATAGTGGTCGTTTCTTCAGTTGGGTTTGGGGTATGTGCAAATTGCACTGAGAGAAGCTGATAACTTTCGGGATGAAACCTGGCTTGAAGCCATTGTACTGCTTTTGAGCTCAGCGAGAGCTGCAGGGTTCCTTCTGCTGCGTTGTATGAACTTTGTCTGATAACAAGATTAGATATCCCAACAAGCTTTTTATATCCGCGATCATCATCGGATCAGAGAGAAGTGATCGAGTTCGTTAGTCCTTCTACTG
Organism: Angophora floribunda; assembly: GCA_014182895.1. Taxonomy (NCBI): domain Eukaryota; kingdom Viridiplantae; phylum Streptophyta; class Magnoliopsida; order Myrtales; family Myrtaceae; genus Angophora; species Angophora floribunda. Next base: position 18,641,813 of record CM024714.1, read on the forward strand.
TAGTGTGTGAAAACAAGCGCCGTTGCTGATGCTAAGCTCGATTTCTGTCTTTGAAAGCTGCGGCTTTCAGCCTCTTCTCTTTCCCTTCCTCATCAACCGTCGGTCTCCTTACTGCTTGCTTTATCTCTTTCTGGTTTAGATCACCTGAATCCCATCTGCAATGGGTCCAAATGCCTTCCATGGCTTGGTGTGCTGGAACTTCCTCCGGCATACCCCATCTCACAACACGGTCAGTTTCTCCGATGGCTTCTTTGAACCCTTCCCTGGTAACGGCTCGATCCACTCCGAGCCTCTGAATGAGCCGGGTCAGACCAGCCATAAGATCGCCACTGTTCAACAGCCCCCAAGCCGTTTCTGCAAGCTCTCCTGATCCATTTTGAAGCCAAGCTCACATATACGACTGAATTATTTGCTTGCTTATCAAGCCACAATAGGCAACCGGTTTCTTCCTCCATTATGCAAGCTGGTGAAGCCAGAGCAATTTCGTGTAGCAAGCCTCGCTAGAAAAACGGCGCTCCTTATTTTTTCTGAAGTTAGTCCGAGAACTGTTTTGCAAGGCAGTCCCCTGTGTTCCAAAAAATGCCTGAAGATGCCTTGATATTGATCACCATAGCTGGTAACTTCATCATGGGTTCTAAATCGCCAGGTAAATGAGACTAGTCCTTGCATCCTGTGGGATAAGCACCCGGAACATTATCAATTGACGTTGGATCTAAACAGTCAAGGTGTTGCAGCTTAGCATATATTGATTCTACGACATCATAGTCCGATAGAAAACATCAAAACTAGTCCAAGATTTGAATATTCCAGCATGTCAAAAGAGTGATACTCCTTTTATGCCAATTATATATACTGTAGACTACTTTCTTCCTTCCTCGTCAGATTGCTTGACATGAATACGAGAATATGTTCTTATATGCAGTTTCAGCATGTGTGGTATTGTTGACTTCAATTCCATGCCTCCTCCTCTGACTAAAGGAAGAGGTAATGACTGGTTAAGACAGTTAAAAGAACGGCTATTGAGTGTTTCGCCTTCTGGAAACTAAGTCGCTTAAAGACCTAACATGCTTAATTTTTCTTTGCAGCAAGAGCATTTAACGAATACACATAGATCCCTGTTAAAAATACTGCTTAATGAGCAGAAGAAGAAGAGTAATTACAAGCCGAACTCAAAATTTGTCAACATGGACTAATGACACGAGCTGTTGAGTGCAATTCATGTTTGCACCACATTGATTAGTTGACTCTCTTTAGCTTTGGCTAAACAGTTTCTTCAAATCTTGAAGAGACCCTCGCAGTGCTTTGGGACAGCAAACATAATCAAAGCGGGAGCCTTTTCAGTTTGGCATGGTACAACCAAAGAAAGTGCATTCCTAAAATCCAATTAATACCGTGTGATTGCCACTCTTGATTCCAGTGAAATTATTATCAAGCTACATCACTGAGGTGTTTTTTTTTTTTTTTTTTTTAATGTGTACATCACAGAGGTAATGGCGATTTTACTGCCTGTATTATTGTCTCAGAGTTTATTGTGTATTATTAATATCTGAGGATTGAAGATACCTTTGCAAGGGAAAATAACCTTTCTTTCAGAGCTGAGGTAATTCAGAGAAAACCAGCAGTGTCAATACTTCTAGTTCGCAAAGCCATGCTAGGACGTTTCACATTATGAGCTGCGGCCTCTGTAAAGTACATCAACACATCATAAATAACGCAAGAGATTTATTCTCGGTTGCTCCTTCCTTTGCCATCATATCTGACAATACTTGGCAGGGAGGTCCTTCACCGTTGGCGTTGAGATTTTGCTGCAAGAGCAATGGGAACCCAGAGGAGTGGTCATCCTTTGGTAAAGTTAGGGAAACCGGATGGATCAGGATGGTCAAATTGATTGTGAGCTGTTCCAGTGGAGAAGCCCTCGGAATGCAGGACTAACCAAAACCAGAGCCTTGGTCCAGGATCAATTGAGCAAATGATAAGTCTTATGCACAGTAGTGCATCAACGGCATGTTAAGAAAAACATAGGAGACTTCTCTAGTCATTTTGTCTCTCTTGCCTGGACAGTAACACAAAAAGTGGCAAACAAATAGATTACGTTATTCAAGGCTGAGGGGATTACAGGAGAGTGACTTTCGTACTATGAGACATGTGGAGGGAAAAAAACTACATGAGGATATCTGAAATTTTGTTTCCTTTCATATCTGGAATTGCTCAATCTTATGTTAAAGCCAGCAGAGATATTCCTCCTCTGGCAGCTAGCTTCCTTCACCCAGGACTTCTAGTTAATTTGACTTCTGTCCCAAAACTATGTCTTACCTCTTTGCAGATTTTAAATATTCTGCTGAAGGTGACTCCTATGGAGGGCATTGAAATCCACTGCTATTGATATTACCAGAGGCTTGTTATTGATCCGAAATGAAGTGTTTTTTACTTGGTTTTAACACGAGAGTGCTTGTAACCTTCTTTAAAATATCACCATGTTGACCTCACGGAAGAAACGTCTCGGTGCAGAATCACAGACACACATGGATAGTAGCCGACACTCACAACCTTACTTGAGCTGGTAGAGCTTGTCTAACTCCAAGACAGCTAGAGAAAGCAGGACTCGGAAGCCCAAGAGCTTCAAAGATCATTTCAGACACCTAGCTGTTTCTCAAGACAAATCAAGTGTATCAAAGAAATATAAAGCTCCACGATTCAGATGATGTGAAAGTTGAATTGATCTAGAGGATTCTCATGTTCTTTTTCGTGATATGAAAAATACCAATCTTTTTCAAATGGAAAGTTCTAAATGGACTAGCATCTTAAGGCCTGACAGATATGAAATGAAATTCCTTGTTAGCTTCACAATGACCAATATTTTTGCTACTGCTTTCTTTTGTCAAATGACCCGAATGATCTCTCGTGATTGATTTAAGAAAGAATGTTTGTCCTTGAAATGTTGTCCCTGCAACAGCAAAAGAAACAATCGAGTCTTATTTTGCTAAGTGAAGTTATGAATCCTATCATGTCATTGCCCTTGATCCTATGTAAGATTCTCTGTGAATTATAGATATTATCCTACTTATCCCACTAAATTGGATTGGCGATATCTTTCATCATCATTTCCTTTCACATCTTTTTGAGGCTTCCCTTATCCCTTTTAACGAATGTATCCACCCACTAGGCATGTGGCCGAGTGGAAAGGAAATTGGGTGGGGCAAGCACATTTAATGTCAGGTGATCAATCTTTATTCACATATCGTCTTGGCAGGGTATACAAATTCAACGTTACCAAACCATTGTAGATGGCCTTCTCTCACCTTAGAATGCCTTCGAGATATCATTGCTACAGTGGTTGTGATGACATGGTGGCACCAACCTATTACCTTTATTTGCGTATTATGAATCCCATCCTATATGATGCCAAATATATCATGCTTTCACTTTTGATCGACTCGTTCTACCGTGTGTTATTATCACTTATATAGCCATTAATGACACGACTGTCACATAAAAACATCTTCTCCACGTGTATGGGATGGGAAGAAGTAATGATAATCAACCCAAATGATCAATAAAAATGGAATCGTCGATAGTGCAATGAGAAAAATGAGATTTGGTTAAAGTTCAATAACTACAATAATAGTTACCGAACCATTTCCATAAGTAAAAAGGATAATTGGCAGAGGAAAAAACGGCTGGAACTACCACAAGATAGAGAATGACGTCTCACTTTGTGGGTTACGTTGTGGTGGCGAGTTTCTTTGGGATTTTTACTGAAAAGATCCCGACGAGGCCCAGTCCGCAGTTTCCAGATGGCCCAACCGGATTCGCCATTTCGCTTGAACATTCATCCGTCGAACCTCGAAAGACCGCGAAGGTACGAGAATGCTCCTCCCTTCCCTATTTAGTGCCCCAACGCCTCCTCTTCTAGACCACATCGTCTGACGATAGCAATTCCTGTCTTAGTCCAAGCATTCTGTCAAACACTTTGTCGGCTCAATCTCACGCATTCGCTGGTAATCCCACGACCATGTCGCTCATCCCAAGCTGGTTCGGTGGCCGTCGCAGCAACGTCTTCGACCCTTTCTCCCTCGACCTCTGGGACCCCTTTAGGGACTTCCTTTGCCTTCCTCTTCCCTCTCCGCCTCTAATTTCCCCCAGACTTTCCGCGAAAATACCGCTTTCGTCAACACTAGGATCGACTGGAAGGAGACCCCGGAAGCCCACGTGTTCAAGGCGGATCTCCCCGGGCTCAAGAAGGAGGAGGTCAAGGTGGAGATCGAGGACGACCGGGTGCTCCAGATAAGTGGCGAGAGGAACGTGGAGAAGGAGGACAAGAATGACACGTGGCACCGGGTGGAGAGGAGCAGCGGGAAGTTCATGAGGAGGTTCAGGCTGCCGGAGAACGCGAAGATGGATCAGGTGAAGGCGTCGATGGAGAACGGGGTGCTGACCGTGACTGTTCCCAAGGTGGAGGAGAAGAAGCCTGAGGTCAAGGCGGTCGAGATCTCCAGTTGAGAGTCGGTGTATCTATGTTCCTCTTGCGACTTTGTGTCTATATATAGAGCTGACTGTCTGTGCGTGTATGCTGTATTCTGCGTCGGTTTCGTGTGTCCTGAGTTGGGAGGCCCGGCCCCCTGGTGTCTGATACGGCGATGTATTGTCCTACTATGTAGTTCACTTTTATTGAGATTTGAGTTTATTTTTTAAACTTCTGTCTGAGGTGATATTGGTTCCTCAGTCTTCTGATTGATTTCTGTTCTTGGGACGTTGCTTATTTTGAGAGCATGACTAGAATTACTACGATGTTTCGGTTACTGCTTCGTCGGACGGGAGTTTACTTTCATTATTTTCGGATGATTAATGCAATTAGGGGGAAGGACCTGTCAAAAGTGCAGGTGACAAAACATTGCAATGGTTTTTTCAATTGGGTTTGGAGGTATCCGCAACATCGAGAAGTTGATGACTTCGGTACTGTAACAGGCTAGAAACCATGTTCCTCTTTTTGAGCTCAATGCAAGATGCGGGGTTCCTTCTGTTGCATTCTATCAAATTTGGATGAACATAATTCCAGGTTTATCCAGAAACGGAAGAGTTGGATCTACAGAAACTTGTTCTGTTTCGGTTTTATACGTGGTAGGTTTTAAGTTCTAAAAGTTAAGGATCTGTTCTGATGGATAATCTAAAACAAATTTTTGAATTTTTCTTGCTCTATGTTTTTATGTGATTTTGCAGTGTTCCATAATATTCGATTTGTGAGTGTATAATTTGGAATTACTAATCTAAACTTCCGTTTTATGATCGAGACTTTTATTTTATTAATGTTTCATGTTTTTTGTGTGTCTAAGTTAAGGACTATAAAAACAAGTGAAAATCATTAAAGATGATAATTCATTATAATTACTCAATTAATCATATAAATGAAACTTAGATATAACCTAAAACTGATCCTATAACCATGATAGAATAGATTCTAGATTCTAGATTTCATGATATGCATGATAGGTTCTAGGATTTAGAAAATAATCTGAAACTGACTTCGAAAACTATGATAGAGTAGGTTTCAAATTTCAAGATATGCAAGGTAAGTTCTAGGTCCAGAAAATAAGAAACCTGTTTTGGTGGATAAGCTTTCGATGGAACTTATATGAAAGTTGGAATCGTTCGTCCCTAAATAACAGGATATATCTCAATGAGCCTTCTCTTTCCGTAAGGTCATCGTCAGATCAGAGAGAAATGATCAAATTCACTAGTTCCTCTATTGCAGCGTGTGAAGAACCACCTTTCCTGATGCTCAACTCGATTTGGTCTTTGAAAGCCGCGGCTCTCAGCCTCATCTCTTTCCCTTCCTCTTCAACCATCAGCCTCCTCACAGCTTGCTCTATCTCTTTCTGGTCTAGATCACCCTCCAACTCCAATCCCACCCTCCAAACGTGGCACAAGTACCTCGCGTTCACATTCTGGTCCATGAAGCCTGGTCGGCATATCATCGGGACTCCTTCGGAAATGCTTTCCAAGGTCGAATTCCATCCACAGTGGGTCCAAAAGCCTCCCACAGCACGATGTGCTAAAACATCCTTCTGCGGAGCCCATCTCACGAGACAGCCTGTTTCTTGGGTGGCTTCTTTGAACCCCTCTGGCAACAGCTCGATCCACTCCGAGCCTCTAACTGAGCCAGGTCGGACCACCCACAAGAATGGCTGGCCACTGTTGGCCAGCCCCCAAGCCGTCTCTGCAAACTCTCCCTCATCCATCGAAGCCAAGCTTCCTAAGCTCACATATATGACTGAATCGTTGGCTTGCTTATCAAGCCACAAGAGGCAGTCGGTTTCTTCCTCCAATATGCTGGTTGATGAAGGTGGAGCAACTTTGTGCAATGGGCCTATTGAGAAAAATGGCACACTGTATTGTTTCTGGAGTTGGTTTGATAACTGCTTCTCAAGGCAGTCCGCTGTATTCCAAAGAATGGCTGAAGATGTCCTGATATCGAGTATCGTAGCTATTAATTGCATCATGGGTTCTAGGTCGGTAGTAAAAATTGGCAAGTCCTTGCATCTCAAGGGATAAGCACCTGGAACTGGATCTTTCGACGAACGATCTGTGCAGTAAAAAATACTGTAGCTTAGCACGTATTGCTTCTATGAGATCATAGTCTGTAAAAACACAAAAACTAGTCTGAAATTTGAATATTCCAGCAAGTTCAAAAAGAGATGATCCTTTTATTCTCATTTTGTACTCAGCGGGACATTCTTTCTTCCTTCCTAGTTGGATTGCTCTACATAAAGACGAGAATATGATCTTTCACAAGCAGTTTCAGCACGTGTGGTGTCGTTGACTTCACTTTCATGCCTTCTACGCTGATTAAAGGAAGAGGTAATGGGTGGTTTAGACAGCAAGGCTAACGAGTCGCCGTGATGACCTAGTATGCTTACCTTCTCTTTGCAGCAAATGCATTTTACGGAATCATAAAGATCCCTGTTAAAGTACTACTGAGTGAATTGAAGAAAAACAAAATTACATAGCAAACTCAAAACGTGTCAACATGGACTAATGACGCGATCTGTCGAGTGAGATTCATATTTGAGCCACATTGATTTGTTGACTCTATTTAGCTTGGCAAACAATCTCTTCAAATCTTGAAGAGACCCTAAATTTTGCTATCGCAGTGCTTTGTGATACAAACACAATCAAATCAGGAGCCACTTAGTACTGCGAGCTTATTACTCCTGATTTCTAGTGAAATTACTGTCAAACTATGTCACTGAGGTATTTTTTTATGGGTACATCACTGAGGTAACTAGAAGTTTATTGCGCAAACTGATATCCAAGAGTTTATTGTGTATTAATTGAACATACCTTTCGAGGGAAAATAACCTTCCTTTCGGAGCTGAGGCAATTCAGAGAAAACCAGCTGATTGCTGATACTACCGGTGCGCAAAGCCATGCTAGGAAGTTTCATATAATGAGCTGCCGCTTCTGCACAGTACATCAGCGTATCATAAATCACCCAAGAGATTTTATTCTCGGTTGCTCCATCCTTTTCCACCATATCTGACAATACTTGACAGAGAGTCCTTCACAGTTGGTGTTGAGACTTGCGAAAAGAGCTGCGGCATCCCCCGAGGAGAGGACATCCTTCGGCAAGCAGTCTGGAATAGACGCGAAGGTAAAATTGGGGAAACCAGATGGATCGGGATGATTGAAGTTAGTGTGAGCTATTACAATGGAGAAGCCCTTGGAATGCAGGAGGGACCCCAGATTGAGCATCGGTGTTATGTGTCCCTGAAAAGGACAGGGGACTAGCACCAATCTACGATTGCTTCTCTGCCCTCGTTCCTCCATTTCTCTCATGTGACTACAACCAGAGCCATGGTCCTGGATGAACTCAGCATATGAATGGTCTTATGGTCAATACTGGGTCGTTGGCGAAATGTTAAAAAAACAAAGAAAAACCCTTTCATTAATTTGTTTTTTCTTCCCTGGAGAGTAACATAAAAAAGTGGTAAACAAAGGAGGGCGGCTTTCGTACCACGAGACACGTGGAGGAAACGCATTTCATGTCTGGCTTTGTTTAATCTCGCGTGAAAGCCAACAGAGAATATTCCTCCTCCGGCAAGATTTCTAGTTAATTTGATTCCATCCCAAAATTTGTTCTTGTCTCTCCGCAGATTCGAATTATTTTGCTGCCGAGGCGACTCCCCCTTATATGATGGCACTGAAGTCCACTGCTACTGACATCACCAGGAGCTCATTATTTATATGAAATGGAGTGATTTCACCATGTTTTGAACACGAGTGCTTGCAACCTTCTTGAAAAAAATCACCATATGGACATCACAGACCCACTGTCTCGGAGCAGTACAACGTATATATGTATGTTTTGCAGCCGAAACTCACAACCTTATGGGAGCTGATAGAGCTTGTCTAACTCAAAGACAGCTAGAGACAGCAGGACTCGGAAGAAAAAGAGCTTCGAAGTCTGCATCTTTTCAGACGCCTTTCTATTTCTTGAGACAAAATCAAGTGTATCCAAGAAATATGAAGCTCCACGATTCAGCTGCTGTGAAAGTCAAACCGGTCTGGGGTCCTTCTCATGTTCTTTTCCTCAATATGAGAAATGCCGATGTTTTTAAAGTAGAAAGTTCAAAGGGAACAGCTAAGATAACTTGGATATATCAATGGAGAAAATAAGGATTTTGAAAACAAGACAGGGATTCTATAAAATGACACTGTAGACCAATTGAAAGGGATGTAGCGCAGCTTGGTAGCGCGTTTGTTTTGGGTACAAAATGTCACGGGTTCAAATCTTGTTAGTAGCAAAAAGTTTGGCGAACAGAAATATGAAATCAAAATCCTAATTCGAAAACTTTATAATAGGGATGAGTATGGTCTGAGTAGGCGATTCTCTCCAGAATTGGGAACCACCCACTAAAGATAGATTCCGAAAAATTGGTACCTTGAAATCCCCATTGGAAAAAACACCTTCAAAAGTAGGGAAAAATAATTTCCTCTTTTCAAAAAGAGACAATCATTTTTCATCTCTTTCTTTCACTTAGATTAAGCATGTTCTTCTCTGTGCACTCCTTTTACTTATTTTTTTATTAATATATTTTATTTTTCAAAAAAATCAAAATTTTAATTTTTTTTATTTTCTTTCTTTATCTTTATGCTTCTTCCTTGGCTGGTTACTGGCTGATGAGCTTGGGTCTCGCTAGATGGGGAGAGCTTGCTTGGGCCAATGAGGCTTGAACTTGCTTATGGCCAGTTGTTGGCCATGGCGGTCGACTGGCCACGGAAGAAGAAAAAGAAAAAGAAAATAAAAAAATAGAAGAAGAAAAAGAAATAATAAATAGTAATTAAAAATTAGATATTTTTGGTAATTTTCTCTAGAAAATTAAATCATAATTTCCTTATGAAATGATATAAAATATTTTTTAGGTCATTTTTATATTTCGGTTGAATATAAAAAAATATTATTATTTTTTTGAAAATGGCTTCTTGGGTGGAGAATAAATCACATATTGTCTCACGTCTTTTCGGCCTGCTAAATAGTCATTCAAACTCCTCTTTACCACTGATTTGGGAAGGTCACATGTTTCAAATAACTATTTAAAACATTTGGAATTTCAAGAAGCCCTAAGTTTTCTATGCTATCTCTTCATTTTAAGGTGGGAAAATGACATAAATCATTCATGAATTTTGGTTTAATATTTAATATCATCCCTAAATTTTTAATTTGTTCAATATGATCATTGAAATTTAACCCAATGAGGAATGTCGTTATTGAATTTGAATATGTCAAAATGACATAACCAAAAGGATTTTATTGAAGATTTATCAATATTTTAGGGACTATATTGAACATATTAAAAGTCTGGAGATGACACTGCATATTGGGCTAAAGTCAATGATTACATTGCATAAATTAAAACTCTAGAGATGATATTGCATATTAGATCAAAGTTTACTAATTATTTGTGCTATTATCCTTTCATTAGTTGAGGAATGATGTTGAACCTAAGATGTAGGGGTGATCGATTTCTAGTCCACTTCAATTCCAATGGACCAAATCGCTTGTTGCCATTACATTGAAAAAAAATATACATTCTATGTGGGCTTCCAAAAATATACGTTCCCTAATTCAGACTCATATCTCAACATATTTTTCTCCAAGATCGCTTTCATGAACTCAATCCTAGCAAGGGTTAGATCTTTTCAGTTTTTCAAATCAAGAGCTCTTTTTAATCAAAGTTTACAAAGAGCGCGATACTCCCTGAAACATGTGCATAAACTTGAAAATAAATATCCTTGCCTAGGGTTGTTCAGAAATTCAAAAAAAATTAAGAAATATAAATGGTTGGTCTAGTTCTCTCCTTGGATTTGAAAATTGAATTGACTGGCCATTAGTTCCAAAAATAGGAACCGAAGGCCGGACCGGCACCCCTCTAGAATCACCCAGAATCGATCAGTTTGATTCGGTTTAGTTCGGTTTGATTTCGATTCGGACAGTCCCGTTACACACCCCTACTAAGGTGCTGGACTTAAAGACACTTTATTGGAAAAAGGGTGGTGGCAAAGACATTCGTTTTCTTTTCAACAACTTCTTCACATTTGTGATGCGAGAAAGCAGTTCCGGACAATATACGGTTTTAGATTTGTTTCACGTAGGGCTGTATGAGTTGATGCTTCACTAAATTGTGCTCACGTGACTAGCTTGCATGCAATTATTGTGCAACAGAAGGTGACAAACACAGATGTTCGGGGGATCTTTTGCGAGTAGGCAATTCAGGCGAACTTAAGACGGAAATTTTTGAATAGGAGGGCAACGAAAATCAAGAGTTACCCACCTTGCGGTGGACGAGTTGGTTCGCGCTCTGACCCCTTTGCCGGAGGGTAGGAGTTCGAAACTCCTCGCCCCCATTGCACGACTTAAGTGGGGTACCTGGAAGGTGGGCCACCAGCTGGTACATCCCTGGGTTTACATCACCGGCCGCCGGTTGTAGTACGACGGTTCCCGGCATAAGAAAAATAAAAATCAAGAGTTGAATTCTCGACTACTTTTTCCTTTTGCTATCATTAGGGAAACCGTTTTAACGAATGTATCCACCCACTAGGCACGGGGCTGAGTGGAAAGGGAATTGGGTGGGGTGGAATCATTTAGTGTCAGGTGATTAATCTTTATTCACACATCATCTCAACATGGCATACAAAGCCTTTCATTCAACATCACCAAACCATTTTAGATGATCTTCTCTCATCTCAGGATGCCTTTGAGATATCATCGCTATAGTGGTTGTGATGACATGGTGGCATTGACTTATTACCTTCATTTACGTATCATGAATCCCATCCTATATGGCGGCAAATATATCATGCTTTCACTTTTCATTGACTTCTTCTACCGCATGTTATTATCACTTATATAGCCAGTAATGACATGACTTCAACTAAAAGCATCTTCTCCACGTGTATGGGATGGGAAGAAATAATGATAATCAATCCAAATGATCAATAAAAATGGAATCGTCGATAGTGCAATGGGAAAAATGAGGTTCGGTTGAAGTTCAATGACCATAATAATAGTTACCGAACCCTTTCCATGAGCGCACAAAGGATAATTGGGAGAGGAAAAAACTGCTGGAACTACCATAAGATGGAGAATGACATCTCACATTATGGGTTAAGTTCTTGGGGCGAGTTTCTTTTGGGTTTTTTACTGAAAAGATCCTGACGAGGCCCAGTCCGCAGTTTCCAGATGGCCCAACCGGATTCGCCATTTCGCTTGAACATTCGTCCGTCGAACCTCGAAAGACCGCGAAGGTACGACAATGCTCTTCCCTTCCCTATTAGTACCCCAACGCCTCCTCTTCAATAACACATCGTCTGAAAATAGCAATTCCTGTCTTAGTCCAAGCATTCTGTCAAACACTTTGTCGGCTCAATCTCACGCATTCGCTGGTAATCCCACGACCATGTCGCTCATCCCAAGCTGGTTCGGTGGCCGTCGCAGCAACGTCTTCGACCCTTTCTCCCTCGACCTCTGGGACCCCTTCAGGGACGTCCCTTTCCCTTCCTCTTCCCTCTCCGCCTCTAATTTCCCTCAGACTTTCCGCGAAAACACCGCTTTCGTCAACACGAGGATCGACTGGAAGGAGACCCCGGAAGCCCACGTGATCAAGGCGGATCTCCCCGGGCTCAAGAAGGAGGAGGTCAAGGTGGGGATCGAGGACGACCGGGTGCTCCAGATAAGCGGCGAGAGGAACGTGGAGAAGGAGGACAAGAACCGATACATGGCACCGGGTGGAGAGGAGCAGCGGGAAGTTCATGAGGAGGTTCAGGCTGCCGGAGAACGCGAAGATGGATCAGGTGAAGGCGTCGATGGAGAACGGGGTGCTGATCGTGACCGTTCCCAAGGTGGAGGAGAAGAAGCCTGAGGTCAAGGCGGTCGATATCTCCGGTTGAGAGTCGGTGAAACTTTGTTCCTCGTTGCGACTTTGTGTCTATATATAGAGCTGAGTGTCCGTGCGTGGGTTTCGTGTGTCCTGAGTTGGGAGGCTCGGTCGCCTGGTGTCTGATACGGCGATGTATTGTCCTACTATGAGTCTTCGCTTTTAATGAGATTCGAGGTTACCTTTTTCTAACTTTAGTCTGAGGTGATATTGGTTCCTCATAGTCATCCAATTGTTTTCTGATCTTGGGACGTTTCTTATTGTGAGAGCATGACTAGAATTACTACGATGGTTCGGCTACTGCTTCTTCGGACGGGAGTTCAGTGAGTTTCACATTTTTCGGATGATTAATGCAATTAGTGGGAAGGACCTGTCAAAAGTGCAGGTGACAAAACATTGCGATGGTTTTTTCAATTGGGTTTGGAGGTATCCGCAACATCGAGAAGTTGATGACTTCGGTACTGTAACAGGTTAGAAACCATGTTCCTCTTTTTGAGCTCAATGCAAGATGCGGGTTCCTTCTGTTGCATTCTATCAAATTTGGATGAACATAATTCCAGGTTTACCCAAAAACGGAAGAGTTGAATCTACGGAAACTTGTTCGATTTTAGTTTTATGTGGGGTAGGTTTTAAGTTTTAAAAATTAAGGATCTGTTTTGATGGACAATTAAAAACAAATTTTTGAATTTTTCTTGTTCTATGCTTTTATGTGATCCTGCATTGTTCCATAATATTCGATTGTGGGAATATAATTTGGAATAACTAATCTAAACTTTCGTTTTATGATCGAGATTTTTATTTTATTAATGTTTCATATTTTTTGTATGTCTAAGTTAAGGTCAGTGGACTATAAAAACAAGTGAAAATTATTAAAGATGATAATTCATTACAATAACTCAATTAATCATATAAATGAAACCTAGATAGAACTTAAAACTGATCCTATAACCATGATAGAACATGTTCAATATTCTAGATTTCATGATATGCATGATAAGTTCTAGGATTTAAAAATAACCTGAAATTGACATCGAAAACTGTAATAAATAAGTTTTAAATTTCAAGATACACAAGATAAGTTCTAGATCCAGAAAATAAGAAACCTGTTTCAGTGGATAGGCTTTCAATGGAACTTATATGAAAGTTGGAACCGTTCATCCCTAAATAACATGATAAAGTATCTCAATTAGTCTTCTCTTTCCGTGAGGTCATCATCAGATCACAGAGAAATGATCAAATTCACTCACTAGTTCCTCTATCGCAGCGTGTGAAGAACCACCTTTGTTGATGCTCAACTCGATTTGGTCTTTGAAAGCCGCGGCTCTCAGCCTCATCTCTTTCCCTTCCTCTTCAACCATCAGCCTCCTCACAGCTTGCTCTATCTCTTTCTGGTCTAGATCACCCTCCAACTCCAATCCCACCCTCCAAACGTGGCACAAGTACCTCGTGTTCACATTCTGGTCCATGAAGCATGGCCGGCATATCATCGGGACTCCTTCGGAAATGCTTTCCAAGGTCGAATTCCATCCACAATGGGTCCAAAAGCCTCCCACAGCACGATGTGCTAAAACATCCTTCTGCGGAGCCCATCTCACGAGACAGCCTGTTTCTTGGGTGGCTTCTTTGAACCCCCCTGGCAACAGCTCGATCCACTCCGAGCCTCTAACTGGGCCAGGTCGGACCACCCACAAGAATGGCTGGCCACTGTTGGCCAGCCCCCAAGCCGTCTCTGCAAACTCTCCCTCATCCATCGAAGCCAAGCTTCCTAAGCTCACATATATGACTGAATCGTTGGCTTGCTTATCAAGCCACAAGAGGCAGTCGGTTTCTTCCTCCAATATGCTGGTTGATGAAGCTGGAGCAACTTTGTGCAACGGGCCTAGTGAGAAAAATGGCACACTGTATTGTTTCTGGAGTTGGTCTGATAACTGCTGCTCAAGGCAGTCCACTGTATTCGAAAGAATGGCTGAAGATGTCCTGATATCGAGTGTCGTAGCTATTAATTGCATCATGTGTTCTAGGTCGGTAGTAAAAAATGGCAAGTCCTTGCATCTCAAGGGATAAGCACCTGGAACTGGATCTTTCGACAGACGATCTGTGCAGTAAAAAATACTGTAGCTTAGCACGTATTGCTTTTTCGAGATCATAGTCTGTAAAAACATAAAAACTTGTCTGAAATTTGAATATTCCAGCAAGTTCAAAAAGAGATGATCCTTTTATTCTCATTTTGTACCCAGTGGACATTCTTTCTTCCTTCCTAGTTGGGTTGCTCTACATAAAGACGAGAATATGATCTTTCACAATAATCTTTTTTAAATATTTTAAACTTATTTAAGTTCAGTTTTAGTTTTTTTAATTTTTAAACAGCACGTGTGGTGTCGTTGACTTTCACTGTGGTGTCGTTGACTTCATTCCATGCCTTCTACGCTGATTAAAGGAAGAGGTAATGGGTGGTTTAGACAGCAAGGCTAACGAGTCGCCGTGATGACCTAGTATGCTTACCTTCTCTTTGCAGCAAATACATTTTACGAAATCATAAAGATCCCTGTTAAAGTACTACTGGGTGAATCGAAGAAAAGCAAAATTTCATAGTAAACTCAAAATGTGTCAACATGGACTAATGACACGATCTGTCGAGTGAGATTCATATTTGAGCCACATTGATTAGTTGACTCTATTTAGCTTGGCCAAACAATCTCTTCGAATCTTCTTGAAGAGACCCTAAATTTTGCTATCATAGTTCTTTGTGATACAAACACAATCAAATCAGGAGCCTTTCCAATCTATCAAAGTACTGCTATCAAATCAGGACACTTTCAAATCAGGAGCCACTTAGTACTGCGAGCTTATTACTCCTGATTTCTAGTGAAATTACTGTCAAACTATGTCACTGAGGTATTTTTTTATGGGTACATCACTGAGGCAACAAGAAGTTTATTGCGCAATCTGATATCCAAGAGTTTATTGTGTATTAATTGAACATACCTTTCGAGGGAAAATAACCTTCCTTTCGCAGCCGAGGCAATTCAGAGAAAATCAGCTGAGTGCTGATACTACTGGTGCGCAAAGCCATGCTAGGAAGTTTCATATGATGAGCTGCGGCTTCTGCACAGTACATCAGCGTATCATAAATCACCCAAGAGATTTTATTCTCGGTTGCTCCATCCTTTCTCACCATATCTGACAATACTTGGCAGAGAGGTCCTTCACAGTTGGTGTTGAGACTCGTGAAAATAGCTGCGGCATCTCCCGAGGAGAGGACATCCTTCGGTAAGCAGTCTGGAATAGACGCAAAGGTAAAATTGGGGAAACCAGATGGATCGGGATGATTGAAGTGAGTGTGAGCTATTACAATGGAGAAGCCCTTGGAATGCAGGAGGGACCCCAGATCGAGCATCGGCGTTATGTGTCCCTGAAAAGGACAGGGGACTAGCACCAATCTACGATTGCTTCTCTGCCCTCGTTCCTCCATTTCTCTCATGTGACTACAACCAGAGCCATGGTCCTGGATGAACTCAGCATATGAATGGTCTTATGGTCAATACTGGGTTGTTGGCGAAATGTCAAAAAAACAAAGAAAAATCCTTGCTGAGTTGTTTTTTCTTGTCTGGAGAGTTGACATAAAAAAGTGGTAAACAAAGGAGGGCGGCTTTCGTAGACCCGTGGAGGAAACACATTTCATGTCTGGCTTTGTTTAATCTCGCGTGAAAGCCAACAGAGAATATTCCTCCTCCAGCAAGATTTCTAGTTAATTTGATTCCATCCCAAAATTTGTTCTTCTCTCTCTGCAGATTCAAATTATTTTGCTGCCGAGGCGACTCCCCCTTGTATGATGGCACTGGAGTCCACTGCTACTGACATCACCAGGAGCTCGTTATTTATATGAAATGGAGTGATTTCAACATGTTTTGAACACAAGTGCTTGCAACCTTCTTGAAAAAAAATCACCATATGGACATCACAGACCCACTGTCTCGGAGCAGTACAACGTATATATGTATGTTTTGCAGCCGAAACTCACAACCTCATGGGAGCTGATAGAGCTTGTCTAACTCAAAGACAGCTAGAGACAGCAGGACTCGGAAGTAAAAGAGCTTCGAAGTCTGCATCTTTTCAGACGCCTTTCTATTTCTTGAGACAAAATCAAGTGTATCCAAGAAAGATGAAGCTCCGGATTCAGCTGCTGTGAAAGTCAAACCGATCTGGGGTCCTTCTCATCTTCTTTTTCTCAATATGAGAAATGCCGATGTTTTTAAAGTAGAAAGTTCAAAGGGAACAGCTAAGATAACTTGGATAATTTAATGAATGGAGAAAATAAGGATTTTGAAAACAAGAGGGATTCTATAAAATAGTCCTATAGACCAATTGAAAGGGATGTAGCATAACTTGATAGCGCATTTGTTTTGGGCAAAAATTGTCACAAGTTCAAATCTTGTCAGTATCAAAAAATCCGACGGACATAAATATGAAATAAAAATATTAATTCGAAAACTTCATAATAGGGATGAGTATGGTTTGGGTTGGCGATTTTCTCCAGAATTGGGAATCACCCACTAAAGACAGATTTCAAAAAATTGGTACCTTGAAATCCCCGTCGGAAAAAATATCTTCAAAAGTATGATTTCCTCCTTTTGAAAAGAGGCAATAATTTTTCACCTCTTTCTTTCACTTAGATTAAGCACATCCTTCTCTATGCACTCCTTCTACTTATTTTTTTATTAATATATTTTATTTTTCAAAAAAATCAAAATTTTAATTTTTTTTTCTTTATGCTTCTTCCTTGGCTGGTTATTGACTGGTGAGCTTGGGTCTCGCTAGATCGGGAGAGCTTGCTTGGGCCAGTGAGGCTTGAACTTGCCTATAGTTGGTTGTTGGCCATGGTGGTTGACTGACCATGGAAGAAGCAAAAAGAAAAAGAAAAATAGAAGAAGAAAAAGAAAGAATAAATAGTAATTAAAAGTTAGATATTTTTGGTAATTTTCTCTAGAAAATTAAATCATAATTTTCTTA
Organism: Angophora floribunda; assembly: GCA_014182895.1. Taxonomy (NCBI): domain Eukaryota; kingdom Viridiplantae; phylum Streptophyta; class Magnoliopsida; order Myrtales; family Myrtaceae; genus Angophora; species Angophora floribunda. The sequence continues at coordinate 18,659,254 of CM024714.1, forward strand.
TCAAATGATAAAAATATTTTCTAGGTCATTTTAATATTTCAGTTGAATATAAAAAAATATTATTATTTTTCTGAAAAATTGCTTCGTGGGTGGAGAATAAATCATATATTGTCTCACGTCTTTTCAGCCTCTTTAGAAAGGTAAAGCTAAATAGTCATTCAAACTCCTCTTTACCACTGATATGGGAAGGGTGCATGTTTCAAATAACTATTTAAAACATTTGGAATTTCAAGGAGCCCTAAGTTTTCTTTGCTATCTCTTCATTTTAAGGTGGGAAATGACATAAATCGTTCATGAACTTTGGTCCAATGTTTAATATCATCCCTAAAATTTTAATTTGTTCAATATGATCATTGAAATTTAACTCAATGTGGAATGTTGTTATTGAATTTGAATATGTCAAAATGACATAACCAAAAGGATTTTATTGAACATTTATCAATAGTTTAGGATCATATTGAACATATTAAAAGTCTGGGGATGACATTACATATTGGGCTAAAGTTCAATGATTACATTGCATAAATTAAAACTCTAGAGATGATATTGCATATTAGATCAAAGTTTACTAATTATTTGTGCTGTTATCCTTTCATTAGTTGAGGAATGATATTGAACATAAGATGTAGGGGTGATCGATTTCTAGTCCGATCCAATTCTAATGGATCAAATCACTTGTTGCCATTACATTGAAAAAAATATACATTCTATGTGGGCTTCAAAAATATACGTTCCCTAATTCAGACTCGTGTCTCAACATATTTTTCTCCAAGATTGCTTTCATGAACTCAATCCTACCAAGGGTTAGATCTTTTCAGTTTTTCAAATCAAGAGCTCTTTTTAATCAAAGTTTACAAAGAGCGCGATACTCCTTGAAACATGTGCATAAACTTGAAAATAAATATCCTTGTCTAGGATTGTTCAAAAATTCAAAAAAATTTAAAAATATAAATGGTTGGTCCAGTTCTCTCCTTGGATTCGAAAATCGAATTGACTGGCCATTGATTCCAAAAATAGGAACCAGAGGCTGGATCAACACCCCCTAGAATCACCTAGAATTGATCGGTTCGGTACGGTTTGGTCTGGTCTAATCTCGATTCAGATAGTTTCTGTTACACACCCCTACTAAGGTGCTGGACTTAAAGACACTTTATTGGAAAAAGGATGGTGGCAAAGACATTCGTTTTCTTTTCAACTTCTTCACATTTGTGATGCGAGAAAGCAGTTCCGGACAATATACGGTTTTAGATTTGTTTCACGTAGGGCTGTATGAGTTGATGCTTCACTAAATTATGCTCACGTGAATAGCTTGCATACAATTATCGTGCAACAGAAGGTGACAAACACAGATGTTCGGGGGATCTTTTAACTTGAGTAGGCAATTCAGGCGAACTTAAGACGGAAATTTTTGAATAGGAGGGCAACGAAAATCAAGAGTTGAATTCTTGACTCCTTTTTCCTTTTGCTATCATCGGAGAAACTGTTTTTTTTTTTTTAAAACTCTTAAGCGAATAGAAAACAGGTCAATTATAAATTAGTAACCTATGCATTCAGTTATTTTAAGGATCATCGAAATTGATGAACAAAAATATTTTGCACAACACTCATATCACATGACGTGTTGATAATATGGCTCAACCAAATCAATTGTTCTCGATTATTGTAATGACCTTTAAATTTGAATACGTGATGGGGAAAAAGAACGGAATTGAAAGACAAACCTGAGGAAGGGTAAAAGGAGAAAGCGAGGAACATGCTATGCAGCTTCGAGAAAGAGCTAGAAGCCCATAACCGGAACGTTCGCTCAGGCTGAAACCTCGTTCCAGAAATCTCTTGAACGTACGAGAATACCTCCTCTTATCCCCTATATATACCCAGCACCTCCCTTTCCTTCCGACAAGGATCCAGCAAGAAAGCAAATCACCCAGTAACTCCCAAACCGAGCAGAAATCAATCTTTCTCGTCCTCCAAACGACTTATTCAGAGACGATGTCGCTTATTCCGAGCTGGTTCAGTGGCCGACGCAGCGACGCCTTCGACCCCTTCTCTCTCGACCTCTGGGACCCCTTCAAGGACTTCCCTTTCCCTTCCTCTTCCCTCTCCGCCTCTACTTTCCGGGAGAATTCCGCCTTCGTCAACACCAGGATCGACTGGAGGGAAACTCCCGAAGCCCATGTGTTCAAGGCCGATCTTCCCGGGCTCAAGAAGGAGGAAGTGAAAGTGAGATCGAGGATGATCGGGTGCTCCAAATTAGTGGAGAGAGGAAGGTGGAGAAGGAGGATAAGAATGACAAGTGGCACCGAGTGGAGCGTAGCAGCGGGAAGTTCATGAGGAGGTTCAGGCTGCCCGAGAATGCGAAGATGGATAAGGTCAAGGCTTCGATGGAGAACGGCGTGCTCACCGTCACTGTTCCCAAGGTGGAGGAGAAGAAGCCTGAGGTCAAGGCTATTGACATCTCTGGTTGAGTCTGTGATGGCAGCTAATGGGTGCTAATGTGAGATCGAGGCTTTGTATGTGCAGAGTGAGTTCGTGTGCTTCGTTTCTTTCTTGTGTTGTTGGAGAGTTCTATAAACCGGGTCTTGTCTCTGTGATGCTGATGTAGTCTGAACTAGCAATTCTTTACTGGGAAAACAAAAAAAACTTAACTTCAATGTTGCAATTTCAGCTCCATTTTATCTAGTAATTTGATCGCTGGAGTGGATAGTTGCTTTACTTTTGATCTTGTTCGCCTGTCTTTCTTTTGGCTTCACGCTTCAGGAATTTTTCCGAATTTTCCTAGCCAGTAGTTTGCGAATATCATGCTTCTGTCCACGAGCACAAGCCATAAACTGGGGACCAGGAAATCTGCCAAGAAGAAGCCGACGGAGAGACAGAGCAAGTGCTTCTTTAAATATTTCATTAAGTGCTGTGTCAAACTCGACAACAAACGTTTAGAAAGTCCAATTCCTCCTAGCTTTCGCAAATTAACCATTTGGTGTGTCCTGGTTACTAGTCCTTGATTGTTGGGTCTCTCTGCATTCTCCGTCCTATGATCTCTCTTCTGCGTGTATTTCCAAAAGAGGGTAAAACCAGCCTGGATCAGCAAAAGCCTCTATGTGAGAGCATAACACCTTGCATAACTTCTGAATATCTTCCATCGGAGAAAAAGAAAAGATGGAACGTGAAGGGCGAAGCCACAAGAGATTGGTGCTGGTCCTGGGACCATTTCAGGGCCATCTCACTCCCATGCTTCAGCCGGCAACTGTCCTCAAGTCCAAGGACTTCTCCATCATGCTCGCACACAGTTCAAGAGTCCAGATTCTTCTGCTCACCCCGTTTTCACTTTCTTATGCACACCTGACAGCTTGTCTGAAGAAGAGGTTCAAAACCCTGATCTAATAGCCATTGTGCTGATGCTTAATGTCAACTGTGAGTCCTGCTTTAGGGAGTGTCTGACTCAGGGCACAAACCATATGGAGCTGGGTGACAAGAGTTGCTGCATCATCTATGATGCTGTCGTGTACTTCTCGGAAGCTGTTGCCCGCGATTTAAAGATTCCTAGCATTGCTATGCACACAAGTAGTGCTGCGGCTACCATAGCTTGCCCGATTCTTCTCCAGTTAAAGGCACAAGGACACGTCCCTGTCCCAGGTACATGCTCATTTTTTTCTCTTACTTAAGTTACAGTTACAATTATTTCCTTCTTAATTAATATCATAGTTGCGGAGAATCTTCCTCTTATTCCATTCTGTTTGTGAGGATGGATGTATCGCCAAAAATTGATTGCATATTTAAAGTCTGTATGTGTCATTCAGCCTGACCCTGTAGTCTATGATCTGACAAGTCTCTTCTATGCCTAAAATTTATTCAAGACCGGTTTCTGGGTCATCATCCAAGTTTGAACCCAAGCCAGATAACCCCGAGTTTCGTCAAACCGCCAAGTATATAAGCTGATGGGTTCTAACTTGCTTGGTTCTAACTGACAACTGCCTTGTGTTGTGTTCCATTAGATTCCATGTTGCAGGTTCTGGTGCCCCTGCATCAGCCTCTCAGGTTCAAAGACCGTACCAATCTCCAATTTTGGAAGTTTGGACTATTTCTTGGAGTTGGTTGTCTTGATGCACAACATCAGATTGTCTTCGGCCATTATATACAACATGATTCACTGCCTCGAAGAGTCACCTCTGGCGCAGCTCCACCAACGGTACCAAGTTCCAATTTTTCCAATAGGCCCTCTTCACAAACTCGCTCCTACCTCAGCTGTTAGCTTACTGCAAGAGGATACTGGTTGCATTCCATGGCTTGACAAGCAAACTCATAAATCAGTCGTTCATGTGAGTTTGGGAAGCATAGCAAATCTGAACCAAGACCAATTGTCCGAAATGGTTTGGGGTCTGGCAAATAGCAGGGTGCCTTTCTTGTGGGTTATTAGACCTGGCTCAATTCCAGGTTTGCAATGGACCGAGTCAATGGATGAAGAATTCAAAGAATGTGTTAAGGACAGGGGATGCATTGTGAAAAGGGCACCTCAGAAGAGAGTACTGGCACATGATGCGGTGGGAAGGTTTTGGAGCCACTGTGGATGGAACTTCACCTTGTAGAGTATATGCGAAGGTGTTCTGATGATATGTCAACCATGCTTTGGCGACCAAAAGGTGAATGCGAGGTACTTGACTTATGAATGGAGGGTTGGATTAGAACTGGACGGCGAGATAGAGAGAGAGACAGTAGAAAGAGCTGTTAGAACAGTTATGAAGGAAAAGGAAGGTGAAAAGATGAGGCAGAGGGTCTTGGATTTGAAGCAAAGTGCAATGTTAGTATGGTTGGTGGTGGATCTTCTTGCCATTATCTGAGCGTGCTAGTCGAGTTATTGCGATGGTTCTAGCAGCAGAGTTGTTTGCTGCTAAAGCACCGCAGTGAAGTTTGTGTAGTGCAGAAAGTGCAAAGATTTGGTCTTCTGGCATTGAAGAACAGAACTGAACAGATAATGCTTTGATGTAATGACAGAAATTTGTTGGCTTGTCATATGCAAATTTGACTTGAAGCAATCTCTTCCCTTTTTCTCTCTAACCAGTGGACCTAATCTGAATGGGTCGAATTCACCTCCCTTTTTATGTATAGACTTGTCGAATAAACTTGACATGGTTATTTATCATGTCACAATTTTAAAACCTAAATGCAACATGCTCATAATATGACGGAACACATTTGACATGTTCAACAACAAACTTGTCAAATATGTTTAAACGTGTAAAAAGGTGTTCAAATGGGCGTAAATATTCTAAAGTGTATTGTGTTTTAGCGACTAACTTGTCAATTGTATCATCAAATATGATAGTAGTTGGGTACAAGTGAGTTGTTTCTTCGATGACACAAACCTATGTAAGCTTGACATGAGCATGCTCAAAGATGTCAAGTAAACGGGCCGCGTCGACATCTACTCAGCCTCATTTGAGATTGATCAACATTCCCTGCTGGTATGTCTGATGAACGAATGTTCTTCCAGCCCAGACAGAAATCAGAAGAAAGGGGGGATATGTTTACGAATATCCTACATTAACAATCTTGATCTCTTGTCGTTTTGGTACGTTTTCTCTGTCGTACTATAATTCAACAGCGAAAATTGAAGAGCGCATAGTACTCGCGAAGGACAATAAATTCACTCCTCTTTTCTTTAAGCTTATGAAAAGAATAGCTTGAGAACGAGGACCGACTGATGATTTTCCGGACTTAACAAGCCAATGGGGCAGTTCTATGGTCCGTCAGCCACTGATCGACGGATCCTAAGGCCGGAACAAGTCTTAACTGCTTGCCCTCTTGTGCAACTTCTAAACAAAAGGGTTAAATACCCCAAAATTTAAAGGCAATTACGTTAATAGGCACTATTCTCTTTATTGGATTCGGCAATCGTTGACCGTTGCGGGATCAATTCTCCATGATCCTTAGAAACACTGTATTCTATGATTCAATAATTTCTTTATGTTCGAGTTATTTAGTTCTAAACATTTTGATAATTTATCAATTTAATTATTTATCTTTTAATTACGACAATTTAATCCTAAAATATTTGATAATTTGTTAAGATATTCATTCCGATGCATCATTCTTCTATTGACTTATACATCTTTGCATGGATAGTTTACATACTTTCATACACGACAATTGATTTTTTTTCTGACGTGTTCCACGTGGAGTTATAGTTTATTTAATATAGTGCATTGGATTTCAACTATATTGGATTTCAAATGTATTTTTATCGTTACATAAATACCCCCTCCGACCAATTACATGATAAGGGAATTAGGAGAATACTTGCACATAAATGTATGTGATAGAGGAGAGAGAAATGTGAGAAAGTGATCTAGAGCATACAAGAGAAATTATTTATGTGACGTGATATATGTTTGTGATGACAAGATGAAGTTGATCAATCATCATCGTTTGCGTGTTTAGAATCCCATCTAATTTGACGTCATGTATTGTCTTTTCACTTCGACTTGGCTTGTTACCCCTCATGTTATTGTTGCATAATGTAATCGATGATGGTGTGATCACCATGTACGATGGCATGGGAAGAAGCAACGATAATCAATTGAAATGATTCGTGAAGATGGAGTAGTCAATAGTGCAATAACATAAACAAGATATGGTTAAAATCTTTAAGGGAAAAAGTCACAAAAAATTCCAAACTTTGCATACTGTGACACATTTTCCTCAAATTACTTTTTGACACCAAAATTTCAAACTTGTACCTATGTAACACATTTATCCCAAATTTATATAGTGTGATATATTTACCCTAAATTATTTTTTGTGATACCAAAAATCTCAATTTTGTACTTGTATGACATGTTTACATCAAAAAATTGGTATTCTAGAAAAAAATTTAGGGTAAATGTGTTGTACATGTAAAAGTTTGGAATTTTTGACATCACAGAAAAAAAATTTTGGATAAATGTGTCATATAGATATAAAACTTAAAATTTTTGATATCATAAAAAATAATTTAAAATAAATATATTATAATGAATAAAATTTAGAATTTTTGATGATTTAATCCTTTTTAGCTTTTCAACGAAGAAAAGGATAACGAGTTGGAAAAAGACCGTGGGTACTAATAGAAAATGACATCTTGCAACTGGGTATAGAAAGCCCATTGCTGTAACATCATTGGTCCAGTATCATTACCTATTAGCACTATGCTATGTTTTTCTCGCAGGTGGTATTTCTCTAAAAGTGTCTGCTTGATTGGTGGAAAAATAAACACGATATGGAATTCATTAATTTGAGAAACTGGTCGGACGATGTCAAAATAGAATTCGTTTTGTCGGTGATGTGACAGACAGAGACGGTGAATTTTAGTTGACCAAGCAGCAGGGGTGCAGGGATGTGGTGTTGCTGGAAAAGTACTGACGAGGCCCAGTCCACAGTTTCCAGATGGACCAACCGGGTTCGCGATTTCGCTTGAACGTTCGTCCATCGGAAACTCAGAAAGATCGCGAAGGTACGAGAATGATCCTCTCTTTCCTATTTAACACCAACGCCCTCCTGTGCCCAGTAGCAGTTCTACGAACGACAGCAGTTCTTGTGTAGTTCAAGCGTTCTATCCAAACACTTTCTCGGTTCAGTCCCACTTTTTCACTGGTGATCCCCACGACCATGTCGCTCATCCCAAGCTGGTTCGGTGGCCGCCGCAGCGACGCCTTCGACCCTTTCTCTCTCGACCTCTGGGACCCCTTCAAGGACTTCCCTTTCCCTTCCTCTTCCCTCTCCGCCTCTAATTTCCCTCGGACTTTCTGGGAAAATTCCGCCTTCGCCAACGCCAGGATCGACTGGAGGGAAACCCCAGAAGCCCACGTGTTCAAGGCGGATCTCCCCGGGCTCAAGAAGGAGGAAGTCAAGGTGGAGATCGAAGACGATCGGGTGCTCCAGATAAGCGGCGAGAGGAACGTGGAGAAGGAGGACAAGAACGACACGTGGCACCGGGTGGAGAGAAGCAGCGGGAAGTTCATGAGGAGGTTCAGGTTGCCCGAGAGTGCGAAGATGGATCAGGTGAAGGCGTCGATGGAGAACGGGGTGCTCACCGTCACTGTTCCCAAGGTGGAGGAGAACAAGCCTGAGGTCAAGACCATTGAGATCTCCGGTTGAGTTGGGGAATCTATGGTCGTCGTTGCAACTTTTGTCTGCATATCTAGTGTGTATGCCGTGTTCTGCGTAGGTTTTGTGTGCCTCGGTCCTCGTGTCTGATATAGCCATGTATTAACAGCCATTGCACTCATGTGGTGATGAGATTCAATGTTATGATTTTCAAACTTATTTTATGTTATATTTCTTCTGTGGCATTGGTCGATAGTTTGTTCTTGGGATGTTGCTTATTTTGAATGGGTGAATAGAATCGCTAGAATGAGAATGCCCTGCCTTCGCATACTGCTTTATCCGAACTAATTCAATTCCTAGGAAGGATTTCTCAAAAGTGCAATTGCCATACTTCGCACATTATGATCATCTCTTCAATTGAATTTGGGGGTACCCGCAACCGCAACATGCGTTGAAAGAAGCTGATGTTTTGGAAGAAACCAGGCACGAAACCATATTACTCCTTTTGAGCTCAGCACTAGGTTGGAAGGTTCCTTCTGTTCTGCTGCACTCTATCAATTTTGTCAGGTAACAAGATCAGCAATCCCAATAAGTTTTTTATTTCCGCACCATCATCACCAGATCAGAGAGAAATGATCAAGTTCACTAGTTCTTCTGTTGCAGTCTGATGAATCACCTTTCCTGATGCTCAGCTCGTTTTGGGCTTAGAAAGCCGAGGCTCTTTGCCTCATCCCCTTCCCTTCCCCATCGACCCTTAGCCTTGTCATTCTTGCTATCATTTTGTGGTCACCTTCCAACTCCAAACCACACTCCAATTGGGCACAAGTACCTCGTGTTCACATTCTGGTCCCCGAAGCACGGTCGGCATATCATGGGGACTCCCCTTTCCAAGGTCGAATTCCATTTCAGTGGGTCATTGGACTGCTTTACACCGTGCTGCTGGAGCTTTTGGACCCGGTGCTAAATGTTACTTATGCGGAGCTCATGTTATGACATGGCTGGTTTCTCCAGTGGCTTCTTTGGACACTTCTGGCAACAGCTTGATCCACTCCGAGCCTCTGAACGAGCCAGGTTGGACTACCCACAGGAACGGCTGGCTGCTGTTTGCCAGCCCCCAAGCTTTCTGCAGACTCTCCCTCATCCATGGAAGCCAAGCTTCCTAAGCTTACATATATGACGGAAATATTAGCTTGCTTATCAAGCCAAAACAGGCAATCGGTTTCTTCCTTCAATATGCTGGTTGGTGAAGCTGAAGCAAATTTGTGCAGCGGGCCTAGTGAGAAAAATGGCCCTCGATATTTTTTGTGGAGTACGTCTGATAGCTGTTTCCCAGGGCGGTTCACTGAGTTCCAAAGAATGGCTCAAGATGCCTTGATATCGATCACCATAGTTGCTAAGTTGATCACGGGTTCCAGATAGTTAGGAAAAAGAAGCAAATCCTTGCATCTCAAGGGATAAGTGCCTGGAATGGGATCTTCTGATGTAGGATCTGAACAGTCAAAATGGTGCAGCTTAGCATGTGTTGCTTCTACAAGATCATGGTCTGATAGAAGACAAAAATAGTCCAAGATTTGAATAATCCAGCAAGTTGAAAAAGAGATACTCCTTTTATTCCTACTTCGTACACTGTAGACATACTTTCTTTCTTCCTGGTCGGATTGCTTGACAAAAAGATCAGAATATGATCTTTTACATGCAGTTTCAGCATGTGTAGTATTGTTGACTTCACTTACATGCCCTACTTCGATTAAAGGAAGAGGTAATGGCTGGTTTAGACAGCTAGACTGACGGCTATTGAGTGTTTCGTCTTCTGTAAACTGAGTAGTCCTAAAAAACCTAGGATGCTTACCTTCTTTTTCCAGCAAGTGCATTTTATGAAAACACAAAAATTTCTGTTAATGTACTGCTTAGAAAGTTGAAGAAAGAGAGAATCCCATGCTGAACTCTGAGTATTTCAACTTGGACTAATGTTGAGAGCTGCTGAGTGCAATTTACATCGAACCACATTGATTGGTTGACTCTCTCTAGCTTGGCTAAACATCGTTTCATATTTGAGTCATATTGATTAGTTGACTTTCTCTTTGGCTTGGAATGATCGAAATTAGCGCGAGCTATTACAATGGAGAAGCCCTTGGAATACAGGACTGACACCAAATTGAGCATCAGGGTTATGGGTCGTTGAAACTGACAAGGGACTAGCACCAATCTACAATTGCTTCTCTGTCGTCATTCCTCCATTTCTCTCATCTGATCACAACCTGAGCCACGGTCTTATGTCCAGTACTGGGTCAACAGCGAAATGTTAAGGAAATTGTCTAGTTAATTTGTCTTTCTTGCCTGGTCGGTCACATAAAAAATGGCAACCAAACCGATCACATTTTTGAAGGGCGACAGGAGGACAGGAAAGTATGAGCCATGTGGAGGAAACAAAAACTACATGAGGATACCTGAAATTTTGTTTCCTTTCATGTCTGGATTTGCATAACTCATGTTGAAGCCAACAGAGGACGTTCCTCACCTTGGCAGCTAGCTTCCTTCACCCAGGGCTTCTAGTCAATCCGATTCCATCCTGAAACTTGGTCTCATCTCCTTGCAGGTTTTAAATTATTCGGCTCAGGCGACTCGTCCAATTTGATCACCTGTAGCTCGTTAGTAACTTGGATCCAGTCCCACTCTCTTTCTATCCATAAAAGGCCTTACGGAAGTCAAAATACTTTTCCTTGAGGACAGGCTTTACAACGACCAATATCTGTGCTACTGCTTCTTCCTTCTGTCAAATGACACAAGCGGTGTCTATTGATTGACTTAAGAAAGAATGTTCCTGGTGAAGACATTATCTCTACAAAAACATGAAAAAGAACCGAGCCTTATCCCTGTAAGCGAGGTCAACCATATGAATACTAATTTTGCCTTATAAATACTGATATGCCATGGCGCTTAATGTTTTGTTAGATTTTTTTTTTTTTTGCGAGTTCTAGATATCACCCCACTTATGTCAGTAAGTAAACGGGGTTGCAAATATCTATATTTATCATCCCTTTCCACATTAAGGACGACTTACCTCTTTGAACCAATATGTCCAATCTTCATTCACATCGCATTACTAGGGCATCTGAAGGCCTTGATACAGCATTACCAAACCATCTCAGACGGCCATCTCTCGTCTCAAGATGCTTTCGAGAAGTTATCCTACGGTGGTGAATGTATTGCTGAATCAAGCGGCCATGCTGCTTTCAGTTTTCAAGCCATATACCAGGCGAAATGGACAGATTATATGAGCCTAACATCTATAGCATAGTCTTAAAGTTTAATCTTGTCTATATTACTTTGCAACCTCTAATGTAGGGAGCTGGGTTTTTTTAACTTTGTGCCCCTCGACTTTGTCAACTTATCTTAATTTGCCCTAGATAAGTGACTTTCTACCAAAATGGGCGAATACTAACTTAAGTACCATCACACAAAATCTTTTTAGCCTTTTACACGGGGTAAAACTAAATTGTCACTCAATCTAATCTTTACCACTAGCATGGGAAGGTGACATGTTCCGAATATACTAATCATGTTCAATTCGTTTGGAATTTTTGTAGTCCTGATTTCTCCGAACAATTTCTCCGTCTCTGGTTGAGGAGAGAATTGAAATTAAAGATGCTGCAAGATATAAAAGGAAAGTTTGCCTCACGTGGAGCCGCATGATTTGGCGCCTCATATTCATTACACTCCCATGAATAGCATGCATGCAACATAAGATGACAAACACATAGAGCTTAGTCAGCATTTTCACTTAAGCAGGCAATTGTAAACAAAGGATGGAATTTTTGGATAGGAGGGCCATACCTTGAACAACGAAAATTAAGGATTAAATCTTCTAGAAGAGCCCATTTTCTCTGATAACTTAATTATTGAGAAACGAGTCATCAATGTATGGGTAGCATATGACTTAATAGTATTTCAAGGAGTGTCGAAACTTAAGAAAAACTTTCTATATAATACTTATATCATGTGACTTATCGATGAATAACGATATTTAAACGCCGAATAAGCAACGGCAAAAAGGAGCACAATGGAAACCGTTGAGTCCATATTTGATAGCACGTAGACATGGTAATTCGTTTTCGACCCAAAAAAAAAAAACATAGCAATTTCGTAAAACCAAAAGCGAAACGAGGAAGGTGAAAAAGAAGAAGGACATGTTGGGCCAATGACTATGGACGTTAGAAAGTATTGGCTGAGTGGAATAGTCCACGTGGGATCATGTAGCTCACCATTTAGCGATGGCCACATGTCCATCTGGGTCCACAATCCGAATTTACAGCTCCGCCGACCCTCTCTCTCCTCTTTCTCTCTGTCAATCCGGGCGCATAGCAGCAGACCCTCTCTCCTCTCTCCTCTTTCTCTCTATGCCCACCACTGTTTCTCTTCCATTCTATTGTGGAGAAAAAAAATCACTTTGTTCCTTTGCAGCGTGTTCATGGTTCATGGGCAAAGGGACACTTTGCAAAGGAAAGAGAGAAAAAGCAGAGTGGAGGTGCGAAGAGTGAGGGAAAAACACGACGGTGGGGCTTGGTGAGGCGATAGCGAAGGCGGTGTAGGCGTCGGTATTCACGAGCAAGGTGTGCTTCGTGGAGAAGAGAGAGGAGCGGAGCGGAGGTCATGAAGAGTGAGGGAAAGCGATGGCGGAGGCAACCAGCGAAGGTGTGTCGGCATTGTGGTTCACTAGCACAAAGGGCTTCGCGGAGGAGAGAGAGCAGAGCAAAGCTATTTTTTTTCAATGATGAAAGAGAAAGGAGAGGTTTGCTAGCGTAGAGAACCTCCCTCTCTCTAGCACAGAGAGGGTCTACTGCTATGGGCCTAGATTGACAGAGATAAAGAGGAGAGAGAGTCTGCAGTGCAGTAAATTCGGATTCTAGACCCATTGAGTTATATAATCCTACGTGGAGTATTTCATTTAATCAATATTTTCTCCACGTGAGCCTCGTTCCAGAAATCTCAGGAACGTACGAGAATAATTCCTCTTCTTCCCATAAATACCGAGCACGTCCCTTTCCTTCTGACAAGCATCCAGAAAAGCAAGCAATTACCCGAGTACAGAAGTCTATCCCTCAGCGTCCTCCCGACGCAAGCTTCAATCCACCGACTCCTTCAGAGAGACGATGTCGCTCATTCCGAGCTGGTCCGGCGGCCGACGCAGCGACGCCTTCGACCTCTGGGACCCCTTCAAGGACTCCCCTTTCCCTTCCTCTTCCCTCTCCGCCCCTACTTTCCGTGAAAATTCTGCGTTCGTCAACACCAGTATCGACTGGAAGGAAACCCCGGAAGCCCACGTGTTCAAGGCCGATCTTCCCGGGATCAAGAAGGAGGAAGTGAAAGTGGAGGCCGTGGACGATCGGGTGCTCCAGATTAGTGGAGAGAGGAAGGTGGAGGAGGACAAGAACGACAAGTGGCACCGAGTGGAGCGTGGCAGCGGGAAGTTCATTAGGAGGTTTAGGTTGCCAAAGAATGCGAAGATGGATCAGATGAAGGCGTTGTTGGAGAATGGAGTGCTCACCGTCACTGTTCCCAAGGCGGAGGAGAAGAAGCCTGTGGTCAAGGCCATTCACATCTCTGGTTGAGTCTGTGATGGTAACTTCATATTGTCAATGTGAGTTCGTGGCTTCGTGTGTGCAGAGTCTGTTTCGTCTCTTTCGGTTGTGGTTTGAGAGTCGTGTCAATGTGGGTTGTCGTCTCTGAGACACTGATGTAATCTGAATAAGCAATAAAGCAATAATAAAAGCTTAACTTTCAATGATACAATATATTGCCTGGTTCGCTTGATAGCCGGAGTGGATCTTTGCTTTACTTCTTGATTTGGTTCACGTGTCTTTTGTTTGGCTTAACTTTGGGAATTATTAAGAATTTACCTAGCCAGCAGTATATGTGTTTTTCATTAGTTCAAGATGCTGTGAACCACAGAGCCAGAGAGAGAGAAGCGCTCTAAATAGTCATTAAATGCCGTGTCAAACTTGACCGCGGACGTTTACAATGTACTGCTGTTCCTACCTTTCGCAAATTGACTGTTAGGAGTGACCTGCTTGCTTGCCCTTCATTGCCGGGTCTTAGCGTCCTCCGTCCCATTACTGCTCTTCTGCGTAAACTTTCGAAGAGAGTAACTTCAGATAGCATCTGAATAAAAACTTCAATTGAAAAAAAGATAGAAAAGACGGAAAATCAAGGGTGAAATGTTAAGAGATTGGTCCTCGTTCCAGGACCATTCCGGGGCCACCTCACTCCCATGCTTCAGGTGGCGACTGTCCTCAAGTCCAAGGACTTCTCCATCACAATTGCGCACACACAGTTCAACAGTCGAGATTCTTCTGCTCACCCCGATTTCACCTTCTTATGCATTCTTGACGGCTTGCCTGAAGGAGTTCAAAACCCTGATCTGGTAGGCGTTTTTGCTGAGGCTTAATGTCAATTGTGAGTCCAGCTTTAAGGAGTGCCTAACTTGGGGCCTAGGCATGGAGCTGGTTGACAAGATTTGCTGCATCATCTACGATGCACTCGTTTACTTTTCGGAAGCCGTTGCCCGTGATTTGAAGATCCTAGCATTGTTTCGCTGCAACTACCGCAGTTTGCCCAATTCTTCTCCAGTTAAAGGCACAAGGACACATCCCTATCCCAGGTACATGCTATTTCTCTAATTTAAGCTACGCTTATATCTCCTTCCTAATTAATATCATGGTCGCAAAGAAATCTTGCTCCTAATCCATTTTGTTTGTGAGGATGGATGCATTGCCAAAAATTGATTGCATTTTTAAAATCTGCATGCGTGACCTTCAGCATGACCTTGTATCTATAATACAATGAGTCTCTTCTATACCTATACTTTATTCAAGACTGGTTTCTGCGTCATCATCCAAGTTTTGACAGCCAAGCCAGATTTTGATCCTGAGTGTCGTCAAACTGCTAAATATAAGCTGATGGGTTCTAGCTCACTTGTCGTTGGGCTAACTGACGACTTCCTTGTGTTGTGTTTTATTAGATTCCACGTCCGGTGCCCCTGCGTCAGCCCCTCAGGTTCAAAGACCTACCACTCTCCAATTTAAGAATTTTGGACCGTTATTTGAAGTTGGTTGTCTTGACGCATAATATCAGATCGTCTTCAGCCATTATATTCAACACGTTTCACTGCCTCGAAGAGTCACCTCTGGCGCAGCTCCACCAACAGTACCAAGTTCCGATTTTTCCAATAGGTCCTCTATGCAAACTTGCTCCTACCTCATATGTTATCTTACTAGGAGAGGATACTGGTTGCATAACACGGCTTGACAAGAAAAACTCATAATTCAGTCATTTATGTGAGTTTAGGAAGCATAGCACATATGAACCAAGATGAAGTATTAGAAATGGCTTGGGGTCTGGCAAATAGCAAGGAGCCTTTCTTGTAGGTTATTAGGCCTCGCTCAATTCCAGGTTCGGAATGGATTGAGTCAATGGATGAAGTATTCAAAGAATGTGTTAAGTACAGGGGATGCATTGTGAAATGGGCACCTCAGAAGAAAGTACTGGCTCATGATGCAGTGGGAGGGTTTTGGAGCCACTGTGGAGGGAACTCCACCTTGGAGAGTATATGTGAAGGTGTTCTGATGATATGTCAACCATGCTTTGGCGATCAAAAGGTGAATGCGAGGTCCTTGACTCATGAATGAAGGGTTGGATTAGAAGTGGAGGGTGAAATGGACAGAGGTACAGTAGAAAGAGCTGTTAGAACATTAATGAAGGAAAAGGGAGGTGAAGAGATGAGGCAGAGGGTCTTGGATTTGAAGCACAGGGTTGATGTTAGTATAGGTGATGGTGGATCTTCTTGCCATTATCTGAGTGAGCTGGTCGAGTTGTTGAGATCATTCTAGCGGCTCAAAGTTGTTTGTTACTAAAGCGCTGCACAGAATGAAGTTTGTGTACTGCAGAAAGTGCAAAGATTTGGTCTTCTGGCTCTGAAGAGCAGAACATAACAGAGCGCTTTTATGCAAGATAAAAATGCGTTGGCTCCTCGTGTGCAAGTTTGAGCTGATACAATCTTTTCTTTTTTCAATGGGATTAATTTATTAAAAATCCTAAAATTTGTCATGAAAGTGTTATTGAGTTTTTAATTTTTAAAAAGTATAATTAAATTTTAAAATTTGTCAAATTGATGCAATTTAAGACTTTTCGTTAATATTGTCAAATTTTTTTGGTGAAAACACCGTCAAGTTAACTAACGGAAAATTATTGTTATTATTTTATTCAAATATTATTTAAATTTATAAAAAAATGCTAAAATTGTATTTTAAAAAAAAAAAAAGACTAGGAGGGGTAGTTCGTTGGTGGGGTGCTGCCGTTGCCACCACCCATTGCCAAAGGGGCTAGTGGAGGTCATCCGGCAAGGGTTGGCAACCCTTGCCAAACTCAGGCTAGGGCGCCCAAATTTGGGCGACGCCGGCCCTCACTTGTCCTCACTTTGCCCTTATTTGGGCCAGTGACTCTTGCTAGGCTTGGGCGAGGCCTCATTGGCCCTCACTTGGGATCGGTGATCGGCAGAGTGAGGCTCGCTAGCCCCAAGCGAGGGTGGCGAGTAGAGGTGAGGATGGTTCGTGTAAATGGTTCCCACTTTAGAATCGTGAACTGCTCACTAAGGATTAGTTGAAAAATTGGATTTGGGAACCATTCGTTGGTTCCATGGATTCTTCAGGTTTGGTCCTATTCCCGGGTGGGTCCATGAAACTAGTTTTCAATCTCTCCAAAAATTGCATTCATCAATTAATATCGGGTGAACCTAGTTTCCATGTAAAACACTAAAGATTGTTCGCCTTAAATTTGAGTTGAATTGCAAGCCATTGATTTTAATTAAGGATTGAAACCTATAAGGTGGAACGAATCAACAATATTTGTTAGCAAGGAACATATGGAGAATTAGACTCTGCTTTAGAAGTCCTAACCTCCATAGAAGTTAAAATATTAATTGCTTGATTCATTGTTTTTTAATGTCAACCTAATTTAATTATGGGAATAGCTAAGGAGAGGCCTAATTATGCTCTTAAAACGAGCCATCGCCTAATTATGCTCTTAAAACGAGCCATCGGCTCTTAATTTCGTATCATGAACATCTCGGCCTCCTTCATCCTCTTCATTTATTTATTTTGTTTTGATTGAGAAAGCAAGTTAATGGATTATTAGAAAGAACAAAAAGTAGGGAGGTTAATCTAATTAGGCATCCGAGAGACAAAATTAGTCATTAATATCCAATACTATATGGTTGAAAAAATAAAAATTAAAAAAATAATTGTGTTGAAATTTTTTTTTTTTTAAAATATATATTGGTTTGATCATGGTGGTTGAGTGGGCGGTTCCATTCCTGAAACCGAGAACTGAATTGATACTTACCACTTCTATCAAATTGAAATCGGGATTTGGACTGGTTTCCATGAGAATTGTTGGTTTTGAATAGTGTGGGCAATTTTCGGTTTCTTTGCACACCCCTAGCGACGAGGTCCTACCCAAGGCGGGTGATGGTCACCAGCCACAGGTGAGGGATAGTGGCGCTTAGATATGGGTGCGAGCAAGGGTTGATCACCCCTTTGCTAGCCCATCCGGTAATGGGCAGCGATGGGGGCAGTGCACCACTGGTGAACGTACCCCTCCTTTTCTTTATTTTCTATTTTTTAAAATAAAATATTAGTATTCATTTTTTATTTTTTAAAAATAACTATAATAATAATAATAATAATAATAATAATAATAATAATAATAATAATAATAATAATAATGCCTTGTAGGAGAAAGAAATTAATTTAAAATTTTGGTTATGCACTTTTCGAATGGGAATCCATTTTTTTAGAAGATCTCATGTTGTCATTTTCCGTTAATTAAGTTAATAGTGTCAACGAAAGGTCTTGATTGCACAAATTTGATAAGTTTTAATATTTAATTACATTTTTGAAAATTTTAGAATTCAATTGTATTTTTGTGACAAGTTTGACTTACAATCAATGTATCCCTAATTTGTATGCGAAAAGTCCAAGGAGATGAAACTTGACGATGCTAGAGATCATCTTCTTCCGTGCCGCAATAAAACTTGATTCGTGTGCGAAGAAGCTCCGTGAAGCTCTTCAAACATAAGTTTGGTATACCGACACTTTTCCAAGCATCCTAAGTGGCGTACAAGTCACGAAGATCATGGAGGACATCCTCTTTATGACGACCACAAATGTCCGCAAATGCGTGATACCCTTGTTAAACAATATGATTGATGAGCTAAAGGAAAGTTTGGTTCCTAGGAGCGACTCTAATCATTCTTTACTTGAAGATAATTGACTTTCTACCAAAATGGGCAAATACTAACTTAAGTACCGTCACACAGAGTCTTTTAGCCTTTTACGAGGGGTAAAACTAAATTGTCACTCAATCTAATCTTTACACCGGCATGGGAAGTTTACATGTTCCAAATATACTAATCATGTTCAATCGTTTGGAATTTTATGTAGTCCTAATTTCTCCAAACAATTTTTCCGTCTCTGACTAAGAAGAGAATTGAAATTAAAGATGCTGCATGATATAAAAGGAAAGTTCATCTCACGTGGGGCCGCACGATTTGATGTCTCATATTCATTATGCTCCCATGAATAGCATGCATGCAACATAAGATGACAGAAGCACAGAGCTTAGTTAGCATTTTCACTTAAGCAGGCAATCGCAAACAAAGGATGGACTTTTGGATAAGAGGGCCATACTCTGAACAATGAAAATCAAGGATTGAATCTTCTAGAAGAGCCCATTTTCTCTGATAACTTAATTATTGAGAAATGAGTCATTAATGTATTTGTAACATATGACTTGATAATATTTTAAGAAATGTCGAAATTATTTAAGAAAAACTTTCTATATAATGATATTTAAACGTGAATAAGCAATGGTAAAAAAGAGCACAATGGAAACCCTTTGATAGCATGTAAACATAGTAATTTCGTATTCGAGCAAAAAACAAAATAGTAATTTCGTAAAAACGAAAGCGAAATACGAGGAAAGTGAAAAAAGAAGTTCGACCAAAAAAAGAAGAAAAGGCATTTAGTTGAACATGTTGGGCCAATGACTATGAGCAAGGCCCAGCCTCGAGAAAGAGCTAGAAGCCCGTAACCAGAACGTTCGCTCAGGCTTAAAACCTCGTTCCTGAAATGTCGCGAACGTACGAGAATAAATCCTCTTCTTCCCATAAATACCGAGCACGTCCCTTTCCTTCCGACAAGGATCCAGAAAGCAAGCAAATACCCGTGTAACTCCAAACCCGAGCAGAAGTCTATCCCTCAGCGTCCTCCCGGCGCAAGCTTCAATCCACCGACTCTTTCTGAGAGACGATGTCGCTCATTCCGAGCTGGTTCGGCGGCCGACGCAGCGACGCCTTCGACCCCTTCTCTCTCGACCTCTGGGACCCCTTCAAGGACTTCCCTTTCCCTTTCCGTTCCTCTTCCCTCTCCGCCCCTACTTCTTTCCGTGAAAATTCTGCCTTCGTCAATACCAGTATCGACTGGAGGGAAACCCCGGAAGCCCACGTGTTCAAGGCCGATCTTCCCGGGATCAAGAAGGAGGAAGTGAAAATGGAGGTCGAGGACGATCGGGTGCTCCAGATTAGTGGAGAGAGGAAGGTGGAGAAGGAGGACAAGAACGACAAGTGGCACCGAGTGGAGCGTAGCAGCGGGAAGTTCATGAGGAGGTTCAGGTTGCCAAAGAATGCGAAGGTGGGTCAGGTGAAGGCTTCGATGGAGAACGGAGTGCTCACTGTCACTGTTCCCAAAGCAGAGGAAAAGAAACCTGAGGTCAAGGCCATTGACATCTCTGGCTGAGTCGATGATGGTAACTTCAGATTGCCAACGTGAATTCGTGGCTTCGTGTGTGCAGAGTCTGTCTGTTTTGTCTCTTTCTGTTGTATTTTGAGAGTCGTATCAATGGGTTGTTGTCTCTGAGAGACACTGAAAGTAAATCTGAAAAAGCAATACTATTAAGTAAAGCTTAACTTCAATGATACTATTCGCAGCCCCCGTATTGCCTGGTTCGCTTGACCGCCGGAGTGGGATCTTTGCTTTACTTCTTGATGTTGTTCATTTGTCTTTTGTTTGGCTTCACTTTGAGAATTATTAAGAATTTTCCTAGCCAGTATTTTTCACTAGTTCACTATGTTGTGGAATACAGAGCCATAGAGAGAAGCACAGCCATAGAGAGAAGCACTCTAAATATTCGTTAAATGCCGTGTCAAACTTGACCACGGACGTTTACAATATGCTACTATTCCTACCTTTCGCAAATTGACTGTTAGCAGTGACCCGCTTGCTTGCCCTTCGTTGCCGAGTCTTCGCATCCTCCGTTCCATTACTTCTCTTCTATGTAAACTTTCAAAGAGAGTAACTTGACATAGCATCTGAATAACTTCATCGAAAAAAAAAGATAGAGAAGATGAAAAATCGAGGGCGAAATGGTAAGAGATTGGTGCTGGTTCCAGGACCATTCCAGGGCCACCTCACTCCCATGCTTCAGCTGGCGACTGTCCTCAAGTCCAAGGACTTCTCCATCACAATTGCTCACACACAGTTCAACGGTCCTGATTCTTCTGCTCACCCCGATTTCACCTTCTTGTGCATTCCTGATGACTTTTCTGAAGAAGAGGTTCAAAATCCTGATCTGGTAGCCATTTTGCTGAGGCTTAATGTCAATTGTGAGTCCAGCTTTTAAGGAGTGCCTAACTCGGGGCCCAGGCATGGAGCCGGCAGACAAGATTTTCTGCATCATCTATGATGCACGTGTTTACGTTTCGGAAGGTGTTGCCCATGATTTGAAGATTCCTAGCATTGTTTTATGCACGAGCAGTGCTGCAACTACCGTAGTTCGCCCAATTCTTCTCCAGTTATAGGCACAAGGGCACATCCTTATCCCAGGTACATGCTCGTTCTCTAATTTGAGTTACGCTTATCTCCTTCCTAATTAATATCATGGTCACGGAGAAATCTTGCTCCCAATTCATTTTGTTTGTGAGGATGGATGTATTGCCAAAAATTGATTGCATTTTAAGAATCTGTATGCGTGATCTTCAGCATGACCTTGTAGCCTATGCTCAGATGAGTCTCTTCTATGCCTATACTTTATTCAGGACTGGTTTCTGTGTCATCATTCAAGTTTGACAGCCATTTTTATCCCGAGTGTCGTCAAACTGCTAAGTATATAAGCTGATGGGTTCTAGCTCACTTGTCGTTGGGCTAACTGACAACTGCCTTGTGTTTTATTAGATTCCATGTTGCAGGTTCCGGTGCCCCTGCATCAGCCCCTCAGGTTCAAAGACCTACCACTCTCCAATTTAAGAATTTTGGACTATTATTTGAAGGTGGTTGTCTTGACGCATGATATCAAATTGCCTTCAGCCATTATATTCAACACGTTTCACTGCCTCAAAGAGTCTCCTCTGGCGTAGCTCTACCAACAGTACCAAGTTCCAATTTTTCCAATAGGTCCTCTACACAAATTCGCTCCCACCTCAGATGTTAGGTCACTGCAAGAGGATACTGATTGTGTTACATGGCTTGACAAGCAAACTCATAATTCAAGCCAGAAGTGGAGGGTGAAATAGAAAGAGGTACAGTAGTAAGGGCTGATGTTATTAGTATAAGTGATGGTGGATCTTCTTGCCATTATCTGAGTGAGCTAGTCGAGTTGTTCAGATCATTCTAGCCGCTCAGAGTTGTTAGTTACTAAAGCACTGCACAGAATGAAGTTTGTGTACTGCAGAAAGTGCAAAGGTTTGATCTTCTGGCTTTGAAGAACAGAACATAACAGATATGCTTTTATGCAAGATAGAAATGTGTAGGCTCGTCGTGTACAAGTTTAAGCCGATACAATATTTTCTTTTTTCTGTGGGATTAATTCATCAAATATCCTAAAATTTGTCATAAAAATAATTTTCAAAAAGTGCAATCAAATTTTAAAATTTGTTAAATTGATGCAATTTAAGGCTTTCCGTTAATATTGTCAAATTTTTTTAAGTGAAAACACTGTCAACTTACTAACGAAAAATATTGACATGAGATTTGTTGTTATTATTTATTCAAATATTATTTAAATTAGTTTAAAAAACAAAAAAGAAATGCTAAAATTTTATTTAAAAATAAAATAAAATAAAATAAAGGGAGGGGTAGTTTGTTGGTGGGGCGCTGCCGTTGCCACCACCCATAACCAAAGGGGCTAGTGGAGGTCATTAGCCCTCATTGACCCAGGGCGAGGGCTAGCAACCCTCGCTAGACCCGAGTTAGGGCACCCAAATTTAGGTGACGTCGGCCTTCACCTGCCCTAGGAACCCTTGGCTCTCGCTTGGGGCTGGCAACCCTTGCTAGGCTTGGGTGAGGCCTTGTTGGCCCTTGCTTGGGACAAGTGAGGCTCACCTAGATTTGGGTGAGGTTGGCGAGAGTGGGGCTCATGAGCCCCAAGTGAGGGTGAGGTGAGCATGGTCTGAGTAAATGGTTTCCACCTTAAAATCATGAACCGTTTACTAAAGATCAATTTGAAAAATCGGAATTGGGAATGGTTTGTTGGTTCCATAGATTCACTAGGTCTGGTCCTATTCTCGAGTGGATCCATAGAACCAATCTCTAATCCCTATAAAATTGCATTTATCAATTAATATTATGTGAATCTAATTTCCATGTAAAACACTAAAGATTGTTCGACTTTAAATTTGGGTTAAATTGTGAGCCATTGATTTTAATTAAGGATTTGAAAACCTATAGGGTATAACGAATCAACAATATTCCTTAGCAAGGAACACATGGAGAATTAGGCCTACTTTAGAAGTCCTAACCTCCTCATAAGTCAAAACATTAATTGCTTGATCCATTATTTTTGAACATCAACCTAATGTAACTATGGGGATGGCTAAGGAGAAGCCTAATTATGCTCTTAAAACGAGCCATTGGCTCTTAATTCCGTATCATGAACATCTCCAATTAGTCTCCTCCATCCTCTTCATTTATTTATTTTATTTTGATTGAGAAAGTAAGTTAATGGATTATTAAAAGAACAAAAAGTAGGGAGGTTAATCTTATTACACACCTGAGAGACAAAATTAGTCATTAATATCCAATAATAGATGGTTGAAAAATAAAAATAAAAATAATTGTGTTGGAATTTCTTTTTTTCTTTAAATATATATAGCAGTTCGATCTTGATGGTCGGGTGGGTGGTTCTACTCTTAGAATCGAGAATCGGATCGATACTCACCGATTCTATCAAATTGGAATCGGGAACCGGACCGGTCTCCATGAGAATCGCTGCTTTCGGACAGTCCAGGCGATTTTCGGTTTCTTTGCACATCCCTAGCCATGAGATCTTGCCCAAGGTAGGTGATGGTCACTAGCCTCAGGTGAGGGCTAGCGATGCCTAAATATTATGGGCACGAGCGAGGGTTGACCACCCTTGCCTAGGGCCAACGACCTTTGTTGGCCCATCCGGCAATGGGCGGTGGCGACGGCAGTGCACCCACCCCTCATTTTCTTTATTTTCTATTATTTAAAAAAAATATTAATATTTTTTTTAGTTTTTAAAACTAATTTAAATAATACATACATAAAATAATAATAAAAATGCCATGTAGGAGAAAGAAATTAATTTAAAATTTTGGTTATGCACTCTTCGAATGGGAATCCCTTTTTTTAAAAATCCCATGTTAACGTTTTTCATTAATTAAGTTAACAATGTTAATGAAAGGTTTTGATTGCATAAATTTGATAAATTTTGGAATTTAATTGCATTTTTTAAAATTTATGAGACTCAATTGTATTTTTGTGATAACTTTGACTTACGGTAAATTTATACCTAATTTGTATATGAAAAGTCCAGGGAGATGAAGTTTGACAATGTTGGAGACCGTCTTCTTCTGTGCGCAATAAAACTTGAATTAGGAATAACGACACTTTTCCAGTTGTCTTAAGTGGCGGATAGGTCACCAAGATCACGGAGGACATCCTCTCCATGATGCCCACAAATGACAATTCACATTTTGCGTGATACCCCTTCTAAACAATATGATTGATGAGCTAAAGGAAAGTTTGGATCCTAGGTCGCCGGGCCCTCGCAGGCTACGAGTGAGGATTGCATGGCTCTTGCCAAAGGCTGCTATGACCATTGCAACCAAGGGCAAAGGTAGCATTGCCAAAGACCACAATGGCCTTTTGGGCGAGGGTTGCAGGCAAGACAGCCTTGCCCACTTGTGGCTGACAAGGGCCGGCGATCCTCACTGACTACAGTTCGACAAAAAAAAAAAAAAAAAAAAAAGGAAAAGAGAAAAGAAGAGAAAGAAAATCAAATAAAAAAGTCAATTTTTTTTAAAACTATCATCACAAATTGTCCAAAGGTAAAAACTTTCGTGGGTCATATCAAATATATTTGACACGTTTGTTCTAATGATTCATAATTTAAAAAGTAACAAATGCATCATGCTGTACAACACATTTAATATGCGTATCTCATTTAGATATCATGTTGTACAATGCAGTTAATAAATAAGGTTTGACACGATGTGATTATGATGTGAGAAACATAAAACTACCAGCCCTAATTAATCTTGAACAAAGTGAAAGAGCAGTGAATTTGAGCCATTCAGATCAACTGTGCTAGTTAGAAAGAAAACAGAGATTGCTCCAGATCAAATTTGCATATGACAAGCCAACAAATTTCATCATTCCATCCGAGGAATATCTGTTCTGTTCTTCAACGCCTGAAGACCAACTCTGCACTGTCTGCAGTACACAAACTTCATTCTGTGCAGTGCTTTAGAAACAACTCTGTACTGTTAAAACGATCTCAACAAATCAACTACCTCGCTCAGATAATGGCAAGAAGATCCACCATCATCTATACTAACATCAACCTTGTGCTTCAAATCCAAGATCCTCTGCCTCATCTCTTCCCCTTCCTTTTCCTTCATTAATGTTCTGACAGCTCTTTCTACCATCCCTCTCTCTATCTCACCCTCCAGTTCTAATCCAACCCTCCATTCATGAGTCAAGTACCTCGCATTCACCTTTTGGTCACCAAAGCATGGTTGGCATATCATCGGAACACCTTCACATATACTCTCCAAGGTGGAGTTCCATCCACAGTGGCTCCAAAACCCTCCCACTGCGTCATGAGCCAGTACTTTCTTCTGAGGTGCCCATTTCACAATGCATCCCCTGTCCCTAACACATTCTTTAAATTCTTCATCCATTGACTCGATCCATTCTGAATCTGGAATTGAGCCGGGCCTAATAACCCACAAGAAAGGCTCCTTGCTATTTGCCAGACCCCAAGCCATTTCCAACAATTGGTCTTGGTTCATATGTGCTATGCTTCCTAAACTCACATAAATGACTGAATTACGAGTTTGATTGTCAAGCCATGTAACACAATCAGTATCCTCTTGCAGTAACCTAACATCTAAGGAAGGAGCAAATTTGTGTAGAGGACCTATTGGAAAAATTGGAACTTGGTACCGTTGGTGGAGCCGCGCCAGAGGTGACTCTTCAAGGCAGTGAATCGTGTTAAATATAATGGCTGAAGACGATTTGATATTCTCCACCAAGACTACTGCCTCCAAGAAATAGTCCAAACTTCCAAAATTGAGGAGTGGTAGGTCTTTGAACCTGAGGGGCTGATGCAGGGGCACCAGAGTCTGCAACATGGAATCTAATAGAACACAACAATGGCAGTTGTTAGTTAGCACAATGACAAAGTGAGCTAGAAACCATCAGCTTATATTCTTAGCAGTTTGATGACACAGAAACCAGTCTTAAATAAGAAATAGGCAAAGAAGAGACTCATCGGATCATAGACTACAAGGCCATGTTGAAAGTCACGCATACAGATTTAGAAATGCAATCAATTTTTGGCAATAGATCCATTTTCACAAACAAAATGGATTAGGAGCAAGATTCTCCTTGTCCATGATATTAATAAGGAAGGAGATAAGTGCAACCTAAATTAGAGAAAGAGCACGTACCTGGGACAGGGATGTGTCCTTGAGCCTTTAACTGGAGAAGAATAGGGCGAACAAGGCTTCTAGCAGCACTGCTTGTGTGCATAGCAATACTGGGAATCTTCAAATCACGGGCAACAGTTTCCGAGAAGTACACGAGTGTATCATAGATGATGCAGCAAATCTTGTCAACCGGCTCCATATGGTCTGGGCCCCGAGTTAGGCACTCCCTAAAGCTGCACTCACAGTTGACATTAAGCCTCATCATAATGGCTATCAGATCAGGGTTTTGAACCTCTTCTTCAGACAAGCCGTCAGGTATGCATAAGAAGGTGAAATCGGGGTGAGCTGAAGAATCTGGATTGTTGAACTGTGTGTGAGCAATTGTTATGGAGAAGTCCTTGGACTTGAGGACAGTCGCCAGCTGAAGCATGGGAGTGAGGTGGCCATGGAATGGTCCTGGGACCAGTACCAATCTCTTACCACTTTTCCCTTGATTTTCCATCTTCTCCATCTTTTTTCCAATCGGAGATATTCAGATGCTATGCAAAGTTATGCTCTTGAAGACGGGCTTTTGTTGAAAACACAGCAGAAGTCATGGGACAGAAGATGCGAAGACCCAGCAATGAAGGGCAAGCAAGCAGGTCACTCCTAACGTTCAATTTGCGAAAGCTGTGAATAGTAGCTTGCTGTAAAAGTCCATAGTCAAGTTTGACACGGCATTTAATGAATATTTAGAGAAACTCCCTCCCTCTCCCTCTCCTCTCTCTCTCTCTCTCTCTCTCCATCCATTTCTTTATATTTTTGGTCGGAAAAAAAAAAGGAACTATCACCTCAAGCCTCTTCCCTGACGGTCAATTTGCGAAAGCTGTGAATAGTAGCTTACCGTAAACGTCCATAGTCAAGTTTGACACGGCATTTAATGAATATTTAGAGAAACTCCCTCCCTCTCTCTCTCTCTCTCCATCCATTTCTTTATATTTTTGGTCGGAAAAAAAGAAGGAACTATCACCTCAAGCCTCTTCCCTGGCTTCTCCTCGCGTACTAGTGGATAATACGTATACCGCTGGCAAGGAAAATTTCTAATAATGTCTGATGTGAAGCCAGACGAAAGCGAAAGACAAGCGAACAAAATGGATAAGTGAAGCAAAGATTCACTCCGGGGAGAAAAGATTTACTCCGGCGATCCAACAAACGGGGCAAAACGGGCTGAGAATTGTAAGATTGAAGTCAAGCATATTATAAAATGATTGCCTTTTCATATTACATCAATATCTCAATATTTCAGAGACGACAACCAACATTGATGCGGCTCTTGTACACAAGAGAAGTTAAAGAAATAAGAAAGATTCGTGCAAGAGAGGAATTATATATAATTTAATATATCATGAGGAAGATTATATCTCTATGAAATAACTAAATATACAAAATAAAATTTTATACAATCTTCAAAAATACAAAAAATCATCACAATCATATAGAAACAGACAGACTGCACATGAAGCCACGAATTCACATTGGCAATCTGAAGTTACGATCACATACTCAGCCAGAGATGTCGATGGCCTTGACCTCAAGCTTCTTCTCCTCCGCCTTCGGGACAGTGACGGTGAGCACTCCGTCCTCCATCGATGCCTTCACCAGATCCACCTTCTCATTCTCTGGCAACCTGAGCCTCCTCGTGAACTTCCCGCTGCTACGCTCCACTCGATGCCACTTGTCGTTCTTGTCCTCCTTCTCCACCTTCCTCTCTCCACTAATCTGGAGCACCCGATCATCCTCGATCTCGACTTTCACTTCCTCCTTAAGACCGGGAATATCGGCCCTTGAACACGTGGGCTTCGGGGGTTTCCCTCCAGTCGATCCTGGTGTTGGCGAAGGCAGAATTTTCACGGAAAGTAGGGACGGAGAGGGAAGAGGAAGGCAAAGGGAAGTCCTTGAAGGGGTCCCAGAGGTCGAGAGAGAAGGGGTCGAAGGGGTCGAAGGCGTCGCCGCGTCGGCCGCCGAACCAGCTCGGAATGAGCGACATCGTCTCTCAGAAAGAGTCGGTGGATTGAAGCTTGCGTCGGGAGGACGCTGAGGGATAGACTTCTGCTTGGGTTTGGAGTTTCTGGGTAATTTGTTTTCTTGCTGGATCCTTGTCGGAAGGATTGGTTTTTCTGGGGGGAGAAGAGGAGGTTTTGTCGTACGTTCATGAAATCTCTGGAACGAGGTTTAAGCCTGAGAAAACGTTCTGCTTAGCTTCTAGTTCTTTCTCGAGGCTGAGCCTTGCTCATGGTCATGGACTCAATATGTTCAACAACTACTTGCCTTTTTTTCCCTTCCTCGTATTTTGCTATGGGTTTTACGAGATTACCCTCTTTCGTTATTTTTTTTGTCAAAAGAAATTTCAGTTCGTTATCAAAATAATACATGATAAGATTCATAAGAAATTTCATAAGTCATCCTAATAAGGCAAACTTGTAGAGCTCCAAAACAAACCAAAAACCAGAAATCAAAGTACATCATCAAAGCATGATTGGCAAAAATCATCGTTCGCTCAATCTTCATAAACAAATTTGTGACTGCATTCATCCAAAAAATTGGCAGCCAATTACTAAATCACACATCAATATAAGTGATAAGCACATGTTAGAATCTTCAACCATATTTACAGTTTTTCCTTTCGGCAATGTGCGCCTAAATTCAACGTCCCCAACACTATCACCTTATGGAGAGAACATAAACACAAATATGTGACCCTCTTTTGGTTGAGTGGTCTCTTATTGACATGTCATGTGATATAAGCATAGTACACTACA
Source organism: Angophora floribunda (assembly GCA_014182895.1). NCBI lineage: Eukaryota > Viridiplantae > Streptophyta > Magnoliopsida > Myrtales > Myrtaceae > Angophora > Angophora floribunda. The sequence continues at coordinate 18,688,129 of CM024714.1, forward strand.
ATAAACATCGTTGGCTCGTTTTTTAAAAGTTCAAAGTTTTTGAATGGAACAATTCTTCTAACAAAATGAAAAGGCTCAAGGATTCAATGCGTTAATTGTTCATAGGAATGGCCCTCCTATGCTAAAATTCCATCCTAAGTTTGTCCGATCTGCGTACTAAAGTCAAAAGAGCAATTCAACGTGTATGCTTTTCCCCTTAAGTTGCGCTATAGTTGCATGCATGCTACTCATACGGACCCGCATCGGGCGAACTTTCATCGGAGATCATCGGGAACGTGAAGAAGAGAGTTTTCAGCCACCTTTGTTTTCTATTAAAGGCTATAAGTCCAGCATCTTCGGTTTCGATTGTGTCCTCAACCAGAGTACGAAGAAGTGGTAGAGAAACCTTAGGATTACCTTCTAAATGAACTAAACTGGATCAGTTATTTGAAACATGCGACCTTCTCAAAGACTAAAAGCACCATGTGACAACACATAATTTAATTGTCACCCATTTTGATAGAAAGTCAGGTTATCTGTGGCAGATTTTTTGTTTTTTTTTTTGTCGAAAGTAACATTCCATCTATTTCCATAAATAAGCAAGAGAGAAATAATGCAGTCCAGCTAAAAGTCAAGATAAATCATGCAGATTTAGATAAGTTTACAAAGTCAAGAGGGACAAAGTAAAATAACCCAGCGCTGAAACCCTTCACATTAAAGGTTGGAAAGTAATCCAAACGGTATAGTCCTTAAGACAACCAAAAGAAAGCTCATATAGTCTGTCTATTTTGCCTGATCTACAGCTTTTGAACTGAAAGCAGTATGGCCACCAGTTCTCGGCAATTAAATTTCACCATCGTGGTGAATCTATGGTCCCTCACAGACTCTGTGCCCGCTCAATTTTTAACCTTTGAATTAAAGTATAACAGATCTCAGCTTGAGTCAAACCTAGAAAGAGAGTTGCCAACAGATAAGAGATCTTGTTAATATATGATATTGTCTCCCCCCTTTCTTTTGCTTTCTGTTTTGCTTGGAGGGAAGAATATTCATCGAACATAACAGTAGGGCATGTTGATCAATCTCAAATGCAAATATCAACACAGCCAGTTTACTTGACACGTCATTGAACATGGTCATGTCAACCTTATATAGGTTTGTGTCATAAAGGAAACAACTCGTTTGTACACGAATGCTAAATGTATCATAGTCAAATGATTTTTTCCATAACATGTTTAAATGAGTTTGATGATACAATTGACAAGTTAATTGGATGGATACAATGCACTTTGGATATATTTTGACTAGACATGTCAAAGTAATTCGGTTCGATTCAAGTTGGGTTAAAAATGGTATGACCCAAATTGACATATTTTACTCGTTTTGGCCTATTTCCCTGTATAAATTTAATGATTCATATTCGACCCAATCCATATTACTAAAATACTTCTATATTTAACTCAATTTAAGAAATTTCATACCTAAATTCAGGTGTAAGCACGGAGTAAGCAAATACAAGATCGAGAGAAAGAGTGGAGAGAGAGTCATAGAAGTGCATTTGGTCTAAGTAAGTCGTAAACCCATATAACACTCATATTAAATCCATTTATGACTTGTAGAATTGGGTCTAAACTCATTTATGACCTATTTACTAAATATAACTAACCTATTTAATAGCTCATCCCATTAAAAATAGATTAAAAATAAGTTTACCACCCACTTTGACAAGTCTAATTTAGATGCATTTGAACACAGATATATGCGTCTAAACATATTTGATGAGTTTATTCTAATAGTCTGTATCTTAAATGTGTCAAGCGTGTCATGTCATGTGATAGGCATGTCGTATTTAGGTTTCAAAATTATGACATAATGAATAACCGTGTCATGTTCATTTAACATGACATAAAGGGAAAAGTGAACTCGAGCCATTCAGATTAGGTGCAGTGGTTAGAAAGAAAAAGAGATAAATTCATTAGAAGGCTTGAAATTTGTCACGAAAGTGCAATTGAATTCTAAAACTTTCAAAACGTGTAATCAAGTCATAAAATTTATCAAATTTGTGCAATTAAGTTCTTTTGTTTAACTTAATTAATAGAAAAATGCTAACATGTCATTTTTAAATTAATTTCTCTCTACTATGTGGCATTCTTTATTATTATTTTATTCGAATATTATTTAAATGAGTCTAAAAAACTAAAAAAAATCAATACTAATATTTTATATAAAAAAAAGAAAATAAAGAAAGGGAGGGGCATGTTCACCGGTGGGGCACTACTGTTGCTACCCATTGTCGAAGGGGACGACAAAGGTTGTTGGCCTTGGGCAAAGGGCGGCGTCACCAATCCTAGGCAAGGGTTAATGAGACCTCACTTGGGCCTAGCGAGGGTCGTTGGGCCTCACTTGGGGTAGGCGAAGCCTTGCCTTGGCCGAGTGAGGGCTAGCGATTACCTCTCCTTTTCTTTATTTTCAGTGTTTTTTTAAAAAATAAAATTTTAGCATTTCTTTTTTAATTTTTTAAACTAATTTAAATAATATTTGATTAAAATAATAATAATACTATGTAGGAGAGAGAAATTAATCAAAAGGCCATGTCGGCATTTTCTGTTAGTTAAATTGATGGTGTTAACGGAAATATTTAATTGCACTAAGTTGACAAGTTTTAGGATCTTTCTCATATGGCTTGGACATCATGAGAAAACGAGAAAATGACCGTATGTGTCATATAAAACACTATATTGCTTTTCAATTAAAAAAAAATTATTACTTGTTCAAATGTTTGTTGATACATTTGAATGTGATGTTTAATGAAAGTTGTCCTTCTCAGCAAGAATACGAAACTAAATAAAAGGAAGGAGCCAAAATTTGCATTTGAGCAATTATGTATTAGGCATCCACTAATGTCTAGCAAACAATGTCAAGAATGACATAGAGACAAAAAAAAAAGGTCGTCATTTTCCAGAGTTTGTCCCTTAATTGTACTGAAAATTCCAAGGTACACCAATGTATCGCAAACCCTTATTATTTAATAACTAAGACTTCACTATTTTAACCTATTTTAAAGGTTATTTATATGAAAAGCTTAAACCTTCTCGAGCACGTGCCTAAAAAGCAAAGTCAGCATGTCTGCCGCCGCCACATTGCCGCGATCCAACATTTGGAATCTCACGCTATGACTTTTACAAAAGTAGAGGAGAAACAGAAGTTTCAACTGCGCTCGTGTCTTGGTTTGAATTTTGTACTACACGAGCAGCCCACACGAAGAGAGCAGTACGCAGAAATCATACTTTAGACGCAATGACTCCATCATGAGTAGTGAAATTTGTCCTCTACTGATCCATCCCTTTCGAGTCCTGGGACTTTCTTGTGGTTTCTAGTTCATACGCTTTTGCCACTCCTACTGTCGTTTTTTTATTTTATTTGGGGCGGGGGGACAAGATCGCTGAATGTCATTAGGCAAAACGAATAGTACAATGATCGTGACGGCTTTGGTGAGTACCGCCCTTTGCATGTACCACTCTTCTTTTCTTGATCCATTTTCCCTCCTGTAAACTCGTGAGCAGAAGGCACCATAAATTGTTGGCCCAGAGGCTTCACAATTCACTGCCGATGATAAAGAACCACATGGCGTTTCACTGGGGAAACACGGCAGAGACCATATTCTCAGGGTGGCTCAGTCCCAGCTCCTGGGCCTACGTGTTCTGCCTCTCTGTGCTCGTGGAGTGGATCTCGCACGCCAGGATCCCAAGACCCAGCATCGACAATGGCGCAGCTAGCTTCATGCAGACGCTGATGTACTCTGTTCGTATCGGGGCAGCCTACATGGTGATGCTTGCTGTCATGTCCTTCGATGTCGTTGTTCTAATCGCTGCTGTCGTGGGACACGCTGGTGGGTTCTTGCTCTTCGGCACTCGGGGCTTTAGGAATAAGTCGCAGGTGATGAATTATCAAGACCCATCTGATTCCCCCCTCCACTGAACTCCTGATGGTCGTTAGAATTGAACACGCGTTTACGTACTTCAGCTTAGGAGAGAACACGCGAGGGTTTGGATGTGCAGTAATTTTTTGACATTAGTCGTGGGATTTTTTCTTTTTTAGTAAAGTAAGTATTTATATAATTTCCAATCAACAAACTGTACAATGTATAAGAGAGAAATACAAGGCACCATCTTGCACTCAAAAGACCATTGTTACTTGAGTGGAAGGGGACCAAGTATACAACACAAGGAAATTAGTAACAAGTTACATCAAAATGACCACAGCCTGGGCCGACATATACAGCACAAAAACATGAAAGCCGCAGGATGCAGCAGCAAATCGCGAGCTGCTTCCTATGAACTCTGCCGAGGGGTCACCAGGTCCCTCTCAAAAACAGCCGGGTCAAAACCCCAGCACCTTTGGAGCCTCTTGTTTGTCGGGTTATCATCAACATGCTTGAAGGAAGAAGCTTTGTCTTTAACAATCCTTATAATATGTTGTTTCATTGACGGAATGACGAGAGGTTGGCCACGAAACAAGATATTAGTAGTGGGATTTTTGTAAACCACACCACTCAAATATTCAATGTAATTTTTGTAAACCACACCATTTAGACCACCGGTTTGGTCCGATACTCAGTTCTTAAAAGTGAAACCGGTGTTCAGGTAACTAGTTCCCGATTCCAATGGGGAACCTAACTGGACCGATTAAATATATTTTGTTATTTCTTCAAAAAGATTATCAAAATGTGAACTAAACATTATCTCGATCTAGATCCAAACAATGAGGAAAAAAGTAATAGGTAAAAAAGTAGTGGGAAGAAAAATGTGACTAGTTCCATTAGATTGGATCGGAACCAGACTGACTGACAATCTAGTCCGGTCCTCCCGGTCCAGTTTTCGGCTTCACCTTGTAATTGGACTGAACCGAGAACCAATCTCACCTACTGTCAAGGATGATCTAACACTTTTGCAATATCTATCTCTTTGATTTCAGAAATTAAAACTCACTTGGGTCTCTAACAGTCTGTTCCGCCAGTCCATCGAAGTAGCAGGTCGCGCCTAGGCTCCTGAACCGCGCCCAGTAGAAGCTGAATGCGTAGCTCGCATGCCGAAAGGTCGATGCTGGTTCGTGGCACTCCCTCCCGGGCGCGAGCGTGTCGCACATGCCGTTTCCCCTCCCACAGGCAGAGCTCAATGCCAAGCCGAGATCGGTCAAGTTCGCATCTCTCCTCGCCACACACCACAGTTTTCCCTTGTAGGGCCTGTTATTGGTGGGCAACGGCAGAGGCCCACACGTCGAAGCGGGCCTCTTCCCGGTTAGGTCGATCTCGTAGACGGCGTCGCCGTTGGCATGAGATAGTCCCCAGTGCCGCTCCGTCCCATGGCCTGGCTTACGGTTCTCATCGTATAATGAAAAGATGAATGTCGGTAATCGGTATGACAACCCCAGGCCGAGTGGGAGTTCCAGCAGGCGGCTTGGCCGTCATTTTCTTGATCAGATTGCGGTTATACGTGGCAGCATTGTAGATGTTCGCTCCAGGTTCGTTAATGTCGCCCGAGTTTGGCCATCCGGTCTCGGCAATTAGAAGCGGGATGTTCGAGTAGCCGAGCCTTTTCATCGCGAATCTTATAGAGTCGAGCATCTGGTCCAGGAGATTAGTGTATATCAACCCAGTCGCGGGATCGGTGTAGTTGAAATTTCCGCGGAACAGCGCGAAGACCAGAGAGATGTCGCCCGGGTTCCGCGACCACGGGAAGTAAGGATACACGTCAAGGAAGAAGTAAGACCTCGTGCTGTTCAAGAAGCGGACCAGTGGCAACATCATGGATTCAGCGGGGAAAACTTTGTTTGGACAAAAACCTTTTTAAATTTTTTCTCGAATTCTTGAAATTATATTAGAATAAAAGCACCACAGGAAATAATCACATCTCAAAAATGCAATTTAATTGTAAAAATTTCTATATGGCACAATAGAAAAATTTGGTCAGCTCCATTTAATTTGAATAATGAAAAATATTCACATGAAACTCTAATAAATTTTAAGAAGGCATTATGCTGACATGAACCAGATAGGTTTAGCATCAAGTAAAAAGCAAAAGTTAAAATAGGCGAGCGATAGTCACTACCTCTTGTCGAGGCCCTAAAGAAGTTGGACGGTTCCTTGCCGGCGAAAATTGGGCACCAGCCCCAATTTCTCCCCTCCCCATCATGCAATCTCTCACTCTCTCGTCCAAATTCTATGTTTTTCTTTTTCTGCCGGGGAAAATGTAGGCCTTCATACAGTGGTGGAACAACTGCACCCACAATTGCAAGGTTTATCTAACCCCTCATACAACAATGGCAAAAGATCTCGCCACCACGCCCTTGCCCAAATTGCCCACTCTACAATGCCTGCCCTCGCTCATGAAGATAAAAGCGATGGGGACGATTCCCCGTCTTAGCCAAACAAGGGATGTCCACCCTCGTCGGGGCCTTTCCGGGGACTTAGCCACCCTCCCTCAGTCTATCCCTCAGCGTCCTCCCGACGCAAGCTTCAATCCACCGACTCTTTCAGAGAGACGATGTCGCTAATTCCGAGCTGGTTCGGCGGCCGACGCAGCGACGCCTTCAACCCCTTCTCTCTCGACCTCTGGGACCCCTTCAAGGACTTCCCTTTCCCTTCCTCTTCCCTCTCCGCCCCTACTTTCCGTGAAAATTCTGCCTTCGTCAACACCAGTATCGACTGGATGGAAACCCCGGAAGCCCACGTGTTCAAGGCCGATCTTCCCGGGATCAAGAAGGAGGAAGTGAAAGTGGAGATCGAGGACGATCGGGTGCTCCAGATTAGTGGAGAGAGGAAGGTGGACATGGAGGACAAGAACGACAAGTGGCACTGAGTGGAGCGTAGCAGCGGGAAGTTCATGAGGAGGTTCAGGTTGCCAGAGAATGCGAAGGTGGGTCAAGTGAAGGCTTCGATGGAGAACGGAGTGCTCATTGTCACTGTTCCCAAAGCAGAGGAAAAGAAACCTGAAGTCAAGGCCATTGACATCTCTGGCTGAGTCGATGATGGTAACTTCGGATTGCCAACGTGAATTCGTGGCTTCGTGTGTGCAGAGTCCGTCTGTTTCGTCTCTTTTTGTTGTATTTTGAAAGTCGTATCAATGTGGGTTGTTGTCTTTAAGAGACACTGAAGTAATCTGAAAAAGCAGTACTAACTTCAATGATACAATTCGCAGCCCCCGTACTGGCTGGTTCGCTTGACCGCCGGAGGGGGATCTTTGCTTTACTTCTTGATGTTGTTCACCTGTCTTTTGTTTGGCTTCACTTTGAGAATTATTAAGAACTTCCCTAGCCAGTATTTTTCACTAGTTCACTATGTTGTGGACTACAGAGCCATAGAGAGAGAAGCACTCTAAATATTCATTAAATGCCGTGTCAAACTTGACCACGGACGTTTACAATATGCTACTATTCCTACCTTTCGCAAATTGACTGTTAGCAGTGACCCGCTTGCTTGCCCTTCGTTGCCAAGTCTTCGCATCCTCCGTTCCATTACTTTTCTTCTATGTAAACTTTCAAAGAGAGTAACTTGAGATATCATCTGAATAACTTCGATTGAAAAAAAAGATAGAGATGATGAAAAATCAAGGGCGAAATGGCAAGAGATTGGTGCTGGTTCCAGGACCATTCCAGGGCCACCTCACTCCCATGCTTCAGCTGGCGACTGTCCTCAAGTCCAAGGATTTCTCCATCACAATTGCTCACACACCGTTCAACGGTCCTGATTCTTCTGCTCACCCCGATTTCACCTTCTTGTGCATTCCTGATGACTTTTCTGAAGAAGAGGTTTAAAACCCTGATCTGGTAGCCGTTTTGCTGAGGCTTAATGTCAATTATGAGTCCAGCTTTTAAGGAGTGCCTAACTCGGGGCCCAGGCATGGAGCCGGCTGACAAGATTTTCTGCATCATCTATGATGCACGTGTTTATGTTTCAGAAGGTGTTGCCTGTGATTTGAAGATTCCTAGCATTGTTTTACGCACGAGCAGTGCTGCAACTACCATAGTTCGCCCAATTCTTCTCCAGTTATAGGCACAAGGGCACATCCCTATCCCAGGTACATGCTCTTTCTCTAATTTGAGTTACGCTTATCTCCTTCCTAATTAATATCATGGTCACGGAGAAATCTTGCTCCTAATTCATTTTGTTTGTGAGGATGGATGTATTGCCAAAAATCAATTGCATTTTAAGAATCTGTATGCGTGATCTTCAGCATGACCTTGTAGTCTATGCTCAGATGAGTCTCTTCTATGCCTATACTTTATTCAGGACCAGTTTCTGTGTCATCATCCGAGTTTGGCAGCCAAGCCAGATTTTTATCCTGAGTGTCGTCAAACTGCTAAGTATATAAGCTGATGGGTTCTAGCTCACTTGTCGTTGAGCTAACTGACAACTGCCTTGTGTTTTATTAGATTCCATGTTGCAGGTTCCGGTGCCCCCACATCAGCCCCTCAGGTTCAAAGACCTACCACTCTCCAATTTAAAAAATTTGGACTTTGAAGGTGGGTCTCGACGCATAATATCAGATTGCCTTCAGCCATTATATTCAACACGTTTCACTGCCTCGAAGAGTCTCCTCTGGCGCAGCTCTACCAACAGTACCAAGTTCCAATTTTTCCAATAGGTCCTCTACACAAATTCTCTCCTACCTCAGATGTTAGCCTACTGCAAGAGAATACTGGTTGCATTACATGGCTTGACAAGCAAACTAATAATTCAGTCATTTTTGTGAGTTTAGGAAGCATAGCACATATGAACCCAGACCAATTGTCGGAAATGGCTTGGGGTTTGGCAAATAGCAAGGTACCTTTCTTATGGGTTGTTAGGCCTGGCTCAATTCCAGGTTCAGAATGGATCGAGTCAATGGATGAAGAATTCAGAGAATGTGTAAAGGAAAGGGGATGCATTGTGAAATGGGTACCTCAGAAGAAAGTACTGGCTCATGACGGAGTGGGAGGGTTTTGGAGCCACTGTGGATGGAACTCCACCTTGGAGAGTATATGTGAAGGGGTTCCGATGATATGTCAACCATGCTTTGGCGACCAAAAGGTGAATGCGAGGTACTTGACTCATGAATGGAGGGTTTGATTAGAAGTGGAGGGTGAAATAGAAAGAGGTACAGTAGTAAGAGCTGTTAGGACATTAATGAAGGAAAAGGAAGGTGAAGAGATGAGGCAGAGGGTCTTAGATTTGAAGCACAGGGCTGATGTTATTAGTATAAGTGATGGTGGATCTTCTTGCCATTATCTGAGTGAGCTAGTCGAGTCGTTCAGATCATTCTAGCAGCTCAGAGTTGTTAGTTACTGAAGCACTGCACAGAATGAAGTTTGTGTTCTGCAGAAAGTGCAGAGGTTTGGTCTTCTGACTTTGAAGAACAGAACATAACAGATAATGCTTTTATGCAAGATAGAAATGTGTAGGCTCGTCGTGTACAAGTTTGAGCTGATATAATATTTTCTTTTTTCTGTGGGATTAATTGATCAAATATCCTAAAATTTATCATGAAAACAATTTTTAAAAATGCAATCAAATCTTAAAATTTATTAAATTGATGCAATTTAAGGCTTTTCATTAATACTGTCAAATTTTTTTGAGTGAAAACACTGTCTACTTACTAATGAAAAATATTGACATGAGATTTGTTGTTATTATTTTATTCAAATATTATTTAAATTAGTTTAAAAAACAAAAAAAAAATGCTAAAATTTTATTTTAAAAAAATAAAATAAAGGGAGGGGTAGTTCGTTGGTGGGGCGCTATCGCCACCACCACCACCCATCACCAAAGGGGCTAGTGGAGGTTGTCGGCCCTCATTGATCCGGGGCAAGGGCTAGCAACCCTCGCCAAACCCAAGTTAGGGCACCCAAATTTAGGTGACATCGGCCTTCACCTGCCTTAGGAACTTTCTCGTTCTCGCTTGGGGCTAGTGACCCTTGCTAGGCTTGGGTGAGGCCTCGTTAGCCCTTGCTTGGGACAAGTGAGGCTCGCTTAGATTTGGGTGAGGTTGGTGAGAGTGAGGCTTGCGAGCCCCAAGCGAGGGCGAGGTGAGTATGGTCTGAGTAGATGGTTTCCACCTTAGAACTGTGAACCGCTTACAAAGGATCAATTTGAAAAATTGGAATTGGGAATGGTTTGTTGGTTCCATGGATTCACCGAGTTTGGTCCTATTCTTGAGTGGATCCATAGAACCAGTCTCCAATCCTTATAAAATTGCATTCATCAATTAATATTATGCGAACCTAATTTCCATGTAAAACACTAAAGATTGTTTGGCTTTAAATTCGGGTTGAATTGTGAGCCATTGATTTTAATTAAGGATTGAAACCTTTAGGGTAGAACGAATCAACAATATTCCTTAGCAAGGAACATATGGAGAATTAGACTTACTTTAGAAGTCCTATCCTCCTCAGAAGTCAAAACATTAATTGCTTGATCCATTATTTTTTAACATCAACCTAATGTAATTATGGGGATGGCTAAGGAGAGGCCTAATTATGCTCTTAAAATGAGCCATTGGCTCTTAATTTCATATCATGAACATCTCCAATCAGTCTCCTCCACCCTCTTCATTTATTTATTATGTTTTGATTGAGAAAGTAAGTTAATGGATTATTAGAAAGACCAAAAAGTAGGGAGGTTAATCTTGTTACACACCTGAGAGACAAAATTAGTCATTAATATCCAATACTACATGGTTGAAAAAAATAAAAATAATTAAGTAATTGTGTTGGAATTTATTTTTTTCTTTAAATATATATATATTGGTTCGATCTTGATGGTCGGGTGGGCGGTTCCACTCCTAGAACCGAAAATCGGATCAATACTCACCGATTCTATCAAATTGGAATCGGGAACCGGACTAGTCTCCATGAGAATCGCTAGTTCCAGACGATCCAAGCGATTTTTAGTTTCTTTGCACACCCCTAGCCATGAGATCTTGCCCAAGGCAGGTGATGGTCACTAGCCTCAAGTGAGGGCTAGCGGCACCTAGATATTATGGGCACGAGCAAAGGTCGGCCACCCTTGCCTAGGGCCAACGACCTTTGCTGGCCCATCCGGCAATGGGCGGTGGTGACGGCAGTGCACCTACCCCTCCTTTTCTTTATTTTTTATTATTTTAAAAATATTAATATTTATTTTTAGTTTTTAAAACTAATTTAAATAATATATACATAAAATAATAATAATAATGCCATGTAGGAGAAAGAAATTAATTTAAAATTTTGGTTTTGCACTCTTCGAATGGGAATCCGTTTTTAAAAAAATCCCCGTTCATTAAGTTAATAGTGTCAATGAAAGGTCTTGATTGCACAAATTTGATAAATTTTAAGATTTGATTACATTTTTTAAAAGTTGTGGGACTCAATTGTATTTTTGTGATAACTTTGACTTACGGTAAATTTATACCTAATTTGTATATGAAAAGTCCAGGGAGATGAAGTTTGACGATGTTGGAGATCATCTTCTTCCGTGCCGCAATAAAACTTGAATTAGGAATAACGACACTTTTCCAGGCTTCCTAAGTGGCGGACAAGTCACCAAGATCATGGAGGACACACTCTTTACGACGCCCACAAATGTCCGCAATTCGCATTTTGCACGATACCCCCTTCTAAACAATATGATTGATGAGCTAAAGGAAAGTTTGGATCCTAAGCTGTTGGGACCTCATTGGCCACTCACTGGCCACGGGTGAGGATTTCATGGCTCTCGCCCAAGGCTGCTATGGCCATTGCAGCCAAGGGCAAAGGTAGCATTGCCAAAGACCACAATGGCCTTTTGGGCCAGGGTTGCGGGCAAGGCAGCCTTGCCAACCCGTGGCTGACAAGGGCAGCGATCCTCATTGATCTTGGACCAAAAAAAAAAGGAAAAGAGAAAATAAGAGAAAGAAAATCAAATAAAATAGTTAAAATTTTTTAAAAATATTATCGCAAATTGTCCAAAGGTAAGAATTTTCACGGGTCATATTAAATATATTTGACACGTTTGTTCTAATGGTTCACAATTTAAAAAGTGACAAATGCATCATGCTGTACAACACATTTAATAAGCGTATCTCATTTAGATATCACATTGTACAATGCATTTAATAAATAAGGTTTGACACCGTGTGATTATGATGTGACAAACATAAAACTACCATCCCTAATTAATCTTGAACAAGCAAAGGAGCAGTGAATTCGAGCCATTCAGATCAACTGTGCCAGTTAGAAAGAAAACAGAGATTGCTCCAGATCAAATTGCATATGACAAGCCAACAAATTTCATCATTCCATCCGAGGAATATCTGTTCTGTTCTTCAATGCCAGAAGACCAAATCTGCACTGTCTGCAGTACACAAACTTCATTCTGTGCAGTGCTTTAGTAACGAACAACTCTGTACTGCTAAAACGATCTCAACAACTCGACTACCTCGCTCAGATAATGGCAAGAAGATCCACCATCATCTATACTAACATCAACCTTGTGCTTCAAATCCAAGATCCTCTGCCTCATCTCTTCCCCTTCCTTTTCCTTCATTAATGTTCTGACAGCTCTTTCTACCGTCCCTCTCTCTATCTCACCCTCCAGTTCTAATCCAACCCTCCATTCATGAGTCAAGTACCTCGCATTCACCTTTTGGTCACCAAAGCATGGTTGGCATATCATCGGAACACCTTCACATATACTTTCCATGGTGGAGTTCCATCCACAGTGGCTCCAAAACCCTCCCACTGCGTCATGAGCCAGTACTTTCTTCTGAGGTGCCCATTTCACAATGCATCCCCTGTCCCTAACACATTCTTTGAATTCTTCATCCATCGACTCGATCCATTTCGAATCTGGAATTGAGCCGGGCCTAATAACCCACAAGAAAGGCTCCTTGCTATTTGCCAGACCCCAAGCCATTTCCAACAATTGGTCTTGGTTCATATGTGCTATGCTTCCTAAACTCACATAAATGACTGAATTATGAGTTTGCTTGTCAAGCCATGTAACGCAATCAGTATCCTCTTGCAGTAGGCTAACATCTGAGGTAGGAGCGAATTTGTGTAGAGGACCTATTGGAAAAATTGGAACTTGGTACCGTTGGTGGAGCTGTGCCAGAGGTGACTCTTCGAGGCAGTGAATCGTGTTGAATATAATGGCCGAAAATGATCTGACTTTATGCGTCAAGACTACCATCTCCAAGAAATAGTCCAAACTTCCAAAATTGGAGAGTGGTAGGTCTTTGAACCTGAGGGGCTGATGCAGGGGCACCGGAGTCTGCAACATGGAATCTAATAGAACACAACGCAAGGCAGTTGTCAGTCAGCACAATGACATAGTGAGCTAGAAATCATCAGCTTATGTACTTGGCAGTTTGACGACACAGAAACCAGTCTTAAATAAGAAATAGGCATAGAAGAGACTCATTGGATCATAGACTACAAGGTCATGCTGATGGTCATGCATACAGATGTAGAAATGCAATCAATTTTTGGCAATACATCCATCCTCACAAACAAAATGGATTAGGAGCAAGATTTCTCCTTGACCATGATATTAATTAGGAAGGAGATAAGTGCAACTTAAATTAGAGAAAGAGGACGTACCTGGGACAGGGATGTGTCCTTGTGCCTTTAACTGGAGAAGAACTGGGCGAACAAGGTTAGTTGCAGCATTGCTTGTGTGTAAAACAATGCTGGGAATCTTCAAATCACGGGCAACAGTTTCCGAGAAGTACACGAGTGTATCATAGATGATGCAGCAAATCTTGTCAACCGGCTCCATATGGTCTGGGCCCCGAGTTAGGCACTCCCTAAAGCTGGACTCACAGTTGACATTAAGCCTTAGCATAATGGCTACCAGATCAGGGATTCGAACCTCTTCTTCAGACAAGCCGTCGGGTATGCATAAGAAGGTGAAATCAGGGTGAGCGGAAGGATCTGGGTTGTTGAACTGTGTGTGAGCAATTGTTATGGAGAAGTCCTTGGACTTGAGGACAGTCGCCAGCTGAAGCATGGGAGTGAGGTGGCCATGGAATGGTCCTGGGACCAGCACCAATCTCTTACCACTTTTCCCTTGATTTTCCATCTTCTCTATCTTTTTTTCCAATCGGAGATATTCAGATGCTATGCAAAGTTATGCTCTTGAAGACGGGCCTTTGTTGAAAGTTTACATAGCAGAAGTCATGGGACGGAAGATGCGAAGACCCAGCAATGAAGGGCAAGCAAGCAGGTCACTCCTAACGGTCAATTTGCGAAAGGTCTGAATAGTAGCTTGCATTAAACGTCCATAGTCAAGTTTGACACGGCATTTGATGAATATTTAAATAAACACTCTCTCTCTCCATCCATTTCTTTATATTTTTGGTCGGAAAAAAAAGAGGAACTATCACCTCAAGCCTCTTCCCTGGCTTCTCCTCGCGTACTAGTGGATAATATGTATACTGCTGGCAAGGAAAATTTCTAATAATGTCTGATGTGAAGCCAGATGAAAGCGAAAGACAAGCGAATAAAATGGATAAGTGAAGCAAATATTCACTCTGGGGAGAAAAGATTTACTCCGGCGATCCAACAAACGGGGCAAAACGGGCTGAGAATTGTAAGATTGAAGTCAAGCATGTTATAAAAAGGATTGCCTTTTCATATTACATCAATATCTTAATATCTTAGAGACGACAACTCACATTGATGCGGCTCTTGTACATAATAGAAGTTAAGAAATAAGAAAGATTCGTGCAAGAGAGAAATTATATATAATTTAATATATCACGAGGAAGATTATATCTCTATGAAATAACTAAATATACAATATAAATTTTTATACAATCTTCAAAAATACAAAAAATCATCACAATCATACAGAAACAGACTGCACACGAAGCCACGAATTCACGTTGGCAATCTGAAGTTACGATCACATACTCAGCCAGAGATGTCGATGGCCTTGACCTCAGGCTTCTTCTCCTCCGCCTTCGGGACGTTGACGATGAGCACTCCGTCCTCCATCGATGCCTTCACCTGATCCACCTTCGCATTCTCTGGCAACCTGAGCCTCCTCGTGAACTTCCCGCTGCTACGCTCCACTCGATGCCACTTGTCGTTCTTGTCCTCCTTCTCCACCTTCCTCTCTCCACTAATCTGGAGCACCCGATCATCCTCGATCTTGACTTTCACTTCCTCCTTAAGACCGGGAAGATCGGCCCTTGAACACGTGGGCTTCGGGGGTTTCCCTCCCGTCGATCCTGGTGTTGGCGAAGGCAGAATTTTCACGGAAAGTAGGGACGGAGAGGGAAGAGGAAGGCAAAGGGAAGTCCTTGAAGGGGTCCCAGAGGTCGAGAGAGAAGGGGTCGAAGGCGTCGCCGCGTCGGCCACTGAACCAGCTCGGAATGAGCGACATCGTCTCTGAGAAAGTCGGTGGATTGAAGCTTGACTTTGGAGGACGCGAGGGATGGACTTCCGCTTAGGTTTGGAGTTTCTGGGTGATTTGTTTTCTTGCTGGATCCTTGTCGGAAGGATTGGTATTTCTGGGGGAGAAGAGGAGGTTTTGTCGTACGTTCGTGAAATTTCTGGAACGAGGTTTAAGCCTAGCAAACGTTCTGCTTAATGGTTATGGGCTTCTAGTTCTTTCTCGTGGCTCATGGTCATGACACAATATGTTCAACTACTTGCCTTTTTTTCCCTTCCTCGTATTTTGCTATGGGTTTTACGAGATTACCCTCTTTCGTTATTTTTTTGTCCAAAGAAATTTCAGTTTGTTACCAAAATAATACATGATAAAATTTATAAAAAATCTCAAAAATCATCTTAACAAGGAAAATTTATAGAGCTCCAAAACAAACCAAAAACCTGAAATCAAATACATCATCAAAGCATGATTGGCAAAAATCATTGTTTGCTCAATCTTTATAAATAGAATTGTGACTGTATTCAACTAAAAAATCGGTAGCCAATTACTGAATCACACATCAATATCAGCATGAAGCACATTTCAAGATTTCTAACCATATTTACAATTTTGTCTTTTGGCAATGTGCACCTAGGTTCGACATTCCCAACACCATCACCTTATGGAGAGAACATAAACACAAATATGTGACCCTCTTTTGGTTGAGTGGTGTCTTATTGACATGTCATGTGATATAAGTATAGCACACTACAATAAACATCGTTGGCCCATTTTTTTAAAAGTTTAAAGTTTTTGAATGGAACGATTCTCCTAACAAAATGAAAAGGCTCAAGCATTCAATTCGTTAATTGTTCATAGGAATGGGCCTCCTATGCTAAAATTCCATCCTAAGTTTGCCCGATGTGCCTACCAAAGTCAAAAGAGCAATTCAACGTGTATGCTTGTCCCCTTAATTTGCGCAATAGTTGCATGCATGCTACTCCTACGGACCCGCGTCGGGCGAACTTTCATCGGAGATCATCCGGAATGTGAAGAAGAGAGTTTTCAGCCACCTTTGTTTTCTAGTAACGGCTATAATAAGTCCAGCATCTTTGGTTTCGATTGTGTCCTCAAACCAGAGAACGAAGAAATGGTAGAGAAACCTTGGGACTACCTTCTAAATAAATTAAACTGGATCAGTTATATGAAACATGCGACCTTCCCATGCCAATGGTAAACAATAGGTTCAATGAACGTCCAATTTTGCCCTCTCAAAAGACTAAAAGCTCCGCGTGACAACACAAAATTTGATTGTCACTCATTTTGATAGAAAGTCGGGTTATCTGGGGCTGTTTTTTTTTTTTGGGGGTCCAAAATAACATTTGATCTATTTTCATAAATAAGCAAGAGAGAAATAATGTAGTCCAGCTAAAAATCAAGACAAATCATGCAGATTTAGATAAGTTTACGAAGTCAAGAGGGACAAAGTTAAAAAACCCAGCCCTGAACCGCCCACATTAAAGGTTGAAAAGTAAGCCAAACAAGACAAACCAAAAGAAAGCTCATATAGTCTGTCTATTTTGCCTGATCTATAGCTTTACAACTGAAAGCAGTAAGGCCACCAGTTCTCAGCAATTGAATTTCACCATCGTAGAGAATCTATGGTCTCTCGCAGGCTCTGTGCACGCTCAATTTTTTTTTCCTCTGAATTAAAGTACAACAGATCTCAGCTTGGGTCAAACCTAGAAAGAGAGTTGCCAACCGATAAGAGATCTTGTTAATATATGACATTTGTATTCCCCATTTTCTTTGCTTTCTGATTTTCTGGGAGGGAAGAATATTCATCGAACATAATAGTAGGGCATGTTGATCAATCTCAAATGCAAATATCGACACAACCAGTTTACTTGACACGTCATTGAGCGTGCTCATGTCAACCTTATATAGGTTTGTGTCATAAAGGAAACAACTTATTTGTACAAGAATGTTAAATGTATCATAACCGAATGATTATTTCCGTAACATGTTTAAATGAGTTTGATGACACAATTGACAAGTTAATTGGATGGACACAATGCGCTTTGAATATATTTTGACTAGATATGTCAAAATGGTTCGATTCATATTTGAGTCGAGTTAAAAATGATTCAATCCAAATTGACACATTTAACTCGTTTTGGCTCATTTCCATGCAATACAAATATAATGACTCATACCCAACCCAATCCATATTATTAAAATATTTTTTAATTCAATTTAGGAAAGTTCATACCCAAATTAAAATGAAAGGGCAGAGTAACCGAATACAAGATCGAGAGAAAGAGTGAAGAGGGAGTCATAGAAGTGCATTCAGTCTAAATAAGTTGTAAACTCATTTAACACTCATATTAAATCCATTTATGACTCATAGAGTTAGGTCTAAATATAACTAACCCATTCAATAGATCAACCCATTAAATATAGGTTAAAATAAGTTTATCACCCACTTTGACAAGTCTAATTTAGACACATCTGAACACACATATATGCATCTAAACATATTTGACGAGTTTATTCTAATAGTCTGTATCTTAAACGTGTGAAATGCGTCATGTCAAATGATAGGTGTGTCGTATTTAAGTTTCAAAATTATGACATAATGAATAACTGTGTCATGTTTATTTAACATGACATAAAAGGAGAAGTGAATTTGAGCCATTCAGATCAAGTGCAATGGTTAGAAAGAAAAAGAGATAACTTTACTAGAAATCCCAAAATTTGTCATGAAAATACAATTTAATTCTAAAATTTTCAAAAAGCACAACCAAATCCTAATATTTGTCAAATTGGTATAATTAAGTTCTTTTGTTAACACCGTTAAATTAATTAATGGAAAAATGCTAACATTCATTTTTAAATTAATTTCTCTCTCCTATGTGGCATTCTTTATTTTATTTTATTCAAATATTATTTAAATTAGTCTAAAAACTAAAAAAATAAATACAAATGTGTTAGTTGAAAAAATAGAAAATAAAGAAAGGGAGGGGCACATTTACCGAAGAGGTGCTGCCGTCGTTGCCCATCGCCGGAGGGGTTGGCAAAGGTCATCAACCTTGGGTGGGGCTTCAAGAACCGAAAACTGAAAACCAAAACCGAAATTTCATATTTTTTTGGTTCGGTTAACCGAAAATAACTATTAACTTTTTTGATTTAGTTTGGTTTTCAGTTTGGTCAATCGAACCAAAATTTTTAATAAAAATTGAACAATCAACACTCTTTTTTCTCACATCTTCTTCACTTTAGATCCAATAAGCAAGGAAAAAATAAAAAAAATCAAAAATTGAATCAAATCAAATTGAATCGGGTTTTCAATTTGATTTGTTTTCGGTTCAAGAGGGATTTGGTTTAGTTCGGAATCACACCTTATTGGTTCGATTCAAAACCGAACCAAACCATTTACACTCCTTCACTCATGTACCATAAACCCCTATCATTTAATAACTAACACTTCACTATTTTAACTAGGGGTGAGTGTATTGAACCATCCAAATTGGGACTGGACTGGATTGGATCGGACTGGCCAATTTGGTCCGATTCCCGGAGGCATTGGTTCTGTTTGATTCCATAAAAATGGAATCGGTGATTTTCAGTGCGATTCTTGATTTTAAGGGGAGTTGGATTGAGGTGACTCTTTTCTTTTTAAATGTTTTTTTAATTTCTTAAAATAACAATAACTTCTTAAATATACTATTTTATTTCTTAAACACACATATATATAAACTTAAACATTAGTAGAATTTGACTTTTTAGCACATGAGAATATATACAATCGGTTTTATTGGAATCACTCAAGAACCGAACCGGATCAATTAATCTAAAGTACGACCACTCTTTGGTGAAAAAAAAGAGTAGATGGTTCCAATGGACCGGCCTAGAACTAACGATTGGTCTGTTTCCGATGCTAGAACCAAATGGTCTAGTTCTTGGTTCCCAAAATTGGGAACCAGTCCTCCCGCTCCACCTCCGAACTAGATTGGATCGGAAATTGATCAACTCTAATTTTAACCCATTTTTAAGGTCATTATGAAAAGCTTAAACCTTTTCGAGCACGTGCCTGAAAAGCAAAGTCAGCATGTCTGCCGCCGCCACATTGCCACGATCCAACATTTGGAATCTCACGCTATGACTTTTACAAAAGTAGAGGAGAAACAGAAGTTTCAACTGCGCTCGTGTCTTGGTTTGAATTTTGTACTACACGAGCAGCCCACGCGAAGAGAGCAGTATGCAGAAATCATGCTTTAGACGCAATGACTCCATCATGAGTGGAGAAATTTGTCATCGACTGATCCATCCCTTTCGAGTCCTGGGACTTTCTTGTGGTTTCTAGTTCATACGCTTTTGCCACTCCTACTGTCGTTTTTTTTTTTTTTTTTTTTGGGGGGGGGGGGACAAGATCGCTGAATGTTATAAGGCAAAACGAATAGTACAATGATCGTGATGGATTTGGTGGGTACCGACTTTTTCATGTACTACTCTTCTTCTCTTGATCCATTTTCCCTCCCACGAACTCTTGAACAAGGACACCATAAATAGTCAGCCAAAGGCTTGACAATTCACTCTCGCTGATAAAGAACCACATGGCATTGCATTGGGGAAACACCACGGAGATCATATTCTCCAGTTGGCCTAGTCCCAGCTCTTGGGCCTTCGTGTTCTGGCTCTCTGTGCTTGAGGAGTGGATCTCGCACGCCAAGCTCGTAACACCCGGCATCAACAGTGTCACAGCTAGCCTCATGCGGACGGTGATGTACTCTGCTCGTGTCGCTGTGGCCTACATGGTGATGCTCGCTGTCATGTCCTTGGATGTCAGTGTTCTAATCTCCGCTGTCGCGGGACATGCTTGTGGGTTCTTTCTCTTCGGTAGTTGGGGCTTTAGGAATAGGTCGCAGGTGATGGATTATGACGACCCATCTGATTCCCCTCCACTGAACTCCTGATGATCATTAGAATTGAACCCGCGTCCGTCAATCACACTCTTTTTTTTTTTGGTCGAAAATAAAAGCTTGCATAAATCAACCCAAATTTGGGGGATCCGAAAGATGGGCATCGGTACAAAGCAAATTCCAGAGACAGGAGGGGGGGGATTGTACCCAGTTCAATGGTAAACATTTGGTGCGATGGGTTTTTGCTACCCGATCGCGCGATGTTGGTCTCGCGGGGAGAGAAGACAACCTGGATATTGGCCAAATGCGACAAAATTTTCCTGCACTCCTGGACTGGGACCTGGGCCTCCCACGTGGTGTAGTGCTGGTGGGTGATTGCATCAGCTAAAAACTTATTGTCTGTTTCAACTAAAACGACATCACACAGTGCAGGGGAAAAAAGGGAGATGGGCACCGCAATGGGGGGAATGCATCTGGCTGAGCAGAAATTTAGGGCATCAACAAGCGCCCAAGCTTCGCCAACGGAGGGAAGTTGCTGGAATTGACCGGGCTCCTCCGTGCAACGGTCGACCGAGAGGAATCTCGGCAAATCCACGCTGCCGACCCTTCGGTTTCGCCGGGAAGGTAAGCACTGTACATGTTTATCTTGAGGCTGTTTTTTGGGGGAGGTTCCCATCTGCTGTAGCGCTTGTTGTTGCGAAATCTGCCGGCACTGAGGTAGTCGGATGCTATTGTGCAGGCCTTGAAGCTACGAAGGGCTGATAGTGCTAATTCCAGCACCTTTTCTGCTCGTGGGTTTCGGCGCTGGAATACGGCTACATTTCGCGCCTTCCAAATTTCCCACAGAACGCAGGCGGCCTGTTCAAGCGCTGGTAAGCCGTTTTTCCGCACAGCTTCAAAAAGCCAATCGGCTATGCGAGTGGCGTCCTGAATTGTGTTCTGTAACACAGGTTCTAGTGTCCCCATATTGCCTTCGTCCAAGGGCAGAATAGGCATAAATGCTCGATTGTTTCGCAGCACGAACGGCACAACGGGCAGAGGGGATCAGGTACGATTGTTCACCGAAAGAGGTTGTCCGTGGTTGGTAGGGCGTTCTAGCACAACATCCATAGGAAGAATCGAATTTTAGGTGGGATATGAGTACGCCAGATGAACTTCCACAGCTTGTTGGGTGGTGAGTAAGTCGGGGAGGCTACTGTGTTTTGCTGATGTGTTTGATTTGCTTGTTGTTCTTGGTGTTCTTGGATTAGCAAATAACCAGTTTGGACAGTATAGTGTCCCGCTTGCGTACTTGTCCAGATGATAGCGTCCTTTCCCGAGGGTGGGTGTAGGGGGATTGCTAGGATTTCGTGAGTGGTATGATCATCAAAGCAGTCTTGTAAGAGTTGTTGATTCCATGTTCCTACTGTAGGGGAGATAAGGTCAGCCACGAGAATGGGTTCGTGCTCCTTTGCCGGGCCGTAGACCAGCCCTTTTGGGAGCCACCTGTCCTCCCTGATATTTATACTCTCGCCATCACCAACAGACCAGCGCACATTAGATGATATAGCATCTCGGCCAGCAAGCACGCTTAGCCAACCCCACGAACTTCTTTGCTTTTTCCCGGCATGCCATATGTCATTGAAAGGGAAGTAGAGACCTTTGCAGAGGCGTCCCCATAAGGAGTCCGGCTCCGAACTTAGTCGCCAAGCCTGTTTTGCTAATAAAGCTTTGTTAAAATTCTGCAAGTCCCGAAAGCCTAAACCCCCCTTCTCTTTTCTCACCTTGAGTTTCTCCCAGCTCTTCCAATGTATGCCCGTTCGTTGTTCATTTGTTTTCCACCAGAAGTTGGCTTTTTTCCTCTTAATGGCCTTGCAAATTGCTGTAGGGATTTTAAAAACTGACATGGCGTATTGAGGTATAGCCTGGACCACCGCTTTTAGGAGGACTTCTTTGCCTGCTCAGGAGATTAGCTTTTCTTTCCAACCTTCTAGTTTCGTGTTCACTCGCCCCAATATCCATGAGAAGACGTGCTTTTTTGAGGCTCCCCAGTCTGACGGTATACCTAGGTACTTCCCTGTGTGGAGTAGGGTCAACACCCTTAACTCTTGCGCTATGTTCCCCCTCAAGGTCTGAGGGCAATCCCGGCTAAAGTGGATGCCCGATTTGTTCAAATTAATCTGCTGTCCGGAGGCCAAGCAATATTGACTTAGCACTAGTGCAAGGTTTTGGGCCTCTAGTACTGTTCCATCTAAGAAGAAGATGGAATCATCAGCGAAGAGGAGGTGGGAAAGGGTAGGGCACCACTTGTTTAGCTTAATTCCTTTGATACTTCGGTCCTCCATTGCCTTCCCAATGAGTGTCGATAGAACATTTGCCACCAAGATAAACAAGTAGGGGGATAGAGGGTCCCATTGTTTGAGACCGCGGGATGGACTAAAAAATGGTAAGGGTTCACCATTTATCTTGACACTTAGGGATACAGTCGAAACACACTGCATCACCCACGTGACCCACTGTTCTTGAAATCCCATCTTAAGTAGGCAAGCTTCTAGAAAATCCCACTCGACTCGGTCATAGGCTTTCTTCATGTCAAGCCTGAGGACGGCCTGAAATTTCCTTCGCCTCTTCCTAGAACGAAGCGATGAAGAACTTCTTGGACCATGTAGATATTATCTTGTATACATCTTCCCCCTATGAAAGCGCTTTGCTCTTCTGCAATGATGTGGGGGAGCATTGGTTTGATCCTATTAGCCAGCACCTTAGCAATGATCTTATACCCGAAGTTGCATAGGCTGATGGGTCGGTACTGGTCTAGAGACTCAGGATTATGGGTTTTTGGGATTAGGACAATGCTGGTTTTGTTGAGTTCTGGGTGCATAAGGCTTGTCCGGAAGAAATCCTTGACTTCCATCATTATATCCCCCTTCAGACTTTCCTAGTTTTTTTGGTAAAAAATGTCATTTAGTCCATCCGGGCCAGGGGCCTTTTCTGGCCCCATTTGGAACGCAGCTGTCTTTATCTCCTCTTCTGAAATGTCTGCAACCAGCAGCTTGTTCATTTGATTTGTGACCACACTTGGGCATTGATCAATGACCGGCATAAAGTTCCTTTGGCTCTCAGAGCGATATAGGTCTTGGTAGTAGGTTGCAACTTGATGTTTGATCTGATGTGGTGTAGAGATCCAGTCATCGTCCATGATCTTGAGCCGGAGATCCTATTTCGTTGTCTTCTTTGGATAGTGGTGGCATGGAAGAAGGAAGTGTTCCGATCGCCCCATTTAAGCCATTGTATTCGCGATCTTAGGCCCCAGTATAGCTCTTCTTGTCTCCAAAGGGTGTCTATTTCCTCCTTAATGGCCTGCACTCTTGATCTTTCCTTAGGGAAGTTGTTGCTGTTGATAAGGGACTGCAGTTCCTGTTTTAGCTGGGAGATTCTTCGTCGTCCGTTGGGAAAGGTCCTCTTACTCCAAATTGATAGTGCTGCTGCCACAGCTCGGATTTTTTGTGGAAGTGATCGACCTTGAGGTGGGACCGAGTCCCATGCTTCTTTAATTATGCCCTTACACTCTGCTTTCTCAAGCCAAAATGATTCAAACCTGAATTCTTTCTTCCTTTTAACTCTATTAGCTTACAGGGACAGAATAATTGGGCTATGGTCTGAGCCTATGGCTGGCAAAGCATAGGCTTCAGCTTCCGAGTACATGACTCTTCATTCCACGATACAAAGAACTCTGTCCAGCCTTTCTTTAATGTTGGCCCGGCCTTCTCGATTGTTAGACCATGTGAAAGCACACCCCTTGCTCTCCAAATCCATGAGAGAGCAATCGTTTAATAGATCCCTGAAAGATGTCATGCGCAAGTTATCGGGAAAGCAGGCCCCCTTCTTTTCCCAATGAAATAGGACTTCATTGAAGTCCCCCATACATATCCAGGGCAGCCTAGAAGAGGAGCTGATGTGGCGAATTTTGTTCCAAAAATCAAGTCTTTTATTTAAATTATACGGAGCGTGGAGAAAGGTGACTTGCATAACCTTTCCGTTTGCTTGGTCTTTGCAGGTGATGTTCATGAAGTGGTCCGAGAGTTCCTTCCGAAGGAGGGCCACTCGATCATCCCAAAAAACTGCCAAACCTCTAGCCGTGCCCCTTGGGTTAACGACTTCACAGTAGGTAAATTTCAATCTCCTTTTGATCCTTTGAAGTAGTACTTCTTTGTTTTTGGTTTCCATCAAAAAGACTAAGGCGGGTTTATGCGAAGCCACTAGGGCTTGCAGCTCATGAACTGTCAAAGGGGTACCCACCCCTTGACAGTTCCAAGCTAGAATTTTCATCTACCCCGGGGTGGCATTTTAGGGCCAGCCACCATAGCCCGGTCAGTGGATTCATCAGATATCCCTATAGGTGTTTCCATGAGTTTAGACTCATCCAGCCAGTCCACACCGATAGGCTTGAGTTTGTAAGGACTAAATCGCCGTTGTTTCTTCCCCAGGGGTGTTTTTGGACCCTTACAATCCTTCTTATTTAATGGGACAGCATGGATATGGGGTGAGGGAGGTGCTAGGAGAAGCAAAATCTCCTTCCCTGCCCTTTGAGGTTGGGCTAGGAGTGGCTGCTCACTAGTAGGCTCTGCTGTGGAGGTGTTTTGTCCCTGTCCCAAGGTGGCTGCTTTGCTGCATGGGCCCCTCCTCTCAACATCCTGCAGTAGTAGGATGGAGGGGTATGATCGGGTGTATCCTGAGCCATTGGCAAGGCATACATGCTAGCCTCAGGGGGTTTTTCAGCATAAAAGACATCCTAGAAAGGGCTGTGGTCTTGGACTTCCGCACGGAGCCAATTGCCATAGCAGCTGCCTGTCTTTGAATCAAACTTTGCTTCATCGTAGGGGATGGATTTGCATAGGCTCACATAGTGGCCTAGCTTGCCACAGGAATAGCAGTAAAATGGGAGTCTTTCATACTTAAAGTCTAGCCATATTTTTTTTATTTCCGTGTGATGTTGAGAGCCCTACATTTAGCTCCGCTTGTACATCTATTTCAACCTTGGCCTTCCCAACACGCTGGGCAACCGGGCCTTTTTCTTCAACCTTTACTTCAAGGACTTTTCCTATTTTGCAGGCCACCTTCTTCACAATGCCTCCTGTCTTCCATTCAGTAGGGAGTCCCAGGATGCGCACCCAAAATGAGCAGGTGGTGAACTTATAGCAATGGGCGTGTCCGGTTCCCATGCTTTGAGTAAAAGGAGGTGATTAGAAAAACACCAGGGCCCTCCATTGAGAACTCTCTGCTGGTCCGCCTCACAAGTGAAGTTAAAGCAGAACACCCCCTGTTCTAGGGGGGTCATTACCACATTTTCCAGTCTCCATGCTTTTTTCATTGCAGTAATAAGGGCTTGATGATTAAGGCTGGGATTTTGATATATTTTACCCATGAGGGAGAAGCGGCATTCCTCAAGTTTTGCTTCCGAAAAGTCGTCATCTCTAATAGCTAATTCATTTATATGCAGCTTGCTGCACAGGTTCTCCAGGTGTGCAAAGGCATTGTTGTCTTCTGCCATAGTTTGTCTTCTGCCATAGTTGCGGTAGAGAGGGAGCTATGCAGGAGGTAGAGTGTCAATCACACTCTTTAGCCCAGTATAGATGTGCGGTAATTTTCTGACGAGAGTTGTAGGATTTTTGTAAACCACACCAATCAAATGCACCTTTGCTACGATTAAATCTGCATCGCGTATCAACCAACAACTATATCAATGAACTGGAGCTTAGGAACGCCGGATCAGATAGCCCCTGGAAAAAGGAAATTCGTTGATTGCAATTACCGTCAACTAAATTAGCAAAGCAGCAGTTTTCTAACAAACGTGATCTTCAGCATTTGGCCTAAGGCCCTTCCTATGGAGACCCTCAATAGCGATTGAAAAACGATGACTGACAAGGTACTGCTCCGGTACCATGTGTGATACCTCAATCGAATCCAGATCAGGCAAACCAGAGATTGAATAGTGCAGAAGTTATGAAAGATTACTCAAATTCATATGCCACACTGTAGTCTGACTAAAATACAATATAACATCATGAACAGAGATGACACATTGATTACAGAGTCACACAAACTCTCACAGCTTCTTACATAATAGATTAACAAAAGAAAACTAAACAAAATTGTAATTATTCACATAGAGCCAAACATTTTTGCACACAGAACCACTCATTCCTGCAACCACAAAGAAGCCGAATTCAACCAGAGATCTCAATGGCCTTGACATCAGGCTTCTTCTCCTCCACCTTGGGAACAGTGACAGTGAGCACTCCGTTCTCCATCGAGGCCTTCACTTCATCCATCTTCGCATTCTCGGGCAGCCTGAACCTCCTCATGAACTTTCCACTGCTCCTCTCCACCCGGTGCCACGTGTCATTCTTGTCCTCCTTCTCCACGTTCCTCTCGCCGCTTATTTGGAGCACCCGATCGTCTTCGATCTCAACCTTGACTTCCTCTTTCTTGAGCCCGGGGAGATCCGCCTTGAAGACGTGGGCTTCTGGGGTCTCCTTCCAGTCGATCCTCGAGTTGACAAAAGCTGTGTTTTCCCGGAGAGCTTGAGGGAAATTAGAGGCGGAGAGGGATGAAGAAGGGAAAGGGAAGTCCTTGAAGGGATCCCAGAGGTCGAGGGAGAAAGGGTCGAAGACGTTGCTGCGACGGCTGCCGAACCAGCTTGGGATGAGCGACATCGTACCTGATTCTTCTGCTGCTCCTCCTGTTGGATGATTCAAGGACGTTTGGTGGTCGATTGTCGGACTGATGCACTTTCTTGCTAATGCTTTCGTTTTCTTGAAGTGGGGAAAAGAAGAATGGACATGCCTGGTATTTATAAGAGAGAAGAAGAGATAAGGATCGAACGATGGAAGTCTGTCAAAGATAGAGAAACATCTGGTCTCGCCTAGATAGATCTCTCTGGAAACTGGGCCATCGTCCTCTCGCGAAACTTCTGGTCTGTAAGTCTGGAGAAGTCTCGAGACGAGATAGCCCATAACTATTGTTTGACCGGCTTGATTTGGTGGACCCGAGTCGCAATTCCTCAGAGAAGACCATATGGAAAGTTTATCTCGCAGAAAAGGGGACCAGCGGTTAGGGAACAGTCGTTTAGAAAAACAATTTTCGTTGATCTGACACTATAAAATTCGAATGAAGTGTTCATAGATATAATAATGAATTTTGCAAGCATAATGGTCCACCATTTGCTAATTAAATCATAGATTGCTTTCAACTCTGTACGGCTAAATCCACTCAATTTTCATCAAAAAGACGAAATTGCCTTAACTAATCAATTGCAATTTAAAGTGATGATTATTTTCTATTTCCATATAGATTGTAGTTGTCATAATTAACAATTTTATAATTTTTTATTTATTTATTATGGGCACTACGTTTGCTCTTTTAATGTTGGATTTAACTTCTGCAGAAATTACTTTTGTTAAAAAGAAAACTATTCAATGAACCTAATTATATTCTATGTTGGCGAATAAATTTATGGATCGATTGTCAAGTAAAATGTAGGAAACTTTTTATATAGCCAATTTTTTAACACAATCACTTGTTTATAAACTTACACTTTTATTGTCCACATCACCATTCAACCTTTTCTTTTTAATTGTCATTTATATACATAGACATATAATAGGATAAAATAATGGAATAAAAAAAAAGACCCTCTTTAAGGATTTTTCCAAATTATAACCACGGCTACTTTCTTCCAATGAGGAATTTTAAAAGGAAAAATTCAATTAAATGAATTATATAAAATAAGAATTTAATTTTAAATCATCATGTTGGATTGATAAAAAAAGTATTATCATTCATGAAGTGTTTACAATAAAATATCAAGATTTTTAGGTCAATGTTTTCAGTCTATTACTAGATAATCTTATGACGTCTTTACATGCTCTATATAAAGATATTTCACAAAAGGTAAGAAAATTTAAAAAATTATTTGATGTGGCAAATTAAGAGACTTGATATATATTCTTGAAAATTTCTCTTTTTGACATAATTCATATCTACAGAAGTAAAATCTAAAAATAGAAAAGGACACATATGCATTTAATATACGTGAGATACCCACAATAAAGAAAAATAAAAAATGTGAAATGTTTAATTATGACAATCAAATCCAAAATATAAATAGAAATAAATAAATAGAAGGTGGGGCCACCACTTTAAATTGCACTTGAATAATTTAGCACAGTTTTGTGTTTGAAAAATGGGGTGGATTAAGTTATATATAGGGTGAAAATAGTGTCACCCTCTTTTTATCCTCAAAGTGTATTTAGGAGTCTATATATACATATATGTATGTGTCACGGTTTGTGATTCTCCCTTACTCATAGCACTTATGAGTGACGCTTGGGGTTATCGAATGAAGAGCGAGTGATGCAGAGGAAATGAACACAATTAATTCGTGGGAATGGTGTCAGGACAACTAGTGCTAGTGTTCTAGGATAGAATGATTATATTATTTAAAAGCTTTGAAAATGGGGTTGGCCTCTCGTACAAAAACTAATTGTGAGCTAATGCCAATCTCCTGATGAGGTTATAGTAAGCCAAAACCAATCGTTGAGCTTAAAGGGATCTGCCGTCTTATTCGATAAACTAGATACCCAAGTTAAATTGGGTGTGATACAATCTTGTATATGTAAGCTATTCACCGTATTGTTTTATGTACAACTATAAAAGGAAAAATTGCCTGGTGTATTCTGTTTGCTAGGCGTGTGATTTTTCGCGGCCAAGGAATTGCCAATATATATGTGTGCATGTTCTTTAATCACGCAAGTTGTGGCTCAATCCCATCCTCGTACTTTTAAAATGTGTCTTTATAATTTGAGGTTATGCTAGAGTTATCTATCAGTGTAGCAGTCCAAAGTTTGATGAATATAGTATTGATAACTTACAAATGAAAGTTCTAAATTTTTTTCTTAATTTACTTAATATATATGATTGTTTGCATTTTTGCTTATTAATAAATAGAATGGGCCCTAAATCATAAAATACTCAGTTTCAATGCCAGGTGCAATACTATAAAAATTATTAATAAAAATATGAAAGTGTAGGTAATAAATCATCCATGGGTGCCCAACGTATTTGCTTATTCAGATTAGTAGTTAAAAATGACTCCAATGGATTGTGCTTAGTTTACGTTTAGATTTAGGTTTCTCTTAATGAATTTATATCACGCTAGGTAGCCTTCTTGTGTCGAGAATTGTTATCTTATTCATATTCATTCTCCTTCCTATATCACATTGCAATTTGGTTTTTCTTTTTTCTATTTGACATAAATTTTAAATTATTGGGACATTGAAAAAGCCGAAAGTCTACAAATCAAAATATTATATGTGTCTTTGATATTTAATTGTCTTCTTAAATGCATTCTTAAATATGTAATATATATCACCTTTTATCAATATCTACCATCTAAAAGTTAAAAGTCTGCAAATCAAAATATTATATGGGTCTTTTATATTTAATTGTCTTCTTAAATACATTCTTAAATATGTAATATATATCACATTTAATCAATATCGACCATCTAAAAGTTGAAAGTCTGCAAATCAAAATATTACATGGGTCTTTTATTTTCAATTGTCTTCCTAAATGCAATCTTAAATATGTAATATACATCATCTTTTATCAGTATCTTCCGTCTAAAAAATTACAGTTTAACTACCCCATGGTTCTCTCTGCTCGTGGCGCGGGTCTTGCACGCTAGGCTCGTAAGACCCTCGTAAGACCCGGCATCAACAGCGTCGCAGCTGGTCTCGTGCGGACTGTGATGTACACTGTCCGTATCGTGGCGGCCTACATAGTGATGCTCGCCGTCATGACCTCTGACGTTGGTGTTTTGATCGGCGCTGTCGCTGGACAAGCTGGTGGGTTCTTACTCTTCGGTAGTCGGGGCTCTAGGAATAAGTCGCAGGTGATGGATTATCAAGACCCATCTGATTCCCCTCCATTGAACTCCTTATTGTCATTAGACTTGAACCGCCGTCCATGAATTGTAAACTTCAGCTTAGTAGGGAATGTGCAGTAATTTTTTGACATTAGTCGTGGGATTTTTGTAAACCACACCGATCAAATGCTGTTGCTACGATGAAATCTGCATTTCATGAAATAGCCAACAACCATATCGACAAGAACTAGAGCTCAGGAACGCTGGATCACATAGCCCCCGGAGACAGGAAATTTGTTGATTGGGATCACTGTCAACTAAATTGGCAGAGCAGAAGTCTTCGAATAAACGTGATCTTCAGAATTTGGCCAAAGGCCCTTCTGGTAGAGACCCTTCTGGTAGAGACCCTCAACAACGACTGAAAATCGACGACTAACAAGATACTGCTGCTGTACCTTGTGTAAGAGCTTGATCGATTCCAGATCAGGGAAACCAGAGATCAAATCTTGCAAAACTTATCAAAGATTATTCATATTCAAGCGCCACACTATGGCCCCCGACCAAAATACAATATGACAGAGACGACACATTGATTACAGAGTCACACAAACACCCGCGAATTCTTGCATGACACATTAACGAAAGAAAACAAAGCAAATTGTAATCGTTCACAAAAAGAACATTATTGGACGGAAAACCCCCCACTCCCGCGGCCACGAAGAAGCTGAATTCAACCAGAGATCTCAATGGCCTTCACCTCAGGCTTCTTCTCCTCCACCTTGGGAACAGTGACGGTGAGCACTCCGTTCTCCATTGAGGCCTTCACCTGATCCATCTTTGCATTCTCGGGGAGCCTGAACCTCCTCATGAATTTCCCGCTGCTCCTCTCCACCCGGTGCCACGTGTCGTTCTTGTCCTCCTTCTCCACGTTCCTCTCGCCGCTTATGTGGAGCACCCGATCATCTTCGATTTCGACCTTGATTTCCTCTTTCTTGAGCCCGGGGAGATCCGCCTTGAACACGTGGGCTTCTGGGGTCTCCTTCCAGTCGATCCTCGTGTTGACAAAAGCGGTGTTTTCCCGGAGAGTATGAGGGAAATTAGAGGGGGAAAGGGAGGAGGAAGGGAAAGGGAAGTCCTTGAAGGGGTCCCAAAGGTCGAGAGAGAAAGGGTCGAAGACGTTGCTGCGACGGCTGCCGAACCAGCTTGGGATGAGCGACATTGTATCTTGCTTTTTCTGCTGCTCTTGGATGATTGAAGGACGTTGGTTGATTGATTGTCGTACTGACACTCTCTTGCTCATGCTTTCGTTTTCTTGAAGCGAGGAAGAGAGAACGGACATGCCTGGTATTTATAGGAGAGAAGACGAGCATTGGAAGTTTCTGTCAAAAGATAGGGAAACATCTGGTCTCGCCTAGATAGATATCTCTCGAAACTGGGCCGTCCTCCTCTCGCGAAACTTCGGGTCTGTAAGTCTGGAGATGTCTCGAGACGAAACAGGCCCATGACTATTGTTTGACCGGCTTGGAAAATGACTAACACGATATCAGAAGCTATTATAGCTAAGTTTCCATTCAAATTTCTTTTATGTCGGCAGGGCCCACAAATCGAGTCCCATCATCAAAGCTTAGGCTTTGATTTGTCCGACCCGGGTCGCAATTCCTCACAGGAGACCATATGGAAAGTTTATCTCGTGGAAAAGAAGAGCAGGGGTTAGGGAACAGTCGTTTAGAAAAAAAAAACTGCGCTGATTTGGAGATATAAGAATCGAATGAAGTGTTCATAGAAAGAATGGGAAGATGTATATAATGGTGAATTATGCAAGCGGGACGGTCCGTCATTTGCTAAGTAAATCATGGATTGATTTTGACCGTATGTTGGACATTTTGCGCTTCTCTCTCTTTTCCATATACGTAGAGAGATTATTAGAAAATCCAACTAGCACACCTCGACGTGTAAAACACTCGATTAATCTAAACAATGGGTCAATTTGTATAAACATTTATAGTATATGTGTATTGCTGAGTTTTATTGAAATCCTCGAAGTATATTTAAGAGGTGCATTTAGTTCAACTTTACAAATGGTTTTTGAGTGTAATGTAAATGTGGAAAGCCAAAACCATTTGGGAAAATGTAAATTGATTTTGGTAAAAACTCATCGTAAATGGACTTTGGGTTTAAGTTATGTTTGGCAAAAAAAACTTTTGTAATGGGCGACCTTTGATGATCTCAATTGATGGCCGCCGACACCAAATCTAGCTTATCGGCAGCCATAGCCCTTTGTTGATCCGGCCAAAGGCTTGGGTTTGTTGGCAGCCATAGCCCTTCGCCGATTTGGCCAAGGGCTTAGGTCCATTTTTAGTAAAAACATTATATATATAGTGAGGGATAAAATTGGAAATTTGAAAAATTAGTGAGGATAGTTTTGAAGAAAAAAATTAGTTAAAGCATTTGGTTTAAAGCACTTCAAAATGATTGGCAAACAGGTTTAGTATTTCTCAGGGCTTTTAGAAAGCCTCTTGGGAAAATTGTACCAAACGATATGTATATCTATATATCTATGTGTGTGTATGTTTGTATGTTCTTCAAGCATGCTAGTTGCGACTCAAGCCCATCTTTGATCTTTTACAATGTGTCTTTATAGTTTGAAATTATGCTAGAGTTATTTACTGTTGCAACAGTCTATAGTTTGATGAATATATATTGATAATTTGCAAATGTGGAAGTTCTAAATTTTTGTTCTTAATTTATTTAATAAATAGGATTGTTCACATTTTTGCTTATTCTAACAATAAATAGAATGGGCCTTAAATCATAAGTTACTTAGTTTCAATGCCAGATGCAATACGGTCAAAATTGTTAATAAAAAAGATGAAAGTGTAGGTCATAAAGCATCCATTGGTCCCAAACGTATGGGCTTATTCACATTCAATAGTTAAAAATGGCTTCAACGAATTGTGTTTAGTTTAAGTTCGAATTCAGGTTTCCTCGATGAATTTATATCATATTTAAGTAGCGATCTTGTGTCAAGAATTATTATCTTATTCATATTTGTTCTATTTCCTAAATTACATTGCAATTTGATTTTTCTTTTATCTATTTGACATCAATTTTAAAATCAAGAGAGATTAGTGTATTTCTTTTTTGAAACATTGAAAAAGTTGAAAGTTCGCAAATCAAAATATTATATGTGTGTTTGGTATTTGATTGTCTTATTACATGAATTCTTAAATAAGTAATATATATTACTTATATATAATTTTTTTTATTAATATCACCATCTAAAAAATGCAATTCAACTACCCCATGGTATATTTTTCTGTTAATATTACGAAAAATCCTAAATTTATACATTTGTAATAAATTTACTCAAAACTAATTGTTTGATCGCCAAAACCCAAAATTTTTATATTTATGATAGATTTACTCTCCGTAAATTTTCATTAAATTAGATTAATAACATGAAAAATCATATGCGATACACATGTGACAAATGGAGGGTAAAACCTCAAACTGATATATCCGTCAATTGCCACGTGTTATCCAACTAAGCAATTTGAAGGTAAAATTTAATAAAAATTAGTGAATGGTAAATTTATCACATATGTACCAATTTGAGGGTGCTCTTCATGTTCAAAAAATAATTTTTGGCAAATTCTTTTAAAGGTGTATCAGTTTGAGGGTTCTTTTTTTTTTGCCCTTGATAAAGTTATTCTTTTAAATCATTAAAGGTTGCCTCAATGGCCATTTTTAACATGAGAATAAAAAGATAGGGAGTTTGATAAATCACTTTCTTAAGAGTCAAAGGATGGAGATATTTAGTTTCGGTGTGGGGTTCAACTCCCACACTCTGTAAAAAAGATAAATTCTAAAGTGTAAGAGTGTGTTAAGAGTTAGAATAAGACATAATAGATTAAAAAAAAAAGTCATTCGCTTATACCTTTAAATATAAAAAATGAAGTTTAGAGAGTTAGAATATGATAGACAATTAAAAAAGTCATCCATTTGTATCTTAAATTATAAAACCGAGGAAGTCATTCTCTCTTAAAAAAAATTAAGAATAATGAAATGAAAGTGAAAGCCATTTTTGCAATGCATTTTCCCGAGAAAACAAATTAACTTGATTATTTGATTTTAAGGGGAAATGAGTTTTGTTACGTATTGGAAATGGCAGCATGGAACTTCACTGGACAAAAGAAAAATTAAGTGGGGTTTCTCACGCCAAAGCTCCTACAAAGGATGCGGACAGATAGAAAAGCTCGAGCTTTGTACTGCACAAACAGTCCCCATGAAGAAAGGCAGAACACAGGGATCATATTTTAAACGCAATGGCTCCATCGTGAGGTTAAGAATCTTGTCATCAAGCTAATCCCCCCCTTTCGAAACCTGCGACTTGTAATTGGTTCTTGTTCGTACACTTTTGCCCACTCCTATGGAATCGGGTGTCAATGGGTCGGGTCGTGTTTTGATGTTACCCGACCTGACCCGAAATCACAAGGCCATGTGTTCAGATCCGAAAATCATACGACCGGAAGCAAAAATCGGGTCGGGCTTCCTGTTCAAACAAAAACATGGCAAAAAAATAACAGAGAATCCTCACATATTCGTCTCGGGGGCCTTATGTCAAACACATGGCGAGCGTCCATCGGGGAGAGGATATTGAGCGATTTTTAGGACCCGAACTCAACCTCAGACCCAAACAAAGGCAACGCATGGTCAAAAGCATCAACTCAGTTGGACGCAAGAGCATTTAGGAACCGGAGAAAATGAGATCAACTCGACCTTTTAACAGAACGAAGGGGAGTAAAATGGGTTCGCGGGGTTGAGCGTTTAACTGTGGGCCCCTACCCAGCTCAGAGACGGCGGCTTAAGGGCGCGCTCGACTCGAATAGAGCCATGGCCGTCCGCCTTGATGCCTCCGAGCTGAGATCCTCGGTTTGGGGGCTCAGGATCAAGGGAAGAGACTCACGGGATATACGGCCATTGGGGAATGGAGTCGGAGGTCTTCGGAGTGCTACGAGGAGGACGCCTTGTTAGGTCAAGAGGGCGAGGTTGAGTGCCGCTCTCTGATTTTATTCTCGGCCTCCCTCAATCTCGGCTTTGGCTCTCTCTTTCTCTATTTTCCTCGCTTCCCTTTTGGATGCTCCCTGAAGAGAAGGCATAGTCGACGAGGAGGAGAAGGCGGAGTCGATGGAGGCAGAGTTGACAAAGAGGAGAAGGCAGAGGCGTCGACGGAGGCGGAGTCAACCAGGAGAAGGCGTAGACTCTTAAGTTCCAGAGG
Source organism: Angophora floribunda (assembly GCA_014182895.1). Lineage (NCBI taxonomy): Eukaryota > Viridiplantae > Streptophyta > Magnoliopsida > Myrtales > Myrtaceae > Angophora > Angophora floribunda. The sequence goes on from CM024714.1 coordinate 18,723,582, forward strand.
CAGAATGTTTCACAAGGTTTGGGACTGTAACTGAAGTTCCAGAGGCAGAACCATGTGTAATGGCTCAATAGATTCCAGATCAGGTAAACCAGAAATTGTATTACTGCAAAAGTCATCAAATTTATTCATATTGAAGCGCCACACCATGACCCCCAACCAAAATACAATATAACATCATAAACAGAGAGACGACACATCGACTACATAGCCACTCAAGCACCTACAACTTCTTGCATCACATGCTGACGAAAGAAAGTCACCCAAAATTGTAGTTGTTCACAAAAAGTCAACCATTACCGGACAGAAAACTGCTCATTTCTGCAAAAACTGAAATCAACCAGAGATCTCAATGGCCTTCACCTCAGGCTTCTTCTCCTCCACCTTGGGAACAGTGACGGTGAGCACTCCATTCTCCATCGACGCCTTCACCTGATCCATATTCGCATTCTCGGGCAACCTAAACCTCCTCATGAACTTCCCGCTGCTCCTCTCCACCCGGTGCCAGGTGTCGTTCTTGTCCTCCTTCTCCACATTCCTCTCGCCGCTTATCTGGAGCACCCGATCGTTTTCGATCTCCACCTTGACTTCCTCCTTCTTGAGCCCGGGGAGATCCGCCTTGAACACGTGGGCTTCCGGGGTCTCCTTCCAGTCAATCCTTGTGTTCACGAAAGCAGTGTTATCCCGGACAGTTTGAGGGAAATTAGAGGCGGAGAGGGAGGAGGAAGAGAAAGGGAAGTCCTTGAGGGGGTCCCAGAGGTCGAGAGAGAAAGGTTCGTAGACGTTGCTGCGACGGCCACCGAACCAGCTTGGGATGAGCGACATCGTACCCTGCTTTCTTCTGCTGCTGTTAGATGATTCAAAGACGTTTAGTGATTGATCGTCGGACTGATGCTTTCTTTTGCAAATCCTTTCGTTTTCTTGAAGTGGAGAAGAAAGGACGGACATGCCTGGTATTTATAGGAGAGAAGAAGAGCTAAGGATCGAGCCAATGGAAGTTTCTGTAAAGATCGGAGAAGCATATGGTCTCGCCTAGATCTCTCTGGAAACCAGGAGAAAATGCCTTTCTCTCGCGAAGCTTCTAATCTGCAGGTCTGGAGATATCTGGAGACACGACGATAACTATTGTTTAACCGGCTTGGAAAATGACTAACACGATCCCAGAAGCCATCGGTGCCGTGCTGAAGTCTTCATTTTCAATCTCAGACTTTCACCTGATAATTATTATTAGCCCGTGCCTTTTGTTGGGATAACCCATTGTACGGCTATGCACACAAAAAAGGATGTAATAAACCAAAATATCAACTAGTTGTCTACGGTCTATGTATGGCAATGAAGAACCTAATTTTCCTAAAATCTCATTTACAATGGACTTTGAATTCAAATTGTGTTTGGCAAAAAAAACTTTTGCAATGGGCGACCTCCGATGATCTCAACTGACCGTCGCCGGCGCCAAATCTAGCTCGCTGGTAGCCATAGTCCCTCGCCAATCCGACAAAGGATTGGGTCCTTTTTTAATAAAAAAAAAATTATATATATGGTGAGGGACAAAATTGGAAATTTGAAAAATTATTGAGGATGGTTTTGAAAAAATAGAAAATTTAGTTTTAGCATTTGGCTAAAAGCACTTCAAAATAGTTGCTATTTGGTCCAGCATTTCCCAAGGGCTTTTAGAAAATCCCTTCAGAATGCTGTACCAAACGTACTATACATATATGTGTATATGTTTGTATGTTCTTCAAGTTTCTAGTTGTGACTCAACCCCACCCTTGATCTTTTAAAATGAGTCTTTGTAGTTTGAAAGTATGCTAGAGTTATCTACTAGTGCAATAGTCCATAGTTTGATGAATATATATTGATAACTTGCAAATGTGAAAGTTCTAAATTTTCGTTCTTGATTTATTTAATAAATATGATTGTTCACATTTTTGCTTATTCTAAAAATAAATAGAATGGGCCCTCAATCATAAGTTACTTAGTTTCAATGCCAGATGCAATACAGTCAAAATTGTTAGTAAATAAGATGAAAGTGTAGGTCATAAAGCATCCATTGGTCCCAAACGTATGGGCTTATTCACATTTAATAGTTAAAAATGGCTCCAACGAATTGTGTTTAGTTTAAGTTCGACTTCAGGTTTCTCTCAATGAATTTATATCATATTTAAGTAGCGATCTTGTGTCAAGAACTGTTATCTTATTCATATTCGTCATACTCCCTAAACTGCATTGCAATATGGTTTTTCTTTTATCCATTTGACATCAATTTTAAAAGCAAGAGAGATTAGTGAATTTCTTTTTTGAAACATTGAAAAAGTTGAAAGTCCGCAAATCAAAATATTATATGTGTGTTTTATATATAATTGTATTATTGCATGAATTCTTATATTAGATGCAGTTCAACTACCTCATGGTATATTTTTAGGTTAATATTATGAAAAATCATAAACTTGTACACTTATGATAAATTTACTCCAAACTAATTTTTTTATCATAAAAAACCCAAAAATTTTATATTTGTGATAAATTTATTCTCTATTAGTTTCTATTAAATTGGATTAATAGCACAAAAAACCACAAGTCAATATATTTATGACAAATGGAGGGTAAAATCTCAAACTGGCATATCTATCAATTGATATGTGTTATCCAACTTAACAATTTGATAGTAAAATTTAATGAAAATTAGTGAATGGTAAATTTATCATATATATACCAGTTTGGGGGTGCTCTTTATGGTTAAAAATCATAATTTTTGGCAATTTTTTTCAAAAGTATATTAGTTTGGGGTTCCTTTATTTTTCACCTTTGATAAAGTTATTCTTTTGAACCATTGGGGGTTGCTTTAATAGCCATCCTTCCAACATGGGAATGAGAAGATAGAGAGTTTGATTCCTCACATTCTTAAGAGTTTAGGAGTGGAGATGCTTAGTTTCAAGTGTGAGGTTCAATTCCCATACTCTACAAAGAAGATAAACTCAAAAATTTAAGAATGGGCTAAGAGTTAGAATAAGACATAATAGACAAAAAAAAATCATTTGTTTGTACCTTTAAATATAAAAAATGAAGTTTAGAGAGTTAGAATAGGATAGATAATAAAAAGTCATTCATTGGTATTTTAAAATATAAAACTATGGAAGTCATTCTCTCTTAAAAAATTAAGAATAATTAAATGAAAGTGACGAAGCCATTTTTGCAATGCATTTTCCCGTGAAAACCAATTAACTTGATTATCCGATTTTAAGGGGAAATGAGCGTTTAACTGTGGGGCCCCTACCCAGCTTGGAGACGGCGGCTTAAGGGCGCACTCGACACGCATAGAACCATGGCCGTCCACCTCGATGTCTCCGTGCTGAGATCCCTGGATTGGGGCCTCAGAACCAAGAGAAGAGACTCACCGGATATACGGCCATTGGGGAATGGAGTCTCGGGGACGCCAGTCGGAGGTCTTCGGAATGCTACGAGGAGGACGCTAGTTAGGTCAAGAGGGCGAGGTTGAGTGCCGCTCTCTGATTTTATTCTCAGCCTCCCTCAATATCGGCTTTAGCTCTCTCTTTCTCTGTTTTCCTCGCTTCCCTTTTGGATGCTCCCTGAAGAGAAGGCGGAGAGTCGATGGAGGCAGAGTTGACAACGAGGAGAAGGCAGAGGCGTCGATGGAGGCGGCGTAAGGCAGAGTCGTAGACTCTGAAGTTCCAGAGGCAGAATGTTTCACAAGGTTTGGGACTGTAACATGAGTGGAGTAGCGTGTTTGGCCCTCAACTTGTTTGTTTGGGTTGAATAATGTTCCAATCCTAACCCGGCCCTAAATACATACTGTGCTTGTTTTATAATAATTTCCAGAACAATATTGAGACCTGAAAGATATGCTACACTTAGTTCGTGTTCGGGTTGGATTTTTTGGACACCGCAGTTTGGCAGAGCAGTGGCCTTCAAACTAATTTCCCTCCGAGAAAGGAAATTTGTTGATTGCAAGTAGTGTCAACTAAATTAGCAGAGCAGCAGCCTTCGAACAGTCATGACCTGCAGAAATTGGCCGAAGGCCCTTTTTATAGGGACCCTCCACGACTGGAAATCGACCCCAAAGGTACTGCTGCAGTACCATGTATAATAGCTCAATAGATTCCAGATCAGGTAACCCAGAGATCATTTTACTGCAAAAGCTCATCAAATTTATTCATATTGAAGCACCACACCGTGGCCCGACCAAAATACAATATAACATCATAAACAGAGAGATAGATGATACATTGATTACATAACCACTCAAGCATCTACCACTTCTTGCATCACATGTTGACGAAAGAAAGTGACCCAAAATTGTAGTTGTTCACAAAAAGCCAACCATTACGGAACAGAAAACCGCTCATTTCTGCAACCACAAAGAAGCTGAAATCAACCAGAGATCTCAATGGCCTTGACCTCAGGCTTCTTCTCCTCCACCTTGGGAACAGTGACAGTGAGCACTCCATTCTCCATCGACGCCTTCACCTGATCCATCTTCGCATTCTCGGGCAACCTAAACCTCCTCATGAACTTCCCGCTGCTCCTCTCCACCCGGTGCCAGGTGTCGTTCTTGTTTTCCTTCTCCACATTCCTCTCGCCGCTTATCTGGAGCACCCGATCGTCTTCGATCTCCACCTTGACTTCCTCCTTCTTGAGCCCGGGGAGATCCGCCTTGAACACGTGGGCTTCCGGGGTCTCCTTCCAGTCAATCCTCGTGTTCACGAAAGCAGTGTTTTCCCGGACAGTTTGAGGGAAATTAGAGGCGGAGAGGGAGGAGGAAGGGAAAGGGAGGTCCTTGAAGGGGTCCCAGAGGTCGAGAGAGAAAGGGTCGAAGACGTTGCTGTGGCGGCTGCCGAACCAGCTTGGGATGAGCGACATTGTATCCTGCTTTCCTCTACTGCTGTTAGATGATTCAAAGACGTTTGGTGATTGATCGTCGGACTGATGCTTTCTCTTGCAGATGCTTTCTTTTTCTTGAAGACGGACGTGCCGGGTATTTATAGGAGAGAAGAAAAGCTAGCGATCGAATCAATGGAAGTTTCCGTAAAGATCGGAGAAACGTCTGGTCTCGCCTAGATAGATCTCTCTGGAAACTGGGCCATCGTCCTCTCGCGAAACTTCTGGTCTGTAAGTCTGGAGATGTCTCGAGACGAGACAGGCCCATAACTATTGTTTGACCGGCTTGGAAAAATGACTTGACACAATATCAGAAGCCGGCCATCGGTGTTGAAGTTTCCATTTCAATCTCAAACTCCTTGCCCTCTATTACTATTAGGATGACTGACGTCTATGGCTCTATGCACAGCCGCAAGCACGCAAAAGAATAAAGCTTTCGAATTCATCCTATGTCGGCCAGGCCTACAAATCGAGCCCGTCATCAAAGCTACGCTCGATCTGCTCGACACGAGTCGCAATTCCTCACAGAGCTCCACCAGCTCTCTGTCCTTCTCATCCCAGCCGTTGGGCCCGCCTACCCTTCCGTCAAATTGATGAACCGATGCCCTGAGTTGCACCCTGCAACGTCATTTGGACTAATGTAATATGAGAAATCTATCTTCAACCCTCAATTATATATACATATATACATACATACATATATACATATTTATGATGACAAAAATACTTGTGAGTAAAATGTTGCTACTCAAGTGTTCTAGATATAAATCATATATACCAAAAATAAAACGTGGTTGTGGAAAGTTTATGTTGTGGAAAAGAAGACCATGAATTAGGGAAAAAGAATTTTTACTTGAGTGTAAAAAGTTTTTTACAGTGGTCTAGAAAAAGAATTTTCGCTGATTTGCAATATTTGCCAAGTATATTATGGATTAAATCTAAGCGCATGTTGGACAATTTGCACTTCTCTCTCTTTTCCATGTCCACAGAGAGATTATTATTAGATCCAACTAGTGCACCTCAACATGTAAAATACTCAATTAATCTAACAAATGGGTCGATCTGCATAAACATTTTTAGCATATGTATATTACCAAGTTTTATTAAATTTTTTATCCTCAAAGTGCATTTAGGAGTTGTGTGTGTATATATATAAAGATAAGTTCAATGCTCCTAAGGTAGCTCCACACGGCATGCCCCAATTGATATGTTTTTCAATGACTCTAGTTGCGACTCAACCCCACTTGTGCTTTTTTAAAATTTGTCTTTATAATTTGAGATTATGTTAGAGTTCTACTAGTGCAACAATCCATAGTTTGTTGAATATATACTGATAACTTGTGAATGGAAGTTATAATTATTGTTCTTACTTTTAATATGTCAGTTCACATTTTTGCTTGTTCTAACAATAAATAAAGCAAGCCCAAATGATAGAATACTTAGTATCGATGCCAGAAACGATACAATTAAAATTGTGAAAAAAAAAAAAAGGATCAAAGTGTAGGTGATAAATGAAGCATCCATTGTTCCCAAACATTTTGGCTTGTTCGTACTAATTATTAACAATGGTTTTGAAGGATTGTGCTTAGTTTAAGTTCAGATTTAGGATTCTTTCTGGGAGTTCACATCATACTTTAGTAGCGTTGTCATGTTGTGCCATATCAAGAGCTATTATCTTATTCATATTCTATATATATTCCCTACATTACATTGTAATTTGGTTTTTCTTTTTTTTTTTCTATTGGACATCAATTTTAAAATAAAGAGAGATTAATGAATTTTTTTTTTGAAATTCTGAAAAAGTTGAAAGTCCGTAATTCAATATATTATGTGTGTTTGATATGTAATTTCCTTCTTAAATGAATTCTTAAATATATAATATAGATAATCTTATGCCAATTTCAACCATCTAAAAACTGCAGCTCAACTACCCCCGGTTTTTTTCCTCTTTGATAAAGTCATTCGTTTGAATATTTAAATATAAAACTGAGGAAGTCATTCTCTACGAGAAAAGTGAAGACGTGACGGCTTCATCGCTTTAACTGAAGTGAAAGTGGGGAAGCCATCTTTGCTATTCAATTTTCCCTTGAAATCAATTAACTTGATTATCCGATTTTAAGGGAAAATTACTTTTGCTATACATTGGAAATCACAGCATGAATTTTCATTCAACAAAAAAAACCTAATGGGATTTTTCAAAAAAAAATCACAAATATATCACAATTTGAGGTTTTTAATAGTCAAAATATTAGTTTGGGATATATTTGTTATAAATGTATCAGTTTAGGATTTTTGGTTATCAAAAAAATAATTTGTAGTAAATTTGTTAGTAATGTACTAGTTTTAAATTTTTCATGATATAAATCCTTTTCTTTTTTAAGTGTTTCTTGTGATCATAATTACACGTTCTTCATTGAAATTAATGATATCGTCCTCTTAATAAAGCTATCTCTTGTTAGGATGCAAGTGTAAATTAGGTTAGAGAAGTCTCTTTTCGAATAAGCTATAACCCATTGGCTTTTGAATAAAGGAAGGTCTAATTGTGTCAACGGGTTCGGACTTGAACTTTCCAATGACTCCATTGTGAAGTTCAAAAACCCGTCATCGAGCTAATCCATCGTTTTCAGTGCTGTGACTTGTTGTCTTGCAACTTTACAAGATCACTTAATGTATTAAGGCAAAATTATTAGTACGCTGATCGCGATGGCTTTGGTAGGTTCCTCCTTTTCATGCTCTGCTCTTCTTTTCTTGATGTTTTCTGCTTTTGTCCTATGATTCTGTGAACAAAAGAGCACCGTAATTTGACCGTCCAGGCTTCAAAACTCACTCTCACGGATGAAGACCATGGCATTTCACTGGGGAAAAGTGCACAGAGACCATACTCACTTGTTGGCTCAGTCACAGCTCCTGGACCTCGGTGTTCTGTCTCTCAGTGCTCATGGAGTGCATCTCGCATGCCAGGTTCGAAAGAACTGGCATCAACAACGTCGTAGCTGGTCTCTGTGCGGTGGTTGATGTACGCTGTTTGTATTGCCGTGGCCTCCATCATGATGCTCGCCATCATTTCCTTTCCGTCAGTGTTTTAATCGCCACCGTCCCAGGATACGCTAGGGGGTTCTTGCTCTCGGGTAGTCAGACATTTAAGAATTTAAGTCTTGGGTCATGGTTTATCAGGAGCCGTCCAATTTCCCTCCACTGAATTGCTGACGGTCGTTAGAATTGAATTCACGGGCATCAATTTAGTATGGAATGTGATCAAGCTCGAAGGTGTGGTAATTTTCTGACATCACCAAATTTTCAACCAAATCAGCTGAGCAGCAGCTTTCGAAGAAACATGATCTCCAGAATTTGGCCAGAAACGGTGAGCTCTTCTCCACCCATAGCAGGTGGGATGGCACAATGTTTCTCCAGATCAGGCAAATCAAAGATTAAAGGCTGCAAAACTCATGAAAGATTTTTCACATTCAACGGCCCCATAATGGCCGGACCACAATACAACATAACATCATAAACAGAGATGACGCATTGATTACACCATCACAACCGCCACCGCATCTTACACGATAGATTAAATATAAAAATATAATTCAAAATTACTCTCATTCACAGAACGCCGAATATCATCGGACACACAAAAGTGCTTACTCAACCGGAGATCTCAATGGCCTTGACCTCAGGCTTCTTCTCCTCCACCTTCGGAACGGTGACAATGAGCACTCCGTTCTCCATCGAGGCCTTCACCTGATCCATCTTCGCATTCTCTGGTAACCTGAACTTTCTCATGAACTTCCCGCTGCTCCTCTCCACCCGGTGCCACGTATCGTTCTTGTCCTCCTTCTCCACATTCCTCTCACCGCTTATCTGGAGCACCCGATCGTCTTCAATCTCCACCTTGACTTCCTCCTTCTTGAGCCCGGGGAGATCCGCCTTGAACACGTGGGCTTCCGGGGTCTCCTTCCAGTCGATCCTTGTGTTCACGAAAGCGGTGTTCTCCCGGAGAGTTTGAGGGAAATTAGAGGCGGAGAGGGAAGAGGAAGGGAAAGGGAAGTCCTTGAAGGGGTCCCAGAGGTCGAGAGAGAAAGGGTCGAAGACGTTGCTGCGACGGCCACCGAACCAGCTTGGGATGAGCGACATCGTACCCTGCTTTCTTTTGTTGCTGTTAGATGATTCGAAGACGTTTAGTGATTGATCGTTGGACTGATGCTTTCTCTTGCAGATGCTTTCGTTTTCTTGAAGTGGGGAAGAAAGGACGGACATGCCTGGTATTTATAGGAGAGAAGAAGAGCTAAGGATCGAGCCAATGGAAGTTTCTGTAAAGATCGGAGAAGCATCTGGTCTCGTCTAGATCTCTCTGGAAACCAGGAGAAAATGCCTTTCTCTCGCGAAGCTTCTAATCTGCGGGTCTGGAGATATCTGGAGACACGACAATAACTATTGTTTGACCGGCTTGGAAAATGACCAACACGATCCCAGAAGCCATCGGTGCCGTGCTGAAGTCTTCATTTTGAGAAAATATTCAGCAGTTCGAAATCACCATGTTATCGTCCTACGTGGCGCGCGCAAGCTTAAGTGGCTCCATTGACAGGTCGGCACATGTCCTTGGACTTGGACTGGCTGGAAAATAAGAAAGTGGAGGATTTCCTTTTCTCTCTCCTCTGCTGCCAATAGAAAAGGGACTGACAAAAGCAAATAATAAATGCTCTTGCCGCTCAAAAACCTCTCTCCTGTTTTCAATTTTCAAGCGTCTTTTTGCCTTCTCCTTCTCTGGTATAGTCGAGAAGAAAAAAGGGAGACACCTGCTCTCTTTCTTCGGCATGCCTGACCGCTTCCGCTTCCGCCTCCCCTCCCCCAAAGCTCCCGTCGGTTGCTGGTGCTGCTGCTCATATGGGGTCGCAGCTACTGGGTCTCAAGCCCCGTTCACCTCCGCCGTAGCACGCCCGACCGCCTCCGCCTCCCCCTCCCCCAAAGCCCCGTTGGTCGCTGGTGCTGCTGCTCAGATGGGGTCACAGCTACTAATCCCGAGCCCCCTTCACCTCCGCCGTAGCACGCCCGACCGCCTTCGCCTCCCCCTCTCCCAAAGCCCCTGTCGGTCGCTGATGCTACTGCTCAGATGGGGTCACAACTACTGATCCCGAGCCCCCTTCACCTCCGTCGTAGCACACTAGACCGCCTCCGCCTCCCCCTCCCCCGAAGCCCCCGTTGGTCACTGGTGTTGCTGTTCAGATGGGGTCGCAGCTGCTGATCCCAAGCCCTCTTCGCCTCCGGAGTCTCATACAATGGCATCGAAGTCACTTTACGAGAACCTTTGGTTTTAGATTTGGCTCCTTTCCTTGAAAGACCTGGGTTCTAGCTGCAGAAAGCTATATTTGATGCCATTGGCAACCAAAGCAAACTTGAATCCAAGAGAAAGAAGGAACTCCAAGAGGTGATGATTTGCTTTCTTGGGTCTCTATTTGAAGCACGAACTCCCTTTTGGCAACATCATCACGCATTAAGATCCATGGCAAAGGTTGTAGGCCATGGGGAAAGATGCAACCTTTTTTGTGCCTAAGTGCTCGGTTCATGCTCCCATAGACAAAGCTTGCACTTTATGTCGGCATCTTCAAAACACCAATTTTGGATTCAGAAAGCAGGGGAGGTGCAAATGAATTAGTGTGAGGATCGTTGCTGCTATAACGATGTCCAAATGTCATCGACTATTAGATGATTGTAAAATGATTCATGTTAAACGTAGCAACTAGTTTTCTATTGAATTGATAAAAGCACATCTCTTGAAATTATTCATGAGGTCTGCTACTGCAAAGATCTTCCTTCATTCGGTGGCACAACCTACTTCTTGGGACAGCATGACTTCAACTAGTGTTCCATTTTACTCAATTATAATTTTAGTTGTGTCTTAATCTGCTCAAGGTCAAAATTATTCCTGTGGAGGAACTAGGGAAAAAAACAGGTAGGTGATGCTTTGTTTCAGGACAATAAGATCCAATCTAATAATTCTCCATGAAAAAATGGGAAAATAAGACAAGAGGGTAATCCTTTGATTCACATCCATAATTTTTTGATAAAATGTTCTTGGCAATGCTTGGCATATAATCACCAGAACATTCCGTTTTTCTTAGCATCATATCCTCACCTTGTTTGAGGATATGACAAGGCACCACAATGCCTTTCAAAGCGACAAAGTTGCCAAAATGGCAGTCCCTTCAGGATACTAACACTATACGATGAAACATACACAACAAATGCTCGAATGTGGTAGGCCGAACAAGGAAATTTCTCATTTCTTTTTCTAGTTGATTTGACACTTTGATTTTTACATTTTCACAAAGTGACTTTGGTTAAGAAAGGAAAATACATGGAAGATGGATGAAGCGGGGGCTGCATATTGCATTCACAGTCTTGGCTGGCTTCTCTGCATATATTGCCGGTTCTTTCTTTGTCCATTGGCGTTCAACGTCCAAAGACTTCAACTAGTCTGCATTTTGCTTCATTGAATATCTTCAAAAGATCCAGAAAATGGCCAAACAAGACCCCCGTCCCTTTGCTAAAAAGCCGCCCGATAGGCATCGTCCATGGCCCCACTCCCAAAAATACTAATAACAAAAAAGGAAAAAGCAAACGAAGAAGGGAGCGAATCGTCTTCTTCCTTCCTTCATCCCTCGCATGCACTGCTGCTCATGACTGAAGAGCGTTGCTTGGTGCAAGACTGCTGACAGTCCATTTGCCCCATTCTGGAACCTTCAATTCCTATCCTCTCCGCCCTACGCGTGATGAAGAGCTTGTTGGAGGGACGCAATCGGACCGAGGCTGAGAGAGATGGTGCGGCCATAGTAGACATCGCCAGTGTTTCCAAGAGACCGGTGCGAGCGTGCGCGAGAGAGAGGAGTCAACTGATGAATCATAGCCGTTGATGAGGCTTCGGAGGTGACTCTGGAAGCGAAGAGGGCTCGGGATCAGCAGCTGTGACCCTATATGAGTAGCAGCACCAATGACTGACAGGGGCTTTGGGGAGGCGGAGGCGGTCGGGCGTGCTACGACGAAGGTGAAGGGGGCTCGGGATCAGCAGTTGTGACCCCATCTGAGCAGCAGCACCAGAGACTGACGGGGCTTTGGGGGAGGGGGAGACAAAGGCGGTCGGGCGTGCTATGGCGGAGGCGAACGAGGCTCGAGACCCAGTAGTTGCGACCCCATTTGAGCAGCGGCACCAGCAACCGACGGGGGCTTTGGGGGAGGGGATACGGAAACGGAAGCAGCAGCGGAAGCGGTCGGGCGTGCCGAAGAAAGAGAGCAGGTGCTCCCTTTTTTCTTCTCAACTAGACTAGACAAGGAGAGGGCGAAAAAACACTTGAAAATTGAAAAGAGGAGAGAGGTTTTTGAGCGGCAACAACATTAATTATTTGCTTCTGTCAGTCCCCTTTCTATTGGCAGCAGAGGAGAGAGAAAAGGAAATCCTCCACTTTCCCATTTTCCAGCCAGTCCAAGTTCAAGGACACGTGCCGACCTGTTAATGGAGCCACTTAAGCTTGCGCGCGCCACGTACGACGATGATCTGGTGATTTCGATCCACTGAATATTTTCTCCTTCATTTTCAATCTCAGACTTTCACCTGATAATTAGCCCATGACTTTCGATGGGATAACCCATTGTACGGCTATGCACACAAAAAAAGAAAAGGCCGGACCTACAAGTCGAGTCCATCACGTAAGCTAGGCTTGACTTGTTCGTTAAGGGCCACAATCTCTAAAAGAGCTTTACTTGTCTGACCTATCTCACTCATAATTCTTATCACGTCACGTCGTCCAACCCCATCCAAATTCATTGCCACTACGATTGCGAACAATGAACCGTGCAACCAACAAAAAGATGAAAAGAATGTGAGAGGTGACCACGTTTGATTTTAGGCTAGGTTGCACTTTGACTTAAGATTACATTTAGGTAATGGGAAGGTAAAGTAGGGGCTTAAAAATATTTGAACCCAAATCCAAAAGTTCAAATTATATACGTGAAAGAAATCATATGTATATAAAGAATATGAAAGTCTATCATCAAATGCATGTGATATTTTTTACATTTTTTTCATGTGCAAGTCTGAATGGTGCTGGAAAATTTGACTAATAAAGATAGATGCACATGTGAAAGAGGAAGAAGGTGAAGAGAAAGGGAGAGAAGCGAACAAAGTCACCTCTTTCAATTTTTTTAAGAAGAAAAATTGGTCACCTTGTGAGATAGAAAGAGAATTTGGGTAGATGTTGCAGAGAAAGAGCAGTTCTTATATTCATCTACCTTCCCGGAAGAAGTTAGTACACAAGTTACCCATCCATACCATCAATTCGCACAATAAAAAATAGGCAGAAGTTCATGTCGTTTGCGTTTAATTACAAAATTACCATACAATAAGACAAAAAAGGATGTAATAGACCAAAAATATCAACTAGTTGTCTAGGGTCTATGTATGGCAATGAAGAACCTAATTTTCTGATAAAAACTCATTGCAAGTGGACTTTGAATTTAAGTTGTGTTTGGCAAAAAAACTTTTGCAATGGGCGACCTCCAATGTCCTCAATCGATAGCCGCTGACATCAAATCTAGTTCGCTGGTGGCCATAGTCTTTCACCAATCCGACAAAGGGCTTGGGTCCTTTTTTAATAAAAAAATTATATATATAGTGAGGGACAAAATTGGAAATTTGAAAAATTAGTGAGGATAGTTTTGGAAAAAAGAAAAATTGGTTTTAGCATTTGGCTAAAAGCACTTCAAAATAGTTTCCATATGGTCTAGCATTTCCCAAGGGCTTTTAGAAAGCCCCTCGAGAATATTGTACCAAACATGTGTGTTTGTTTGTATGTTCTTCAAGCATGCTAGTTGCAACTCAACCCCACCCTTGATCTTTTAAAATGTGTCTTTGTAGTTTGAAATTATGCTAGATTTGTCTACCAGTGCAACAGTCCATAGTTTGATGAATATATATTAATAACTTGCAAATGTGAAAGTTCTAAATTTTCGTTCTTGATTTATTTAATAAATATGATTGTTCACATTTTTGCTTATTCTAAAAATAAATAGAATGGGCCCTCAATCATAAGTTACTTAGTTTCAATGCCAGATGCAATACGGTCAAAGTTGTTAGTAAAAAAGATGAAAGTGTAGGTCATAAAGCATCCATTGGTCCCAAACGTATGGGCTTATTCACATTTAATAGTTAAAAATGGCTCCAATGAATTGTGTTTAGTTTAAGTTCAACTTCAGGTTTCTCTTGATGAATTTATACCATATTTAAGTAGTGATCTCCGTCGAGAACTGTTATCTTATTCATATTCGTCATACTCCCTAAATTGCAATGCAATTTGGTTTTTCTTTTATCTATTTGACATCAATTTTAAAAGCAAGAGAGAATAGTGAATTTCTTTTTTGAAACATTGAAAAAGTTGAAAGTCCACAAATCAAAATATTATATGTGTGTTTTATGTATAATTGTCTTAGTACATGAATTCTTATATTAGATGTAGTTCAACTACCTCATGGTATATTTTTAAGTTAATATTACGAAAAATCATAAACTTGTACACTTGTAATAAATTTACTCAAAACTAATTTTTTTTTATTACAAAAAACCCAAAACTGTTATATTTGTGACAAATTTACTTTTCGTTAATTTCTGTTAAATTGGATCAATAGCACAAAAAACCACAAGTCGATACATCTATGACAAATGGAGGGTAAAATCTCAAACTGGTATATCTGTTAACTGCTACATGTCATCCAACTTAACAATTTGACTGTAAAATTTAATAAAAACTAGTGAATGGTAAATTTATCATATATGTACCAATTTGGGGGTGCTCTTTATGGTTAAAAAAGAATAATTTTTGGCAAATTTTTTCAAAAGTATATTAGTTTGGGGTTCCTTTATTTTTCACCTTTGATAAACCATTGAGGGTTGCCTCAATAGCCATCCTTCCAACATGGAAATGAGAAGATAGTGAGTTTGACTCCTTACATTTTAAGAGTCTAGGGGTGAGACGTTTAGTTTCAAGTGTGAGATTCAATTCCCACACTCTGTATTAAAGATAAACTCAAAAATTTAAGAGTGGGCTAAGAGTTAGAATAAGACATAATAGACAAAAAAAAAAGTCATTCGTTTGTAATATAAAAAAATGAAGTTCAGAGGGTTAGAATAGGATAGATAATAAAAAAAGTCATTCATTGGTATCTTAAAATATAAAACTATGGAAGTCATTCTCTCTTAAAAAATTAAGAATAATGAAATGAAAGTGACAAAGCCATTTTTGCAATGCATTTTCCCGTGAAAATCAATTAAGTTGATTACCCGATTTTAAGGGGAAATGAGTTTTGTTACCTATTGGAAATGGCAGCATGGAACTTCACTCGACAAAAGAAAAATTAAGTAGGGTTTCTCACGCCATAGCTCCTACAAAGAATGCAGAGCTCGAGCTTTGTACTGCACAAACAGTCCCCATGAAGAAAGGCAGTACACAGGGATCATGTTTTAAGCGCAATGACTCCATCGTGAGGTTAAGAAACTTGTCATCGAGCTAATCCATCCCTTTCAAAACCTGGGACTTGTAATTGGTTCTGGTTCGTACAATTTTGCCCACTCCTACTGAATCGGGTGTCCATGGGTCGGGTCGGGTTTTGAGGTTACCCGACCCGAATCACAAGCCCTGTGCTCCGACCCGAAAATCATATGACCGGAAGCAAAAATCGGTTCGGTTTCGTGTTCACACAAAAACATGGCAAAAAAATAACAGAGACTATCCTCACATATTCGTCTCAGGGGCCTTATGTCAAACACATGGCGAGCGTCCATCGGGGAGAGGATATTGAGCGATGTTTAGGACCCGAACTCAAACTCAGACCCAAACAAAGATCAGGCAACGCATGGCATCAAAAGCATCAACTCAGTTGGACGCAAGAGCATTTAGGAACCAGAGGAAATGAGATCGACTCGACCTTTTAACAGAACGAAGGGGAGTAAAATGGGTTCGCGGGGTTGAGCGTTTAACTGTGGGGCCCCTACCCAGCTCAGAGACGGCGGCTTAAGGGCACGCTCGACTCGAATAGAGCCATGGCCGTCCGCCTTGATGCCTCCGAGCTGAGATCCCCAAGCTCAGAATCAAGAAAGAGACTCACCAGATATACGGCCATTGGGGAATGGAGTCGGAGGTCTTCGGAATGCTACGAGGAGGACGCCTTGTTAGGTCAAGAGGGCGAGGTTGAGTGCCGCTCTCTGATGTTATTCTAGGCCTCCCTCAATGTCGGCTTTGGCTCTCTCTTTCTCTGTTTTCCTCGCTTCCCTTTTGGATGCTCCCTGAAGAGAAGGCAGAGTCGACGAGGAGGAGAAGGCGGAGTCGATGGAGGCAGAGTTGACAAAGAGGAGAAGGCAGAGGCGGAGTCAACCAGGAGAAGGCAGAGTCGTAGACTCTGAAGTTCCAGAGGCAGAATGTTTCACAAGGTTTGGGACTGTAACATGAGCGTAGTAGATAATGTCTTATTCCAATCCTAAACCAGCCCTAAATACATACTCCCCGTGTTTTATAATTATTTCCGGAACAATATTGAGACCCGAAACATATGCTATATTTAATTTGTGTTCGGGTCGGGTTTTTTTTGGACACCCTGATGCAGTTTGGCAGAGCAGTGGCTTTCAAACTAATTTCCCTCCGAGAAAGGAAATTTGTTGATTGCGAGTAGTGTCAACTAAATTGGCAGAGCAGCGGCTTTCGAACAGACGTGAACTTCAGAAATTGGCCGAAAGGCCCTTTGATAGGGACCCTCGACGACTGGAAATCGACCCCAAACAGGTACTGCTGCAGTACCATGTATAATAGCTCGATAGATTCCAGATCAGGCAACCCTTATTTCTTTTTACTGCAAAAACTCATCCAATTTATTCATATTGAAGCGCCATACCATGGCCCGACCAAAATACAATATAACATCATAAACAGAGATAAATGATACATTGATTACGTAGCCACTCAAGTACCACCTACAACTTCTTGCATCACATGTTGACGAAAGAAAGTGATCCAAAATTGTAGTTGTTCACAAAAGCCAACCATTACCGGACAGAAAACTGCTCATTTCTGCAAAAACTGAAATCAACCAGAGATCTCAATGGCCTTCACCTCAGGCTTCTTCTCCTCCACCTTGGGAACAGTGACGGTGAGCACTCCATTCTCCATCGAAGCCTTCACCTGATCCATCTTCGCATTCTCGGGCAACCTAAACCTCCTCATGAACTTCCCGCTGCTCCTCTCCACCCGGTGCCAGGTGTCGTTCTTGTCCTCCTTCTCCACGTTCCTCTCGCCGCTTATCTGGAGAACCCGTTCGTCTTCGATCTCCACCTTGACTTCCTCCTTCTTGAGCCCGGGGAGATCCGCCTTGAACACGTGGCCTTCCGGGGTCTCCTTCCAGTCGATCCTTGTGTTCACGAAAGTGGTGTTATCCCGGACAGTTTGAGGGAAATTAGAGGCGCAGAGGGATGAGGAAGGGAAAGGGAAGTCCTTGAAGGGGTCCCAGAGGTCGAGAGAGAAAGGGTCGTAGACGTTGCCACGACGGCCACCGAACCAGCTTGGGATGAGCGACATGGTACCCTTCTTTCTTCTGCTGCTGTTAGATGATTCAAAGACGCTTAGTGATTGATCGTCGGACTAATGCTTTCGTTTTCTTAAGGTGGGGAAGAAAGGACGGACATGCCTGGTATTTATAGGCGAGAAGAAAGCTAAGGATCGAGCCAATGGAAGTTTCTGTAAAGATCGGCGAAGCATCTGGTCTCGCCTAGATCTCTCTCGAAACCAGGAGAAAATGCCCTTCTCTCGCGAAGCTTCTAATCTGCAGTCTGGAGATATCTGGAGACACGACAATAACTATTGTTTGACCGGCTTCGAAAATGACTAACACGATCCCAGAAGCCATCAGTGCCGTGCTGAAGTTTCATTTTCAATCTTAGACTTTCACCTGATAATTATTAGCCCATGCCTTTTACTGGGATAACCCAGTGTTCGGCTATGCACTCAAAAAAAGAGCGGGCCTAAAAATCGAGTCCATCACGAAAGCTAGGCTTGACCTGTTCGACAAGGGCCACAATCTCTCAAAGAGCTCTGTTTGTCCGGCCTGTCTCACTCATAATTCTTATCACGTCACGTCGTCCAACCCCACCCAAATTCATTGCCACTACGATTGCGAACAATGAACCGTGCAGCCAACAATAAGAAGAAAAGAATGTGAGAGGTGACCGCGTTTGATTTTAGGCTAGGTTGCACTTTGACTTAAGATTACATTTAGGTAATGGGAAGGTAAAGTAGGGGCTTAAAAATATTTGAACCCAAATCCAAAAGTTCAAATTACATACGTAAAATAAATCATATGTATATAAAAAATATGAAAGTCTATCGTCAAATGCGTGTGATACTTTTTACATTTTTTTCATGTGCAAGTCTGAATGGTGCTGGAAAATTTGACTAATAAAGATAGATGCACATGTGAAAGAGGAAGAAGGTGAAGAGAAAGGGAGAGAAGCAAACAAAGTCACCTCTTTCAGTTTTTTTAAGAAGAAAAATCGGTCACCGTGTGAGACAGAAAGAGAATTTGGGTAGATGTTGCCAAGAAAGAGCAATTCTCATATTCATCTACCTTCCCGAAAGAAGTTAGTACATACCATCAATTCACACAATAAAGGATAGGTAGAAGTTCATGTCGTTTGCGTTTAATTACAAAATTACTATACAATAAGACAAAAAAGGATGTAATAAACCAAAAATATCAACTAGTTGTCTACGGTTTATGTATGGCAATGAAGAACCTAATTTTCCCATAAAAACCCATTGCAAATGGACTTTGAATTCAAGTTGTGTTGGGCAAAAAAAACTTTTGCAATGGATGA
Organism: Angophora floribunda; assembly: GCA_014182895.1. Taxonomy (NCBI): domain Eukaryota; kingdom Viridiplantae; phylum Streptophyta; class Magnoliopsida; order Myrtales; family Myrtaceae; genus Angophora; species Angophora floribunda. The sequence goes on from CM024714.1 coordinate 18,742,381, forward strand.
CCTCTGATGACCTTAACTGACAACCGCCGGCACCAAATCTAGCTCGCTCGTTAGTGGCCATAGTCCCTCGCCAATATGACAAAGGGCTTGGGTCCTTTTTTAATAAAAAAAATTATATATATAGTGAGGGACAAAATTGGAAATTTGAAAAATTAGTGAGAATGGTTTTGGAAAAAAAAAATTAGTTTTAGCATTTGGCTAAAAGCACTTCAAAATAGTTGCCATATGGTCCAGCATTTCCCAAGGGCTTTTAGAAAGCCCCTCGGGAATGTTGTACCAAACATACTATACATATATGTGTGTATGTTTGTATGTTCTTCAAGCATGCTAGTTGCGACTCAACCCCACCCTTGATCTTTTAAAATGTGTCTTTGTAGTTTAAAATTATGCTAGAGCAACAGTCCATAGTTTGATGAATATATATTGATAACTTGCAATTTTGAAAGTTCTAAATTTTCGTTCTTAATTTATTTAATAAAGATGATTGTTCACATTTTTGCTTATTCTAAAAATAAATAGAATGGCCCCTAAATCATAAATTACTTAGTTTCAATGCTGGATGCAATACGGTCAAAATTGTTAGTAAAAAAGATGAAAGTGTAGGTCATAAAGCATCCATTGGTCCCAAACGTATGGGCTTATTCACATTTAATAGTTAAAAATGGCTCAAATGAATTGTGTTTAGTTTAAGTTCGACTTCAGGTTTCTTTCAATGAATTTATATCATATTTAAGTAGCTATCTCATGTCAAGAGCTGTTGTTCATATTCGTCATACTCCCTAAACTGCATTGCAATATGGTTTTTCTTTTATCTATTTGACATTAATTTTAAAAGCAAGAGAGATTAGTGAATTTCATTTTTGCAACATTGAAAAAGTTGAAAGTTTGCAAATCAAAATATTATATGTGTGTTTTATATATAATTGTCTTATTACATGAATTCTTATATTAGATGCAGTTCAACTACCTCATGCTATATTTTTAGGTTAATATTACAAAAAATCATAAACTTGTACATTTGTGATAAATTTATTCAAAACTAATTTTTTTATCACCAAAAACCCAAAACTGTTATATTGTGACAAATTTATTCTCCGTTAGTTTCTATTAAATTGGATTAATAGCACAAAAAACCACAAGTCGATACACATGTGACAAATGGAAGTAAAATCTCAAACTAGTATATTTATCAATTGTTATATGTTATCTAACTTAACAATTTAACAGTAAAATTTAATAAAAATTAGTAAATGGTAAATTTATCATATATGTACTAGTCTTGGGTTGCTTTTTTATGGTTAAAAAAAATAATTTTTGGCATTTTTTTTCAAAAGTATATTAGTTTGGGGTTCCTTTATTTTTCACCTTTGATAAAGTTTTTTTTTGAACCATTGGTGGTTGTCTCAATAGCCATCCTTTTAACATGATAATGAAAAGATAGGGAGTTTGATTCCTCACATTTTAAGAGTCTAGGAGTGGAGACATTTAGTTTCAAGTGTGAGGTTCAATTCCCATACTCTGCAAAATGGGCTAAGAGTTAGAATAAGACATAATAGACAAAAAAAAAAGTTATTTGTTTGTATCTTTAAATATAAAAAATAAAGTTCATAGAGTTAGAATAGGATAGATAATAAAAAAAGTCATTTATTGGTATCTTAAAATATAAAACTATGGAAGTCATTCTCTCTTAAAAAATTTAGAATAATGAAATGAAAGTGACAAAGCCATTTTTGCAATGCATTTTCCCGTGAAAACCAATTAACTTGATTATCCAATTTTAAGGGGAAATGAGTTTTGTTACATATTGGAAATGGCAGAATGGAACTTCACTCGACAAAAGAAAAATTAAGTAGGGTTTCTCACGGTATAGCTCCTACAAAGAATGCAGAGCTCGAGCTTTGTACTGCACAAACAGTCCCCATGGAAGAAAGGCAGTACACAGGGACTCCATCGTGAGGTTAAGAAACTTGTCATCTAGCTAATCCATCCCTTTGGAAACCTGGGACTTGTAATTGGTTCTGGTTCTGGTTCGTACAATTTTGCCCACTCCTACTGAATCGAGTGTCCATGGGTCAGGGTCGGATTTTGATGTTACCCGACCTGAATCACAAGCCCTGTGCTCCGACCCGAAAATCACATGACCGGAAGCAAAAATCGGGTCGGGTTTCGTGTTCACACAAAAACGTGGCAAAAAAATAACAGAGACCATCCTCACATATTCGTCTCAGGGGCCTTATGTCAAACACATGGCGAGCGTCCATCGGGGAGAGGATATTGAGCGATGTTTAGGACCCAAACTCAAACTCAGACCCAAACAAAGATCAGTCAACGCATGGCATCAAAAGCATCAACTCAGTTGGACGCAAGAGCATTTAGGAACCGGAGAAAATGAGATCGACTCATCCTTTTATCAGAACGAAGGGGAGTAAAATGGGCTCGCGGGGTTGAGCGTTTAACTGTGGGGCCCCTACCCGGCTCGGAGACGGCAGCTTAAGGGCGCGCTCGACACGCATAGAACCATGGCCGTCCACCTCGATGTCTCCGAGCTGAGATCCCCGGGTTGGTGGCTCAGAATCAAGAGAAGAGACTCACCGGATATACGGCCATTGGGGAATGGAGTCCCGGGGACGCCAGTTGGAGGTCTTCGGAATGCTACGAGGAGGACTCTAGTTAGGTCAAGAGGGCGAGGTTGAGTGCCGCTCTCTGATGTTATTCTAGGCCTCCCTCAACCTCGGCTTTGGCTCTCTCTCTCTCTCTGTTTTCCTCGCTTCCCTTTTGGATGCTCCCTGAAGAGAAGGCAGAGTCGACGAGGAGGAGAAGGCGGAGTCGATGGAGGCAGAGTTGACAAAGAGGAGAAGGCAGAGTCGTAGACTCTGAAGTTCACAAGGTTTGGGACTGTAACATGAGCGTAGTAGATAATGTCTTATTCCAATCCTAACCCGGCCCTAAATACATACTGGCAGAGCAGCAGCTTTCAAACTAATTTCCCTCCGAGAAAGGAAATTTGTTGATTGCAAGTAGTGTCAACTAAATTAGCAGAGCTGCAGCTTTCGAACAGACGTGACCTTCAGAAATTGGCCGAAGGCCCTTTGATAGGGTCCCTCCACGACTGGAAATCGACCCCAAACAGGTACTGCTGCAGTACCATCTATAATAGCTCAATAGATTCCAGATCAGGCAACCCAGATTTCTTTTTACTGCAAAAACTCATCAAATTTATTCATATTGATGCGCCACACCGTGGCCCCGACCAAAATACAATATAACATCATAAACAGAGAGATAGATGATACATTGATTACATAGCCACTCAAGCACCAATAACTTCTTGCATCACATGTTGACGAAAGAAGGTGACCCAAAATTGTAGTTGTTCACAAAAAGCCAACCATTACCGGACAGAAAACTGCTCATTTCTGCAAAAGCTGAAATCAACCAGAGATCTCAATGGCCTTCACCTCAGGCTTCTTCTCCTCCACCTTGGGAACAGTGACGGTGAGCACTCCGTTCTCCATCGACGCCTTCACCTGATCCATCTTCGCATTCTCGGGCAACCTAAACCTCCTCATGAACTTCCCGCTGCTCCTCTCCACCCGGTGCCAGGTGTCGTTCTTGTCCTCCTTCTCCACGTTCCTCTCGCCGCTTATCTGGAGCACCCGATCATCTTCGATCTCCACCTTGACTTCCTCCTTCTTGAGCCCGGGGAGATCCGCCTTGAACACGTGGCCTTCCGGGGTCTCCTTCCAGTCGATCCTTGTGTTCACGAAAGCGGTATTCTCCCGGACAGTTTGAGGGATATTAGAGGCGCAGAGGGATGAGGAAGGGAAAGGGAAGTCCTTGAAGGGGTCCAGAGGTCGAGAGAGAAAGGGTCGAAGACGTTGCTGCGACGGCCACCGAACCAGCTTGGGATGAGCGACATTGTACCCTGCTTTCTTCTGCTGCTGTTAGATGATTCAAAGACGTTTAGTGATTGATCGTCGGACTGATGCTTTCTCTTGCAAATGCTTTCGTTTTCTTGAGGTGGGGAAGAAAGGACGGACATGCCTGGTATTTATAGGAGAGAAGAAGAGCTAAGGATCGAGCCAATGGAAGTTTCTGTAAAGATCGGAGAAGCATCTGGTCTCGTCTAGATCTCTCTCGAAACCAGGAGAAAATGCCTTTCTCTCGCGAAGCTTCTAATCTGCAGGCCTGGATTGACCGGCTTGGAAAATGACTAACACGATCCCAGAAGCCATCAGTGCCGTGCTGAAGTTTTCATTTTCAATCTTAGACTTTCACCTCAGACGTCATAATTAGCCCATGACTTTTAATGGGATAACCCAGTGTACGGCTATGCACACAAAAAAGAAAAGAGCGGGCCTAAAAATCGAGTCCATCACGAAAGCTAGGCTTGACGTGATCGACAAGGGCCACAATCTCTCAAAGAGCTCTGCTTGTCCGGCCTGTCTCACTCATAATTCTTATCACCTCACATCGTCCAACCCCACCCAAATTCATTGCCACTACGATTGAGAACAACGAACCGTGCAGCCAAGAAAAAGAAGAAAAGAACGTGCGAGGTGACCGCGTTTGATTTTAGGCTAGGTTGCGCTTTGACTTAAGATTACATTTAGGTAATGGGAAAGTAAAGTAGGGGCTTAAAAATATTTGAACCAAAATCCAAAAGTTCAAGTTATATACGTGAAAGAATCATATATATGTAAAATCTATCGTTAAATACATTGGATATTTTTAACACTTTTTTCATGTGCAAGTTTGAATAGTGCCAAAAAATTTGACTAATAAAGGTAGATGCATATGCAAAAGAGGAAGAAGGTGAAGAGAAAGGGAGAGAAGAAAACAAAGTCACCTCTTTCGGTTTTTTTAAGAAGAAAAATCGGTCACCTTGTGGGATAGAAAGAAAAATTAGGTAGATAGATGTTGCAAAGAAAGAGCAGTTCCACATTTATCTACCTTCCCGGGAGAAGTTAGTACACGGGTTACCCATCCATATCATCGATTTCCACAATAAAATATAGGGAGAAGTTCATGTTGTTTGTGTTTAATTACAAAATTACCATACAATAAGATAAAAAGTATGTAATAAATCAAAACCCCATTTTCCTTTTGGTCATGCTCACCGGTTGCGGAAGGTACTAGTGAGGCATGCTTTAATGAGAATATTTTTTAAGGTTTTGATTATGTGTACCACATAAAAAAAGTCGATGTTTTGAAAGCAGAAATTTTTATTTTATTTTATTACTTAATGAATAAAAGTGCCCTAAATGTACTCACTAAGAAAATTCCTTTTACAGTGTCATTGCGTCACCACATATTAAAACTTATAGAAAAGGAAAAAATTCAATAAAATGTACCAAATTAAGCCAACTTGAAATTTCTGATTTATTAGTCTAGCATTATGTATAAAGGCAACTTTTAAATTTAGAATCTGCGTTTTATATGACCAAAGCACGTACTCGTATTTCAATATAGAAAGAGTAAAGAAAATATTGTATGTCATTTAATCATTGAAATTTGATATCTTCAGGCAATTACCTAACAAGTTTTTATAAGCACATATCGCATTTGAAATATGTATGCAAATTCCCTACTAAAATGATCGAAATTCATCCAAAACTGGTACGGGCTTAGTGCGTCTGAAGGAATTAGTCAAATATGTAGGCAATTAATTAGCCTAGAAAATCACTAATTATAGACTAAACACAATGATTTGCTTTATCAAAAATATATTCCTTTGCATGTCCTCACATGGTTGAATACATATTCTATGGGTGCTATAATCAAACTCTTTCCATATGCTTTTTTGCGAGTTTTCTATTTTGAAATCAATATTTTCATTACACTTGGCTTGAGGGTGTTGATTGAAACTAAGCGTAATTCAATTTAAACAACCAAATTTGGAGAGGAGCTCTTAAAATTTCCCAAATTGGACTAAAATATATGTAGTTTATTGGTTTGGTGTTGTCATTTTACCAAATTACACCTCGAAACCAAGTTGTTCTATATTTACTAAATGTTATATTGTTTTGTGCTTTATATTCTTATATGTAAAGCGGTGGATTAAAACCCACAAATTCAAGATTGATAGTGCCAAATACATGTTGATCAAAGGAAGATGATCCCAAATTGAAAAGTTCAGTTCGATTTGATATCAAATCTTAAATATCATCTTATTATTTTTCTCAAATTATTCTTTAAATTTAGATTTATTAAAACGGGACTTTTGTGTTCGTTTTTTGGAGATTTAAATTTACAAAACAGAGCTCTGTTTAAAAGGACAGTAGAGCAATCGGATATTGCAACTAACTATACACGAAACAAAAAATCGGCCCATTCCCATTTGTCTACAGCTTCATCAAAACGATTGGAATGGTCTCTGAAAAGACCAGCAAAACAACTTTTTAATTTTCCACCAAACTGAAAACTATTGTCAGACAATTTCCACACTATCAAACTCACGCGTTTTATACTAAGCTGAAGGCTGTAATTGATGGAAGTAGCTCGAATAGTAACGACCATCAGCAGTTCATCGAAGGGAGATAGGATGGCTGATGAAAATCCATCACTCGTGATTCAATTCCAAAACGTCCGACCACCGAAGAACAATATCCCACCAATCAGATGGATCGCTTCTAATGTGCATTGCTTGAAATAGCCAACAACCATACGAACAAACTGGAGTTCAGGACGCCACATCAGATAGCCTCCTGGAAAAGGAGACTTGTTGACTGCAGATAGTGTGTCAACTAAAACAAGGGATAACCGCAGCTTTCAAACAAACAAGATATTCCCAATTCGGCCAAAAGCCCAATTTACTTGAAACCCTCGACAGCAACTGAATCGATGACTGACAAGGTACCGCTCCGGTATCAGATCAGACAAACCAGAGATCAATTTCAGCAAAACTAGTGAAAGATTGTTCTTATTTACGGCCGACAAAATTACAATGTGACATCATGTACAGAAATGACACCTTGATTACAGTCACACAAACAAACTTCTTGCACGACCCATTAAGAAGAGGAAAAAAGAAATTCAAAAATTACGCTTATTAACGAAAATACCAAAGACACGAAAGCGCTCATTCTTGCAACCACAAGAAAGCTTAATTTAACCGGAGATCTCAATGGCCTTAACCTCAGGCTTCTTTTCCTCCACCTTGGGAACAGTGACGGTGAGCACTCCGCTCTCCATCGACGCCTTCACCTGATCCATCTTCGCATTCTCGGGCAACCTGAACCTCCTCATGAACTTCCCGCTGCTTCTCTCCACCCGGTGCCACGTATCCTTCTTGTCCTTCTTGTCCTCCTTCTCCACATTCCTCTCGCCACTTATCTGAAGCACCCGATCGTCTTCGATCTCCACCTTGACTTCCTCCTTCTTGAGCCCAGGGAGATCCGCCTTGAAGACGTGGGCTTCCGGGGTCTCCTTCCAGTCGATCCTCGTGTTCACGAAAGCGGTGTTCTCCCGGAACGTTTGAGGGAAATTAGAGGCGGAGAGGGAAGAGGAAGGGAAAGGAAAGTCTTTGAAGGGGTCCCAGAGGTCGCGAGAGAAAGGGTCGAAGACGTTGCTGCGTCGGCCGCCGAACCAGCTTGGGATGAGCGACATTGTATCCTGCTTCCTTCTGCTGCTAATGGATGCCTCGAGGACGTTTTGTGTTGGACTGCCGGACTGATTCTCTCTCTTGGAGACGATATTCCTTTAACTGAAGTGAGAATGAGAGGGAGGACATGCCTGGTATTTATGGGAGAGAAGAAGAGCAGAGGATCGAACCAATGGAAGTTTCTGTTGGAGACAGAGAGACATCTGGTTTCGCCTAGATCTCTCTCGAAACCAGGAGAAAATGCCTTCGCTCTCGCGAAACTTCTGGTCTGCAAGACTGGCCAATAACTAATTGTTGACTGGCCGGCTTGGAAAATGACCTGACCCAATATCTATAATTTTTTTATTTCATTATAGCCCAAGCTTTTTTAATTAGGATAATTGCATCTATGGTTAATGCACCTACACGCGCACGCAAAATGAAAAGGAGGGCTTTCAAATTCTTTTTGTGGTGGCTGGGCCTATAAGTTCGTAATTCGACATGGCCCAATCCATCTCACTCTTAATTTTCATCACATCCTATCCAACCCCACCCAAATCCGTCGCCGCTACAGCTTGCAAGTTATGAACCGTGAATGCCAAGAAGAAGAAGAAAAAGAATGTGCGAGGTGATCCCTTTTGATTCTATGCTAGGTTGGAATTTGACTCAAGATTACATTTAGGTAAATGGGAAGGTATAGTAGACGTTCTCAAATATTTGAACTCAAATCCAAAATTTCAACTTGATGCATGGAGGAGATTACACTTATGTAAAGAACATGTAAATTCCATCATCAAACGATGTAAGATATTTAACTTTGCTTTCAAGTGCAGGTCTGAGTGGCGCTTGAAAATTTGATTAATGGTGATAGACACGTGTGAAAGATGAAAATAAAGATAGAGGGAGAGAAGTATGTTATAACCCAAAAATATCAACTAATTGTCTATGGTCAATGTATGGCAATAAACACCCTATTTTTCATCTTGGTCATTTTAATCGGTTGTGGAAGATAGCCGTGAAGCATGGTTTAAAAAGAATTTTTTTTGTCTATTAAGGTTTTTTTCATCTTGATTATGTTGTAGCCGTGAAGCAAATATTATTTATATATAGATATAATTTTACTTTGTTAATTTAAGAAGTATTTTATCTAGAAAAATAACTTTCCAATTGAGAATATTATAAATTCTACACACTTTTATCCCACCTTTTTTGTAAGATAATTTTATCCGGCATATATTCACTTATATCCAACTTTATTTTATCTTGAGTAGGCATCAAATGTAAAATATGATAAATTTTATTTTATCATGAATTTTATCCTAACCGCTAAACACAGCTCAAATGTGATCACTAAGAAAATTCCTTTTGCGGTGTCATTGTGCCACCATATATTAAAACTTATACAAAAAGAAAAAAATGAATAAATTGTGCCACATTAAACCAACTTGAAATTTCTGATTTATTATTCTGACACTATGTATAAAGGCAACTTTCAAATTTATTATCTGCTTTTTATATACAAAACACATATTCTTATTTCAAAACGGGACCGAAACTGTGTTGTGCTTGGAAACAAAGTTATGATGATTTACAAAAGAAAGCTCTATGAAAATTAAGGACTATATGAAATTCCAGCAGAGTATAGCAGTCGGATATGCAATTGAAAAAAAGCAAAAAGCCGCACTAAACGAGCCATGGCCCTCTATTTCAATTTGTCTTCAGCTTCGTCAAAACGATTCAATGTGACAGAAAATATAGAGCAATGGAAAAATAGTGTTTATATTTCTCGATATGTTTAATGACGATATTTTGACTGTATTTATAGTACAGGAAATGAATTGCAAATGGGAAAGAATATATACAATATTATCTTCCTACCGAATATCCTCTAAATATTCAACGTTTACGATTTATTATATCAATCACGAGATCATAATTGGAATAGGTTAATCAACAATCCTTTCTCTGACACAATGATAACTGAAAAGACGAGCAAAAGAACTCTTTATTTTCAACCAAACTGAAAACTCCACCGTCAGATTGTAACTTGCTACAACTCCGCAACTCATCCTGATCATCATCATCAATCCATTTCACGTCTAAATTCTCTCCCACCCACCTGAACGCGATGACTCCATCATGAGTTTAAGAAATTTGCCATCGATTGATCCATCTTTTTCGAGTCCTTTGGACTCGTTGTCCGGCAAATTTACAAGAGCATAGAATGGAGACGCGGACACCTCAAATGCCAAAAGTTACAAACACTTAAAATACTAAAATTGAAACAAAATGAATAAGTTAAATGTCAACAACGATAAAATCTGATCAAATTATATACATGGCATTTTTCTAGCAATATGAGCTCAAAAATGACGTCAATTTAGACACTCATGTGGCTAAATAAACCCAAAATGACAGGCGCTGACGTGATTAGATTAAATCAAAACGACATCATTCTAAGTAAGTTTAAATTTAACTTGACTTTTCGGCAACCATATATGCTAGTTAAATTATTAAAAAAATACCACATAAGATTTCTGAGAGGTTTTGCCGAAATTGGCACTAAAATATTTCAATTTTCAAGAAAAGTTATATTTAAAGATATCTTTAATAATTTTTGACATTTAATATCTCTTATATCATGTTTTAACACTTTTACTATTCTTTTGCCACACAAAAGATGAAAGGCAAAACTAATGCCACACAAAATATGAAAGGCAAAACTAATACACGACGAGCATGATGGCTTTGGTGGGTACCTCCTTTTCATGTACTGCTCTTCTTTTCTCGATCTTTCGTATTCCCCCTGGTGATTTTGCGAACGAAAAAGCAAACCTTAAATTGTCGGTAAAAGCTTCACGTTTCATTCGGGAAGAACCACATGTCATTTTACTGAGGAAAGAGCACGGCGACCGAATTCTTTGATCGGCCCGGTCCCAGCTCCTGGACCTTGGTGTTCTGGCTCTTTCTGCACGTGCGTGCAGTGGATCTGACACGCCAGGCTCGTAACACCCGACATCAACAACTGTGCCGCTGGTCTCGTCCAGATAATGACGTACGATGTTCGTATCGCGGTGCACCACACGGTGACGCTCGCCGTCATGTCCTTTGACGTCAGCGTTCTAATCGCCGCCATTGGGGTACATGCTGGTGGGTTTCTTGTCATTCGGTAGTCGGGCGTTTTGGAATGAGTCAGCATATGCCGGACTGTATCGACAGCCATCCGATCTTTCCTCCACTGAACTACCGTTCAGCGTTGAACCCGCTTCCATCAATTACGGACTTTTAGCTTAGGATGAAACGCACGAGTTTGCAAGGTGGAATTTGTGTAGACGGCACCAATCTAATGGATCGCTTCTATAATGAATTGTGCATTGCATGAAATAGGCAAAAACCATATGAACGAACTGGTGTTTACGATGCCAGATCAGATAGCCTCCTGGAGAAAAAAATTTGTTGATCGCAGATAGTGTGTCGACCAAAACAGCGGATGACCGCAACATTCAAGCCAACAAGATTTTCCCGATTCAGCCAAAAGGCCATTACTTGAAACCCTTGACAGCAACTGAAAATCGATTACTGCCCCGGTATTACGGGTAATGGCTCAATCTATTCCACATCAGACAAGCCAAAGATCAATTACAGCAAAACTCGTGAAAGATTGTTTATAGTTATGGCCGACAAAATTACAATATAACATCATCAATAGAGATGACATCTCTATTACCCAGTCACACAAGCAAACTTCTTGCATGACCCATTATGAAGAGACAAAAGAAAAATATGCAAAAATTACACTTGTTAACGAAATGCCAAAGACACAATAGCGCTCATTCTTGCGACTACAAGGGAGCTTTATTCAACCAGAGATCTCAATGGCCTTGACCTCAGGCTTCTTCTCCTCCACCTTCGGAATACTGATGGTGAGCACTCCGTTCTCCATCGAGGCCTTCACCTGATCCATGCTCGCGTTCTCAGGCAACCTGAACCTCCTCATGAACTTCCCGCTGCTCCTCTCCACCCGGTGCCACGTGTCGTTCTTGTCCTCCTTCTCCACATTTCTCTCGCCGCTGATCTGGAGCACCCGATCATCTTCGATCTCAACCTTGACTTCTTCCTTCTTGAGCCCCGGAAGATCTGCCTTGAACACGTGGGCTTCCGGGGTCTCCTTCCAGTCGATCCTCGTGTTGACAAAAGCGGTGTTTTCCCGGAAAGTTTGAGGGAAATTAGAGGCGGAGAGGGAGGAGGAAGGGAAAGGAGAGTCCTTGAAGGGGTCCCAGAGGTCAAGGGAGAAAGGGTCGAAGACGTTGCTGCGACGGCCGCCGAACCAGCTTGGGATGAGCGACATCGTATCCTGCTTCCTTCTGTTGCTGTTAGATGACTCAAGGACGTTTGGTAATCGATTGCTGAGTGTTGCTCTCCCTCTTGCAAATGCTTTCCTTTTTCTTGAAGTGAAGAAGGGAGGCAAGACATGCTTGGTATTTATAGGAGAGAAGCAGAGCAAAGAATCGAACCAATGGAAGTTTCTGTTGGAGATAGAGAGACATCTGGTTTCGCCTAGATCTCTCACGAAACCAGGAGAGAATGCCTATGCTCTCGCGAAACTTCTGGTCTGCAAGACTGGATATGTCCGGAGACACAGGCCAACAACTAATGTTTGACCGACCGGCTTGGAAAATGACTTGACACATCAGAAACTATTATTAGTTTTTACTTTATTAGTGCCAAGTTTTTCATTGCATTGTACACGCGAGAAAGAAGGGCGCTTTCAAATTCGTTTTATGGTGGCCAGGCCTACAAATCGAGCCCATAAAAGCTTAGGCTTGACTTGTTCTACACGGGCCGCAATCTCTCGGAGAGCTCCACCTGCCCCGGCCCGTCTCGCTCCTAATTCTTATCACGTCTTATGAACACCTCCGCTCCTTTTTCTCTCTACCTCAATTAGCCGCGCCTTCCCTTCGCGAAGGACGATGGGGGTGGGCGGTGGATGCTCAAGAAATGTGCAAATCGGAGTGGCGCGATGAAGACTTGACTAGCGGTGGCAGACGGCGGACGTGAAAGAGGCAGAAGATGAAGGAGATCCAGAGAAAGTAGAAGCGAACCGTCACTTGTGAGAGGAGAGAGAGTAACTGGAGCAAATGTTAAATGCATTTGATTCAGCTTTGTAAATGAGTTTTGAGTATAATGCAAATGTTGAAGGTCAAAATTATATGGGGAAATGCAAATCGTGTTTGTGAAAAACTCATTATAAATGGGTTTTGAGTTCAAGTTTTGTTTGGCAAAAAAACTTTTACAATGGTCAACCTTCGGCAACCTCAACCAACGGCCACCAAAATTAATGAGGATAGTTTTGGAATAAAAAATTTTAATTTTAGCATTTGGCCAAAAATCAAAATTTCGAAAAATTAATGTATTTTGGAAAAAATTTTTAATTTTAGCATTTGGCCAAAAGTATTTCAAAATGATTGCCAAATAGTCCAGTATTTCTCCAAATGGCTTTCAGGCCCGAAAGCCATTTGAGAAAACCATACCAAGCAATTCCCACATTCATCTCCCTTCCCGGAAGAAGTTAGTACATGGGCTACCCCATCCAAACCATCAATTTCCATAATAAAAGATATGTAGGAGTTCGTGTCATTTGTGTTTAATTACAGAATTATCATACGATAAGATAAAAAAGGATGTAATAAACCAAAAATATCGACTTGCTGTCTACGGTCTATGCATGGCAATAAACACCCTATTTTGCCTTTCGGTTATGCTAACCAGTTGCGGAAGATGCTCTTGAAGCATGCTTTAAAAAGAATTTTCTCTCTTTTTTCTTTTTTAAGGTTTTGATTATGTGTACCACAAAAAAGAAGAAGTGGAATACAAAAAGAAAAAAGTAAATAAATTGTACCGAATTGAACCGACTGAAATTTCTGATTTATTAGTCTATCTACACCATGTATAAAGCCAACTTTTAAATTTAGAATCCGCTTCTTATATGACCAAAGCACGTATCTTTATTTTAATATAGAAAGAGTATAGAAATATTATATATCATTAACAAGAACAAGATGTTTCTTTTGACAAAGGCGGAAAAGGAAATAATAATAACTTGGTCTCTATGAATTAGATCTTTTATCCATAAAATAGAGTATCTAGGCAAGCATATGGAAGAGCTTGATTATTGCACTCATAGAATATGCCGGGCAAAAGAATATATCCTTTGATGAAGCTAAGCATTGTGTTTAGTCTATGAATTAGTGATTTTCTAGGTCAACAAGTTGGATTATTTTAGCAAAGTCTCTGAATTTTAACGCAATGTATAATGTTGTCCCTTAACTTTTAATTTATTCATTATGATCCTTGAATTTTCCTCTAATATGCAATGCGATCTTTAAACTTTTAAATTGTTCAACATAGTCCTTAGACTTTTGATACATGTTCAATTTAGTCCCTAAATTTTCATATAATTCATGGACTAAATTAAACATATGCCAAAAGTTCTGATATCACATTGGATAAATTAAAAATTCTTAAATAACATTGCACATTTTCATATAGCAATAATTTCTCAAATGGCTCTACTTCCTAGCTAGTCTTGCTCCTCACTCTCATCACATCCAGTCAAACCCCACCCGGGTTGATCCACTAATACATTGAGTTGGACACTCGAATGCTGGGAGAATTGCCAAAAAAGTCATAAACCTATTACAGTTGTGTAAATTCAATCATAAACCTTTTTTTTTATCGATTCAGTGCTAAACCTTTTGTGATTGTACCAATTTAATCCATCCAGCCAAATTTGGCCACTAGGAGGCGACGTGGATGCCGGCCGGTCTGGTGACAATATTTTAATAATTTTATCATTATTTTCCAAAAAAATTATTATTTTTCGAATTTTTTTATTGTTTTTTTAATTTTTTCTTTTCTTTTTTTCTCTTCCTCCCCTCCCCTGCCAGCGACAATGGCCGGTCAACTCCGACGAGGCTGCCGGCCACTACGTGAGGGCCGTGAAGCCCTCGTCTGCGACCTCACCCAGACCTAGGGGCCGCAGCGAGGCTGTTGGCGAGGGTCGCGGCCTCACCCAGATTTGGGCGAAGCCGCCTCGCCCAGGTCTAGGCGAGGCCGCCGAGGGCCGCGACCCTCGCCGGCAACCTTGTCCAGACCTGACGAGGCCTTGGGGGTGGCGGAGAGGCAGCTTCACCTAGATTTGGGTGAGGCCGGCCTCACCATGGCCTGGCCACGGGCAAAGGCGGCCTCGCCCGCGGCTCATGAGGCCATGGCGACCTTCACCCAGGTCCGGGCGACCCTCGCCAGTAGCCTAGGCGAACACCGTAGCATTGCACCCATGGAAAATGCCGGCAATCAGGGGCTTCACTTCTCTGTCGAATATCTCCCTCACGTTGTCGTCTTCCTGGCCGAAGAACGAGTCCAACTTGTAGCGCTCGTTCTGACTGCACAAGTAGAAAGCAAAAGACAAAAATGAAGACCTAAACGGGACAAATCAAATCTCTAAAGAAACAAAAATCGAACGATCGAGAAGGGAGCTTTTCGCTGACCTGGTGGCTTGGTCCTTGAGATGGACGGTGACTTTGTCGTTGGGCGGCGATCCGCTCGCTCAATCGAGGACGGAGACGTAGGGGACGGGTTCGCCCTCCCTCGTCACGGCCCCCAGATTTGGGCGAGGTCACCGGCGAGGGCTATGCAGCCCTCGCACAGTGGCCGGCAGCCTTGTCAGAGCTGGCTGGCCATTGCCGCCGGCGGGGAGGGGAGGAAGAGAAAAAAAAATAAAAGAAAAAAAACAGAAAAATTAAAAAAATAATAAAAAATTAGGAAAATAAAAAAATTAGGAAAATAAAAAAATTTATTAAAATATTGTTACCGCCGCGTCCACGTCAGCTCTAGCGGTAAAATTTGGCCGGATGGACTAAATTGGCACAATCGCAAAATGTTTAGGATTGAATCGGTAAAAAAAAAAGTTTATGACTAAATTAACACAATTGTAATAGGTTTAGGACTTTTTTGGCAATTCTCCCCTTGAATGCTTGTATACATCTTTTGATGATTCAAGAACTACTTGCAAGTAAAATGTTGCTATTTGAATGTTTCAAATGCAAGTTGCAGCATCAACATTATAATGCATTGCATCACATATATCAGAAGTAAAACTTGAGAATAGTGTCACGGGCCGATCGATCTAGCGTTCCCTTCGCACCCGTGCGGCCTTAGGAATTTCTCCCAAGCAGCCTTTCCACTCAACTCACAAGAATTTTAGAGAGAGAAACTCTAGAGAGAGAAGCTCTGGTTTTTTCTATTGCTTTGTGAAGAATGAGATGATGATGAGGGGGAGGAGACCCCTATTTATACAAGTACTGAGCAAAACCGTATCCGTAGATCTCTCCTCGATCTAACGGTGGAGATTACATCTCCCCAACTACCACCTACCCGCATTAATTACATAGGTGTATCCCCAACTACCACCTATCCTCATTAAATACATCGGTGTACAATTACCGTATCGCCCGCCCCTAGGAATAATCTAGAATACTCAAGAAAACCCTAGAACACGGTGAGGATAGTTGAGGGTCGCTTGTGCCAAGGCTCGGTCACGGCATCGATCAAGAACCTCTTGGATTGTGCATATCTTCGAGCCGTGACATTCTCCCCACCTAATCGGGCGACGTCCTCGTCACGTCTTCGGCGTGGTATGCTTCAATTTGCTTCTTGAATTGCCAAAGACTGTCCCGCGGGTTCCCGCTCGCTTCACTCTCCGTAAGACCCTTCCATCGAACCATGTATTCCCGCTTCGGCGCACAATATCTCTTCTGTATGACTCGGTCGGCTATGATGTGGTCGACCTCTCGATCATAAGAGGTTTTTGCTCCCAACGGTGCCCGTTGCGACTCTCTTCGGTTCGGATCTTCCTCATCTACATGGAAAGGTTTAAGCATACTTACGTGGAAAACCGGATGTACATTTAACCCGGCAACTCCAGCTTGTATGCAACCTTCCCGACCCGTTGAAGTACACGGAACGGCCCCTCGTAGCGTCGGATCAACCCCTTGTGCACGTCTTTTTATCGAAGGACCACGTGTAATTTGGCTAACACTTGGTCCCCTACTTGGTATTCTACGTGCCGACGCTTTTGATCCGCCCACTTCTTCATGCGTTTCGATGCCTTGTGTAGGCACGCCCTTGCCAAGTCCGCTTGTTCTTGCCAATCCTTTGCGAACTTGAAGGCTGGAGGCTACTCCCCTTGTAACCCGACGCAACCGCACTTGGGGTTTGCGGTTGTTGCCCGTCACCATCTCGAACGGACTCGGCCGGTTGACTCGCTCCGTTGCAAGTTGTAGGAGAACCGGCCACGTCGATCGCTTGGCCCGGTTCACTTGTGTTGTGCTCACATAATGCCGAAGATAGATCTCCAAGAGTGCATTGGTCCGTTCCGTCGGCCGTCGGTTTGTGGATGCGGACTCGTGGAGAAGTTCAACTCCGACCCCAACAGTTTGAAGAGCTCCGTCCCGGAACCGCCCCGTGAATCGGGGATCACGATCGCTTACGATCGTTTGTGGTACTCCCGGTATTTGACCACGTGCTTCAAGAAGAGCTTGGCGCTTCCTCGGCCGGGCGTCCTTCGTTGCAGGTACAAATGTCGCGTACTTGGAGAACCGGTCGACCACCACCATCAGCGTCCGACACCCTTCGGACTTTGGTAGGTTGACGATGAAGTCCATGGAGACACTCTCCCATGGACGAGTGGGGATAGGAAGTGGCTCCAAGAGCCCCGGCGACGATCGTTGTTCTAGCTTGTCTTGTTGGCATACTAGACAAGTCTTCACGTACGCCTCGATGTCGTCACGCATTTGAGGCCAATAGTATTGTTCCTCGACGAGCGCCAATGTATGGTGGATCCCTGGATGACCCGCCCACTTTGAATCGTGGCACTCTCGCAAAGACTTCTTTCCTCAACTTCCCGTGAAGCGGCACGTATAGTCGCCGTCCTTTGGTATAAAGGAGCTCGTCTTCACACCAGAATTGCCGAGTCTTGCCCTCTTTTGCGTATCGCAGGAGCCCCTGAGCCCGTTGATCGTGCTTGAGCCCCTCCTTGATGCGGTCGATCCATGGGCAACTCGGCCGACTCACGATGTTGGCCAGCTCCGCTTTTCGACTTAGTGCGTCCGCCACGGAATTGGACTTCCCAGGGCTTGTACTCCAGTACGTAGTCGAATTCCGCCAGGAAGTCTTGTCATCGAGCTTGCTTTGGACTCGGCTTCTTTTGCGTTTGGAAGTAGCTCGTGGCCACGTTGTCCGTTTTCACCACGAACTTGGCTCCCAAGAGATAGTACCTCCATGTCCGAAGGCAATGGACCACCGCGGTCATCTCCTTTTCTTGAACGGTATACCGACGCTCAGTATCGTTCAATTTCCGCGACTCGAACGCAACCGGGTGGCCATCCTGCATAAGAACACCACCAATAGCAAAGTCGGAAGCATCGGACTCTACCTCGTAAGGTTTAGTGTGATCGGGCAATGCCAGCACCGGCCCCTCGGTCATGGCTTGCTTCAGCCGATCAAACGCGCTTGGCATCGGGTGGTCCACTCCCACGGCTTGTCCTTCTTCAGCATGTCCGTAAGTGGCACTGTGATGCTCGAGTAGTTCCGAATGAAGCGCCGATAGTAGTTGGTGAGGCCAAGGAATGACCTCAATTCCGTCACCTTGGTCGGCGGCTCCCATTCGACCATCGCTCGGATCTTTGCTCCATCCATCCGAACTCGACCGCAACCGACAATGTGTCCCAAGAAGGGAACTTCCTTTTGGGCAAAGGCACACTTCTCGCGCTTCACATATAACTCATTCTCGCGCAAAACTTGGAAGACTTCCCTCAGGTGCTCGATATGTTCTTCCAACGTCCGGCTATATATGACAATATCATCTAGATAAACCACTACGAACCAATCAAGGAACGGATGGAGTACCTTATTCATCATGGTGCAGAAAGTGGCCGGAGCGTTGGTGAGACCGAAGGGCATGACGAGGAACTCATATGACCCGTATCGTGTCACACATGCGGTCTTCGGCTCGTCCCCTCAACGATCCGAACTTGATAGTAACCCGATCGGAGATCCAACTTGGTGAACCATCGTGCTCCTCCAAGTTGATCGAATAGATCCGCGATGAGAGGAATCGGGTACTTGTTCTTCACGGTGAGTTTGTTTAGTGCCCGGTAGTCGATGCACATCCGGAGTGACCCATCGTGCTTCTTTTGGAATAGGACCGGCGCACCGAACGGAGATTTGGACGGCCGAATGTACCCCGCATCGAGCAGCTCTTTCGCTTGTCTCCTCAACTCTTCCACCTTCGGGGTGCCATGCGATATGGTGCCATGGCGGGTGGTCGAGCGTCGAGCACTAACTCGATCCGATGATCCACCTCCCTTCGAGGTGGGAGTTTCTTGGGTAGTTCGGACGGCATCACGTCGTTGAATGTGTCGAGGATTCGAGTCACCTCGATGGGCACATCCTCCATTTCATCCCCATTTTCCTCAACCTTTAACGTCGCCATGAGGGTCACCTCTCCCTTCCGAACTCCTCTCGAGAGTTGCATGGCCGACAACATCTTTCGATCGCGACCCGATGCGCGATGAATTGGAATCATGCATTGACACCGTTTATCCAGGACACAAATGCAATCCGCAAACGGCAAGACTCCAAAGATTGATCCTATCGAAGAATCCTAGACCTAGCACAAAGTCATAATCGTCTGGGAATTACCTCGATATCTTCCTTGCTTGACCAAGGGCCGAGATGGAGTTCTACGTCCTTAGCCACGCCGCTAGTCGGGACCTCCTTGAGTTCACCATCTTGAGCCAACCCGCTCCTTTTCGACCCGAAGACTCAACTTCTTCGCGGCCTCTTGGGATATGAAGAGGTCGGATGCCCCAAAGTATTCACGAGTGCACTCATCGTGGAATCTCCGATCTTCACATCTACGAACATCATTCCCTTAGACTCTTTTGCTTTCTTCGTCTTGGGGAACTAAAGATTCGCAACGAACCCGGCGACTCCTCCATAGGCTCGTCCTCCTTGCAAAGGGCCGCCAACTTGGCCTTGTTCGGGCAATCTCGTGCCATGTGAGGACCATCACGGAAAAAGCATTTATAGACTCGTACCTTCCTTTGTCCCCGCCACTCGACTCCGCCGGAGTCCTATGAGGGCCGACCGGTGGTTTGCCTCCATACGGGCGATTGAATCTTCCTCGATCTCCCCCACCATAGGCTTTGTCCTTCGGACGAGAGTCCGGCTTGGATATCGAAGGTGCTTTGTATTCCACAAGCGATTCGGCCACGCTTATGGCCGTTGTGAGGTCTCCCACGTTGCACCGCTTGAGCTCTTGCTTGGTCCATGGCTTTAGACCGCTCATGAATTGGTAGTACGCCTCATTATCACTCATCGAAGGGATTTGGAGTAGAAGCTCCGAAAACCGTTTGATGTAGTCGCGCACCGCTCCCTTTTGCTCGAGTCGTTTCAACTCATCCCGAGCATCCTCCTCCGCGTACGAAGGATAATACATCCGTCGGAATTCCTCAACAAATCCATCCCAGTCGTAATAGGATCACCACTCCTATTATCCGACCGACGACGCCACCACAACAATGCATTATCAACTAAATACATAGATGCGGTGTTTACCCGAGTAACGTCATCGTTGATTCCCATGGCCTGGAAGTAGCGCTCCATGTACCATAGGAAGTTGTCCACATCCTTGGCCACCCGCGAGCCCCCCGAACTTGTCCGGCTTGGTGCGTCCGTTCGTGGACCGGCATGCACCGTGACCACCCCGTTCACGCGTCTTTGCCGCTTCCGATTCCCGCGAAGCTTCCCCTTAAGCTCCGCTATTTCCGCACGCATGGCCGCCATCAAGGCTTCCAGGTTTCCTCCCGTTGATCCAGTTCTTGCCTCGGGGTCCCCAAAGCAACTCGCCTCGAAGCTCTCCCATACCGGTCTTGAGCTCTTGCACCTCGGCCTCAAGCTCCTCCTTTCCGGCTTCCACTCCTTCGACGATGCAGGTCGGGTCATCGACCGATCCTTGGATCTTGGTAGCGAATGCAGTTCTACCTTCGTTATCCGACGATCCGATCCCCTACAAGATCCCTCGAACTAGAACCAAGACGGTTCTTCCTTCCCTTGTTGCCCTTCTCGACGCTCTTCCACGATCCTCGCGATCCGCCTCCAACGCGATCGGCACCTCGGGACGGAATCGGCCATTGCGCCTTGGAACGAACTTTGCTCGATACCACTTGTCACGGGCCGATCGATCTAGCGTTCCCTTCGCACCGTGCGGCCTTAGGAATTTCTCCCAAGCAGCCTTTCCACTCAACTCACAAGAATTTTAGAGAGAGAAACTCTAGAGAGAGAAGCTCCTGTTTTCTATTGCTTGTGAAGAATGAGATGATACAATGAGGGGGAGGAGACCCCTATTTATACAAGTACAGTAAACCGTATCCGTAGATCTCTCCTCGATCTAACGGTGGAGATTACATCTCCCCAACTACCACCTACCCGCATTAATTACATAGGTGTATCCCCCAACTACCACCTATCCTCATTAAATACATCGGTGTACAATTACCATATCGCCCGCCCCTAGGAATAATCTAGAATACTCAAGAAAACCCTAGAACACGGTGAGGATAGTTGAGGGTCGCTTGTGCCAAGGCTCGGTCACGGCATCGATCAAGAACCTCTTGGATTGTGCATATCTTCGAGCCATGACAATAGCCTATATCAAGAGTTTAACTCAAGGAAAAGAAGACTCGGCAATGGGGAAATATTTTTTTTTTTTTTTATCGAGTGTGAAAAGTTTCTTACAGCCGTTTAGAGAAAGAATATTTCACTGATTTGGAATCCAAAAATTGACGAAGTATTTATAGGAAGAATTGTGCAGCTGTGTATTGATCAATTACATAGTCTCGACCGACCAATCAACGTTCATCCTATGTTTGGAAAGAAAAAATCAGGCAATTGCTAAGGATACACATGAGAAATGCTCAAATAAACACTTTGTTCCACGGAAAATGGGTGTTGACCCAAATAATGAAAAATCCTTCACCAGAAAACAGAGTTCTAGTTTTTTGTGAAATGGGTTCAAAGGTAATTTTAAATAGAAATTCTTACGCGGCTTTATAATGAAGATGAACAAGAAACACAAAAAAAAAAAAGAAAAAAGAAAAAGAAAAAAGAACTGAACATCACCAACTTAAATTGGAAATGAAAAGACCTGACCAGAAAAAATGGAAATTAAAGGACAATTACATTTACAAACCGATAAAAAGGGAATTTGCGTTTTTTTATTGCTAATTTCTTTTCATGATTACGCACCACCACTTATAAAACCCTCTAATTACAACAATTCACTTCAAACTTACCTTATCATACATTCCACAATCGATTCCAAGGTCTAGGATTTATTTTATTTTATTTTATTTTTCGTTAAGCAAAATCAAAGTGTACGCAATAACAAAAATGAAAATTTCTTATTTGTCAATAAAAATAATCCACAAAAGATTAACACATAATATAAAATAAACAATAAAAAGTTCAAAACATGCAACATAAAACTTAAATTATAGAACTTCAATCATCCATGAAAAATTGCTCCAAAGTTTAACCACCTAAATTAAATAAATAAAAAAACAAACATATTAATCACTTAATAATAATTTTAAATTAAATTATTATTAATTAAAATAATAAAATAACTCTTAGGAAGTCTCGTCACATATATTCATTTCACTTCAACTTGTAAACTCTATTTATTAATATAAGAGAGAGAAAAATTAAATAAAATATTCATTGATTAAATATAAAAGGAATTACAATATAAATTATAATATCCTCATTCTCAATCCCCCGATCTCTTGGTTCTCGGTTCAGTTCCTTCGTGAACCAGGAATAAGAATGGGAAGCATTAAAACAACTTGGTTTCCATATGTTTAATTTTCTAATCTTAAGTTCTACCTTAAAATTATACTCACCCTAATTCACTAGTAGTTACTAGTCTAGTTATAATTGCATTCTTAAGATTCCAGCTTCTTATACGCACATCAATCTTCTTGAGATTCCAACTTTCTATTCACACGTCATCTCCTCATAAATAATTACGACTTCCAAGGCCACTAGGCTGCTTAACCATCGCTCAGTATAATATTCGGGCTATAAATTAATATCCTGATCCCGATGCGCTCCTCTTGTTCTCAATGCTTAGCTAAAACATTACTATTGGTGCCGATATCACCTCAGGATCACTTATCGATGTCAATATCACAGAGCCACTCTCCCTCATTAACATACAATTATCAATCAATGTCCCTCATCAATATCAACTGCTTAATATCTAGTAATACCTTTAGCAATAGATATCCTTTTGTATCAGACCTCATCAGACATCGACCAAAAATGAGTTGCTTATCTTTTTGTGCAAACACACTTAAAGAAGCCCATGACGACAAATCGAAGATGTTGGAAGATAGGAGAGAACTCGTATGAGCTTTTGAGGACCATGGTTTTTGTTTACTCAACTCCCCTTGTTGGAGCTTGCGATTGTCAGAGAGTTCACTCTGAGTTGTATTTCAGAGAGAGAACTAGGACTCTAATTTAACAGGATGCACTGCTGCTGTAGCGGGGAACTACTTGTAATCCGTGATAGATTTGATTTAGGTGGAGTTCAGCCTTAGGGATTAACAGACTGCTAGTGCGAGCAGAGAGGAGCAGGGCAAGGACGGTTCAATCTCTATAACACATACTCGAATCATCTCTCTTATCCGTTTACTTCTGAGATCGTTCTTCTCGTTAGTTTGTGTATGCGTTTGAGAATTCATTTCAATCGATTTGCCTTTCCCCTCTCAGTTGTCTTGCTGGGATTTCAGAGATCACCGCCACCAAGATTCGAGTCAAGAGACCTTATTCCAAGTGGCAAGGAGAAAACGGATTACCATGCGAGCGCAGAATCCTTCTTCCGATTGGGACATCCCCTCCTATGAAACAAGACACCAAGGCTTCACCCAAATGATGTAGATCGTATCAGTCCATGATCTTTAGAAATGTAAAAAGATTAAGAGGACTATTTTCAACCATTGTATCATCAAACGCATGTTCATTCCACTGTCATGCTATAACTTGCCACAACACCACAACTTATTATCATCATCAATCCAATTCACGTCTAGAATAATCTCACCTCGCACATCACTCCCGTCACCAATCAGCAGCTCATCAAAGGTAGATCTGCAGTGGCCTTCCCCGCTTGCGGTCGGTACACCTCCTCCGGCTTCCCGAACGCCCCGCTCGCAAACGCCAGGAACCCCACCGCATGCCCCGCGACCGCCGCGAGGAACACGCCACCGTTGAAGGACATGAGGGCGAGCATCGCCAGGTACGCGAGACCCATACGCAGCGCGTGCACCAGCGACCGGACGACGCCGGCGCCGAAGCCGGGCTTGGCGGGGACGAGGAGGCGGCTGTGGGAGAGCCACTCGACGAGGACGCAGAGGACGAAGACGAAGGCGATGGCGAGGGCGTACATGCCGGTCCAGGTGCCGGGCCAGCCGGAGAAGAGGATCTCGGCCTGCGTGCCCCAGAAGAAGGTCATGTGCATCATCATCATCTTGTGGCCGTGGGGCGGCGGCGCCGTCGTCCTGTTCATGCCGGGCATGTGGTCATGGTCCATGCCGTCCATGGTCGCCGGTCGGAGCGTCAGCGGTGAGGAACGGCAAGGGAATTAGGGTTACGATTATAAGAGATCGGGGAAACTTCGGATTCGAGGGGGTTGGTTTTGTGGTTTCGGGGGAGATGTGATCGTACAGAAGAGGGAAGAACTGTACTGAAGATTTCATTTCACGTGCAGTACCTTTTCTGCATACAACGGCAATTACAATACAATTCTCAAACAACATATTAAAAGCTGGAATAGTCGTACGATTTAGTTTTTTTTTTTTTTTTCCAAGCTTTACCGTTTTTAATCCAAACACAAAATATGTTTATAAGAATAAAGCACGCATATTTAACTAAATTGAATTAAGAAAGCAAGAGATATGAGAGCATCCAAATTTTATATAACCCAAAAATCAGGAACAATATTTAGATTAATAAGTACAAGTATATATGGTTAAATTACTATCGTTTCTAGATATCCTTATGAAAAAGCTTAGCTTAAAATAACAAGAATACCGACTCGATACAACTCTAAATAAGATTCTACTTTAACTACTATAGAAATCATAAGCTTTAAATGAGATTATTGTCATATTCGAAGACCAAAAAGGTAAAAGGGAATAATAAAGATAACATATTTCTTTATTGATTTAGGTAATGGATTCAAATGAAATATATATATTTTAAAATATGGACAATAGTGCAATTATGGAACCTTGTAAATAGCATCAAATCACTGATTTGACTTTGAAAGTTGTAAGAATAGATTGATCAAATTGATAATTTAGAGACTAGATTGCACATTTCATCATAATTGAAAGATTACCAGTGACTTTCTCCATTATTTAATCAAATAAAAGGGCTATATTGAACCTTTATAAATAGTTTAAGGACTATATTAAACAAATTAAATATACAAAGGATGATATTGTGCATTAAGCTAAAGTTTATAAACTATTACCATCATCATCCCCATTGCTAAATATTCAACAATTTGCTTTATACACAATCATCAATCTTTGACAACTAGTTGGTATATGTCAATTCCGACACAAATATGACATAGAATTATGATGAATTTTTTTATATAAAAATAGTACCAATGTTATTCATGAAAAGAGAGAGTTTACAGCAAATAATGGTGATGGTTAATCTTTTGCTGTTACATGTTTCAAAAATCAATTTAAAATTAGGAGAAGTACTGAGCTCGTGCGACGCGGTGCAACGCATGAATTGCCAAGTGGTATAATAAATCGTGTCCCGGGATTGTGTCAGATCCTCCATTTGTCTAGGCTTTCTCCTGCCGTTTTCAGTGGTAAGATTATTCAAAAATTCTTTTTATCAATTTAATTCTAAATATTTTCATTTTTTGTCAATTAAATCTATTTGATTAATTGACTAAAAAATTGCTAACATAAATACCAACCGTCCTATATAGCATGATGATCATTGATGTGGATAATTTTTTATATTTTATTTATTTATTTTTTAAATGTTAAGGGCTTACAAGGGCCATTGACTACCTAACGACCCTCATTGTCACCAAGTGATCTTGGCCAATGAGGGCTCATAGGCCCTCGCTCAAAGATAGGTGAGGGCTACATCCCTCGCTAGCCATGGCAA
The DNA here is from genome assembly GCA_014182895.1 of Angophora floribunda. Lineage (NCBI taxonomy): Eukaryota > Viridiplantae > Streptophyta > Magnoliopsida > Myrtales > Myrtaceae > Angophora > Angophora floribunda. The sequence goes on from CM024714.1 coordinate 18,768,284, forward strand.
GGTGGCCCTTGCTAGCTACATGTGAAAGTAGTGAGCCCTCATCGGCCACTAGTCGCAAACCTCGTCTAGTGCCTGGTGGGGGTCACCGGCCTTAGCGGATGGTTGGCGGCCCCTTGTTGACCCTTGTAAATATTAAAAAAATATTTAAATTTTATATAATAACACCAGTTGTGCGATATGGGATGACCGGTATCCACATTAATGACTTCCGGTCAAAATTAGCCAAATGAACTTAATTGAAAAAATATGAAGAAGTTTAAGACTCAATTGGCATAATTAAAATATTTAGGACTTCATTAGCAAAAGAGTAATAGGTCTAGGATTTTTTCGATAATTTTCACTATTTTAGTAACAACTTGCGTCTTCATCCGTTGATCGCATCTTCTCAGCAGAGCATAGACAAGGTCTTTTTCTCTGGGTCGATTAAATCATCTCTCACGAGCTTTTCTCATCTTATCCTTGATTGGATCCACAATTACTTTTTCTCAAGCTAATTCAATCTTAACCCTCATCTTTTCTTGGGTGCTGCATGTCCAGAGAAGCATTCTCCACTTCTTTCATTTCCTGCACATCTTAATGTTTAAACGCCCAACACTCGATGCTATAAACTATCAAAGAATAACGTAGTTTCACAGAAGTTGTCATTCTTGAGCTTGGAGGTTTGCGGTCATTGCCTTTTGTCGACCCCATCTCGAGGTCAATCTATGGCAATTGACATTGAATAGCCACATGCACGAGCGCGCGCACAGAGAAGTGGAGTGCCGATGGCGATCGCGGGTGGAAGCATGACTTGGTGTAATAGAGAGAAGAAGAGAAAGAAAAGTGAGTTGTAGATGCAAATCAGCTACCTACAAAAAAAAAAACAGTTTTAGAAAGCAGACCAGTCAAGGGTCTAATGAGGAGTGGAAGAAAATGCACCTTCAAAGGTAATTCATCAATACTCAAATTTGGGTTTTTCTTTTTGACTTTTTTTGATCGAATAAATTTGGGTTATTCAAAATCAAGTATTTGTAAATAATTTATACTATGAGGTATGGTATCCTTTCGGTACGGTCCCCCAAGCCATTTTGATGTATATCTTGATTCATTCCCATTACACGCTAGGTCGTCGTCAGGCATGAGATCATATAGTAATCCATAAGATAGTGAAAATTCAAACACTAATTAATTAAAGGTAGCGTTCGTGGCTCGGGAAAGGTGGTGTAGTACATATTATTGAGTATTGTTTGATTTCCTCCACTAGGAACCAAAGACAATTAAACCTAGTCCGCTGGTTTCATGATTGATTAGTGAGGAATCAAAGTTCATAACGATTCGTGGAATAAATTGTCTAATTAGTCCCCCAACGTAATGTATAGATGTTGTTTCAGTCCTCAACTTTTTGGTTCTTTCAATTTCATCCTAAATCTTTACCCGAAATTCCAATATAGTCCTTTTGATCAATCATCGCCAGGAATCGCTCACATGGCAATGGGTCTTGTCGAACAATTGGCTATGACTAAACCGCTACATCAACAATTTCTAGCAAAAGTTTGATCGAAAAAACTATATTGAATTTCACGCAAAGATTTATAACTAAATTAACAAAATTGAAGAATTTTAGATTAAAATGACATATGTACAATATAATTAGGATTAATGGGGTGACTTTCCCATGATTCATGCATGATCCTCGCTTATTTATGCACATCGCCCATCCTAATAAGCTCGACGTAATAAGAAACAAATCAATAGCTATTATTTAGTACTTGCTAAATCAAAAAGGATTTAAAAAAAAAAAATCAGTTTTGAAGCATTAGAGGAGAACTTGGTCAATGTTCTACACCTTGTCCTGTTACAAATCCTTTGAAATCACCATTTCCCACTTGCAGCCGATGCTTGAGATCAAAAAATGTGTGGCAACTTAAGGTTGCTTAGGTTTGTTGGATCACCTGAATTAAGCATTTTTTTAACGAATCGAACACTCGCTTACTAATTCACCCAGATTATAGAAAGAGAAATCATCTAGAAAAAGAAATTTTGTGAAAGAATGTATTTCTATTGCCCGAATATTGGACGGCACATATAAAGGGAAAAGCACCCCTATTCATACCAAGTGCCTTTTTCATATTTACTACCATCTACCCTATTAAAAATAAGACTTATTTCGTTCTCCAAGATCATTTCTTAGGACATCAAATCTTGAGAACCTCGGGATAGTGACACGGGGCTACCTTAAAGTAACGGGCCTCTCCGCTTAGAATAGTATGAATGAACAGTGGATTTGATGGCGAAAGCAATCCGTGATCAATTGACAATCCACTTCATGAGAATGGCTGACCCAATTGGCGGTACGTGTTGCTAGCTTGTGTAGTACACGACTCGCATTCTGCTTCACTAATGTACGACCCCTCGAAACCTCGTTTTCAACGGGTCTGCACGCCCACTGTCGCCATGTACAGTTTGCCTTCGCATAACACATCTGTGCAATAAATACATCGGCCTCGTGCCAAGTGCCTCACCCCAATCCAACACCTCAAACCACGCACTCCCGTAATATACAGAGAGGCCAAGACTCAGAGAAAGAGAGAGCCACAGAGAGAGCCAGAGAGAGAGACGATGGACGGGATGAGCAGCATGGAGCACATGAGCTACACCCACATGACATTCTTCTGGGGGAGAAACTCCGAGATCCTCTTCGCCGGGTGGCCCGGCGCTCGGACCGGCATGTACGTTCTGGCCTTGGTCTTCGTCTTCGCGCTCGCACTCCTCGTCGAGTGGATCTCTCACTGCAGGCTCATCGGAGACCGCTTGAAGTCGAACCGCATCGCCACCGCGGTCCTGCGGACCCTCATGCACGCCGCGCGCGTCGGGCTGGCTTATCTGCTGATGCTGGCCGTGATGTCCTTCAACGTCGGCGTGCTCATCGTCGCCATTCTCGGGCACGGCGTGGGCTTCTTCTTCTTCGGAAGCAGGGCTTTTCAGGGGACGCCGCCTCCTGGAAAAGCATGCGCGGATCTTCCCACGACGAACTGTTGAATTAGCTTTGATGTTGGAACAAGTTTGTATTCTTGTTTTTAGTTTCTGTGCTTGTGATTATTCTCTTTTTGGGGGGCTTGAATTTCTTGATTTTATGGTGTGTCTGTTTTTTTCCTCTTGTGTAAGTGTAAGTGCATATCTCTTGGTTTGGCATTAGATGGTTGTGACGACTGTACCAAAACTAAACGCAACGAGTGAAGACACTGTAAATGACGTAAAGACTGTAAATGACGGCAGCTCGGCATCTTTCGATCACAGCCGGCAGCTCTGGACCGGCCTGAATACGCGCACAAAGTTATAACGCCCGGCCGGTGACCCCAGTCAGACCCGAGCCGGAAACTGCCCTGCGATATTTTAGACCCACCCCCCGCCGGCCGGCCCGTTGGTTCATCTCCAACATGTGTCCCTTCTCAAATCTACTCTCTGTTTATAAGCACCGAAAGTGTTTCGTGAAATTTCCCAAGTCAGAATTGGCCGGGGATTTGGATCCTCTCCTTCTTGTTCCTATTCATCTCCTTCTCCCTAAAAGACGAAGAAAGCATCGGATGCGAGAGGGGTTTGATCATGATTATGATTATGACCCATTGAAAACGAAACTTTCGTACCTTCTGATTCAATTGCTTGTTTCGGGCTCTTTCCCGGAGAACGAGATTCCCGTGCGGCTCTGGATTGATGCGAGAAAGATAAAAAAAGATGCTGATAACGATCCAAAACGAAGTCTGAGTATCCGAGAAAGATAAAAATGATGCTGATAACGATCCAAGATGAAGTCGAGTCTTTGTCGTGCTCAGGACGAAGAAAATTGGAATGGTCATCACTAATGGATGAGCGAGATCAACAAGTACCAAAAAAACAAATCTTAAACTCAGCGTATTAGTACAAATTCAATCATAAACCTTTCAATGAATCCATTAAGCCAATTTAATTGAAAATTATTGATATGGATGTCAGCTTATCTCGGTTGATTCTAACATTGACATTTTTAATTTTTTTGTTTTAATTTATTTCTTTTTATCCATTAAAAAAAGAAAGAAAAAATCAAAATATTTAAAACAAATATCCATGTTAGTACCAACTCCAATGCTAGATGTGTTACATAGAACGACCAACATCCATGTTGATAATTTCCCACCTAAATTAATCGAATAAGCTAAATCGGCACCAATATAAAAATGTTCGAGACTAAATCGGCACCAGTATAATAAGTTTGATAAAAATTTTGGTACTTTTGTACCATTGAGATTGACAAGGGAATATTAAAATTTCGGATCGACCCCACATCGGCATCGGCCGGATTATGGCGTCAGATGCTCGAGCGCTCGTCTTTGTAGCGCCCTATTTCATACGTCGAGTTGAATCGGCAATGTCAATGACACAGGCAAGGAGCATGCTTTTTCCCGTTCCAGCATGAAGTTTCCTCTCTCGCTAATCACTAAACCAGGCTACATGGAGGTGGGCCTGATTCGGATCGCATTGTCTTTTTAAAGATGGAAAGTCAAACAATATTAAATTGTCAATATTCTATTCCATGAACTTTTTCCTTTGGTGATCGACGGACGCAGGCCCTCATTAATTTAATGATATGCTATCTAGGGTCCTGCCCGGGATCCGAGAAAGATAAAAATGATGCTGATAACGATCCAAGACGAAGCCAAGTCTTTGTCAGAAAGACAATTGGAACGTTCGGCACTAATGGATGAGCGAGATCGGACAAGTACCGAGAAAAATTTTAAACTCATTTCATTAATACAAATTCAATCACAAACTTTTTAGTATGACAAATTGAATCCTAAATATTTCATATTGATATCAATTAAATCTATTCGATCAATTTAAGCTAGAAATTATTAATATGGATATCAGTTATCCTATATAGCACGGCCGGTTCTGACATTTACATTTTTAATAATTTTTTAAAATTTCTTTCTTTCTTTTTATTCATTAAGAAATAAAAAAATTAAAAAAATTAAAAAAATATCTACGTCAATGCTAATGCCAATGCTAGTTATGTCACATGGAATGGCTAGTATTTATGTCGGTAATTTTTTACCTAAATAAGTCGAATGGAGTTAATTGGTATCAATGCAAAAAGGTTCGAGATTTAATTAGTCTTATTGAAAAAGTTCAAGATTGAATCGGTACCAATGCGATAAGCTTAATAAATTTTTCAATACTTTGTCACAATTGAGATTGCCGAGGGAATATTAAAATTTCGGATCGACCCCACATTGGCATCGACCGGATTATGGTGTCAGATGCTCGAGGGCTCGTCTCGTAGCACCCTATTTCATACGTCGAGTTGAATCGGCAAAGTCAATACACGGGCAAGGAGCATGCTTTCGCCGTTCCGGCACTAAGTTTCCTCTCTCGCTAATCTCTAAACCAGGCTAATTAGGGTCAACGAGGTCGGCCTGATCCGGATCGCATTTGTTTTTTAATGGTGTAAAGTCAAACAATGTTAAATTGCCAATATTCTATACCATGGCCCTTCTCCTTTGGTGACCTACGGACACAGGCCCTCCTTAATTTAATGTTATGCTATCTAGGGTTTTGCATTTCCATCCCCTTTATGGACTCCTATAATCTAATCTATGAACTCGGGCCTGACGATGACGTGGTTTTGATCATGGCTTAGGGGAATTTAGTGAAAGGATCCTGTTGTGTAATCTTAATTAGGAATACTTGGTTTTGCAAATTGAAATTTGATTATTGATGAAAATGATGGGTAATTACCAAAAAAAAATCGTAATTTTATTGGGTGGATATCATTTTAATTGTAAACATTTTAATTTTATCAATTTAGTCATAAATATTTTAATAATTTGTCAATATAATCTTTTTCAGACAACTTTGGCAGGGAGTCACTAACATGGGTGTCGGCTATCTTTTGTGTACAAATGACATTGGCGCAGAAAATTTTTACAAATTTCTCCAAATTTTCTTGAAAATTTTCCCTTTTTTACTTTTTTAAAACAAGGAACTTTTTAAAATATGCCAAAGATTGTCTACGTCAATGCTCGTGTCAGCGATTTCATGTGAAAATCGGTTAGACTGATTATATTGGCAAATCGCAAAAACTATTACGATTAAAAATTGAAAAAATTATGATCAAATTGACATCCACACATGAAGTTTATAATTTTTTTAGGTAATTTTACCTAATCATATGAGAAAACGTAATTGTTGATCCAATCGATGATAACATGAGGGAAGCAATTAGGATCTGGTTTGGTCGACGGGAGGAAGATCTTATCGTGTGGCCTAGAAGGGGCAGGAGAAGGCCTGAAAAATGACTGTGAAAGGAGGCAATAAGAAAAGATACGTGAATCAAGAGCTTACGGAGGATCGATCTCATGCCCAATTTGACCCAATCCCGAAATATGATTTATATGGCCCGGCAACCCATGTGTCGCACCGCATCATAGGTGCTCCATACCTTTCTTGATTCTCAAATTGATTGTTTTAAAACTTTTCACAGCAAGAAATTGATCACATCGCCATCGTTTGCCATATAAACTCATTCGTTTCATGGATGACATTGGTATTACGCTAATGCAGATATTCCCTATGCTCTTAATTTTATGAAACCTTGCAAGAAAATGTGGTTTGCATTACGTTTCCATGTTTTCTTTTCTTTATTTGTGTCGGTATTGACGAACATCCATGTCAGACGAGCTGCAGTTTAAAAGCTTAAAAGGTTCTTTAGAGACATTGAATGACGCGAATCAATCAATCAAAAAATTAAATTGTGAATGGCCGTAGATTGGAAAAATACCCGATCAATCTTAAGTTTATTAAATAGATACCAACTCAATTGTAAACTTTTTAATTTTGCTAATTTAATTTAAGTCATTACACAAAATACCAATGTAATCATCCTAATCAATTTTCGCCAGAAATCGTTGGCACTGCATTCTAGTCATCTCCAGTTCACGTAATATAATATTGTAACACTCGAGCTTTGGCACTTTATCCCCTTACCAAAAAAAAAAGCTCGGCCACACTAGGCTTCATATGTACCTAGTTTCTATCAATTGCCTACGAAACAAATTTTATTTTTCATTAGATGGAATTAATTAAAATACTCTTCTTCATTTCTTTCTCCGCAAGAAGAAAAATGCTAGAGATAATTAGATGGAGTGAGTAATTAAGTGCTTATTGAAATGTGGTGGATTTTACGTTGGAATCTTAGCATCCTACATCCAATGTAACCTTGAGGCCAAGCCACCCACATTACCCTACCAAAATGCCTTAAATGATATACATGAACAAGACTGTTTGCATAAATTTATAAAGACTGGTTGAGTTCAAAGTTTTGTATATTGCGTTATATAAAACAAAACATAAAAAGAATTAGAGAAAGAAATTAGTTTAAAAAGTACCATGATCTATTTACTTAGTGTATGAACGTGACTAAATTACTCAAATACGAATGGGTAATTTATCGCGTTAGCTGAAATTGTTTATGTGAACGGGAATTGTAAATAATGAAGTTGAAACTTTTCGAGAAATACGATATTTTTCCCATCTGGCTACACCGTAAAATCATTTTAGGGCGACTGTTTTTGTACTTAATTACGAACACGCGTGACAAGATTGTACCGCAATTCCACCGTTGTGTGGTCGGGAAATATTGTTTGAAGCATTTAAAGAAGTTTTGCCCGTTCGACCAGAAAAACGTACTGCACGGGAAATTGAGTACGGTGCTTCCCTCTTCTGTACGATCGCATCACCTCCATAAAACGCGAAAACCTCTCCGAATACCAAAATTTCCGATCCCGAGCTCGGAAACCCTTGGCGGCTTCCCCCGTTCTCGGTGCTCGAGCTCCGACCGGCGACCATGGACGGCATGGACCACGACCACATGCCCGGCATGAACGGGACGACGATGACGATGGCGCCGCCGCCGCCTCACCACCACGAGGGGATGACGCATATGACCTTCTTCTGGGGCACGCGGTCCGAGATCCTCTTCTCCGGCTGGCCCGGCGACCGGACCGGCATGTACGCCCTCGCCCTCGTCTTCGTCTTCGCCCTCTGCGCCCTCGTCGAGTGGCTCTCCCACAGCCACCTCCTCCCCCCCGCCAAGCCAGGCGCCGTCGGGGCCGGCATCCTCCGGTCGCTGCTGCACGGGGTGCGCATGGGGCTCGCGTACCTGGCGATGCTCGCGCTCATGTCCTTCAACGGCGGGGTGTTCCTCGCGGCGGTGGCGGGTCACGCGGTGGGGTTCCTGGCGTTCGGGAGCGGGGCGTTCGGGAAGCCAGAGGAGGGGAAGGCCGGCGCGGATCTGCCTCCGATGAGCTGCTGATTCGCGGGGGGTGCCAGGTGGGTTTGGTCGAGATTTTAGATGTGATATGGGTGGTTTGTTGGTGTTAGCAAGCTGTGGTGGTTATAGCGAGTTAAAACATAACAGTATCAAGACATGACATGTCTGGTTATAAAGATCATCGAATGATATGGTTTACATATTTTGTCGAAGCTGGAGATTGGTTGAAATAAAGGGCCATGGCTCGTTTCGTGCAGCTTTTTTTGCTTCTTCTTTGCTGTCTTGTTTCTAGTATAACTAGTTGCATCATGTCCGACTGCTATACTCTGCTGGAATTTTCATACAGTCCTTTATTTCGCAGAGCTTTCTTTTGTAAATCCTGCAATCATCATGAGTTCGTCGCCGAACGTGACAGGATTTAAGTTAGATTCGTTTGGAATGGCGAAACTAAACCAATTGAAATGGCGGGGTTTGGAAAAGGAGGAGTGAGATTTAGAAACGGATTCGAATTGAAGTTTTTAATCACGGGTCGTCTTCCTTTCATCGACGTGTGTCTGGGATTTGTCTGACGACAAAAGCTGCACGATGAAACAAGACTCTTGGGTTGCCCCTCCCTCCGATTCCGATACATAGCGCCAGGTATATTCTTTCGCAAGTAGGGTTCGTGCGAAAGGACATGTTCTGTTGGAGCAGGACACTGTCCCGCGATGGCTAAAGGAAAGCGCATGCGAGTTATGCTCTTTCGAGGAGATGGAGGGTACTGGTGGGGGCTTCTCTGGACACTGACGTGACCTCGATCTCCATGGCTTCGAACTACCGCCACAGGATCCTAAGTTCGCTGCCAAAAGCGAGGGGAGAGAGAGAGAGGGAAGTGAGAGAAAGAGGAGAGCAAATATGCGGAGTGTCTTCCCTTCCCCCCCTAACGTGGAAGCCGAGATAGGCTTTCATTATTCCGGATGTGAAATTTGTCGAAGGGCTAGCTTGCTTGCACCCCTAATATCTTTTTCTTCCTCATGGAGAGGAAATGCCCTCTAAAATTTTACCTCTCCGTGTCCCCGAGATTCGAAAGAGGAGTGACATGAAGTTTTTAAAGAACTTACTTAGGTCCAATCTTACGTAAAGAAATTCAATGGCATTTATTGAAACGCAGGAGTTGCTTCTATCCCTATTGTATTTATGTCTCCAAGGCATGAGGATCCAGCTCTCGGCTGATTAACCCCACTATAGGACTGACCCCTTTATTGAATTGGCGAGTCTTTTAAGGATTTGTTCGTGCCTGTCTGGAATCTGAGGTAGGCTTCTTTATTCCGGATGTGAAATTTGTCGGAGGGCCCGTTTGCTCGTGGCCCCTTGTTGGGGGGTCGGGCTTAAATATCTCAAAGACCTCTAACTGAGGTTTAGAGAAGAAGTCGTCCACTACCTGCTCGCCAATTGTGCGGCTGCAGAGTGCCCAGACTACCGGACTTTTTGCCTTTCACCAAAGACTAGATTTTTCTTTTAATTGTTTTTATATTTTGTCAAATATATCGCATCTTGTCTTGAAAAGTCCTTGTGTCATATGGCCGACTTCTCTCCCGGTTAATAAGTAAGCCCAAACCAAGCCCACCGACTTTAGATCTCGAAAGAGCACAATGGGTATGTTAATATTCATGACACACTTACGTTAAATTAATTCCAGACTTTCATGAAGTATTTATAACAAATTATTTTTCGCCTCATAAAAAATCCTAAATCGTTAATTTCCGTCTAGTAAAAATACAAAATCGATATCTCCATTCAAATCTATCCTCTATCGGCATTTTCTCCAATATCTCGTTAAAATTCAGACAAATCTAATGTGAAGAATAAGATTTCACACGTGTCCATATATGTATGTGTTTTAGCAGATGGTTTTAAAATTTAAATCAGGAATACTGTGATATTTGAAATTTTTCATGAGACGAAACTTGATCTTGAATAATAGAGTTATGGATACCAGTTTGGAATTTTTTTGGGAGACGAAACTCAAATTAGGGTAGATAATATTTCTTCAGGATTCTTTCAGTCACGAGAATTAGTTGTGGGTACGGCAATTTTGTAATTAAATACGAGACGGATGCACTTTTGTCGTATCGTCGAACGAGGGGGACTGGCGTCCGTATCGGTAAGCGATGGCAATAACTTCTCCTCGAAAGTGAAGATGATTGCGGGCCCCGCTCCTCCATTTGGGTTGCGCGACTTGAGTCGTCCAAGTCTCTCCACATTTAAAAATGTGACAAGATCGGACGACAAGCCCACCGTCGGACGATGAAGACTCACGTGATTTGATTTATAAATTTTTAATTTATTAATAAACTTCAGTACAATATGTAAAGTTTAAAAAAATACATCGAAAATAGATCAAAAATTCATAAATTATATTGAGCAAATTAAAAATTTAGGAATCAAATTATACGTGAATTTAAAATTCAAAAACTGTTTATGTCATTTTTCTTTTTATTTATTTAATACGTTGCGATTTAAGGATAAAAGAAAAAAAAAGTGTCAAATGGCTATAAAAAGTCTCTAGTTTTCAACTCAGAACAATGGATTTTGGATTTTCCACTCCAAATTTCCACTCTTTAGCCATGTGAAAGAGACTAGCAGCAGTTGCTAAGAATTTTTTTTTTTTTTTTTTTTTTTTTTTTTTTTGATAAAGGTAAGTGGCGTCAGCCCGCCACCACACATGCAACCAGATAAGTCATCCTATGATGAAGTTGGGATTCACTTTCGACCTTTTGCAAGAAAAAAAACGTGCGAACCCACCTCGCAGTTGCTAAGAATTTCATCTCTTCAAGCATCGAAAAAGTCCTTGGCCCGTCGATTTCTCGCCTTGTTAAAAGGGCAGAGAGAACTCCGCGAAAGCTCTCCAATGACTTGTGCAGGAAGTCGGACCTCGACCCCCGAAGAACACGAAAACGCGTCGTCTCCCGCAAAAGGACAGAACCAGAAGACTCGCCCGACTTTGCTACCGCGCCAGTCTTCCTCGTCGTCTCCTCCACCAGATGACTACGTAACTCCAATAAAGTACCATGCTAGACTTTTGAAGTCAAGGTCAACGTGACATGGACGTCGCACCCGGAAGCAAACGAGAGGTCTGGTTGAGGATCTTTGGGAGGCGTCGATGCAGGAGCCGACCGGAGACCGACCGAAACCAAGCGGTGGCGCGGGGCAGCCATTAAAGGATCTCGTACTTCTACCGTTTCATCAGTTTGGCATCACTTTGAAGTCGAACGAAGCTTGACCGAAGAAGTATGAAGCGACTGCGAGCACGGCGAGCCTAATGTCTTGATGCCGGAATTCTATCGTTCCATGCCGAAAGATTAAGATTATTTTCCTGCACTGTCGCATTTCGATCGGGTAAAATGACCAATCTTTCGAATCCGTCCCTCAATGCTTAACGCAACCGTCGTGGGCTCAGAGCCGGACACCGTGATCTTCGGCTTTGTCCAACAAAATAAAGAGTTGTTCAGTTACCGTGTGGGGCTTTGACATTAGAGATCTCCCGAGTTCTACGTCAGGGGTCGACATGACTTGAAACTGTTCAATTATGAATTTTAAATAAAGATATCGGAAGAATTCGAGATAACCCGATATAACCTTTTTCCCCATTTCTCATGATTTTTTCACACCGAGTTACATTCATAAAATAGTCTGGCGACGACTCGTATTCGTACTTTGACGACGCGTGATGAGATTGACAAGACAATTTAAGGGATGAATGAATGATTGCGAAATTTCGTTAGTAACTTTCGAAGGGGGGTCATCGCCGTCTGAACGCAGAAAAAGTAGTAGTGCTCGAGAAGTTATAATGTCTCTTCCTTCTTCGGTATGATCACATCTCCTCCCATAAGCATAAAAACCATCCTCGACCACGAAAATTTTCCCGATCCCTAGCCGGTAACCCTAGTTCGCGCCCTCGTTCTCGCCGCTCAAGCTCCGACCATGGACCACAGGGAGCACGGCGATAAGCCCAACATGCCGCGTCCCAACTGCCAGGGATGACGAAGATGCACATGACCTTCTTCTGGGGCACCAACTCCGAGATCCTCTTCTCCGGCTGGCCGGGGGCCCAGTCCGGCTTGTACGCCCTCGCCCTCCTCTTCGTCTTCGCCCTCTGCGTCCTCGTCGAGTGGCTCTCCCACTGCCGCGGCCACCTCCTCCCCGCCAAGCCGGGCGTCGCGGCCAGCGTCGTCCGGTCGCTGCTGCACGCGCTGCGCATGGGGCTGGCGTACCTGGCCATGCTCGCCCTCATGTCCTTCAACGGCGGCGTCTTCCTCGCGGCCGTCGCCGGGCACGCGCTGGGGTTCATGGTGTTCGCGAAGCCGGAGAAGGAGCGCCCTCCGCAGGTGGGGAGGGCCGCCACCGCCGATCTATCAGGCCCTCCGCAGGTGGGGAAGGCCGCCACCGCCGATCTATCTGGCCCGCCGCAGGTATCTTACACGAGCTGCTGATTCGTGGCAGGGTTGAGGTGGGCGATTATTCTTGACACATGAAATGGATGGACTGGTTGAAGATCAGTGTTTGTTTTTGCTCTTTTTACATTTAAAAAAAAAAAGAAAGGATTTTCATCGTTTAGGGCAGCTTTTTGCGTTTGCCTTTGGTGTCTTACTTCATGAATAGTTATTTGCATATGCGATTGCTGTATTTTGCTGGAATTTCGTGTAATCATTTGATATATCGAGCTCTCTTTTGTAGTAATGTTAAAAATCATCCTAAGTTTTACTATCAAGAACGGCACAATTTGATTCAGTTTGTTTGAATGCGAAAACTAAACCAGTCAAAACAATAGTATTCGAGAAAAAGATAAACTGTTTTAAGATCAGAAATCGAATCGTACCAAATTTTCTAATTTTGGATCGCGTTCTGTTGATCAAGTATGTACTTGTTGTTTGGCATTCTCTACCTTGAATTTGTCAACAGCAACCCTAGTGTTGCACCTCTAATGCATAAGAATGTAAAGACCTGAACAAAATTATATATACTTAAAAGATAGAACCGACTCAATTTGCACATTTGGTGTGGCAAATAATAAGATTGAAACAATAAATCATATAATTAAATCTACTCGGAGAAAATCTGAAAAGTCCACTCCAAACCAATCTCAATCGAGAATTTCAATTGGATCTGATCATCGAACCGAAATATTTGCACTTTGACTAACACATTCAATTGCCACCGCAGTGGTAGGCTCAAGCCAAACGTAATGAAACATTAATATCGAATATACCGAAACTGGCCACGGAAAAATCTGTGGAAAGAGCTCGATTGCTGCAGCCATAGAGACGAATTGAATCACGGAGGGTCGGGCAGAAGAGTATCCTTTTGTTTAAGGAAGTCATCTTTTTTTAGTCCATGAACTAGTCATTTTCTAAGTCTACGATTTTCTTATAGACTTAACTAGCTCTTTCAAGCGCGCTGTATCATCGATTACGATTCAAGAACGACGTCGAACGGCCATTTACCGGACGAGGTTACAGGGCTCGTAATACCAGGTATCCCTGCCGATGCTTAGGGAAGCGGAAGCGACAGAGAACGAGGTACCGGCGGGGCTTCTCCGGCCACCGACGTGACCTCGATTCCGATGGCTTTGAACAAATGCTGCTGAACGAGAGAGAATATGCGGACTGTGTGGACAGCATGCTGCGACAGATTCGAGTTAGGCTTCTTTATCCTGGAGGTGAAATTTGTCGGAGGATCCTTTTGCTCGTGGACCCTTCTTGGCGGGTCCTCTGAAGGTTACAAAATCGACAGATTGGTTAAAGATTGGTAACTTGTCAGAAATCGATGGCTATCGAAATACGTAAACTGATTAGTTAGCCAACACTTAATCGGATTAATTTTTTTTTTTTGTCGAAAGCAACATCTCATTCGTTTCCACACAAAAAGAGAAACAATCCAGTCCAATGACAAATAAAGATAAATTCCAGACAATTTTAAGCAAAACAAAGTCCAGATAATAAGAAAAATCATTAGAACAAAGGTAAGGATCACATACTCAAAGAATAGATTTATGATTTCTTCAAATCAAAATTGACAATCGATCACCAAATCCATTTTTAGAAACTTCATTTGTTGTTATGGTTTTGCCTTTCGACACTACGCACCTAAGTCCCGCATCTCCAATACCATCATTGTTCACAATAAAAAGGTTGATCAAGCACAGATATGATTGTGAGAGTAAAACATTCACGAAACTTCTCTAATCTCTTGCAAAACAAGACCTATACACAATAAAACCTGAAGGAAGTGAAACCTCGAACCTACATGCAAAAATCATCATATCTAAACTAGATCGGAATAGAAACCTCCCTGAAACAGGAGAGAGAATCATTTGGATCTAATCTAGATCAAAAGCGAAAAGCTCCTTAAATTGGAGTAAAGTAGGAGGAAAGCAAGGCAAAGAAAACAGAAAAAGAAAGCAGTCAAACAAAAAGGGATGGGGGAGAGAGCTGGCTCAAACCCTCCCCTCCATAAAAGTTAAAGAAGAAAGTTGGGTGGAGAAAAGAGGGAGAAAAGAAAAGTGAATCGGATTCACTTGAATAACTTTTTTAACATTTTTACATTTATCTAATCCAATATAGAACCAAATCTTTTAAGGAGTCAATCACACACTTTCTACATCCGAAAATACTTGTTGATTGAAATCAAATGACATCATATTCGACATGACGTTATTAAAGTATGTTCATTCTCAAGATTAGCATTCAAATCAAGTTAACAAGCATCAACCAATCAATTCAAAAATACTAAGTAAATCAACCAAGTCAAAATTGTCTCTCATCACGGGCTTTTGTTTTTTATTTTGGGAAAATGCCACCAAAAATCCCGAACTATACCTATTGGGACAATTTTACCCTGAATTTTTTTTTGTACCATAAAAAACCTCAAACTATGCCCATTGGAATAATTGTACCCTAAACTTTTTTTTGTACCACTAAAAATCCTAAACTATGCTACATGGAACAATTTTACTCTGAACTTTTTCTTGTGCCACAAAAAACCTTAAACTATGCCACTTGGGATACATTTACCCCAAACTTTTTAATTAAAGGGCATTTTTATTTTTCCTTTTTTTCTTTTTTTATTCTTCTTCCCCTTTGCTGGTCCAGCAGAGGGGAGCCAGCGACAGCCACCCTTGCCGGTGGTGACATCTGGCGAGGGTGGCCCACACCGGGGAGGGCCGCCCCTGACCAGGCCTCTGCTGGTCCAGCAGAGGGGAGCCGGCGATGGCCACCCTCGCCAGCGGCGACATCCAATGAGGGTGGCCCACGCCGGGGAGGGCCGCCCCCGACCGAGCAAGGGCGGGGGTGACCCTCGCCCGAGTCGGGGGAGGGTCACCCCCGCCCAATCCGGTGAGGGCGGCCCTCCCCGAGTCGGTGAGGGTGGCCCTCGCCCCAGTCAAGCGAGGGCGAACCTCGTCCGGTCTCCCCAGCAAGGGCCACCATCGCCCAACTCAGGCAAGGGTTGCCTGGTCGGGAGCGACCCTCCCCGGTGAGGGCCACCCTCGCCGGACGCCGCTACCGGCGAGGGTGGCCAGCAGAGGGGAAGAATAAAAAAGAAGAAGGAAAAGACGAAAATGCCCTTCAGTTAAAAAGTCTGGAATAAATGTGTCCCGAAAATTGAAGATAGTTGAGTTTTTCGTGACACAAAAAAAAGTTTCAGAAAATTGTCCAAATGGTATAGTTTAGGGTTTTTGGTGGCACAAAAAAAGTTTAGGGTAAAATTTTTTCAAGTAGCATAGTTTGGGGTTTTTTATTGCGTAAAAAAAAAGTTTAGGGTAAAATTGTCCTAAGGAGCATAATTTGGGTTTTTGGTGTTATTTTCCCTTTTATTTTTTTCTTTTTCATCAGACTGGCCATGGTTTAGAGAGCGGCACTTAACGTCCACAAGTTTGAGTGCGTTTTGGGATTATGTTATCCATTTCAGGACCTCATTTAACACAACGTCCAGTCTGAATTTTTTATTTATTTTATTTATTTGGCGAAAACTATCCCACTTAAAAAGGTTCTTTGAAAATTTCCCCTATTTTTTTTTCGTCTTGCATCACATCGCAAAAAGACCTTGGGCTGCACGAGCGACTTCTCTGCAGTCCAATAAGCAATAAGTAAGCCCAAATCGAGCCCGCCCACTTCGGATCGGACAGCGAGACGAATGCGGGCCCCAGTCTTTCTTCGGTATGCAACTTGCACGGTCCAACTCTCCCTCTTTGCCTCCTCTATATCCAATTTCACCTCAAGGCTTGTGCGAGTTTTGCGTTTCCACATCGGGCATAACGCATTTTCTTCAAATTAATGAATCGAATGATTTTGAAAAAAATTACTTTACACGTTTAGATGAACCAACAAAGATCGCATGAGCCTCGTTTGTTGACATATATACCATGATAATTCTACAGTATTCACTTAAAAATTTGACTAAAAATTGTAAGTGAAGATGTCATATCATAGATTTAAAGTTAAGCTTCTTGCAAAAGATGCGACAAATACTTAGGTGAAAATGGAAAGTTATTTTAATTAGATAAAAACATGACACGACCGAACTTCAATTAATAGCATAGAATATGAATACAAAAATATAAAAATAAAAAAAGTGGACAAGGACTAGCTAAGCAAAATGCATTACGATGTCTTGAATTGCCGGAATTTTGTTTGTTGGTCGAAATTGCCAGAACAATTAAGCAATGGTTTGAACAGATAAGTCGATGACGGTCCATGCGAAGTAAAGAGTCTTGAGTAGCTTAAATTTATTAAGGTCGCTGCAATAAAATGATTCAAAAAGATGATTTGACATCGGTAGTAGATTATATAGTTTGTTTGAATTTTTTTGAATTATTCTTGCTTTTGTGTTTGTCGCTAATTTATACGTTTGCCCTCGAAACTTATTTAGCTTGTTAGCAAAATATTAATTAACTAAGGTCAAGTCGAATATATCAGCTATTTCCCTGATATTGTATTTGTTCAAAAATGTTACATTATAGCCATATCAAGATTGCCCGTGCTCAGCACGGCTTCGTTAGGAAAGTGTTCGACTCGAACAATGGATTTTCAAATCCAGCTCCCCTTTTAGCAATGTCAAAAGAATCGGCAGTCACTTTGCCGGAGACTCCGCCGTTAAAAAGCGCAGAAGGACAAAGATCTTCATCTCTGCAAAGCATCGACGACTTCAAGCTTTCAAGTTCTCGACGCGTCAATCATCGCCTTCTCGAAAGGGCTCGACGCTTTCACTGACCTCTCGTCCGAAGTTTGCACGCCGAAAGGTCTCCAGCGACTTGTCCCGGACGTCGAGTCGCGACCCCAAGAACGCGGAAGGCAAGTTGGTCTCGCAAAAGGACGGAAACGAGAGAAAGGGGAAAAGGGACTTGCCGGCTTTTCTGATGCGCAGTTCCTTGTCATCTGCATGAGATGCCGATGTGAGTGGAGCATCGTAGACTTCGAAGACGAGGTCAACCTGGCGGTTGAGCTTGGCAGCAAGCGGAGTCTTTCATCGAGTTTCGCGTGGCGTTGATTGATGAACTCGTGGAAACCGTGGACCTGTAGACCAGCCGAAACCAGATGGCTGGCTCCTAATGGTGCGTCCGCGTAATGATGCATGGTCCCGCTTTGCGAACTGAGAAGCATTGCTTGAGGATCGGATCGGATCAGGAAATGGTACGTCGTGTAACAGCGACGATCGTGCCGCACGATGTGTGTTGGTATAAATCTGACGAGAGAATCATGCCCTCCAGTTGTTCATCTGCTGTCTGTCACTTTGAAGTCAAACAAAGCTTAACCGAAGTAATCTTTTCCAATTTTTTTTAGGAATTGAGAATTCCTCGATGCGGATTTTCATGATCGGAATGACTGCTAGCATGACAAGCACAATGTCCTAACACAGAATTTTTATGAGCTTTTACTGGCACGACTTTTACAGTAGTAAGCTCACAAAACTTTTCAACGCTTGCCATCTCAAGAACGTGCATATTGAAGGAGAGGTGTGAGTTGTTTCCGCACAATATATTATATTATTCTTTTACTACGCCGGGACCGTCCTCCTCATTCTGAATTTGATTTCAAATCACAATTCTTGTACATTCTCTTGGTATCACCTTTGGAGCACAAAATTTTATGTGTATGCAGTAACGGGAGGACTATCCTATCCGATAAAGACTGATCAAGTGCTCAAAGAGTCTTCAATGTCCATTAATATCCAAAAAAAAAAAAGTATTGTTAGGATATGCAAAATTGTTCAGTAATTTGAGTGAGAATAAAAGAAAGAGAAGGGATTCATTTATTAAAAAGAGTTGAGCACCCTCTGCTTTTTCTTTCTTTCTTTTTTTTGTTCTACTTTAACTTTTAATTTATTCTCAAATTTTTATCTTTTTATTTTTGGTAAAGGTCAAATTTTTATTTTTTGCCTTGTTCACTTTTGGTAAAAATAAGGATAATTGTGAAAGAAGATTTTTTTTTTTTGGGGGATCAAAGAAAGAAGATTGCAAATCTACATTTCTATCAACTTCTCTTAGAGTACGAAAGTAAAAAAAGGCTACACCAATTCCCCTCCTACTTATAAACCTAAACAAGGAAACAAATATCCCTAAAAAGTTGTTTCCGCCCTTTTTCCTTTCCGTCTCTTCTTTCAATTAAATGCATGCGGTCACCATTTCCCGAAAATATGATAATTTGAAATAATTAGTCGATGAAATGTCAACAAGAAGTTATATATTTCATTCGCGAAGTTATTTATGCTTTATTCATTTCTCTAAGTGATACAAGCATTCGATTTTAGTAAAAAAAATTGAAATCGTTATTTTTTTACGAAATAAAAGGAGATATTAATAAACTATGCAATGGTAAATTCTTTTCAATGTTCAGCATGGCTTATGCATATATTCGAATCGTCCCTTTTGATTTATTTGCAGTTTCTGATCAATCATATATGTTGAAAACAAATTCATGTATTATCATAACCTGATGATCAAAACGAGTTAGTGAGAAAACATATTGAACTATGATGTGATCCACATTGGAATAAAATTGTAAAATAAAAAGAAAATTTAAATATTTAATAAATTTCAAGTAAAAAAGTTCCCTCACTAAAATAATATTTAGGTAACGATCGGCTTTTGAAATTATTTAGGTTGATATTATTGTTTAAATTTTGGATGAAAATAAATTATTTTCATAAGAAGCACCATCATATTATCTATGAAATAGCTCCGTTAACCCATGAATCACACATGATTAAAAAAAACTCGTGAATCATGTAGTCTATGTGCGAAAATCCAATTAAATAGTCTCATATTCGTACCACTTGATGGCCTGAATAATCGGACATGCATCGCAATGCTCCTAATTGACATACAGAATTTCGTTAATTAACTATGAAGATGCGGTTTTCTACTATAAAGAAGTGATGAAGCTTTTCTTATACATGGTAACCGTAGATTGATGCGAATGTACTTAAAAGATGAAACGGTTTTTGGGTATTGCAAAAGTTCTCGAGCAACGACTTTTCATAAATTAAAAGTATTCATTACCGTCATGAAATAGAACGCACCAATAACGTGATTAGGAGCTGGTGATATACAAAATCGCAAGAAATGATAACATGTCCTTATGTTATAACATTGTTGGATCATGAACAACTGAATATTGATATTGGCTAACCAACTATTGCAATATCCTCAAGTAGGATATCCTCACAAGGCATAGTAAGAGTGTATTTGATTACTATTTTGTTCCTGAAAATAATAATAATTTTTTCTTATTATATTCCCTAGATGAGTAGCATTGCATTTGAACTCGTTTGATAACTGTATAAAATTTATATTCTCGGAATAGAAAAAGAACATGAATATATTTAATACTACCCTCAAATTTTTTTGTAGCATAAAATTTCTTTTAAGTTTTTAAATATTTTTCTGAGATTTTTCTTGTTTTTCCTTCTTCTTTTTTGCCTCTCTTTTTCTATATCCTCTAGCCAATTGTCGAGCCTCAATGATGACCAGAGACAAGAGCCGATGATCTCGCTAGCCTTGTGGGAGCCTCGTCATGGTTTGGCAGGTTGAGCCTTGCCCAGTCATAACAAGACTCTAGCAAGATTGCCATACCTTGTCTCTAGTCAATTACTAGCCATAGTGAGCTCAATTACAAGAGGAAGAAAAAAACAAAACAAAAAAAAAAGAAAATGACTTCATTCTATATTGGTTCCCAGAACAAAAAAAAAAAATTTCTACTTGATTTTGTTCCAAATCTATTTATGAGTATAGATATGTTTTTGGAAATAGAAAAATTAGTGATGTTATCTAATAAATTTCTTTTCCTTTTTTTTCGAAAAACAAAAGAACAAAATTAGCTGAGAATTGGCTGGCAAACACAACATAAAGCTAATTTGTCACGAAGTAGCGTTTCTAGACATTCTCAGGTACCAAAACCAAAAAGGACGAGGAATCTTAGTTTCCAACCAACATGATCTGATCAGTCCTGCGCGGGCAGGAAGCAAGAACCGGTTCAAGACAACGATGAGAGCCGCAACGCTCATCATCGGGCACCAACCATCCCTACCCTCCGACCACATCTTTTCCTTAAGTCGTTCACCTAACACCCCACCACCACACCAGCTCTTCAGATCAAAGGACGGTTGGTCCGCATTGCCCTTTTGAGACAAGGACACATCTTCTCCCGAACGAGTCGATCATCGTCCGTGACGGATTTTTCAAAGGCTTATGTCACGGAATGTTCCAAATACATTACATTACCCCGAGAGGGAACACCTACATGTATCACTCCACGAGAAAACATCTGCACATCCATCTACCAGAGAGAGAACAGAGAGAAGGAGATAAACAGGTCAACAAACAGCACCCGCATCCATCACCAGCACATAAATTATTTATTCAAGGGAACTTCATATGAAAACACCATTCCAGGCACTGGTTCGTTGGCGATCCAGCCAAGCAGTCAGACAAAAAGCCTCATTTCGAGCCTCTTCACTCAATTATTTTTACCTAACTTCCTCCCTCCACAGTATTCTTGACAGCAACACCACTATTGTATTTGCACTAACAGAGACTACATATCCTCCACGACCTTGTCGCTTTCTTCTTCGTCCGCTCTGCCTGCATCATCCATTGGATCACACTAATTGACTAAAAGGAGGCTTTTTGTCTTTCGTTTCACTCCTTTATTCTGTATTCTATTCTAAACCATTGTCTATTGTTCTTTAGCTGAAACGAACTTCCCACTGGGTTGGGACTAGAAGACGATCTTCAATACATCCACTCTTGAGGCAGGTCTATATCGCCTTGGTTTGGGGCCGGTGCCTGGTCCGCCGCCTCAGATTGGTGCTTCTGCTGGAGAGACGGGCCAGTACTTCTTCCACTCGTAGCAGCATCTGCAAAATAAAAGAAAACAGAGCAAAAGTCACACTGCTGGTTCTGGAAGAGCTTTTGATTTGCGAGGAGACAAGCAATTAGCAAGAGTACACATAAGAACTAATCATATTCCCGAATTTGAAAGTGTAGTTGATAGACCGCCACGCTGACGGATAACAGCCGATATGTCATACAATGCGATTATATTCCCAAATTTGAAGGGCGGTTGATAGAAACCCACCAAGCCGGTACAACGTAACGGCCGACAACAGTTAAGAGCCTTATCCCACTAGATACGATCATCTTATGGACCACGGAAGTAACAAACACTCGAGCAATTATATCAGTAGCCGCCATACCATGTTTCGGAGGAAAGGAACCGATGCCCGGCCGCGACTGGGTGCCCATCTTGTCATAGTGGGCCATCAAGGCATGAGCAACTCTCGCTGGTATCAGGACTGTCGAACATCCTGATAAGACACACGAAGTTGCATCAGTAACATCAGATTTGCCTATCGCCATTGACATTAGTCGCAGTATCTTGGCAATCTAGAACTGTGAAACCCATTGAAATGGAGAGCTTTGGAATGATTAACAACAGGAAAAGTAGAAAAATTCGGCAGGTGGGGCAGGGAAGGAAGATTCCAGCTCGCAAATGGTGATTGTTTTTGTTCTTTTCTTTCGGGGCTCAGAGGAATCTTTTGAAAATGGGGATTAACAAGAACGAAACAAGTCACATCCGAACAAGAGAAGATTCAAAATTTGACGGAACATTGGACGGGTGATATTCCACCTCATCAATTCACTAACCACTCCAACTACTCAGGAATTAGAAGATGACCAAACAGGCGAAACCTGAAGCTCAGATTGATTCAAGAAAACCCTCAGAAAGAAAACAGAGGAAAAAAGAAAAAAATCACGAAAGGACTCCACCGAATCCAAAAACAGAACCCGTTTTCGAACTTTCAAGGATCTTACTCGTTTTCTTGCGTGATTCAGGAGGTTCGTTGCCTGCTCCTCGGGGCAAGAACACGCCGGTCCCGCTCGACCCGTTTCCCGAACCGGACCCACCAAGGAAAACAGCTCTCATGCCCGCCGAACCCGCTCGCCGGAACACCTGTCGCTGGGCCTGCCGGTGGGTTATCGTTGAAGGAGACGGCGCGGCCCTAGCGGTGGACGTGGCCGTGGCCGTCCCCCCGTTGCCGCCCCGCTTTTTCCGGTTCTTGGGCCCCGATCGCTTCGCGACCCGCTCCGGTTGGACCCGATCAAACTGCGTCGCACAAACAAAGCCAAGGCAAATGGTCAAAACGAAACACGAGCAGCACATACCAAATCGTCACCAGACTCACAACAGGATCGGTCCTTACTTCACTGGCCATAATTTCACCGGTCGAAAGAGCTTGACTTGAGGGATGGGGCAAACTTGTAGTGTCCAGAGCAGCAGGATCGTAAAAGTTCTGATGAAAGTTGTGATTTTGAGGCTCTTGCTCGTCGAAGCTCACCATCTTCTCGAACTGGTCGGAGAGATCGTGCGAGATGTCCCAAGCACGGTCGCTCTCTGGAAATGACGCATTTTTGCCGCTCTGTTTCGCAGCGAAAGGCGACCAGAGCGTCGATGGAGGCGAACCGGCCAAACCCCACGCCTGCAAATCAACACAACGATTCAGAAAAATCCCAACTTTCCTTCATTTTTCATATCTGGGGAATATTTTAAAACGAATTAAATAAGCACCGGACTCAGAACAGAGTGATTGATGTCGTCATCGTCCTCCTGGAGCATGCGCTGAGCCATCTGGCGGGTCAGCTCCGCCATGTAGCCGTCGTCCTCGTAGCCGTCGTCCTCGTAGCTGCTCTCCGTCGCCACTTCGGACCCCGACGGCGTGGTCAGCCCCGAACCCGACATGGACGGACTGCTCGACCCAGAGCGGCGGTGGTTCCCGTAGAGGCCGCCGTCGCTCTCCGCGGAAGACAGAGAGCGGGCCTCGGGGGCAAATATAAGAGAGGAGACGGAGGACGAGGACGAGGAGGAGTAGAAGGAGGAAGGAGGGAGCAATAACTGCGCTCGGTGTAGGTCAGCTGACATCATAGTTGGCATCGAGTTGAAGCACACAGGATATATTTATGAGGGCGTCAGATCTCCTTCGCGTCCTTTTCCCTTCTCCTCTTAAAAATCTGGGGAGGTTTCGGGGACGATGATTGACGATTATGAGGAAGGGAAGGGAAGCTTGTGCTTGCTGTTCGGACAAACAAGCAATTATTACCTGGTAACGCAGGGGGAGGAGACAGGGCACGCGACCCACGAGCGGGGCTGGACGAGATGATGTCGATGGACGATATGAACACTCCCCCGTTACAGGCCCAGGGGAAATTTTTAAGGCTCGGGAGAAACAGGGGCTCTCTCTCGTAAAGCTTTATAGAGAGAGAGAGAGAGGTGAGGGGAGACCAGTACTAGGTACTTTGCTAGGGTTGTGTCTCTGTCTCCTGACTTTTTGGGCCTGCGGCTCTGCAAGATTTATGGGATGGGCGAACGAGGGAAAGAGAGATTTTACGGGTCTTCGCTAATGATTTTGAACAATTTTAAATAGAAGCTTATCCTGACAAAAGATCGTTTTTTGAGCAAGTTCGAGCGGATTCTCAAAAGGGTATCTGAGGATTTGGCCTTTTCCTTTGGTTTTTTTAATTTTTTTTTTGTTAAGATGTGCTGAGATGTTACGCTTACGATGGGAGATTTAAATGTGGAAGAGATTTTAATTTGGTTCTTCAAAAGTTTCGAAATGTATTTTGGGTCGGTAGATGAGATTTGTGTTTGTTGTGGTGATCTGATGATAGGGAAAACGAGAATATAAACGAGAGAGTAGCGAGCCTAGTGCTGATATTCTGAGTGTAGTACTATTGGAAAACTAGCAAAAGTGTATAAGGACAGAAAAAGATGAAAGATACATTTTTTTGAATAAATTATAAATTGAACAGCCGGTTCTCAATAAGATTAGCTAGAGCTGTATGAAGAAGCTTATCTTTACTTGTGACTTCAAACGAAGTAAAATCACATTATTCACATTCAGTAACGAGAAAAGTTTTTTTCAAAAAAGGTTGTCATTGTAAGTGAAACGGTCAGTCAAATAATCAAAATGGGAAGGACGAGAATGAATGTTTTTCAAAAAGAAGTTTTGATTCTATCCCTTTCCACTGTCGGAAAGAGATTTAGCTTTCAAAAGAAGTTCCACCTTCTCAATCGGACACTCGCTTTTACCTCGGTGTCTCCTTCTTTGGGACCCAAGATAAAAAAGATTGGGAATGGAGAATCCAGTGTAATATGGATGGATAGGCGGAAGGTGTTAGAGATTTTATGTGCATCATTCATCATCATTACTCTTTCTTTTACCCACTAGCCATGAGGAAGGTGGAAACCCCGTGGACTCTCCTTATACTTTTAATTTAAATGATTGATGTGCACAAAAGGCCTATTTCATGCAGAGAGCCTGTTTGGAAGCATGAAGTGAGAGATCAAATCAGACATCATACGTGAAAACTCCGCTTCCATAAATATACGTATGCATGCATGTGATTAATTAAAAATACTACAAGTATCATAATTTTCATATGATGCTTACTCGAGTGCTATGAGTTTTTGTTCGATCACTTAAGTGCTGTGATTTTTAGGAAAACATTCACTTAAATACCACAACTTTTAATTGACACTTAAGTGACAACAAATCTTGAAAACCTTCACCTAAGTACCGGGAATTTGATGTAGCATTTCTTGTGGTCAAAGTTTTTGAAAAGTTATGGTACTCAAGTGATGGAAAAAAATACGACACTCAAGTCATCGAAAAAAATTATGGCATCCGAGTAAGTGCCTTACAAAAGTGATGGCATTTATGTTGTGCTTTTCTTATTAATCATGTGTTCAAACATTTTATTTTATTTTTTTGGTTTTGGCTAGGGATTATGTACAAAAGTGATGCACTTGTATTGTGCTTTTCCATTAATCATACATTCTAACTTTTGGGGGGGGGGTGTTTGGCTAGGGATTATGTGTTTTAAGGTTACTTTATTTGTTTCTAAAACCAATTGTGCTGGGAAAATTAACAAATGTCGCAATTAGTGATCTCATTTGTATTCGCAAGCATTTTTTATTTGATTGCATATTTTCTGTTCTCCCTTTATCTTAGTAGGAGAAGACTAAAGAACGCGTAAATGTATGAAAAAAAAAGAATTTTTTAAAAAATTAATAAAAATACAATATATCTACATATAATAAACTAAGTCAAAATAATAAGTTTAAACTCCAAATTTCCATCAATAATTTTTATAGAAAAGCTTGTACTAGATCCTAAGTGGACCGTAACAGTACAACATCAAACGAGTGGCAAATCTGTGATTCGAATAAACTAAATTTCTACCAATTACCTCGTGATTTTAAAACCCAATACTTTTCAATTCTGGAAACTTAGATATTGCTCATCTTTTTTGGTAATTTAAATCCTTCTTTCTATTTACAAGAAATTAAGTCTACCTTCCAAAGCGGACTAAATCTTAAATTACTTGCTTTTCTTAACGTTGTAATCTACATTTTTTTTACTTTATTCGTTTGCTAGTCTTAAAAAAAAAGATAATATTTACAAGTTCTAACCACTTAAAGAAATAACTTTAAATGGTTATGAGATAAGAATTATCTAATTTCAAATTTGGAATATGCTAGACCAAAAGTAAATAAATTGAAATGTGAGATATTGGTGTAACATAGCAATTATCTTGACAATCTCATATTCCTATATTGTCTTGTTACACGAGAATAAATTGTTACCTCTATATAATTTCAAAAGTCAACATGGATATTGACATGAATGATTTATAAATTTTAATCCAATGCGCAATGTGGTCTAAAACTTTCAATTTGTTCAATGTAGTCCCTAAACTTTGAATTTTTTCAATATAATTGATGAACTTTTGGTATTTGTTTAATAGCCTCTAAACTATATAAAAATATTCAATGTTATTCTACAATGAATTCAAGATAAGCAACATCATATAACATCCTCATATAGGTTATGGACTAAATTAAATATTTACCAAAATTTCAGAAACTACATTGTACATTATGTTAAAATTCAAGAACTACATTGTATAATTAGGTTAAAGTTCAATAACCACATTGAACAAATTAAAAATTTATAGGTCATATCACACATTAAGTCAAAGTTCATGTTCCATTTGTGTCATTTTCCCATATTGAAAATTTTATTATCCCTAAATAGTTACCGAAAACAACTCCTTTTCCCATGAAGGAGACAAGCTGACATTTGGCTCCATCTCTGAATATTCTGATTATCGGCCATTATCCTGTCTCAATACACCCGCATATGCCGCATTGAGTGAATGTTCATGCATCATTTGTGTCATTTTCCTTTATTGGAAATTTATTACCCCTAATTAGTTGCCTAAAACAACTCATTTTCCCATGTGGGAGACGAGCTAACATTTGGCTCCATCTCTGAATTTTATGATCATCGGCCATTATCCTGTCTATATACATCCATGTCTATCAATTTGTAGGGCAAGTGCATAGGGGGTGCCAAGGAACTAGGATATATAACGGGAAACATGAGTTTTCATGGCCATATTAGGAAAGATTTTGAGATTGAAAAATCCGATAATTTTATCTTATATCCAGTAAATATCATACTATATTATTTGGAGGAGTAGAGTCATATCAAATATCAATAGGAGTTAATAGTTTACTATATAGTTGATGGATCTGGACAAGTGCTCTAATTATTTCGAATTAGATTTTAGGAAGTGGAGTCCATATGGTCTTTTCATTAAAAAAAAAGCGGGTTTGTATATAAGATGAACGAGGATTAATCACAATAAAAAATATCGCTACAATTTGATATGACATTGATTTAAAATATGAAAATTTGATTAAAAAAAAAAAGCCATCCTTATTATATCCTGTAGCAAGGTAGATTTTTATCAACATCAAGGTTAGTAATCTTCCAGATTTACATGCTCGATTATGTCTCCAACTGTCTACTAATTTTGGATTTCAAAAACTTATTAAGAATGATAATAAGTCGTCGCCTGTAGATAATCAACGACTAGCACCTTATGGAATCACCAATAAGCATCTTGTCATAAAATTTTTGAGAAATGACGCCGGTCAAAAAGACACGCCAAGCGTGCGTGCGGGCATCCAAGAATCACACGAATGCTCCAATTTTCTATTGTTTTAGGTCGGAAGTCATGTCACCGAAATTAAAGAAAGCTCGTGACAAGGTGTGAAAATAGGGCACACGAAGGGATGTAAGTGTCAACAAGCCATCATTAATTAGGTAATTCCATAGGGTGCCAGAATAGAAAAGCAAAATCTCATGATTAGAATAGTGAAATCTTGGAGATTCTTGCGTGAATAGCATGCCATAATTGGCCAAAATTTACACCGGGTACTACCTATTTTTCCTATTTTAGATGACATCATCGAGCATGTTTTTTTAAAACCTTATTTGCCTCGAACAATCCGCTAAGGTTGAGATTCCTATTAGGGCGATTTGGATTCCCATGACTTGTTTTGGATATTAATGTTTGACTTCTGTCTCTTTACTTTTACCTCTTCGCAAAATCGAGTCCCTACACTTTTACTTTTTCCTGATTTGGTCATTCTACCGCTATAAATTATCCAAACAAGTTTGGCCCGAGATTTGGCTGAGTCCAGGTTACATGGTCGTTGGCCAACACTAAAGTATGACATTAGACACTGCCACGAAATATAAATAGGAGTTCTTCATTTGGTTTATTTTCTTTTATCTTCCTTGGTGACATCCATGTGGGCATCAACGTTGGTAAAATGGTCCCCCGACGTCATTCTATAGTCTTGTCAACTGGATTTGGTCGATTTGCAATCAAAGAGCCTTGATTAGACGATGAATAGAATCGTTCCTATTTTCATCATATTCGAAGATGTTTCTTTCTTCCTCATTCCATTATTTCCTTGATTTCTCAGCACGAACCTATCAAAATGATGCCCTTTTATATATGTAGTCTCGATCGATCGTCCAAACTCAATGATGATAGAAAGGTCTCATTTTCTTCGATTGTACCCGAGTTGGAAATCCCAGCATCGAAAAGAAGGTCAAAAAGAAACTGCTCAGTACAAAACACATTTAATTCAACTAGCCATGATGTTTCAATTAGCAAATCCATAGGAAAATAGATTAATCTTGGACCTATTTCGATTGTGTTTTCACAATAAACTTATTATGTACACATATATTCGTATTTTACACGTATTTTCACTCGGCCGTCGATATCACTCAATATCTATTAATTAATATGTTTTTCAAAAAAAAATTCACTGTTTGTCCATGTCTCATTTGGAGGGTCTAACGTGGAACCCTTGAATAGAGAAGAAATATTTTATCCAGCCGGAAAATTTTCGCCTGCAATTTGTTAGGATTGCATTGGTTTCTTTTTTCCTTACCGAAATAAACTGGAATTTATTTTTTTATTTTTTAAATTTATTTATCATATTCGGCAATAAATATATTACCATGGTATCTCCACCTGTCATGGATTTCATACTCCCGCACAAAGGTTGGGGCTATAATTGCACATTACCAAATTGGCTGACCCCCCCCAAAAAGTCTCAGTTGGCAAAACATCAAATAATTAATTACAAGACCAATTGCTTTATTTCCTTATTTTTTATTACATTTTTTTGAAAAAAAATAAAATCAAGTTGCTGTCATGTACTTCGAGCTAAATAAGAAAATAGGAGCTGCGAATCATGTTTGAGATGAATGCTAGATAGGTGTCGCATTTATAAGTAAAGTGGCATTCGCTTTTGTGGATGGTTAGGTTGTCGAATTGGGACATGAATCTTTTCAAGGTCAGATGTTTCATAGTCTGCTAGCAAAATTATTTAATTAATTAACTAATTAATTAATTAATGGGTGGTTGAAAAAAAAAATTGATTAAATAGATTCCTAGCTGATTCATTCAGAATCTTCAACTACTTAATTCGGTTATGCATCTCTCTTGCGTGCAAGAGAATATAATGCTTAGTCACGAAACTCGTAATATCGTCATCGGGTATTTTAAAAGTCCAAATTTTTTAAAATTTCGTGGGCAATATTAAAATCCATTTTAAATTGGTTGAAGGAGAGGAGAAAATTAGCGAGCTTGCATGACCGGGGCATGATATTTCTCCCTTCGATCCCTCCAACCTTGATTCTCGATTTCTCTTTTACCGCGAAATTATTGGGGGGGCATGCCAAAACATATGTAAAGTTGAAGAAGGAAACTGTTGACTGCTTATAGTGAGAGAAACAGTACTTTAAATTAATGGGCTTTAAGAATTGTACTTGATGTTCATGCGGTTTCTTTTCAAAGCATGTTCAATGGTGGGTTTTGAGGGATGCCTGCTCTTTTATTTTATTTTTCCATATTTAAATCCCACTTTCCCCATGGTTTTTGTACCTATATTATTGATAATTTCGATCTGACTCAATAAATAAATGGTCGACTTTTTCTATAGAATGGACGTTGGAGGTGATCATAGGCCAGGTCGGCCATTGCCTAATGACCCCACCTTAGCTGAAGGGTAAAATGGATGGATTGATGCAGCAGCAAAGTTGACCTTTGGGATAAGTCGGGCATGTGTTGCCCGTGTTGATGCATATTGAAATGTTCAGTTTGATTTAAGGTCGTTCTTAAATCTTTCAACTTGTCCCTTTCACATCTTGGGCTTAGGTGGGTCTACCGAGCTAAATATGCTTATCGATCAACTCTATGGGGCAAGCAATAACTTTATGAGCCCTTTTCCACCTAAGCCTGCCCAATCAGGTTTAGTATTTGTGCATAATTGAATTCATCATCCAATTGCCCTTTTTTTTTATGTAAATTCAAGGCTCGACTATACTGATAATTGTATCGAGACGCGATCGCATTCCATGCAAAATGAATTGACTATTTCCTCCTACCATACATACTCAACATGACGAGCATCGCGCGCATTTTCATAGATTCTTGTTTTTTTTTTTTTTTGGGTCCTGCGATGGCGTGGACGGAAAGCGCCTACCTTCATGATTTATTAATAAATTATTCGAGCTAGAGAACAACATCGTCGTTGTAGTATAGTGGTGAGTATTCCCGCCTGTCACGCGGGTGACCCGGGTTCGATCCCCGGCAACGGCGCAATTTCATCCTTTTATTTGTCTCCATTTTTTAAATTTTTTTTAAAGAATTTCTTCCTCCCCAGTCTTCTAGTGGCCGAAATTCCACACCATCAAGCAAACGCATCCTCCCGGCCAAGACACGTTATTGCGGCCAGCTTCCATGCCGAAAAGCTCTCCCTTCGACGCAACCTCCCACTCCCAGACCTAATCCACACCCGTAATGTCTCATGGATTTTCTACACTCCTCGATCGATTCCTGTATACAACTTGTTAAAAATGCAGAAGGATACGAGCGGAAGAACAGAGCAGAGGATGCCCGCCTTCTCGGCTCGATCCTCGTCGTGCCTCGAGACCACGTCGAGTTTCGTCTCGCGCTGCCTGTCGTCGTCCACCCGGATCCACATCATGGCCCTCGACGGCATCGTCAACGTCAACTCCCTCTTCACCATCGCTCTCTTCCTCGGCCTCGCCGCCTCCCCCGCCGACCCGAGATCCGCCAGCCAGTTCCTGGGGAGCCACGCCTCCTGCTGGCCCAGCGCCGCCGTCGCGGAGGGCCTCGTCACCTTCCACGTCTATTCCTTCAGCTGCTTCCTCTTCTCGAGCCTCGTCGCCCTGGCTGTCAAGCAGGCCATCAAGATCAGCAGCGCTGCCGAAGAGCGACGGGAAGGAGGGGACGAGGAATGCGGGGATGGTGAGGAGGCGCACCTGGGGCATGTGAACACGGCGGCCTTTCGGGCTGGGACGGCAGCTTCGGCGCTGGGGTCGGCGGCCGGGTCGGGGTTCTTGACGATGGCGCTGGTGAACCTGGTGCAGATGAAGTTGGGGACCTTGGGCTGCGGCGAGAGTGGGCACAGTGTGGCTGCGATCGTGCCGCTGGTGGCCCTGGTCCCTCTGGGCTTGGTCGCTTACTTGTGTCTTGCGGTTTATGCGTTTACGCTGTAGAGATGGAAAGCATAACGAGAAAAAGAATCGAGCTATTTTACGGTAAAAATTTTTTACCAAATTAGTTTGCAAAATGATATTTCTTGGAAATATTTTTATATGATCCATTGAATTATATACGGATATTTTTTATATTTACACTTGAATAGTTAACATATAGGTTGTAGTTACAAAGCTATACATATCACTCATGCAACATTGAATATTTAAGAATACCTTTAGAATGTAGTTTGAGCCTGTTATTAACCTAATTTGGAAGGCATAATCAAAACTTGTCAAAAGCTGAAGCTACGGACATTATCTTTTAGCAAGATTAAGTATACTAACATTAATATGCAGAATTAATTAGTAGCATGATCACGGCATTGCGTGGAGGTGAATTTTTTTTATTTGTGAAACTCATTGTATTAATGAGGGAAAATGATGATAATCTTCCAAGGAAATACCTAACGGGCAAGTTACAAAAAAAATGTTAATGATTGTTTATAATTGCAAATTTGTACCTTGAAAACTCATTGGAAATAATGTTTATTTTTGTTGAACAAAACTCATGATGTTGACTAAGGTAAGCAAAAATCCTAATCGTAATCAAATGAGCCATAATATATGTCAACCAAAGTTCCTTTTTTAAAAAGAAAAAAAGAGAAAAAGATAGCATGTTTTTGCATATCCATATAGACATATAAAAAGATTTAAAAAAAAACGTGAGCGGCAGGATTCGAACCTGCGCGGGCAGAGCCCACATGATTTCTAGTCATGCCCGATAACCACTCCGGCACGCCCACTTGATGAGACAAACGGCTCCCTAAAATAGTGTCATTTCCCGTTTTTTAGAGAATGCAAGGCAACACCACCAGTCGGAGGACAACGGGAACCCGGAACTTGAGCCAATGTATACTCTTGTTCGTGTTCATCTAATGACAATTATCAAATTCCTTGTTGCCAAAAGTAGCCCCTGGTAACTAATTCTCGAACCAAAATACATAGTTAACAATTGATGTAACACTGAATAGCTAAGCATTAATAGAAATGGACATTAAAATCACCATTGATGATTAAAAGAGGTGCTTGTGGATATGATGGTTCTGGTCATATGTCGGTGATTTCATCTAAGTATAGTCAATTTAGACATCTTTGGCTGTTCATAGTGTAGGAGTTGGAATATTTCAGCTGAAGAGCTAGATATTCTAAATTAATTGATTGATGTAACTTGTCGAGTCTTTTATAGGTTTAGAGGTTACTTGAACTTCATGCTTGTGCTAGTAGATTATTAAAAAAAAAAAATTCGTCCCCTTTGCTATGAAAAAATGCCATTGTTTTTCCCTTTGCTTGAAAAAATCGGACAGAACCTTGGACTACTTTTGAGGGGAAAAAGATTGAGATTTAACTACTGAAAAGTGCTCAAACTTTATTAGCAGACAGAGCTTGAACATTAGCTTCTTTCCTCACATTGAACAAAACAAAGGTGACATTTTTATATCTGAGCAGGTTGTTAAAAGGTTAAAAAAGGGAGAACCCTTGAGAGGTGGGACTTCTCAATGTCACCTCTTGTATTTCTGTTTGGCAGGGAGAAAAATATTAGCCGAGAATTGAGGGGCAGCGCGTGCAAACACCGACATGTCAAAATAAAGAACATATATAAGCTGAGTGTCGGATTATCACATTGCCACTTGAGGTTCATGTTAAAACTTTCGGATTTCTGCTAGGTTGACTAGTATTTCGCACAATTATCTTTTGACTAACTTGTCAACCTAGTACCCTTAGTTGAGAGACAATTAGTTCATGCACACACATATGTATAAGTATATATATGTTGGGGACTTGAGCATAGTTAGAAAATATTATGATTGTCATTTTTTAATGATATATAATCAATTGTGTTATTGCATTTTCAAGAGAAAATGATAAAATCTTTCAAGGAAATACCTAATAAGAAAAGTTACAAAAAATGTTAATAATTGAAAATTTGCACCTTGAAGACTCATTAGAAATGATTCTCTTTTTGTCGAACAAAACTCATGACGTTGAGTGAGGTAAGCACAAATCTTAATCATAGTCAAAGGAGTAGAGTAAAAGAAAAGTACTCGTTACAAGGAGAACGGCCATTCTTTTATAATTTGAAGTTCTGTATTGTTGTTGGAGGCAATCCAGCATGTTATCATAAATATTTATAGATATATTGAATTAAATGTCTAGCTATACTTGTAATTTGCCAACATTAAAGTACACCTTAACGTTGTAACCAAAAATTCCTTTTCTAGAAGTGGGAAAAAATGGAAGCAAGAAAATATGTGTTGATGTCAGTGTCTAGCTATACTTGTAATTTGCCAACGTTAGTATATGTCAATTTTGTAAACCAAAGTTCCTTTTTAATGGAGGAAAAAATAAAAGTTAAAAAAAGAAGAGGAAAAAATGAAAGGAAAAAAGTGAAGAAGAAAAGCGTGAGCGGCAGGATTCGAACCTGCGCGGGCAAAGCCCACATGATTTCTAGTCATGCCCGATAACCACTCCGGCACGCTCACTTCATGGGATCCAAGTTACAAATTTAATTTTATTAATCTTATCTCATAGATAAATAACGTCTGCTTTCTCTGGTGAATGCTCTGAATCGAGTAGAAAGCGACGGGAACAACATCGGTCGTAGGACAATGAGAAATTGGAACCTGAATCAATATATCCACCTGTACGTGTTCATCTAGTGACAATTATCAAGCTCCTTGTCACTGAAAATAGGCCATGACAATTAATTCTCAGATAAAAAACTGACGCGGCATTGAATTGGCAACTATGCGTCGATAGAAGTAAACATAAAAAGCATAATTGATGATTAATGGCGGTGCTTACGGATATGATGGTTTTAGTGACATGTTGGTGATTTCATCTAAGAGTAGTCAATTAAGGACACCCTTAGTGGTTTACATCATAGGAGTTGGGAGAATTTTCAGCTCAAGAGATATATATTCTAAATTCATTGGTTATGCGACTTGTCGGGTCTTTCTTTAGGTTTCCATAATGCCAGATCTTCATGCGAATGCCCGTAGATTGTTAAAAAAAAAAATGATTCCCGTCGTTATTAAATAATGCCATCGTTTACCTTTTCCTTGAAGAAATTGGATGGGATCTTGGACAACTTTTGAAGGGGAAAATTTGAGATTTAATAACTGAAAAGTGCCCAAACTTTAGTAGCAGACAAAGCTAGAACATCTACTTCTTTCCTCAATATATAATTCCTTAGGCTGGAGACATTTTTCAAGAAACTGATCGAAGGCTACTTTTGAGTAAAAAGATAAGGCTTTTATAACTCATTTTTGAAAGTTGGGGGTTTCCATAGTTTAAATTTGGACTTTGGTAAATAAATCCCAATACAATTTGACATTTTATTAATAAGATCAGTAAAGCTATACCATGATGCGAAATGGGTGTTGTTTTATCCTACCGGTAATGACTTATCACTACAATGATTAATTGATTTACATTATGACATGATCATTCTTGTTGAGTATTTGCGGGGATATACTCATTTAACTAATTCGATAATTAACAAAATTCAATCATACATTATTAGTAGATTGTTAAGGATTTATGGCCTAAAAGAAGAAGCTATTGATCTTTTTTTTTTTTCATATGGTTTCGATTTGGTTTCAATGGAGTCATTAGTGTGTGACATGGAAGATGGTAGGGCATCCTTTGCTACCATCCCCCTCTAGTAGACCACCTCAAATGGCTGGGCCACCTCTTTCCAAAGACATTTTGTTATATGATGTCATGTGACAAAAAACATATTGTGTTACCGACCAATCAAGAGTGAGATGCATACATATATATTGTCAAGTATGATGAGATTTATGGCACACGAAGATTGATAATTGATTTGTTATATCACGTCATTATTGTCACTTGATGTATTTATCGCATAAAATGCTTTCTCCTTTTTCATTGGGACAATTGTGCTCATTGATTTATCCAAATGCTCAACAATAATGTCATCTTTTGGATCTCCAATCAGTTTTCATTTTCACGAGGTCCGAGAATTAACATGTGATCATATACTCGTGTCATCTTTAATCAATAGTATATTTCAATGTAAGCGAAAGCTTATTTGTTAAAAAAAAAATGGATCCATTATATCACAATCTATCCGATTGAATTTGATTTTCTCATTAAATTCAAAATTTCTTTGTTAAAGAGTGTTACCAACACTTGTCAAACGACAAAATAGGAAGGTGTTGCAATTTCAAATGCACCAATAGTTATCGTGACATACGCAGTTAGTATCTTCAAAATCAAATATTTTCATATCGAGCATGTTTAATAGGGCTTTAAACATTCGTAAGAAGATTCAAATTGAAATCGTATTTTCTCATGCTTGGATTGTCACCTGGCTCCGTTGGCCATTTAAGAATGGTCTTTTCAAAAAGTTCTTTTCTCATAGTGATTTTTGTTCGTTTTCTTCAAAACATTGAGAAAGATTGATGGTTGAAGGAGGGGATCGTGAGAGTTGGATTCCGGATGATATGTCGGGATTTTGAATAAGATTGGTTGATTATGGGTCCGCAATTTATCCTGCATGAAGTTGGTATTTGAGGTAAATAGAAAAGACTATCTTGGATCGAAGAATTTTCAATTTGAAAAGAGGAAGTTGCCCATATAAATATAATTGATTATTAACAAACTACTTTGGACTCAAGAATTTGAAACAACTACCATTCGAACTTTTCAAATAGCCGAGTCTCTGCGTTTGTGCCCTTAACAGTTCAATTCGTGATTCATGGCCAAAAGAACATATTGATTTCACTCTCATCTTATTATTTTTGTCAAAGTTGTAAATATGCAACGTGCAAAAATGACATAGCATCATCTACTTCCATTTTTCTCCGATGCACCACCTCTAATAGCTAGGCTGCCCCCTTCATATTTTATACGATTGATGTGTTACTTAGTGGTCACACATTATATACAAATCGATCAAAAGTGATATATATACACACATGGCACCAAGTAAAATGAGATTCATAACATGCGGAAAATGTCGATTAATTTGCTACATCGCGTTATCATTGTCAATTAGTGTATCCCAAACCAAAATATACCTTCTCTTCTTTCAGGGTACAACTATCATAATCGATCCATCTAAGCGCTCAATGATGATATCGTCCTTTTTTTTATCTCCAATCACTTTCTTTTTCATAATGATCAAGAATAAACATGCTATCGTATTCGTGTCATCTTGAATCAATAGTAGAGTATTTCAATATAATCGCATAGCTCTTTTTATTATGAATAATGGACTCCTTCCCATTATTTTTGTGTTAGTCATATTCTATCCGATTGTAATCTAATTTTCTCATTAAATTCAACAGTTTTTGTCAAAAAAGTGTTAGCTGAGATTTGTTAAACAACCAAATTGATTTTCAATGCCCTGAATTTTTTTCGTTTTATACACAGCTATCTCAGAAACCGAATATATCAAGCGAGGGGTTACCGCCTGGCTAGTGGCTATTTAAGCTTGGCCGTTTTGAAAATTCCCTTACGCACAGTATATCTTTCTTCCATCTTCTTCAAGATTTCAAAAGAAAGACCAGTAAGCGACGTCGATCAGCAACACTCAGTTTCTGATCTTTTTCCTCCTGATTCCGAGACAAGATAATCCTCTAAGATCCTGATAGATTTCCTTACTGCTCATCTTCATCTCGAGTCATTTCCCGTCTTCTGATTTCCTCACTCGAAGCGTCGTCCCCCTCCTCTCAACATGTCCACGTCAAGGTCGGTTCTTCTACTTCATTGTCAGGGTCGTTCGTCATTTGTGCCTAAGGTTTCAAGATCAGCCATGTCCTTTTTCGCTTTGCTTGCTTGCAGGCACATGAATGTGCGAATCTCGGAGGTCTTGAAGTGTTTCTTTTTATCTGAGTTCGTTATCGAATGGATATGATAGGTTGGAGAGGGATCGGAGAGGAGAAAAGGTTATGGCCAGAAAAGAAGATACCGAGTATGACTATATGTCCAAGATCGTGGTGATTGGGGATGCTGGCGTCGGTAAATCCAACATTCTCGCGAGGTTCGCTAGGAACGAGTTCTGCATGGAGTTCAGGCCCAATATTGGTTTCGAGTTCGCGACGTTGTTTCTACAGGTGAGAGCTCAACCGGGCTTTGATTCTCCGTTCGTTTGCATTGCTTCCTTTCGATTCAAACATGTTAACTTTTCATCAGTCTTGGTTCGCCTGTGTTGTTCTGCTGGTTGCCGATGGCTTGATCAAAACCTATTCTTGCTTTTTCGGTCAGACGATAATCTGTCAGCACGTACTAGATGCCTATCTTTCGGCTCAGGTTGAAACATGCCTGTCGCCATTGTCATTTCAAAGCCAACATCAGATACTTGAATCGAGAGAGTGAAGTTTGGTGGATTAATCTTTATATCAGCATTTTGGTGTTTATCTAATTAGGAATGTAAAGGCCATGATGAGTCTGTAGCTATTATTCAATGGGTTTCACCAGTGCACGACGTCGCCAAGATTTGAAGACTACTGCAATTTTAGTGGCATTGTTAACTGTCTTCTGTTTTACAGTGAAATAAAAAGATGGCGGAGTGTGGATTTCAGAATAACTCTCATTTCATAGCTCCGCCTTTCTTTCAATCGGGTTGCGCGTGCTTTGGTTATTTCTAGATGAACCGTCATCATTCACTCAGTGAAGTGAAAGCCATTCAGTTTTTCTTGTGAAGAAAGCCCGGAAGTCATGACTTAGTCTCGTGAAGAAAGCCATTTCCATCTTTATATTAGCATTTTGGTGCATCAAATGTTCCTGTTATCTATTCCACTTTCAATGATCGTGTTGCAGACATTCAGTGCAGGTGGAAAGTCATGTGATTCTGAGATAGTCTTGATATGCCATAAAAGAGATGTTCTTTGGTGCAGGTGGAAGGAAAGATGGTTAAGACGCAGATATGGGATACGGCCGGTCAAGAACGTTCCCGGGCCGTAACTAGTGCATACTACAGGGGAGCTGTTGGTGCGCTCCTTGTCTACGATATAACCAAGAGGCAAACTTTCGACAATATCCAGCGATGGCTTCGTCAACTGAGGGACCTTGCGGGTCCTGACATCGTGATCATGCTGGCCGGTAACAAGTCCGACCTGAATCACCTCAGAGCTGTGCCAGTGGAGGATGGGCAGGCTTTGGCGGACAGGGAGGGCCTCTTGTTTCTGGAGACTTCCGCATTGGACGCGACGAACATTGAGAGGGCGTTCCAGTCAATCTTGACCCAGATCAACCATGTTAAAAGGCTGAGGGCATTAGCAGCCGCTTCCCGTCGTGGTCAAGGAACTACAGTCGATGTTGCCGATGCATCAGGATCAGCAAAAAAGATATGGTGCTGCTCCACTTGAAGGTGTCTGTCATCAAGAGTAGGGCGGAAGGACTTCCAGTTCTCAGCTAGTAGATTACAAGCAGGGTCTTTTCATACTCTTTTTATTTTCCTTTCTCGGCAGCTGATAGAGTTTCTATTGCTAATGGAATTCCTCCTCCTTTCTGTTGGAGACCCAATCACATTCTATGATCTTTAGGTGCATTCAGTATCATCAATTTGTTTAGGCAAGAACACTTGATTGACCAGTCATACCACGCGCCGCCACGTCATATAGCTGTGAATTTTTCGCTGTCGAATCGGTGCAACACGTGTCTTCCATGCTTGTCCATGATTCGAGGTTCAAGAAAACGCTGTCCCTTGCCTGTTGGCGCCTGCAACTGGGGTGCATTCATGTTCAATACATCAAAATTGATTTCAGCAGCGAAGTTTTCATTATCCTTCTGTCTCTCTGATGAAGGTTTTTGCCTTCGGGCTTTTCAGGCGTGCTTTCAATGGAGATGGTCCAGTAGTTTCGCTTTCATTAATTTCTACGCCGCAGAGATTTATATTTCCTGGTGTTTGCACGATGCTGCCCGGCGGTATCCCATCGATCATTGACATGGTCAAAATGATCAGAAGCTGAGGATGACAACCTTGAAAGTCCAAGTAGCAGTTAATGTCTTCAGTATCTGTGTGCCATACATTCATGACCCTTTCATAATAGAGGAGCTGTCTTTTCATCATTTATATCTCTGTCAAAAGGGTAGAACTTAAGAATCTGCAGCTTTGGATGAGCCCTTTTTTTTCTTTTTGGCTCGGTTGGATGGGTCGTTTGATGAGGCTGCTAGACTGCGTGCTTGTGTAAATGCATGTAATCAGCGCAAATGCATGTGATCGATCAAACGCAAATTAGGATTCTTGAAGAAAACATCTTTAATTGGGTCGCGTGGTTTGGCACTACAAGGGAACGGCAACGTTTCTCTCGTAGGATGTTGATATGACCATTAATGGCCACATAGGTTGATACAAAAAAAAAAATTGTGCGCATTTCCAGTCATCTGAAATTTATGTACTGGACAAAATGACTTAGATACCCGAAATTGACAAATTCTAAGACTTGAATGAATTAACAATTTTATGACTTAATTGTACAAACTTACGGGGCTTGCTCTTTAATTTTCTCTTCTATCGCTGCAGCACGTCCGAGATAGAACTTTTTCATTCGGGTATAGTCAGCCTGTAAGACTGCTCTCCCCATCTCAATCCAAAAAGATCAAGGCCCCCAAGAAAGGACGGGCAGCACGCCATTCTCTTCTCTGCTAGCCTGGGAGCGAGTACAATCCGGTTTAATGCATCGTGCGGAGTCGCGCGCGCGGGGAATGTGCGCATGACTTCACCACATCTTCATATATGGCACGATCCTCCCCTCTCCCGGACACGGTTGCTGAGGATTGTGGCTCTCTCCTCCCGCACTATCCATCTTCCCTTTTTTCAAAGCTTCCCCTGGCGTTAATTTTATCAGGCACACTCCGCGCAAAGATACCAAAACGGGACCAGCCGCGTCGGACGACAGAGCAAGCTCACGTGGAGTCTGATCGAGCTCCTTCGTCCCTGCATGAAGCCATGTGGTGCCCAAAGTTCCTCGTGACATTACGTGCTGCTAAATGTTGCGTGCCAGCCCCAGGATGGCCCGGACCAGCGTGCTATTTAAACCCTCCGAAGGATTGTCGTCTCTCCCTCGCTCCCTCGCTCGCTTTCTCCGCCGAGTCCCAAGCTCGAGCGAGAGGCTATCGCGTTGCGTCTCTGTGGTCGAGTGAGAAATGAAGGGGCTTGCTTGGTGTCTTCACGTTTTGGTGGCGGTGGCGGTGGTGCTCGAGGTTGAGCGCCCCACCTCTCTTTCTTTTGGTGCCGTCGCCGGAGATCCCGCCGGCGCGCATCTGGGAGGGTACTTCTACAGCAATGACAGAGCAGCTTATGAGAGTCCGCCTTACGCTTA
The DNA here is from genome assembly GCA_014182895.1 of Angophora floribunda. Classification (NCBI taxonomy): domain Eukaryota; kingdom Viridiplantae; phylum Streptophyta; class Magnoliopsida; order Myrtales; family Myrtaceae; genus Angophora; species Angophora floribunda. The sequence goes on from CM024714.1 coordinate 18,809,396, forward strand.
CGGCTCTCCTCCGCCTCCTCCTCAGTATGGTTCTCCTCCGCCATACGGACAGTCGCCGCCGCCAGTGTTTCGCCCTCCGCCTCCTCAATGGCAGCCGACGCCAACCCCGCCAGTGTTTCGCCCTCTGCCTCCTCAATGGCAGCCGACGCCACCCCCTCGGCGAACTTGGCCACCTTCTTGTGGCCTCCGCCTCCACCAGCACCTTCGTACCCCCCACCAACACCGCCTCCTCAGTGTCCACCGGCCCCTCAGCCGAGTCCTCCGCCGCCGCCTTCTTGTGGGACTCCTCCACCGCCGTCTCGGAGACAGCCTCCGCCACCCTCGCACAGATACCCACCACCACCGTCTCGAGTGAAACCGCCTTCCCGAAGGCATCCTCCTCCTCCCTTCTATGGACAAGCTCCGCCTCCCTACCGAGGGAGCCCTCCTTCCGGAAGGCAACCTCCGCCACCCTCCCCAAGACACCAGCCTCCACCACCACCACCACCCTCCCCAAGACACCGGTCTCCGCCACCGTCCCATGGGCAGCCTCCACCATCCTCCCAAGAACAACCGCCCTCTCGGAGGCACCCTCCGCCACCCTCCCCAAGGCACCAGCCTCCACCACCATCCTATGGGCAGCCTCCACCGCCCTCCCGCGAACAACCGCCCTCTTGGAGGCACCCTCCGCCATCGCCACCCTCCCCCTCCCCAAGACACCGGCCTCCACCACCCTCCAGCAGGTATCCTCCACCACCTTCCCCCTCCCCAAGACACCAGCCTCCACCACCATCCTATGGGCAGCCTCCACCCTCCCGAGAACAACCGCCCTCCCAGAGCCACCCTCCACCACCACCACGCTCCCCAAGACACCGGCCTTTACCACCATCCCATGGGCAGCCACCACCACCCTCTCGAAAGCAACCACCCTCCAGGAGGCACCCTCCACCACCCTCCTCCAGACACCCTCCGCCATCTCACAGGAACCCACCGCCCAAGCACCGGCATCCAACACCACCTGCCCATTACCCTCCGCCTTTTCCAGACATCCACCCCCACCGCCGCCATACTATCCACCGTACGGGCAGCCTCCGCCGCAGCAACCTCCTCCATCCTGTCAACCGCCACCACCATCCTATCAACCCCCACCTCCAACCGACCAACCAGCGCCACCTTCTCCATCCTATCAATCACCACCCCCTCCTCCATCCTATGGTCCTCCGCCTCCGCCATATTCTTCGTCCCCACCTTTATACTCCAACCCGCCTCCGTCCTACTACACCCCACCGCCGCCGTATGCAGAGACACGTCTTACCCCAGACCAAGTGTTAGGTTAGCTAGAAGTTTCGCTTAGAATTCCGCACACCCACCTGCATGCATCCACAATGCTATGTGGAAACAATAATGCTAGTGAAGCCTGGCATAGTCTAAGTCCCGCTCGCTGTCCGTGAAACGAACTAACAAGTGTAACGGAGAGTAGCTTCGTGTAATGTACGTCCTTCTCATCAGTTCATCATCTCCCTTTCCCACGCGTCGCTTCTGTTCAGAAATTTAACGATCTCGTTCGCAGCAGTGGATAGCAGTGAAGCCAGTGCTTGGCCCGTGTCCCTGTTTGCTCTTCTTGTCGCTTCCAGTTCATCGCGCTTTCCCACCATGTTCGTGCACTAAAAATGAAAAGAAACAAGGCACGCTCGTTTCATCTGCGATCTTGGAATTTTTATCTTGAATCGTCTTCCTCCGACGAAGTAATCAGTAGTATCGTGAATTGATAAAGCTATTGAACTCAACTACAACGACATTGGCTTCGTCTAAGGCAACCAGCGACAACCCTCAAAACAATTCAGAAACCCGAAGCTAATTAGCGATCCACGCATGTCAATAAATAAAAAAGAACTGGAGAAATAACCGAAATTGTCAATGTGCCATTGTTGTCCACGTTCATTTTGATCTTCGAAATTTATTTCGGGATAAATTTGTTCCCTGAACTTATCTCCATTTGAAATTTCATGACAAAATCCATGCTCCCGTCCAATTCTTGACGGAAAGTTCCGATGCCGAAGGCGAATAATAGGCAATCATGAAATTTTAAAAAAAATGAAAAAAATAAGCAGAACTGAAATTACAAATAAAAAAATTATCAAAAAATTCTTGAATTTATTACAAATTTTCTAAATTAGTTGTAAATTTTTTCCACTTTAGTCTATCCAATCAGTTTTGGCCCATTAGCTCGAGTCATTATGCATACGCTAATTTGAATAATATTTTTATTTTTCTCTTTCTCTACTCCGTTTTTTTCCCTGTTTTTCCTCACAGTGGCTCACAAGACTCCGGCGAGGCTTGCTGGTCACTGGGCAAGACGGCACCAACCTCTCCTGCGTAGCGAGGTCATGGCCGCCTTCGCCTAGTTGTCGCCTTCCCCATTTTTTCATTTATCAGTTTTCAGTTTCAGTTGTTGCCTTGTTCTTCTTCTGGCTCCTCTTCTGATCACCATGGAGGAAGAAAGAGCAACAGGAGGTATGGGTTCTACTTGCTTCTGTCCATTTCTTCGTTCGTTCTTGTCAATTGTCATTTTTGAAGCGAGCGATGTTCTGGATAGTTTGCGTCTCGGATTTGGTGCGAGTTCTTGCGCTCGTGGTTTGGTTATGTCTTTGCGAACCTGTTCTGGATTTGCTCAGGGCGAGGCTGGCCTCACCCAGATCAAAGCAAAGCTGCCTCAAGGCCAACCTTGACTGCAGCCCCAAGGCCTTGCCCCAGGCGAGGGTCATGACTATCGCTGGTGGCCGGGCTTCGCAGCCCTCATCCAGTGGCTGGCGAGCCTTGCTCGGATCCTAGCTGGCCATTGTGGGAAAAAGGGAAAAAGAAGAAGAAAAGAATGGGAAAAAGAAATAAAATAAAAATAAAAAATTTGAAAGAACAAAAACATTATTTAAAATTGTCTACGTTATTGTTAGCCAAATGGTTAGCCAAAATTAGTTAGATGGACTGAATTGACACAATTGCAAAATGTTTAAGATTGAATTGGCAAAAAATAAAATTGGGATTGATTTGAAAAAATTATTATAGGTTTACAACTTTTTTGGTAATTTTCCTATTACTAATATGATTCGTGTACTATTGCTTAGGTTCAATTTTGGTAATTCCTAACTCATTTTGCTACCAATTTCATCCATAGTAACGTTTTCTTTTTGCGCGATTTTGCTAAGTAAGAAGCATTGGAGAGGAACATCAATGGAGAATAAACTATTAGAGATATTTAGATATTTTTTAGAGATTGGGAAAAACAGTTAAAAATCCCAATTTATGTCAATTGCTATACATTTACCCTAAACTTTTTTTATATCGTCAAAAACTCTAAGCTTATACTCGTATAACACATTTACCCTTCATTACATTTTAGTTAAGAACCACCATTAAAAATCATATATGGCGGTTGATGTGGACAATGGAATTTAAATAGCACTCAACATGACCTCCACGTGGATTAGCAAACAAGAAACGATGACATTTTTTCTGGAGTTTGATTGCCCTCCATCTCTTTCGATTGCTCCATTGAAATGATGACCAAATCTCAATTGCTCTAGAGCAAGGAGCTCGACTCATGGCTCAAATCTCACTTCCTGCTTAACTTGAGGCTGAATGCTTGCAAGCGTCTTCTGTCTCTCGCTTTCCGTTCGATTCGTATTTAAACTATATTTGTCAGATTTGGGGTTTACTAGAGTGCAGATGATCGCAAGTAAAATTAATATAATCACTAACTAAAAAGGAAATCATTAATAATAAATTAATCGAAAAAAAAATTACCCAATTCACTTGAATCTCATGGATGAAAATATGCAGATCAGTCCTAGGGTCACATGAGTTTGAGCTATTTAATTTGGAAACTATAATAATTCCATTATTTTAAAATTTACAAACTTAATGAAATAAGATTAAAAAATAAATACATTAAACCGTCCCTTTCGTTATTATAACGACACCGTTCTGTACTTCTCTCCCTCTAACAAAGCAATCTCAATAACGCGGCTATTTCTCTCTTATGGGAGTTTTAGTTGTAGAGCAGTATAAAACTACGGGAGGAGAAAGCTTCGTCAGGTCCGGCAGCGGCGGCGTTTCACGAGGGAACGAGCAGTCGAGCACGGCCTGAGCCCCGCCGTCCCGCTCCCTTCTTCCCGCCTCCGGCATCCAAGCCCGAGCTTGACTTCGGAGTCCGCTTCTGAACCGCGACCGCGGAATCTCAGAGTCGGAAGGGGGGAGAAGAGGAAAGAGGGGGAAGGGGGAAAGATGTTCTTCCACATCGTTCTGGAGCGGAACATGCAGCTCCACCCGCGCTTCTTCGGTCGCAACCTCCGCGACAACCTCGTCGCCAAGCTCATGAAGGACGTCGAGGGCACTTGCAGGTTCTCTTCTTCGATCGACCCCTTCTTTTCTGTTTCGTTCCTGAATCTGCGAGTTTCTGCCCTTTTGTCGATTCTTGCCCTATGTGTTCTGTAAGCAATTCCGATTCCTGCATAAGCTTGTGGAATTTGATTCGCGAGAGGCTTCGGTTTTAGTTTTTTTTTTGGTCGAAAGCTTCGATTCGATTGCTTGTTGAACCCTAAGCAGGGTACTCCAAATTCGAATTCGGTGGTTAATTGTTCTCTAGTTTGACAGTTTTCACTCTCAGCTTTGTGTGCGCAAAAGAAACAATAAAAACATGTACTTTGGATTGAAAGAGCAGTGTAAAGGATTAGGGCTCTTGAAGGTATTTTGCCTCTGTCAAGAGTTGAGGGTTTTTAATTTAGAAGTGTTCCTTGATTTCTGAGAGGAGCATTTTTCCAATTCATCATCATAGGGATTCTTGTTGCTGCCAAATGCTTTGTGCGATTGAATGCGAAGTTAATAGTAAAAATTCTTTCTTTCTTCTTCCCCTCGCTCTCTCGTTTATGTTGCTATTGCTTCCTTTTCTTTCTTGAGAGCAAGATTGGATGCGCTCATAGCCATTTTAGAATGCTTAAAGTTGGTGGTAATGGAGGCATGGTCATTGGAAAGAAACACATTGCTTCACCATTTAGCAACTGTTACTCCAGCAGCATTATGTGATCCTTTCTTTCATACAGTGGTAGGCACGGTTTTGTGGTGGCGATTACCGGTATAGAGAACATTGGGAAAGGATTGATTCGAGAAGGGACGGGCTTCGTGACATTCCCTGTAAAGTACCAGTGCGTTGTGTTTAGGCCCTTCAAGGGAGAGATATTAGAAGCTGTTGTCACAATGGTGAACAAGGTGACGGTTTTCTTTATATGCATGTTTGGTAATATTCCGATGGTGTATAAGTACAGTTGTGAAGATTAGTAGCCATGTCTTTTACACAGATGGGATTTTTTGCCGAAGCTGGTCCAGTTCAGATCTTTGTCTCAAACCATGTAAGTTCCCAACTTGCTTGAGCTGTTGCTTCCAAGACTCTATTTATGCACTCTTATCATTGGAATTTTTCGGGTGAGTCTTGTGGACTAAGTTCTTTGCTTTCTCATGCATATGAATTGCTAGTCAAGAGGAATACAACTAATTGTCAAGTTATGTGTCTTTTGCTTCTATTTTCAACTATTATACTGTTAAATCATCATCTTTGACTTTCAGTTGATACCTGATGACATGGAGTTCCAATCTGGAGACATGCCAAACTATACGACATCAGATGGATCGGTATGCTTTTCAAAGGGCAAATTTGTGTCTTTAGGTTTACAGCATCATTGAATTTTATGTGATGTACTTCAGGTAAAAATCCAGAAGGACAGCGAAGTGAGACTAAAGATAATTGGCACTCGTGTTGATGCGACAGAGATAGTATGGCTTTCTATCTCGATCATATACTCACCTTAGTTTTATCATATATTTTACTTTGGTCGATAGTTCTCTTTGAAGCAGTAAGATAATTAGTGGTAATTGACTGCTCTTTTCGAAAACAAGTTTCCACAATATGACTGAGAAAGCTTTTTCTGTAGGATTGTGGATAGTTCATTTAGTATTTGGATCACTAAAACTTCTTTTAAATCCAAATTGCTCATATATCTACATTTTGATCACTAAATCAAGGAATGCAATCCTTTGATTTAGTTCTTTGTGGGAACTGGATGCTGCAGCAACATGCCAGTTTAGCCAATCGTGTATAGCCTTGGAGATAAGGAAGTAAACCACAAAAATAGTCACCAATTGATAAGAGAATGCTTAGGATGCATAAATGGACCACAGGCGTTTGTTCCAATTGATAAAGAATTCTAATGCCATTAGGATGCATAAAGATTCCAGTTTGGTTCATCAGGATCCAAAATAGAAAAAACATATTATCAAGCAATTGGACAGCTCTAGCAAGTGCCCCTTACAGATTAATCTGATGAAAGTTTTGCTTTAAGAAGCATGGCAGAGTCATAAGTAACTCTGCTACTAATGCATCCTTCCAACCTGAGCGTTTTCTTCTCTACGAATACATTATTTGATGCGTAACCTTCTTTGGCTTTAAAATTTCTTCCAAAGAATAGGAAGAGTTAGAAGGCCTCTTGAGTGACTGAGAGCTCCTTCCTCAAAGCATAACTACTCTTGTCAAATAAGATGATAGGAAAATCTAGTTACTTCTTTCTCAAATCTCAAAATATTGGGAATCATGCTTACCAAAGAAGTGAATGTCATTAGCAGGTTGATACTCCACATATCATGTGGCATGTCAGCATGCATTTGATTCTCTATATGTCAGTCGACTGATCAATGTGTAAATTCAAGCTAGTATAGCTGATATTTTGTTCATATGTTGTTTTCAGTTCTGCATTGGCACCATTAAGGATGATTTCTTGGGTGTGATAAATGATCCTGCTGCCGGCTAACAAAGATGGCCTCCATTTTCTTTGCCATGGGAGCTGCATGCCTGCAACATAGAATGTCTGTGCCCGTTGGTTTTAGTGCTCTTTTAAAGACTTCCTAGAGGTTGGCATGCCTAGTCAGAACTTTGTTGAGGTTGGCTGGCATATAACTGGCTGGTTCTCAGTTTTGTATACATTATGGAACTTCCCTGAAGAATGTCGCTGTATGGCAATTAATTCACCAAGGAAAAATAAACTTACGGTTTGCTAGTTAGTTTAGTTTCTAGGCATGTTTTTTCTTTCTGGAATGGCTGTCAGGAAATTAGGGCTGGGAGACAATTGATTGTATATGTTGGTCGTCAAAATGCTCATAGTTGATTGGATGCTGGCCAATTGTACCATCTCATTTGCATAGTTCGTCCTAGTTTTTACTTGTCCCTCTAGGTTTCTCTAGTTAATGTCATACGAGAGAATTTCAGTTGTTCCTCTGTTGTGCATTAGAATGAGATTCTGCATTTTTGTTTACGATACAGAACGATGGAAGTCTTTCTTAATTTATTGGAAAGTGGGATTGGTTTTCTGTAGGAAAATTAAGCTGGGTTTTGCTTCGTGCTTCAATCCAGTAATATCATGGGCTAGTAAATTGCCAGGTTATGCACCTTGTTGAAATAAAGTTATGATTGAAGCGTCTTCTCTAGACAGCTCATGTTCTGATAAATCCCTATATGTCTCGAAACATTTTGTGCTAGCAGACTTAAGCACCACTTGGCCAAAGAAAAAAAAGACTGCTACTCATTGAAACAATTGTATGGTGGTGTATTGAACTGAGACGATGAGATATTCTATTCCGATTTATCCATTTTGTCCTGGGCCATTGAGTCGAGGAAATGATGATGAATTCCACACTTCCCAACTCTATTTGCCTCTCGACTGGAGCTTAAATTTTATATGAGGTTGCTCGCCAGATTGAGTCTGTTGCAGTAAAGGGCAGTGCTTATATGTTTTTAAAAGGGTTCTTCATAAACTTCTCACTTGAGGTTGTGCTGTGTTTCGAGCTTTGTTGAGTGCTTCGTGTGCTTGTGTTTTGTCTAAGCGGTTACAAAATGATTGCTTGATATTAGTAAGAATCGGTCGAAATGCTATAGACTGGGGGAGTTCAGAAGGGCCTTTCTCAACTAGATCCAACTGTTTAGACATGTAAATTAAATATGTACAAAGGTTAATATTGATTGAGATATCTGGAAATATACCTTGCGGTTATGTGCAGCCAGGGTAATTGGTTCCAAAGTTGAAACTTGAACGTATCTCATAGGTCTAAATTTTGAAAGTCGGAATTGTGAAACGCAAGTGGTGCCTTGGAATTGGTCTAGAATCGAGCTAGTTGGTTCTAGATTTTTATTGCAAATCAGATTTTTTTTGTGAAATCAGATCAAATTATTATATTCTTTCTATTTTTAACTTTAGTCCTGCAAACTTTTGATATTTGAGTGGTCAGGTATGCATACCCGGTTCCACTGTTCTCGATTGCAACTCCCAATTTCTTTTGAGCAAATTACATACATCCCCCACGTTTAATGGCTATTGCGATCCCCCTGGCGTTTTAATTCTCACAATTTGCCCATTGAACTTTTAAAAATCAGTTATAACGTGTGCCCGAATGTTGACTCCACTAAAATTTTGTTTTAAGCTTAGACCGACCACACTCGACAAATTATGGAGGGCAAACTCATCATAGAATGCACAAAAATAATTGAAACCTATATTGCACGTAAGAGTATGAGACTAGAGTTCTGGCGAGAATCAAATCAAGATTGCAACGAAATGCACGTGGATTGTAATTTTGAAATATATTTCCAACAAGCTCCTATATTTTTTTCTCACATATATAGATAATATCCGACCATCTCACCTTCGATCACTGGTCATGTGCATTCGTGTTGCCAGATACGCGAGAACAATGGCTGGTGTGAACGCGAGGGGGCACATGGCCATCGATTAAAATATCTAGGGGGTAAATTGTAAAAATTTGAAACATCGGAGTAGTAACAAGTCGCAATCCGAAAAACTTGGGGGCAAAATGTAAATTCTCCCATATCTTATCAAATAACGGACAAAACCGTCCCCATTCGATGTCGGCCGGAAAAATAAGCAGCTTTGCCGAACTCAACCTCCGCCTCGCCGTGTAACGATTCGTAAGCGATAATTGCAGACAGCATCGCCGCTCTCGTTATCGTGTAATGTTCGCGTTTCCGTCTCCCCAAGCCGTTCAACTATCCCCTCCTCCTCCTCCTCCTCCTCCTCCTTCTCCTTTCAGCAAACACCTCAAGTGCACTGCCGCTCGCGGCTCCTGCAGACCGCCTCTCTGCTCCTTGACATCGAATCCCGCCGTTTCCACCTCCACAGGCGCCGCCGATAAGAACCACGTGATCCAGCGTCTGTGCGAGAAGGGCGAACTGAAGCGGGCGCTTCGCGTCCTCTCCCAAGAACCCGACCCCACCCAGCGCACCTACGAGCTCTTGATCCTGTCTTGCGCCCGCCAGAACTCTCTCTCCGACGGCCTCAGCGTTCACCGCCACCTTCTCGAGAATGGGTTCGACCAGGACCCGTTCCTGGCGACCAAGCTCATCAACATGTACTCTGAGCTGGACGACATCGAGAATGCCCGGAAGGTGTTTGATGAAACTCACGAGAGAACTATATATGTTTGGAACGCGCTGTTTAGGGCGCTCGCCTTGGCGGGTCATGGACGCGAGGTCATTGAGTTGTATAGGAGGATGAACCAGGTCGGGATTCCTTCGGATAGGTTCACATACAACTATGTGTTGAAAGCATGCGTAGTTTCAGAAGGCGGCCTCTTGCTTTTGAAAAAGGGAAGGGAGATTCATGCCCATATTCTGCGGCATGGGTATGGGGGCCATGTTCATATCATGACTACATTGGTGGACATGTATGCCAGGTTTGGGTGCGTGAAATGCGCTGGAATTGTGTTTGGTGAGATGCCTGAGAAGAATGTAGTTTCTTGGAGTGCTATGATTGCTTGTTATGCTAAGAATGGGATGCCTTGTGAAGCTTTGGAACTTTTCTGGAAGATGATGCTTGAGACCCATGATTTACTTCCGAATTCTGTGACAATGGTCAGTGTGCTGCAAGCCTGTGCTGCGCTTGCTGCATTGGAGCAGGGTAGGTTGATTCACGGATACATTCTGCGAAGAGGTCTAGACTCAATCTTGCCAGTCATTAGTGCTCTGGTGACAATGTATGCAAGATGCGGGAAGCTTGACCGAGCTCAACAAGTTTTTGATAAGATGGATGAGAGGGATGTGGTTTCCTGGAATTCATTGATCTCAGGTTATGGGGTTCATGGGTTTGGAGAGAAGGCAATTCAGGTTTTCAAGGAGATGATAATCAGTGGAATCTCGCCGAGTCCCATATCCTTCATTAGTGTATTAGGAGCCTGCAGCCATGCAGGGCTTGTCGAGGATGGGAAAAAGTTGTTTGACTCGATGGTAAGGGAACATAGGATTTTCCCTAGCGTGGAGCATTATGCTAGCATGGTGGATCTTCTTGGCCGGGCAAATAGATTAGATGAAGCAGCCAAAATCATAGAAGAGATGCGGATTGAACCAGGACCTAAAGTTTGGGGATCGCTCCTCGGATCGTGCAGGATTCATTGCAATGTTGAGCTTGCAGAAAGAGCGAGTGCAAGGCTTTTCGAGCTCGAACCCATGAATGCTGGAAATTATGTTCTCCTAGCCGATATCTATGCAGAGTCCCAGATGTGGGATGAGGTGAGAAGAGTGAAGAAACTTCTAGAGGCTCAGAGACTGCAAAAGGTCCCCGGTCGCAGTTGGATTGAAGTCAAAAGGAAGATACATTCCTTCGCCTCAGTCGATGAATTGAATCCACATATTGAGCAGCTCCACGCCTTGTTGCTGAAGTTGTCGATGGAGATGAAGGAAGATGGCTACATGCCGCAAACCCAAATTGTGCATTACGATCTTGATTTGGAGGAGAAGGAACGCATTTTGTTGGGTCACAGCGAAAAACTAGCCGTGGCCTTCGGGCTCATCAACAGCGCTAAGGGGGAGACGATTCGGATTACCAAGAACTTAAGGTTATGCGAAGACTGTCACTCAGTGACGAAATTCATTTCCAAGTATACGAAGAGAGAGATCCTCGTCCGGGATGTGAATCGTTTTCACCGTTTCAAAGATGGGGTCTGCTCCTGCAGGGATTATTGGTAGCTGCCCGCACGATTCGTTCAATAAACTCTCTCGGACAGGAGGCAAAAGGTTTAGTTTAGGATCCCAGAACGTCGCGCTGAGACTCAATCATATTCGAGCTATAAAGGTACAAACAAGGGTGTCCGGAACCTAACACTCGACAACAAATTCAGTCTGTCCCTCCCATCTTGATTTACATACAGGGGACGTTGTCTGAGAACAAGGGGAGAGCGACCTGATGTACTGTTCGAAACACGCATTTTACTTGTATAGCTTTCCTGTACTCATAAGATCACAATGGCATTTGAATCCCACCCTTTTCCGTTTGTATCTTTTTACCTCTCCAGATTTACGGCGGCGGCGATCAGAATGAGTGTTGGTAAAATGAGGTTTCAAATAAAACTCTTGTCTACTACGACATAGCAGCACCAATCTTAGTCAGCATCTTATTCAGCAGAAAACAAGATCGTCTTCCCGCTATTGCTACTGCTTCGACAATTCGGGAACGAGAAAATGGGAGTCGAAATCGATTGGCTCTGGCTAATGGCGATTGAAATCCAGCGTCGTTCACTCACAATCCAGAAACAAAGTAAAGGCGAACCTCGGCCAGCCAAAACAAGAAGGAACGGTAAGGATTTGGAGCAGATTCTTGAGGTTCTGTTCGACTCGATCTTATATAATCTTGAAGAGAACGTGTCACAAGATGTCTGGGTGGTGTAGTCGGTTATCACGCTAGTCTCACACACTAGAGGTCCCCGGTTCGAACCCGGGCTCAGACATGTTTTTTCCCTTTCGCCTTCTTACTTTTTTAAGGTTAGATTTTTTTATTTTATTTTTTTATATTTTGCCTTTTGGCTGTAGACGTGCAGCTTGAGTTGTCTCCATCTGATGAAATTCTATCAGATTTCTAATATTAGATTTTTAAACTATTTGTGAAAAAGAAAAGGTTCACTGCAATAATTTTCAATTGGCCTTCATTGTGAAATTACTTTACATCACTAGTGCCCTTTGCAAAAGGAAGACATAATTTTGAACTTTTGTGTAATTTCAATTTCATTCAACGCGAGGTGCGTGGCATTATTCACGTGTGCGAGGCATATTCACGTGTGCATGGAAAGTAGATGGACCCCACTCATCACTTTCATGTAATATTGTAAAGTAACACTACTTTAGATCTTGAATACTTTTAGAGAAATCCAATAAAATGGGTAAGCGATGCGAGATGCATCGCAACCATATCACTTAATAACATTTAAAAAAATGTGCCTTATTATTATTATTTTGAAGAAGATAAAGGGAAGGGGGGATTTTTATATTTATTTTTATCAAAGAAAGGGGGAAATTAAAAAGGAGAAAATAAGATAAAATCACAATTTTGGTTGAAAATACCAAGCAATAAGCCCATCCCGCAGACAATCAAGAACTGAACGGATTTGTGATGGAACGAGTCTCGTCTATAATTAGTCTCGCTCGTGCTCTATATATATAACTTCCCTTTGCGTTCTCGAATCTCTTCTCGAAATGATGGGCCTGAATTTATGTTTCTGCATGGCGAAGCCAGATCATAGCGGCAAGCCGTGCAACCACCGGCGGCCACCGCGGAAGGCCCCCCCACCCTCCAGTCGGAAGCCACATCAGCAGCTGCGCAACCCGAGAGGCCAAGGCCATGCCACTTTAGGCGCCGGCCATCATGTCGCGGTCAACCATCACGGAGGCACCACCACCGACGGCAGCAGCGGCTCCTCAGGAGCTATGTTGGTAGGGGCGGTCTACATATCCCAGGCGGTCGGCGGGGGCGGCGGGTGATTTGGCTGGCCGGGTTTGTTTCGATTTCGCCTGGGCACTTTGTTTATGTGATGTTCCGCAAATTTTGGTTTTGTGTACAATAATAGATGTACGAATATATTAGATTAGATCGAATTCAACGTTACACGTCTCTGTCGCCATGAGAGCCATTGTCCTTTCTTTGATCGGCCGTGATCTGCTGGCCGGCCGGTCTATGACAGCTCGCATTCTCGACTCCGTCGCCGTTACAGAAAGAAAGAACCGTCTCGCCGAACGCTATTGTTGCTATTTCTGTAATGATCACATCATTACGATCTGCTCATGTATGATGTTTTTAGAATTCAAAATGAAAATGTCAAACTAATGCAATGGCGTAGGCCACATGTTGAACAATGTACCTATGGTCGAGGACTAACATCGGCGGAACCTCGGGCCTTCATGCGATCTGCGACGTTTGCTTCCTCGGCTCCGCCGTTGTATCTCATCGGGTTTCCTCCGTCGGCCGATGATTGATTGCCATAACCATAAGGGCGGTCTTGTCTCGTCGAACCCTAGAATTGCGATCTCCGTGGCCCGCCCGTCATTGTACGTATAATGTCTTTGGCAATCATCTCTCTTTGATCGTCTCCAACCACGTGAAAATCTTTTATCATGTTAAAACTAATTAAATAAAATAAACCTATCTCAAAACTGGAAAAAAAGAAGAATAAATCTGAATGACAAAATTTTCAAAGTACATCAGATGTAGATGTTCGAGTTAATTAGACATTGGATTTATGAGGGAGCATAAATGACATTTTTCGTGTAAAGTATATTTGAAAAAGAACACGCGTGTTGAGCGTGAAATAAACCGTTAAGGAAATACATATAAAACAATTTGGTCTACTTTGGGATATGCATTTAAATCATCATGAAATCGAAAAAAAAAAAAAAAACTATGACGTATTTATGGAATATTTTAATTACCTTCTTTTCTGATTCAAAAGGTGAAATATTCAAAGGCTATGTTTGGTGTTCTTAATTTCTAACCATTGGATAGGATGAGATATCGAATTTTTATGTAGATGATATAACAATAGATTAAATTAGGTAATAAAATATTAGTGATAATATAAAAAGTAATAGAACTGAATTAGTAAAAGAAAGAAAGAAAGTCATTTAATGAATTCAAAAATGAAAAAGAGAATCTTATTTCTTATTACGCATAGTTCCATAAGAGTTCATTCTTGAAAAAAATACATTTTTATTCCCTTTTATTTATTTTTTATTATTTTTCCTCTCGGTTTAATTTATTTTTTTTTATTCCCTTCCATCAATACTTAATAGAATTTTTATCAAATAATAAACTATACTAATATACCTAAATATGTAATAAATATAGATAATAAATACATATATACATACATACGTAACATATATATTTATAGAATAGGAATTCATATATATAAATAAAAAATGAAGATTGTCCATTATTCTTTTGTTATTTGGATTTTCTTTTTTTTTTATATCATAACCAAAATATTATTTTATATTTTTAAGGAGTTTATCATTTGAAAAGCAACAACTTTTATAATATGAATAGATGAGTTATTCTAACTCTCCCATGAGATATTTTTATTCAAATAATATCTTCTTTACATTCGACTTTATTTCATTTTTGAGATAAACTAATTATACAATATAATATATATTATCATATCTCAACTTTTATTCCGACCAACGGTAGTCCAAAATTACCGAACAATTATCTTGAATATCGTAAATTCAGAAAGAAAAGAGTCAAACCGGATCAAGCTTTGACCGGGGGAGGGCGTGTTCAAGCATGCGGTAGATGTGAGAGATGGCTGTTTGTCCTGGGGCGAGATCCGGAAGTGACGTCTGACCGAGGAGTCAACTGTAGTTGTTTTGTCAAAAGGTTTATCCACTCATGATTGTGTAATCACCGTAATGCCACGTGTATCGCTGGGATTGGCTGTAGCAATCTTTTAGTTAGGCCACGTCTTCTTCTTTAAACACGAGGGAGAGACTAATCCATTCCCCATTACTTGGCTTCTTAAACTCAAGCTCGATAGATTTATTTCTTAAATGAATTTCAATTTGGACTCGAGCCGGCGTAAAATTACTTGACTCGATTATTTATAGAATTTATATATTCATAATGAGTGGAGAAAGAGAATATGCGAATATGCAAAACACGTGTAAATTCAACTTCTTGACATGAGCTACTTGACTAAACCATCTTTGCTTTTCCTGTTCAATAGACTCGATCAAATACGCAAACTAGTCGATGCAACCGATGGTGAGCTCATATGTGATGGCAGAAAAGATTGATTGAACGGATAATTTGCATTTTCTATGCCATGATTGTTCTTTTTTCTTTGTTTGCAAGTTTAAATAAATTATATATTTGTTTTGGTGCGAAATCATGCATGCCGAGCACGTCGCATTCAAATTGGGCAGAGACGTCTCGCAATTTCACGTTCTCCTCTCTCAAATACGATCAAGGTTTTGTTTGGGAGGGAGGGAGGGGACGGCCCCGATCTAATGGCATGAAAAGTGGGGTGGGGAGGGTGCGCTCTTTTAACGTTGGCAATGAGGTGAGAAAGATCATTCGGAACCCGATGGACCATTTCGAGAATGGTTCGAGATGAGTACTTGAAGCATTAGGAGTGTGCAAACGAACCGTACAAATTAAGAATTGTTCGGATCGGATCGGATCGGTTAGCTTGGTCTGATTCTTGATTTCTAAAAGTGGAAGTTGATGTTCGAATGGTCTGATTTCTAGTTTAAAGAAATCAAATCGGATTGACTAAATATGCTTTTTTAATTTATTATTTCTTGAAAAATTAATAAATTGTGTACTAAACATTATCTTGGTTCGGATTCAAGTAGTGAGGAAAAAAATTGGCTTTATTGGATCGGTTTGATCCCTAATTTTCAATTTTAGGGACCAGTCATCTCGGTCCAATTCCCGATTCTATCCTAGAATCGAATTGGACTGGACAAGAAACCGATCATCTACTTTTGGATCATCTAGAGGAGGTCGATCGAGACGAATAGAGCCTGGGGGCTCTTTTGAGAAAACGCGGTTCATCTGAGGAGTATTCCGGAATTTCTCCCCTCCTACTCCCTGCATGGATAGATATATATCTATATATATATATATATATATATATATATATATATTATAAAATATGAGATGAAAAGGAGGGGGGGAGGGTTGACAGGATCCGCCCGTGCGGGGATGTCACTGTCGAAGCGGAAAAGCCATGTGAGAGGTTGGTGGAGGTGAAGCGGAAAGAGGAACTCCGAGCGGCAGCAGCACCAGCACAGAACATGATAGGAGAAAGGGAAAAAAAAAAGAGAGAGAGAGAGAAAAGAGGCAGGCAAAAAAATCGGGGAAAAAATCTCGAGAAAAGGAAAAAGAAAAGGAGGAGGGTCGAAAACCGGGGGAGGGATTTTGATTTGGAGAGAGAAAGGGAAGGGGCAGGAACGTTCACATTCACTCGTCGTTTTCGCTCGCCTCTCTCTCAATTGTAAAATGGGGAATAAGTTGAGAGCCCCCCATCAGATTCCCTCTCCCCGCCTTTGACAGTCTGTCTCATCTCGTGTCTTCTCTCTCTTTCTCTCTCTCTCTATATCTGTATATGTATCTTCGTCCCCCCCTACCTTAGTTCTCCACTCGCTGGTGCCACCATCACATTGCTCTCTCTCCTTCTCTCTCTCTCTCTCTCTCTCTCTCTCTCTCTCTCTCTGTCCTCGTCATGGCTTCAATCATCGAATCTGGTTGGCTGGTACTCTCTCTCTCTCTCTCTCTCTCTCTCTCTCTCTCTCTATCGCTTTCTCTGCTTCGCTTTTGCTATGTGTGCTGTGCTCCGCTCCTTTTCTTCCTACTTCTTTTGCTTCGAGTCTGTTTTTCCGTTCCCTCCCTCCGCGCGCTGGCGGACTGCATCTGGATCCGCTCCCCGTCGTCGGAAACTTTTTCTTTTTCTTCTCCTTTTTTTTTTTGGGGGGCGCTCTGTTTCGGCCGGCGCCGTTCGCCTCTTGTCTCGTTGATTCCGAGAGGGAAGGCGTGGGATCCGACCGGAGGGGAGGGAGGCCTTTTCAATCCGCCGGAGCGGTTCCTAAGCGAGCGATTGCGGCGTCGGGGACGGCATTGGACTGCGGAATGCCGTCGCCGGATTGCTTCTCGTTTGCGTCTCTGGCAGTAGCGCTCCTTTGACTCCCATTGCGGACGCGAGTCGATTGTACTTCGATTTAGATCCTTTGACCCTCCCTTTTTTGGTTCTCTAGCTGTTTCATACTGTGGTTGGTGGATGACCAGTGACTGCCACTGGACGTGAGGATCCTGCCCAATCATGAGCGCGCGCGTGGCCCCTTCCTCCTTTGAACTGCCCCGTTCCTCTGCTTTCTTTTCCCCCCCTTAATTTGCTTGGGGCATTGCGGATTAGGGCTTAAAGATCTCTCCCAATGTTAATTAAAATCAAACATGCAGGCAGGCGTTGTGTCAAAGGTTGACACAGTCTAGAACGGGGGCACAGATGAAGGGATGGACTTCCCTATCGATTTCTCGGTTGTGCTCTGCTTGTCTGATGAGAACTTGGATGTTAGGAAGTCTGCATGTCTGCATTTCGTCCTGATATGTTCCTTGGTTTCGATTTTGTGATTTCTGTGAGGCGAGATGACTGGCAATCAACATTGGAGCTTATATGTACTTTTGGCCGGTGCACCTTCTTTGTCCACCGAACCAGTTATCTAAATCGGAAGTCTAAGGCTCGTGGTGCCAATTCTAACCAGACCATTGTCTTGTGGTTTTTCTAGCTTTTGTCGTCCTCCTTGGCTTAACTAATCTGTTGACTTCAAAGAGAAAATTGGCTAGACTTATTGATTACTGCAATCGATAGAAAACTAAATCAATGTTGATGCTCTATATTTCTATTTACTCCTTGTTGTTCTTATTGTTTATCATGTTATTAGGCGATGATAAAGCTCTAATTCTTTGGTTTTCTGGCTCCCCTTAATTCATTGGCTTTGACAAGTATCCCTTGCACTATTGGCATGAGAAGACATGACATTTTTTTATTAGAAAGCTCTTAAATGCTACTGCTCATATCTTGAAAAGCTCTTGCTGCCTTCAGTTTTATCATACCTCTATTCACCCTCCTTGTGGGGATAAGTTGATAATTGGTCTTTTTTTTTCCTCCCCTTTTTATGCAGTATCTGGTCACGCATTTCAGCGACTTTCAACTGGCCTGCCTCGGGAGTTTCTTTCTTCATGAAAGTGTGTTTTTCTTATCAGGACTGCCCTTTATATATCTCGAACGGGCAGGATGGTTAAGCAAGTACAAAATACAGGTGGGACTTTTTTTTTTTTTTTGACAAAGTTTTCCCTCGTGTCATTTTTCCTCTTGCCTTCCCATCTTTGATAATATTACACCTGGTCTTGTTTTATAGTCTTTTTTCCCGCTTTAAAAATGTGAAAGGAAGTGGCTATCTTTTGTAGACAGCAGATAAAACTACCTCACACTTTTTAAAAGTCCATCTTTGCAAAAGATGCTTGCGAAGATATGCATATATGTATGTATGTTTGTGGCAGTCAACCTTGTCTGGAGCAGACAGCTTTCATGTTCATTTAAGATTTTCTTATCCATAATTTTGAATACATCTCTACTAGTATTACGTCTAAAAGTGTGGGCAATAAAAGTTATCAAAGGCTTATCATTTAGATGTTGGGTACTTGATATTGAAGCAATTAGGGTAGAAATAAGATTGCTGCCTGTAGTAAAAGTCTTCATTTGCAACAGTTGAACAAATTATGATTTTAGCAATATCAAGTGAACAGGAATGGTATAGCCAAGCATTGATGACCTCATTTCTCTGGACATAGAGGTTTCTGCTATTAAACTTGAAGTTTGTGTCGATAATCCTTGTCATATTTGTTTGAGTAGTAGCTTGAAATTTACTTATCGACCAGTTGATGTCATCTGTGGATTCTCCTATTCCTTCTTCCATCTTTATGGAGTTTAACATTTTGTGCAGCCGAAGAATAACACCCCTGCAGCTCAGGAAAAATGCATCACTCGTCTTGTACTGTATCATCTGTGTGTAAACCTACCAGTGATGATTTTCTCCTATCCTGTCTTCAGATTCATGGGCATGCAAAGTAGTCTTCCCCTGCCATCCTGGTATTTTTCCGGTTCTTTATTTGTGAAAATTTCTTTTTCTGCAACATTGTTCAAAGTAGTCCTCATGGTTGGAATGCATCATTAGCATCTATTTGTACCTTTACTTGAGGAGCTACCAACTTCCTCGTCCGGATGTTGCAGGAAGACAGTGTTGACGCAGATTATCTTCTACTTCATCCTTGAGGACTTTGTATTCTATTGGGGCCACAGGGTTCTCCATACAAAATGGCTGTACAAGCATGTTCACAGTGTCCACCATGAGTAAGCAAGGACTTTTCAGTTTACTCTAGCCCTTTCTTTGGAAAAACATGTGATTGTGCTCATATTAACGCAGATACGCCACACCCTTTGGACTGACTTCCGAATATGCACACCCTGCTGAGATACTGTTTCTTGGTTTTGCGACCATTCTTGGCCCTGCCCTTACTGGGCCCCATTTGATGACTTTATGGTTATGGATGGTAGTCAGAGTGCTGGAGACAGTTGAAGCTCATTGTGGTTACCATTTCCCATGGAGCCTTTCAAACTTTTTGCCAGTATATGGGGGGTATGTCCTAGAATTTTGTCACTCTCTTCATTATGCATTATATTGAGTTGCTCCTCCATTGAACTTTTTGCCTGAAATATCTCTTTCATGTATCTTTCAGTGCTGATTTTCATGATTACCACCACCGCTTGCTGTATACCAAGTCTGGAAACTATGCATCAACCTTTGTGTACATGGATTGGTGAGTTCTTAACTTCATGTTTGTTGCAAGGCCATAGGATTTAATTTTTCTGTGTTCTATCATTCTTTTAAGGTAGTCCAAGCCAAAAACGATGGTGAAAATATTGCTTTCCTATCAATTTTTATCTTCTGCCTTGGCTATTTTCCTTAGCATTTTGCCTATCATCTTATGGATGTTCACTGAATCTAATGAGTGGGAAAAGGACTACATCAATGAGTAAAAAATGATGATATGACATTGCCAAAATCAAATTTTGGGTGGTAAGATTATATTTTATACCTAACTTGCTTTGCTGTCTGCTTTTCCCACTTGCTACATATGGATAATCTTGTCTTTTTTAAAGGCAAGAGCTGTTTGCAGTTATAGCAGAAGGTACTGTTCTGTTGTCCCACCTAAATTTAAAATGTCAATTCTGAAAAATACGAACAGTTCATATGGGAAACTTATGTGTCAACCTCTGCATTTTGTGGAAGTTATAAGTGTTCCAGCTTTCAAAAAGGTCAAAAGTGCGCGAGCCGCAAGATTTCAATTAGAAAAATGTAAAAAGTATATGTTAATCCAAACAGTCCAGAACAATTTTCTGTTCCCATTTCATATTTGAATGGTGCATATGCAAATCTTGTCCCGTGTATGTCTAATGGATGGGAGTTTCCTACCATTCCAGATAAAAAATGAGGTCAACCTTTATGAGTTATGTTGCCTTCTGTGCATGTTGTGACCTGAATTGTCATATTGACCCTAGAATCATTCCTTTCAGAGCATTTGGGCCTGTGTAGCCTGCTGCGCTCTCTAGGAATGTATGTTTTTACGGCATTGTTCATGTGCCTTTCACAAACCGAAGTTCCTCTGAAACTCTGTCTATACCTTTTCCTGTATCAAAACTTCTCCACTTGATCCTTTTATTGTATCTTTACCTTAATAGAAATGGACTGCAAATAATCTGTATTTAGCCAGCTTCATATGATGCTTAGATGATAATGTTTTATGAGAAACTCTTATGCTGTGCCCTGCTTGAATGATGTAATTGAATAAGTGATGAAATCATGGGAAATTCTTATTCTGCTCGTCTCAATTAGAGGGCCTATGGTACCTTGAAGGGGGCAGGGGATTACTAAACTTCCTTTCTTTATGTGGATTAGCATCCTGAGCCCATTAGCATTTTGGCTTATAAGAAAGATATGCACAATACATCGTTTGGATGCTGGACACAATACATAAGTTGTTGCATGCAGCACAGACATTTGTAATACATTCTTATCCTAACCACATGATCTTGATTATTCTCCTTTCTCTTCATCACTAGTTACTGTTAGGTCAGGGCTTGCTCTTTATAGAGATGTCGATCATATGATGTCCTTGATTATTTTTAGCCTCATTGTCGAGTGGTGGCATGTTTATCTATGTTGCCAGGATCTTTGGAACTGACAAGGGGTACAGAAAGTTGAGGGCTTTGAAGTCTGGTCACATGGAAGATTCTGGCAAGGAAATGTAGCAAAGGAAAATTTTGTTAAGATTCTTGAAATTGGAAGTGGTTTTATGGTTATAGTCATCTCAGAGGAAGGTTCTTTTCGGTTAGTGCATCATCTTCATTGCAACCTTTTTTCCTTCATTTTCAGTATCATCTGTGATGTGGAATCAGTGGAAAGCTTCCAGTGAACTAGTTGTGCCTCTCCTATTTTCTACACCGATGAGGTTTTGTGGCCACTAACCTGTTTGCATAGACTTTGACCTTTACCTCAGCTGAGTCTGTTCACTACAATTTTCCATTTCGCGTTTGTCGAGCTTATGTATGATTTTTAAGTTCCTCACTGGGAACAGTCAATTGCTGTATGTAAAGTGCTTCAAAAGTTTTGTGATTTTGGAGGGACTATGGAATTTCCATAGGCTGCTCTGGATGCTTGGGCTTTGCCCGGAGAGATCGACATTGAGGCTCTAGTGTCCTAGTGTCGAAGCAGAATCAGTTCAACCCTTGTCGTGACCAGACCTGCTGTCTCTTGAAATTCAACTATTTTCTTTCTGGAACGTACGTACAAGTGTTCAATACTTTTGTACACCGCTCACTTTAGTGTCAATTTTTTTTTTCATTCATTCAAGTATTACAATTTTGAAAAATCGATCGCTTGAGTGCTAATTTCGATTTGCCCATAAAAAAGCTGACATAGCCACCGATGAATAATATTTTAATAATTTTATTATTTTTTTCTTTTTTTCTTTAGGGTTGGCAAGGGTCATTGACGATCCTCGTCGGAACCCTGGCCTTTGGCCATCCTTTGGCCATGAAGGCCCTACGAGAGGCCATCGGAGTTTTGCTAGTCGTTGATGAGAGCCGTCGTGGCTTTGCCCGCAGTTGGCAAGGTTGCAATAGTTTCACTCAGGGCCTTTGTGGCCAAATCTAGGTGAGGGCTGCTTTGCCCTCATTGCAGGCACCTGAGGTGAGGTTGTTGGGGGCCTTGTTGATTGCGACCCTTGCCAGCTTTGGGCAGCTATGAGCAAGGGCCCTTGCGACCTTGTTAGCTTTGGGCAGTGTCGCTCGTGGTTGCCTAAAGCTGGCAAAGCCTCGATGATCTTGCTTGTGAGGCTTATTGGCTTTAAAAAAATATATATTAATAAAAATATTAAAATATTATTTATTGACGGTCATGTTAGCTTACCGTCATGTTAGCTTTTTGGTGATCACTTCGACTTTTTTAATCGAAAGTAACACTTAAGTAATTGATTTTCCAAAATTAGTTGCGACACTTTAATAAACGAAAAAAAGTTTGACATTGACACTAAAAAAGTTGACATTGACATTTTTGAAAATAACACTTAAATAATTGATTTTCCAAAATTAGCTGTAATACTTTGATTTTCCAAAATTAGCTGTAATACTTTAATGAACGAAAAAAAGTTGATATTGACATGAATCGTATGAAAGTATTGACATTCATAATGTGATTCTCTATCTTCTCCATCTTCCATTTCGGGGGAAGGACTGGTTTGCCAAGGAAAGCATTGGTCTTTTTGGTGAAATTTCTTCATATTCAAAGAATTCATTGCATCATCTCAACCCAATATGGAACAAAATTTTGAACAGCCATAAAAATTTCTCGCAGACGAAGTTATCACATAATTCCACGAGAAATGTTCTTGGGATTGACCCTTAAACCTCGTCTTTTTAAGAAGCAGGAACTCCTGCCGATGAACATAACTTAACAAACCCCTCATTTAGAAACGTCAATCAAAGACTCCTCTTGACGGCTAGGCCTCCACATGATCATAACATGAAACGGCGCGCCTCTGGATGAAACATAAACGGAACATCTTCCTGCAAATTTCTTGGGCAAAACAGCACACATTCATGCGTGTTATCCGATGAGTACCGTCCCTTACTAATGGACTAAAATGAGCTTTTCCTGGGCAAACGGGATAACCTACAAGACAAGTACTTGGTACCAAACGATGAACAAGACAAAAGGACTGCCAAAGGTCTTAAAAGCACTAGAGATCGCCAACCACCTCCTCTCCCCCATTTCGTGATTTACAAATTCGGCTCATTTTTTGCTTCATCAGCTCAGAAGAAGTTAATGGCGCAGCAGTTCGTCTGCGGGAATCGAACCCGGCAAAATTACAGATGAGCACTTAAATCCTGTTCCCCTTTCAATTAACAAATTTCGATCTCGAAATTAATTTTTGCATAACAAGCTCCGGAAAGAAAAAAAAGAGGAAAAAAAGGAAAAAAAAGAGAGAGAGGGGTCGAGCTCTACGTGCTAAGGAACTAGCATGGTCTCCTGAGATCCACCACCACCACGCTGACGTTGTCCGTGCTGTGCCTCGCCAGCGCCAGCTTCGTCAGCAGCAGCGACGCGTCCGAGCACGCCCTGTCCGACCTCTCCCCGCCCATCCCCACCGGCGCCGGCTCGACGGCCGCCGCAGCGTCCTCCGGCGGCGCCCGGATCTTCCCCCTCAGGCACATGCGCGCCACCCCGCACGCCGTGTCGTTGGAGACCACGTCCCACAGCCCGTCGCTCGCGAGGATCAGGCAGTCGTCGTCCGCCGTCCGTTCCATCACCGTCACCTCCGGGTCGCAGCTCACGTACGGCTTCAAATAGTTGTCACCTGCGCCCGAAAGAAAACGAGAACGTATTCGATCTGACGCAAGGATCAAAAAATGAAGAATAACACAGTCGATCATTACGCGCCACCTGACGGAACCTACCGATGGCTCTCGACATTGCAAGAACTCCGAGGACCCGAGGCCCGTCCCAGTAGATGACCCGACCGCCCGCTTCTTGGATCCGATTCAGCTCGTCCGGCCGATCCGGCTGCCGGAAATCATCACATTTAAATTCGCATACGTGAATATAATTATTCAGTTCAAATATACTAAATTTCATGTATGAATCCTAGATAAAGTGCCGGATCCCAAAAGCCGTCCTCATTTTTTCTCGAGTCACCCAACGACATTCGGAAGAAGATGAGAGCCCAAGAGAGTCGTACCGACCTTGTGATCGGAGGAGAGAGGAATCGCCTTGCCCTTGCGCGAGAGCACGGCCCTGGAGTCGCCGCAGTTGGCGACGATGATCTTGTCCGGGGTGACGACGGCGACGACGGCCGTCGACCCGACCGCCTCGCACTCCGGCGACTGCAGCTCGCACCTGCACTTCTCGCGCGCCGCCGCCGCCGCTGCCTCGGCGCCCTCGTTGAACGCGATCGCCTCCTTGTCCATCTTGTGAAAGCTCCTCTCCATCGCCGCCGTCCACTCCGTCGGACCCGAGCCGCCCTCCTCGTTCGCCACCACCAGCTCCTCCCTTATCAGCTCGTGCAACCTCTCTCCACAACGCACTGCCACCTACCGATAAACCCAGAGATCATATTTTAATTATATACCCAAAAAAAGTTCCTTTTTTAAAGGATTATTGAAGCTCGCGATGTTGTTCGAATTTTCATTTAGCCCGGAATTCTTACATGAGAGCAACCATGTCCGTCGTAGACACCGAAATAATGCAGCTCGGTGGCCGGGTCGCTGCGCCAGCGGCAAAAGGAAGGGTGGACGGCCACCATGTCTTCCATCTCCCTCCTCCTCCCACAGACGGACGAGACCCCGAACTTCGGATACTCCTTCGGGATTTCCAGAGCCGCGGGGCTGGACAGCGTCCTGCTCAGAGCCGTCGTCATCGCCGTCACTCTGATCAGGCTCAGAGAGTCGTCGCTGATTGACGCAGCCTTCCGCCACAGCCTCCCGTCTCCCAATCCACCGCCGCGCCTCTCCTCGTCGGAGCAAGAGCCCTCGCCGGCGTCGAACGGCCTCCTCCGCTTCCGGCCGCCCGCCGCCTCGCCGCCTCGAGGGTACGCCCCGGCGACGCCGCCGCTGCCGCCATTGACGAACTTGAACCGCCGGATCTCCATTCTCCGCCGCCTCGCGGCCCTCGAGCTCGGCTTGTACGTCGGGTCCGCCTCGGTCTCGCTCACCACTCCGCAGCAGATCTCCGCCATCGAAAGAGAGCTAGCGAAGCAAAAGCAACGGTCTTTCTCCTCCCCCCTCTCTCTTCCGCTCCACCACCACCGCCTTCTTCTTCTTCTTCTGTACAGCTCCACAGGTAAACAGACCCTTCCAAGAACGGTACCGACTTCCCGCCAGACCGATGCTAGAACACCAGCACGAAGACATGAAAGAGAACAAAAGAGAGCAATCCCATGAGCCTGTACCCCAAGAAACGAAGTTCCGCCGAGAGAATTCAAGAGAAAGCTTTCGCCTTTCCTTTCTCCTCCTTCCTCCCTCCCTCCCTCCCTCCCTTCTACGAAGCAGAAGCAGCAGAAGAAAGAAAGAAAGCGTCGTCTCGCGACGGAGGGGCAGGTCCGCTGACGTACGTCACGCTACCGCGGCATCCCCCTCAACCTAAATGACGCCATCCCAGCCGTCGATCTCCCCTCCAAACGACCCTCTCTCCTCCGTCGATGCCGACCACGTGTGCTCTCCCCCCTCTCTCATGCGTGGTCCAACCCGACATCTGCGAACAACGGATTTACAGAATCACAAGTAAAATCTTTTTCTTGGGCCCGACCTATGTAATTAATAAAACGACTTACCACGAAGATTATACTTAAAACATCTTAAATCGCTTCGATATCGAGATTTTAATTTGTTCATTTCGACGTAATATCAAAATCGAGCATGGGTACATCCGTCTCGTCAGTCGAATTTCAGGTAAATGTGCTCTTCGCGAGGCTCGGGATTAGCTTTACGTGCCTTTTAAAATGTATAATATATGAGTAAATTATCTGGTCGAATATCTAAATTGATTTTGTGCAATTATTTAAAGTCAGAGGAAAAGGGGGTTTGCCTGCTAGGCACGCATACGGTCACCCCACGCGTCCTTTCCTGTCGAAATTTAAATCCCCTCGAGTTGGTGCCACGCGTCCTCTCGCATTCGAACCTACAAATTTTATTTATTCATGTTTCGGTTTTTTTTTTAAAAAGAAATTAGAAAAAAGGCCGGGACTTTTATTCTTCTGGGATGCCGTGGCCCAATGGGAGGCTCAAACGTATCGGGGCGAAGGTTGACATGTGGGCCCACACGTCCCCATCGTTGACGGCCCACTGTCGTGAGAAATATGGAGATGAATCCGTGAAAGAGGCCGTCCCCCGGATCGGACACCACGTGTCCTGATCGGAGTAAGGATAATTTCGAACTTTTTATATAATTTCGTCATTATTTTTTTGTTATAGGATAAATTAAATATATATCAAATATTTAAAAATCATATTAAATAAATCAAAAATTTTATAATTGATGTTACACATTGAGCTATTATCCACTTCTTAGATTTACTTTAAGATACTTCTTCTTTCAAATTTCATGCTTTTACCATAATTTCTTATTAAAATTCTAACACTCTGCTTTAATTTCCTCTTTGATCTTCAATCTTTGTACTTTAATTTCCCGGTTTCTCTTCTTCCTTGAATTCCCTGGGAACTCTTTACTTTTATGTGCCGGCGCACATTGATTACTCATACATCTACTCATTCTATATTTAGAAAGGAATAATTTTTCTATACCTTCGATCTCTTCGTGGCCGAGCCGAAAATAGAGAATCAGCTTTGTGATTCAAGACCCATTGTTTTATCAAATATGCTTCACACGGATTTGGATCCATCGCCTATTTACGACTAAAATTTCGCAATAAGCAGATTTTATCACATGTAAATTCATGTTTTTAAATTGTTGGATTTTTTTTTTCTTTTCCGATGGTGAAACAGTAAAAAGCCGTTTGCTTTCGCTGAACAAATGCCCTTGCTCCTCCTCCTCCTCCTTCTTTTTCACGTCGTTATCGTCCGTCCAGAGCATCTAAGCGAAAAGAAAGAAATATCAGACGATTCAAACCAATTTAAAAAATTGAAAAAAGGAAAAAAAAAAAGACCGAAAGGAATGCGAGTATTTTCTACAGAGAGAGAAGAAAGTGGGGGGAGGGTTTGTTTCGCAAAAGTCTATTTCGGGTGGAGGGGACATCGCAATTCCGGGGTCGGAGATTCCGCCGGCACGTGGCGGACCATGAGTGGGCAACGTGTGGAACACAGATAGACAGTACGGTGTGGGGGGGCTGCTGCTGGGCCCCGCGGCGGGCGACGCAGGGGGGAGGCCCAAGGTAAGGGTCCACGTGTGTGGAGCCGTACCGTCCCGGCCCCATGTCGCAGCAGCAGGCTGAAGTTGACAGAAGACGAAGCTCCAAATCGCCACGTGACCCAGGACGGCCCGGGCAGACAAAAAAGAAAAAAGAAAAAAAAAAGCTATCTTTAACTCGACCATGGTTAACTTAACTGAATCACATCATTTCGTGGTTCCTCGCCACGTCTGTCTCTCTCCTCGGCGTTCTAGAGAGCTTTTGGGGCGCACTATGGTCGAGCTTTCTTTTTATCGAACGAGGCAACGAGAGAAGCGCTTGGCTTACGCAGAGCGAGGGGGAAAAGCTCGTTTAAAAGGGTCGAGGTTCTCGTGTCCGGATGCGGGACGCGTGGCTTCGTAGATGCGTTAGGGAGAGAGAAAGCAGCAGCTGCTAGCAGCATGGGAGCGACGATGGTGGACGGACGTGTGGCGGGGTACGTGTTAGGGAGCGAGCGACACGTACGTGTTCGGTGCTTGCAACGGGAAGCGTTTTGGTTTGGTGTAGGGTTTACGTTAGTGTTTGTTGCAGAGTAAGTGAGAAGAACCGGGTCGTTACGTGGAGGTTCCATGGCAAAGAGGGCTCAGACCTCGAGATTGAGAGAGAGAGAGGTCGTCAGGTGGTGGAACGATTCGCCGTGTGTATCGGGGGCTCGTATACGGATCGAGTATGCGCAAGCGATACCGGCTCTGGTTTTAGGGTTTGGCGTGTTGGTTTGGAGAGCATGTGGCGAGGGAGGGAGGGAGGAAGGCGAGAAGCGTGCGAGACACCGCCATCGTCGCCCACCCCCGGAAAGGAAAGGCAGGAGCGGTGGGGAAGGACAAGACGGGCGTGGGAAGGATGCGATTTCAAGCGTTCGCGCCTTCGTCCGTGCGGCTGCTGTACCTGTAACTCGAGCCTTGTCTTCGGTCGGGCTTTGCAGTCGCACGTACCCCTGAAAAATCATGATTCCAATCTGTTAAAGATCGTATGATATGGACCGCTTGTCGTTCATTTGGTTCAAACGTATTGTTTAATCGCCCAAAAACCTAATTTTCAAAGTCTCAAAATTGAGTAGATTTGAATAGATTCTTAAAAAGTTTTAAGAGAGAAAAAACAGGTGAGAGATAGTGGAAAATCTTGCAATGTTATCCTTGTATTCTTTTTAACAGAGAAGAAAAAGACTAATTGAGAATTTTGAATTTTTCGAGAATAAAAATATTGATTATCGTTGAATGGAGAATGGTGAAGGTAGAACTTTAATATTGATTATCGTTGAATGGAGAATGGTGAAGGTAGATATTATGTTAGAACTTTGATATTGATTATTGTTGGATAGAGAATGTATAGTAATCTCCCGTATTTGGAATGTAATATTGATTACCGTTGAATGGAGAATGGTGAAGGTAGATATTATGTTAGAACTTTGATATTGATTATTGTTGGATAGAGAATGTATAGTAATTTTTCGTATTTGGAATGAGAGAGGTGGATGAAATGTTTATTATTGTTCATTCAATTCAAATGTATTGTTTAATCTGCAATCTCCATCGGCCCAAAAGCCTAATTTTTGAAGTCCAAGGACCATATATGGGGAAATGCACGTCATTAGTAAGATTGATAAATTTGGTAATTATGTATTACCTGGTTTGTCGTAGCTTGAGGTTATATTTTCTAGGTAAACTCTAGAGTGAGATTCTTGGCAGACAACACATATGTAGATCTAGTTGATAATTCAATGCGATTTCGAATTAACATTAGCACCGTTCGGTTTGGGTTACGTATGATCCACGAGATCATGTTAGCCTGCAAGAAACGATTCAGTTCGGTTCGACCATTTGAAACTGTTGTTGCTCCCTTCCGCAAAAAACATCATGTTTTGCAGCCAAGGGATTTGACTACCTAAGGCCCAAATATACAGCCCAGGGGCCTGAGTGGTTTTGCCTAACCGATCACTTGAGAAAACCAGCAGCACTTACTAGAATCCTAAGTCCTTTACTTAGATGCCTCCTCCATGACGGGAATGTGTTCTTCATCGATATCAATCTTTCTCATCTTTTCCCTACCCCTTAATCTCGAGAACTAGATTACAAGATTTCTGTAGGTAAAAATTTGATTTGTTAATCGACAATCGACATGCGTAGCCTAAAATGGTACATGAGAAGGAGGCTTTATGATCAGAAGACGGGACTCATCGAATCTAAACCAAGCACTTAGCTACTTATTTTTGCAAGTTTGTGATCTATGATCGGTTGATCTTGAACGCATTAACATCGAGGCTTCTGATGCGTGAGAAATAAAGAAGGGCACACGCTGTTTCTAGTTAAACATTATAGGAGCAATGCAATGGCGAAAAATAGCACCAAACGCCCTTTAACTTGTGGCTCCACGGTGGTGTGGCTTTCTGATGTGCGATACACGCCGCGTAACTCTATCTAATCAAAAGTCGTGTTCCCAGAATTTTGAGCCTAACCCGGAATAGCTCGGATCGGACGTGGCCCGAGTTATTTAGTCGGGCTAATTCATATAGCCGGGCTGATTTACAAAGGATTGGTCAAGCCACTTAGAAATTTTAGGCCATTTTTTGTTCTCACCGAGCCAAAAGAATACCTCGACTTCCAGACATCGAAATCATATCATATCTTGCATCACATTGAAATTGTTCTAATCCTCTGTATAACTGATAAATAGTGACCATTTAAATCTACCGATCAAATTTATTTTAATTTCTACTTTTTCGGCATTATCAAGTTAACTAGAGATGCCCGAGTCCCTGGCACGATGATAATAGCACCGCATACAATTATTCAGCCAGATCTTTTCTAAGATTAAAAGCTGTATAGCGAACAATCTTTCAGAAAACATTTTGAAATGAGAAAATAAGAAGTTTGTATTTTATTAGTATTTTATTATTATTATTGTTGACAATCTTTGATGTTTTGCAACGATCTATATCATTAAAACGTATTTCTAATCTACATGAGCGAGATGAGTGGATATACACTCTGAAAAAATGAAGGTAAGAGTATCTTATGCTCTCCCTTATGTATGAATAAGAAATTGTCTACCTGCACACGTGAATGTGCAGAGATGTCGCCATTATTGGTTGACAAACTGCTTTGTCTCTGCCCCGACAATGCACAACGAACATCTTAGAGGTAGAAGAAAGTCGGGACTCATGCTCTAGGAAATAAGAAGCCATTCACGGTGAACCCTCCATCGACGCAAATGATCTGCCCTGTTATGTAAGAGGCCGCCGGTAAGCATAAGAAGGCTACTAAGGACGACACCTCCTCCGGCTCTCCAGTGCGGCCGAGCGGCGTCCTTGCTGTCACCTCCTCATGGAACCTCTCGTTACGAAGGAACTGCGACAAAATATGAGTTAATATCATGTCACGGTGGCGAACATGGTCAAGATCTCTGTGACGAACTACTTTCGAGCATGAGAGAAAATGTAAAGCCTTGGTAGATCAAATTACAGGCTCGGCTAGTGGAGTCAATATGAACCAAGGTGCAACAGAGTTGCTTCTTATGTTATCCTTAGCCCATTCGCATGCCAAATTCTTGGTCAACTGGTTCATTGCTCCTACCAATCAAGTCGGATACAAAAACAAAAACAAACACAATTTGTTTAGCTCCATATCAACGGTGTTTAGATAGCTACTTATGATAATGTTATTACCTTTGGTGGCTGCATAAATTGATCCAACGTTCACCGAGACGACGCCGCAAACAGATGACAGGAACACAACACTTCCAGCTCCCGAGGCCTTGAGAAGGGGATGCGCGAGCTGGCTCAGATGGTAAGTCGATTCGAAGTTGGTCGTCATGATGAAGGAAAAATCTTCCGCCGTGTAATCCATGGTTGGCTTCAACGTGTTGGTCCCAACGTTGTTTATCTACCACCAATGAAAGCTGATAACAAAATCTATTGAAAGACAAGTACAAACTGCGACCTTATCATAAACATTGTCATTGGACCCATAGGATCAAAGTCGCCATAGACTCACAAGGATGTTGAGCTTGCCGTCGAAGAGGGAGGACACGGCGAGCATCAGCTTCTCTCGCTCCGATCTTGAGGAAACGTCGCAAGCCGAACCGGCGACTTGGAAACCTTTGCTCTTCCACTCTTTCAAGCATTCATCCATTTCGGCTTCGTTTCTGGCGCACGTATACACGGTCGCCCCAAGCCTCGCTAGTTCCTCCACTATGGCATGCCTAATCATGGGTACAATAACATATGCTTATTCCCCTACTTGTAATTGCAAACGAGAACAGATTAAGCCCTTACATAAGTTGTTCTACGCGACAAGACCTTAATACATGTGATGCCCTAGAATGTGCTGAAGATTTGTCTTGCATTTGCAATGGAAGTCAAACCAGTAACTAAAGCCTTTTGAATGCCAGGGATTTTTATTTGGGAAATTACAAAAGGAGAAACAAATTCTATTTGGTTAATGATATCACAAAGACACAAAATGACCTATCTACGTCTAAAGCCCACCTAACTTAGAAAAGGTAACGCATGAATCAGTCCCAGCAATGACACTATCAATCAAAGTAATTGAGCTCTTTAACATCATTGCCATCATATAGAGTTTTAAGGACGATGATGTCGATCGTCTAGCTTTTTATCAAGCATCCGCTAATACTTAGGTGGTTCAAAAAATCCTGTTGGTCAGAAGCTGGATTGACACGATCCAATCGAAATGATTTTTTCAAGGCTAGATATACGATGGAAAAAGCAACTTAAAAGAGCTTAAATCTTGGCTCAATTAGTTTTGGGTAGGACTGAGCTCGGCCTAAAAAAATTGTAGGCTCAATTCTGCTCAAGATAAGAGATACCTTGACCCCAGATTGCCATAGTCAGTGCACAGTCCTACATCTCTCAAATTATTATAGAGGAACGAGAATTTGAGATTAACGGTTTTTAAATGCCTAATTCACGATGTTTTCTCCGACAATCTAAATCATAACAGATAATCAATCATCAAAATCATCAACATATAAAAGAACAAAGTGTATGGAAAGAGAGACCCGATCCCTTTAGTTCCACCAGTGACAAGAGCGGTCATTCCTTGAAGCGACCACCTGTTGTTGATCGCGTTGTCGTGGCTACTACATCTACTTGCAGTCCCACCCTCCTCTTGAGCCATTCTCTCTCTTTCTCTAAGATGAGAAGAACTCTTATCTCATCCATATGTATTTTGTAGAGTTTTTATAATCATGCCGTGTAATGGTACCATGACTAAGAAACTATGATAACATATAAAAATAGGATATTTGATTCGTACACGGAATCTCCAGCACTCAAATCGAACGATTTGTCTCATATGCGTGCTACCTTATCATTTATGATTAATCAATGTCGTGTAAATTTAGAATTTTGATGCATAAAAAATACATAATCATTGAAATTATTGTCGGAAGATATGCGATATTCAAATACGATTGGAATTGATACTCTAAATAAATCGAGATCATTTCAATATTAGATATGATTTATTATATGATTCATTTCATTTCTTGTACACTTTTGTATTATAAATTACACCAATTATACATTGAATGACATATAATACAAAAATATTTTCTCCATATTCTATCTTCTTCTTCTTCTTCTTTTCCTCGTTTCCTTTCAATTATTTTATATGGACGCAACAAAACGTGGGCTATCACTAGTTAATCATTTCATTATACGAATGATTAGACGAGTCATGTGATGGCCTCGTTTAAATTCAAAGGGGGTGGGGGCGTCGAGAAACACGTTGCGAGTCTTTTTGCGGTCGGAAGTGGCATCAACCGGTCTTTTGCTTGTGGCTTCCATGATGGGAGCTTCGAAGGAGCTTTTCGTTGAGAGTCTGGCAAGTTACGTAATTCTTCCTTGATCAAAAGTTACGTCCACT
This sequence comes from Angophora floribunda, assembly GCA_014182895.1. NCBI lineage: Eukaryota > Viridiplantae > Streptophyta > Magnoliopsida > Myrtales > Myrtaceae > Angophora > Angophora floribunda. The sequence continues at coordinate 18,842,652 of CM024714.1, forward strand.
TACGGTTGAGGAGCGCAAAATTTCGAGCTTAAGCCGGAAGTTGGTCAAGTTTTGTAACGCCGGCTAATTTACAAAGGACGGGTGGCCCGACCTAAATTTTCTAGGCTGTGTTTATTCTAATTGGGTAAAGAAATACCTCGACACCTACAACGTCTAAAATGTGCGCAATCTCACCATTACTCAAATTATTTTAGAAAAATGAGATTTCAATATTAAGGATTTTCAAATGCCTAAATCATAATCATTTTTATCCAACCTTATCATAACGGTTGATTGATTATCAAAATCTTTAACATGAAAGAATGAAGTGTTCAAGATACAAACCCAATTCCTCTTATTTCACCGGCGACGAGAGCAGACATCCCATGAAGCGACCACCTGTTTGTTTCAGTGTCGCCATTGTCGTGGTGGCCGCTACGTCTCCTTGCAGTCACACCACCCTCTCGAGCCATCCTCTCTCTATCTAAAAAATGATTTTTTTTCCCTCGAAACTTTATTGTTTTCTTTCTTTCTTTCTTGGGTGCAATGCGTCTAAGGGCGTGAATGATAACATTTTTGATCAAAAATTGATTTCTTAAAGAGAAATAGATTTTTTTATTTCTATTTCTGGATGATTTTTTGAGCAAAAAAAAACACGTTTGATAATGACAAAAAAAATTTCTATTTTGAAAAAAGAATAGAAATTCATTTAATAATCAAAATAATTTCATTTTTTCTTCCTTAACAAGGCGGTGGGAGCGGCGGGTGGGGTCGCGGGAGGGGCGACGGCTGATGAGTGGCGGAGGTGGCATCTGGCGGCGGCGGCCGATGGTGGGCGGAGGTGGTGGTGGTGGTGAGCGGTGGATGGCAAGAAACTCCTTGGGTGGCCGCGAGTTAAAAATATTTTTTGATTTTTATTCTAGAAATAGAAAAGTAAAATTTTTTTTTTTTATTTCTCATTTCTATTTCAAACCTATTTTTAGAATAAAAATTTATTTCAAAAATAAAAAATAAACGGATTTATTTTAAAAATATGTCTGGAATAAAAAAATTCCAAAAGTGAAAATAGAATGATTATCGTACGTGTCCTAATTTCCATTGTGGGTGTTATGCATAAGTACGGTGGCGTTGGGTCCACGGCGATTCAGGGAGGGTGCAGGTCTATGAAGTGGCATTGCCACCTGTCGGCTGAGATTGACAGAAGACGAAAGCTTAAAATTACCACGAGACCAACGATGGCCGAAAGCCAACATAATTCGACCCCGGTTAACTATTGACATCACTTCCTTCTTCTTCTCTTATGGCGCCACGTCTGTCCTCCTCCGCCGCGTTTTAGAGAGAGAGAGAGAGAGAGAGAGAGAGAGAGAGAGAGAGAAATCGGGCGCTTTTGGAACTCTGATTAAACTTTCTTTCATCGAGCCGCAACTAGGAAAACGTACCAGAGGGAAAAGGCTCGTTTACAAGCGGTTAAGCTCTTTTTAGGCATCAATAAATGACCGTGTGTGATAGAGGAGCTCTATCTCGTCAGGGAAAGATCATTTGCCCCATAAAATTGCCTTTTCGATGCTTCAACATAACTCGATCCATCGATATATTTAGAGATAAACTTTAAGATTAATTGCTCTAAGAAGAGTGATGATTGGGAAAACTGAAGCATCAAATGTGAGTGGTGGGAATAGAGGCAGAAACGAACCACACCCTTATCTTGTAGAAGATCTTCTATCGTGGCCAGAGATCCTCTTCCTCGCTCGATGCTCTCAGTGGCATCTCCATCACTTCTCAAACGTCGATGCGTGCACATGACTAATCACCAACTAATTCAGATTTATTGATATTTTTATGAAAGTACCATGCCGCTGGACGAACTTTACGTTTTGAAACTGAAAACTCTCCGTGCCTTCTGGCTTGCTTCTGCTCGTGCTCTAGCAGCGTGATGCATCGGTACATGAAATGCTTTCATCGTTCTTGTTGAGGGGTGAACATCTTCATCCATTCAAAAGTTGATACTAGACATCCAAGTCTTCTGGTGTACCCTTTTCTCTATCAGAGTCTTTTGGTGTTACAGGTATCATATATTTTTATTTTAGAAACTTGGGATTACTCATCGAAGGTCTCGTTGTTCACGGTGCGCCACGATGACCACAAACATTAGCATCAGATGACATACGTGTGACGTGTGGATGACCATCATTTCATCAATTACCATGTGTTAAGCGCGAGTAACGAGGTGCTTCGATGACGGACAGGCGTGTGGGGCTTCCTTTGCTTTTGCGATGGAATGCTATATCCAAAAGATTCGAAATCGCGGCGGGTCCTAAATCCTGTCATTGCCACTGTTCTGACGGCCTGCGTCAGACTCTATGACCCTACGCGGGGAGCGGTCCCACTTCCCATGAGGCGTTTTGGCATCGTTCAGGAACCCCGTGCCAAATCAAAGTGGGCTGAAGGAGTTATATAAATACGAGGGGAGAGTCGGGGAGACACACAAGACCCAAGTAGAATAAAAAAGGAGTTGGGAGGAGAAATCAAATTTTGGAGAAAGGGAGAGAGAGAATGGGTTCTGAGGGGAAGGGGATTGCGTCGCTTCAAGGAATGACCGCTCTCGTCACTGGTGCTAACAAAGGAATCGGGTCTGTCTCTCACACCAAACACTTCATTTTTCTTTTTTATGTCGTTGATTTAGCCGATGGATCGATTCTTATGGTTTTGATTGAGGAAAAAATATCATAATTTAAGTATTTGAAAATTGTCAATCTTGATATATCATTCCTTATAATAATTTCAGTGATAGTAGGATGGTGCTTGGCCAGCGCTTACATATTTCTTGGCCCAACCAAAACAAATTAGACCCAAAATTTCATGTACCTCAACATAAGATTTGATCTAGCAAGAGTTTTTTTTATTTTTGTTCTATATAATTCTCAACTCATTTTTAGTGTTTTGCCATGTCTTTTTATAGAGTATGAGATTAGGATCTCTCAACTGATATTTAACATTCTCACCCCCCCCTCTTAAGAAAGTGGAGAATTGAATTCCCGATCTCCCCCTTCATATGGGAAGGATAGCCATTGATGCAACCACAGTGATTTATCTAGCTAGAGTTATGTGGTCAATTTACCCATTGAAAAGCTCCTACAAAATTGAACACCGTGAGCCTACAAGGTCAAGGCATTTGAAGCTATTTTTCGATTGCTAAAAAGACTTTGTAGGCTCGAATCATACCATTACATCTCTCACTCATATAACATATAGCTAGTGGTAATTTCTGCCTTGCTACAATTATATAAAGCTACATTTGTTAATTTCAGTTGTCTATATTTCACATGCATCAAGTTTTGACCCTTAGTTAGATGTGGGCTCCTAAGCCCATACCCCGCATGACATTGGGTGTTTATGAAAATCTTTAAATAAGGAGTTGCCACTAACCTATTGGGATTAGCTAAAAACCAAGCGAGGTATGAGAGTGTGCCTAACTTTTTATTCAACCAGAAAATTTAGAGTCAGAGACTTAATTACACTAATTAATCAATTAGTGCCTTTCGATACCTAATCTTGTTCATTGCAAAAAGACTTTTGTCAAGCGGACTAGATTGATTTTAAAATTAACCACTAACATGTGAGGTGATCATGCGAGTACGTAAATCATCAAAATAACAATCAACAATTAAAGAAAACATTAAATAAATTGCAAGAGAAAATAAATACCTAGCATTAAGAGAAAAATAAATGGCAATCCTAATTAAACTAAGGGGAAACCATAATCATCATATCATAAGCGTACAATCAAGGGCAATTGTATTCGATAATAATTAAAACCTTAAAGTGAAGCCGTTGGAGTTTGTTCAATTTTAAGCACAATCTTAGGTCAATAATTTTCCGACACTTTTGAAGAGAAAATTATCCAAGAATTATTTTAGAGCTTTTTAGGGACTCTAAAACAAACTTGGAATTTTTGGAATTTTTATAGTTTTTTTTTTGGAATTTCTAATATTTTAATATTTTCGATTTTTTAAAAATATATTTTTTGATTTTTTTAAATAAATTTTCAGGTTTCTGAATTTTCCATGAATTTTCTGAAATTTCGAAATTTTTTTGATTTTTTAATATTTTTAATATTTTTAATATTTTCTGAAATTTTATTTTTTTATTAAAAAAATGATTCGGACTAGGTCAGGAATTTTTAATATATATTTGAATCTATTTTCATATATCTAAACCTTAAACCCTAAAATTCAATGCACAATCGATTGTTAATTCTTGACATGAAATTGATAAAGCATGTTTCATAGCAATTGCATTGGTATCAAAATTGAGTTTGCTAATGCAATTTATATGGTGTTTCAAGGAGGATAGGAAATTGAAAGTCTTGGGAGATTAAATTACAAGGTCAATCAATGGACTCTAAATGAAATAAGGTGCAATAGAGTTGCTTTTTATGTTATCTTTAGCTCATTCGCACGCCAAATTCTTTGTCAACTAGTCCTACCAATGAGTTGAGAAAATAAGAATCATATAGAATTTGTTTAGCTCCATATCGAAAGTGTTTAGATATTTACTTATGATACTATCATTTCATCTTTGGTAGCAAAATAAATTGATATGATGCTCAATGAAACAACGCTGCAGACGGATGACAAGACAATACTTTCATTTCTTGAGGCCTTGAGAAGGGAATGTGCAAGTTAGCTCAAATGGTAAGCTGATTCGAAACTAGTCATCATGATGAAGGAAAAAATCTTCCATCGTGTAATCCACGGTTGGCATTCCATTGCTGGGCCCAAGAATCCCAACATTGTTTATCTAATGCACAAACCTATTCCAAAAGAATGAAAACGAAGCAAAATCTTTTGAAAGAAAAGCACAAATTATGACCTTGTTAATATAACATAAGCACATATCATCTTGATACCAACGCAATTTCTAACATACTTTGTCAATTTTGGGTCAAGAATTAACAATAAAATACACATTCAATAAAAATTAAATTATATGCAAAACATAAATAATATATACGTACACCTTGATACCTTAGTCTTGTGTCAAGATTATTGCTACCTTAGTCTTGTGTCGAGATTAAATTATATTTTCATATGATGCATTGCAATACATCATGTTTGTCATGTGAACCACTCCTTGGCAGGTACAAAAACTTTATTTTTAGGCAACTGCATAAAAAAAAAAATTCACTAAAAGTAAATTAAAAAGATGAAGAAGAAGCTTGAAAGTGGGGAAAGAAGGCAAGAATAGAAAGTGGGAGTAGGCGAACATAAGAGTAAATCTAAAGCTACTCTCCTTCATACTTATATATATATATATATATATATGGTCAAGAACTTATATAAATAGACACATTAATGTTCAGAAATGTCGCCATTATTGGTCAATAAACTTTGTCAAGTGCGACAAAGAACGCTGAACATCTTAGAGGCAGAAGAAAGTCGGACTCGTGCTATAGGAAATGAGAAGTCGTTCATGGTGAACCCTCCATCAACACAAATGGTCTGCCCCATTATGTAAGAGGCTATGTAAGAGGCTGCCGGCAAGCACAAGAAGGCCACCAACAACGACACCTCCTTCGGCTCTCCTATGCGACTGAGTGGTGTCGCATAGGAGAGTTGTATAACCATTTACTAGTACAAAGGACACCAGTTGTTCTGGCCCAACAAAGAACGCTACTGACAGAGTTGTATAACCGAAAGCCCCGACTGAATATCCAAAATTGTCTCAGCATGCTGTTCTCGCTCATCTATTACTTCTTATTTGTATAAAACAGGCAAAGACACAATTCACCGATGAAAAAACTAACCTTCAAGACATTCCCCTCCTGGGTTTAGATGCGTTCCACTGCGTCAGAAGGAATTCAATTCCTTCTTTGAGCGAAGCTTTTCTCCACTCTTTATAGTTCCATAGCTCTGAAATTATGTATCTTCCGCTAGGATTGTACTCGTTCACCTCCTTGAGTGCTGCCGTGACTGCCCGGTACACTTTATCACCCATTTCTCTCTTCAGATTATTCAACTTCTCATCTTGTTCATAAATTATTTCCTGCAAAAACGTGGATTGCAAAAAGAAACTGTCTCTCACATGCAAAGAAAAAGCAAAACAGGATGAATAGCGAAATATCAGAGCGTGAAAACACAAGAATGTATATCTGGGTGAGATGTTGCAAGCTACCAGAAGTTACATGAGAGCTATTGACTTGATGAAAATAAACACTGCTTTCTGACCTGGTTGATGGCAAATAGGAGAAATATACGAAAGTAATACCTGATGCTTCCCCTCAACCTCGATAATTCTGAAGGGATGCCAGTCTGGATCTTTCAAATATTCCTCCCACAGCGAGCAGAGCTCTAACGTTTTTTCCTCTGCTTCTTCTTCATCATACTTCATTGCTTTGAGGAAAGGTTCATGGTCAAGTTCTCCCATTCTCTTCACACCAACGTTTGCCTTGCTAGAACCATTACATATGTCTCTTAATACCTGCAAATTAAAGTCCGCCGGCACCTTATGTAAGTCAAATCTGTGGTGTACAGCTGCAAGAGCAACTTGCGTTGAGTGAAGTAACATAAGAAAAAGGACCAAAAAAGAAAAAGAAAAGAGGAAGAGATAAGCAAACTTGCGCTGATCAATTCTTTGCGAGCTTCTTGAAGCTCATCATTGCTGTTACGCTCCTTTACTATGAGAGCTTGGTTCAATGCTTCTAGATCCTCAAGATTCCCCTCCTTTTCCCTCAGATCCAACAGCAAAACATCTACTTTTTTCCAAAATTTCAGCATCATCCTCGTCTTCCATATGCTTCATAACATTTACTGATCCTCTCAATTGTTCAATTTCCAATTCCAAGGCTTGTTTTGCATCAAGTTGCTTTTCCAGTTGAATTATTCGATTATGAAGTTCCTCTTTTTGCCTCTGGAAAATTTGTTAGTTATCATCATAAGTCTCAAAAAGGAAATATGAAAAGATATGTATTCTCTTGACATGATAAAAATAATTTGATGAGAATACCTTTTGATCTTGAGCCAGTTTTATGACTTTTTCATCAACTTTCTGTTGCTCCAAGGCAGCCAACTCAAGTGAACTGTTTTTCTGGGCATTCTGATGTAAAGGAAAGAAGTTAGCCTCACCAAATAAGTGCACTCTAAAAAGCATGTGTAAAGGATCGCACGACACCCAAATTAATTAATACCAGCAAATAGAGTCTATCATTAGGTGTCAATTTGCGAGCAATTTAATGAACTCAGAGATATCAATGTCGCATTGTTATTTTGTGTCACAGATACATGTATATATATGAACATATTACGACGCCTGCACAACAAATCCATTTGTAGAAATATGGATGAGCAAAGGTAGATGCTCCAAAAATGAAAACTAGACTAAAATGCAAACTGCAACAAAAAAGGAGTGTTACACATATATATATATGCAAGGGCCAGGAATTCTAAGAAACCAATTTTTCTATTTATGGAAACATCAAGCCTACTTGGCATAATTTCCGAAAACTTCCCACAGTACAACTTTCAAAAGGCTGGCCCTACATGATCTAGCCAAAAGAAAAAGTAGCTGCGGCGTAATTGACAAAAGTAGAGCCTGGCAGCACAAAGCTAGACAATTAAGTCTCGTCCGTATAAAATCCTTCGTCGTATATTATATCTAGAGCAACCATTCTGAAAACTAGCTACTCTTGAATAGTTGATAAGTCTAATTATGCAGTTAACCCCGAGGCTGTCATATATTTCTTCCAGGAGTCTAGTTATACAACCAACACACCCATCTAGAGCTATATCTCCTCGAGGCCAACTTTGTTTCTTTGGACTCTTTCTCTTCGGAAAAAAAGAGTTCATTTTTTGTTGATATTCTTTAGTTCTCATAGGATGCGTATGAATATAATTTCTCATTTCCCTCATGAAGCTAAATGCGCGTAACACACAAGTAGAACAATGTTTTCCTAAAACAATCTATCTTTAATTCTACCTGTATTTTTTCATCCATACATATGCATCTCATAGTATCTTCATTGGTCCCAGTAAATTCAGACAGCAAGCCAATGCATTCAAGAAAGCCATTTATTATATGCCATAAAGAATCCTACTCTAAATACTTAATACAGCATCATTTTGGTCATCTCCAATGAAATAATCCCAGCAACAACCATTCAATTCCCCTAATCATGAATGCGGCATTCCATTCACTCACATAAATAAATTTGATTAAAGAAATCAGTCCATTGTTGCCAGGCTCATTGATAGTCAAATAAAAAATGCAAATACGTAATACTAGCGCATCGGCGAGGATATTCTATATTATATATGCAGTAATAAAGCACAAATTACCTCTGCAATCTCTTCCAATAGCTTCTTTCTCTCACTCTCATTGTGCGCTTCACGCTTCTCAAACTCCTGTCCACGCACTTCTAGGTCCTTTTTGAAGGATTCTAATTGAAACTTATGGTGAGTTTGTTTTACGGAAATCGTACCATTTTTGGAAAATGTTTTTCAGGAAATCATTTTCCATGAAAATGATTAGTTTTCCTGTGTTTGGTAATATGTGATTGAAAATATTTTCAGGCGTTTGGATGGCATTTGGAAAATGATTGAATAACATTTGACCTAATAAAAAGGAATGACATAAAGACCTAATAAAGAGGGAAAGTGTTTTCCCCTTCCCACACACAGGAATTCATTTTCCTAAAATAAAACATAATATTTCTATTGACCAGAAAGTATTTTTCATTGAGCAAATCATTTTTGGAGAAACAAACAGTAGAAAGTCTGGAAAACACTTTCCAGAAAAATATTTTCATTGAAACAAACACACCCTTAAGCTTCTCATGATCAATAAAAATTCTCTGGTAATGATCGTGTGCACTTGTATGTAATTTTCTCAATTCTGCAAATGCTCCATAAAAAGAAAACGTGATGTTTGAGGTCTCTCAAACATATTAGCTCCATAAAAAAAATGCTGAATAGAGACATAAATTAAAAGTCCAAGATGTTCCTCATTGGGTCAATTCCATAAAAAACCCTCAACTATAGCTTTAGTCCCAAAAATACCCCAAACTTTTTTTTGTCTCGAAAAAAACCCTCAACTTTTACTTTAGTCCCAAATCTACCCTCCATCAAAAAACACCGTCAACTCCTTTGACGTGGCTTCGCCGGCGCCGGAGTCGGGCGAGGCCGGCGAGGGTCGCCCAGGCGTTGACGTGGCTTCGCTGGCGCCGGAGTTGGGCGAGGGCGGCCCTCCCGGGCGACCCCACCGGGCGACCGCCTCACCGGCTCGGGCGGCGGGCGAGGGCCACCCCTCGCCGCGTCGGGCGAGGGCCGCCCGGCCGGATCCGGCGACCGCCCGACGCCGCAAGGGCCGCCCGAGCTCGGCGAGGTCGCCCCCGCCAAAGGTCGCCCTCGCCAAATCCGGCGAGGGCGACCCCGAGGGCCGCCCAAGCCGATCCGCGAGGGCGGCCCTTAGCCGGGATCTAGCGGCCCTCGCCGGCGTCGGGTGAGGGCCGCCCGAGCCGGATCGCCTAGGCGCCCTCGCCCGAGGCGAGCGCCCGACGGGCCGCCCGCCCGACGCCGGCGAGGGCCGCCCGAGCCGGATCTCGCCTAGGCGGCCCTCGCCCGACGGCGGCGAGGGCCGCCCGAGCCGGATCGGCCCGGGCGGCCCGCCCGATGCGAGGGCCGCCCGAGCCGGGCGGCCCTCGGGCGGCCGACGCTCGCCCGACTGGGGAGGGTCGCCCAGGACCGGGCCGCCCTCGCCCGACTCCGGCGCCGGCGAAGCCACGTCAAAGGAGTTGACGGTGTTTTTTGACGGAGGGTAGATTTGGGACTAAAGTAAAAGTTGAGGGTTTTTTTTTAGACAAAAAAAAGTTTGGGGTATTTTTGGGACTAAAGCTATAGTTGAGGGTTTTTTATGGAATTGACCCGTTCCTCATTTGACAAGTAGGTTTAGGAAATATCAAAGTTTCATGTTCTTAATTGTTTGAAAATCTAGAAAATATCAAAATTTTACAATTTTAAAAAATTAGGTCTGGTAGAAAAATAATTTTCCAGCTTTAGAGTATAATACTGTTTTGAAAGAGGGGGTTAAATCTTGTATGTTGAGACCCTAAAGAAAATAATCCTAAGCTTCATAGCAAAAACATGTAAGCGACCTTCGTCATAAGATTGATGGAGCTTATCCTTCTGTCATTATGGCGTTCAGAGACTTTGATGTCTCGTTACACCTTCCTTCATTCTCCTGCATGTACTTGGTTCTTCACCTCTATTATGTTTGTCAAATCAGATACAATCCTATCCTACTTTCGAGCCTCTTCCTCCATAATCTCTGGAATGGTTTTCAGGTCACCAATCTTGCGCAAGTGCTCCCCAACAATACTATTGGAATTATAATCATCAGCACGGGGAACCCATGCATAAAGCCCAATCTTTTGGGTACCCTCAGCATACCAATCCCTGCGGCCACGACGGTCTGCTTCGTAAGCCTTCTCGAAGGACATGCCAACCTTTGTCGAATTCCACCACTGCACTTCAAGAGTGACCATGGTAATTCCAAAGCGGGTGAACCCTCATAGGATTGAAGCCTCTTCTTGTCAGCTCATCCCTCAATTTGGACCCACTCTCACCAACATACCGGGTGCGATTCTTTCAACCCCCGAATTGGAGGGTTTTTTGTTGGTGGTGGTGGGGGGGGGTTGTTTCGCCAAGAACCACCGCAACGACTGGGACTGTCAAAAGGGCATTAATAATTCCATTACACGACAAAGGCGAACGGGCGCTCCCCTCACCCCTCGCTCGACACGATCCACGGCGGCATCAGTGGCTGAGAGACGCAGAGAGAGACAAGACGGCTGGGGCGTGGGGGCGCGTGGGCTTATTCGTACTCGGGTCTGCGCGGAGATTCTCAAGAGAACGCAGAGAAAACAAGAGGTCGCGGACTGAGATGAACGCGAAATTTGAAAAACGGTGGGGGTTGTGAAAACTGAAAAGTGATGAAGAGAAAGCGGGGAGCTTTTATCGATGGTGGTGTCGTGGGAAAAAGGCGGAACCTTTTTCTTTCCCGGGGCAGCCGACCAATCAGGTGACAAGGCCGAGGGGAGCGAGGTCGAGATCGGTCTCCCGGTCAACGGAATGACGCGTGGGGGGCATCGGGCGGAGGGGGGCCCCGCTCTGGGCGGGCGAATCCGAGATCGCGGCCGTCCACGTGTGCAGCGTGGTTGTGCGCGCCTAAGGCAAAGGAATGATATATAGCCGCCCCCCACGGAGGGTTTTTATTTCTTCACCTAACTAATCTGTTATTTCATTAATCCGTAATCTACTTTTCCCTTATTTTTTTTCACTTTTTTTCCCGGATCGAAGTTGGTATAATTAGTTTGGCAAAAAAAAATAGAGAAAAATAACATGAAGGGTTTGATATTTAATTTATTTAATATAGTCTTCAAACTTTGATTTAAAAGACAATGTCATTTCTAAACTTTAAATTTGTTCGGTGTATTTTATAAATTAGTACTTAAGTGATGAAAAGCTTAACACCTCTCATTCTTATTACTACTTTTTCATATATATTGAAAAAGAAAAAAAAAAGGAAAAGGTCGTTTTATTCAAAACCCCAATACCTAAGCACCCAAAGACAAAGAAGGACGTCGCAAGCGATGAAATGCTTTGGGGAGTTGAAAATAAGCATAGATCTGGAGATTCCCAAATAAATCAACCCCTAGAGAGAGAGACTTGATTCCTTTGGTTCCACCGGTGATGAGGGCGGTCATTCCCTCGAGCGACTACCTCTTATTGTCGGCGTTGTTGTTACTGCTGCTACAACTACTTGCAGTCCGATCCCACTCTTGAGCCATTCTCTCTCTCCTCTAAGATGAGATTATTCCCTGAGCTCTTGTTTTTTTTTTTTTGGGTGTAACGCGTCTCTCTAACTCTTTACCCGTGTTATGGAAGTCCTTCACTGGCCGAGAGAAAGACAGCAATTTGAAGAGGCTTCCTGACCACAAAACTATGGTGGAGAGGCCCGTTGCTTGACCCCAAATACCACGGACCACCTTATGAAATAAGGTGCAACAAAGTTGCTTTTTATGTTGTCCTTAGCTCATTCACATGCCAGATTCTTGGTCAATTGGTTCATTGCTCCTGCCAATCAATTTGGATACACAAACAGAAAACAAATGCAATTTGTTTAGCTCCATATCAACAATGCACAGATAGTTACTTATGATAATGTTAATTTACCTTTCGTGGATGAGTAAATTGATTCAGTATTCACCGAAAGAATGCCACTGACAGACGACAAAACACGATACTTCTAGCTCCCAAGGCCCTGAGAAAGGGATGTGCGAATTAACTCATATGGTAGGCCAATTTGAAGTTAGTTATCATGAGAAAGGAAAAATCTTCCACTGTGTAATCTGTGGCTGGCTTTGTTATGTTGGTCCCAACGTTGTTTATCTACCGCAAATGAAAACCGAGAATAAATTTTCTTGAAAGACAAGCACAAACTACGACTTTGTATTTTGTGCAGCTTTTCTGATCACTACATGGAGTGAGAGAGAACTCTTATCTCATCCACATGTATTTTGTACGTTTTTTCAGATTATATGGCGTACATGTAATGATACTATGAGTAAGAAACTATAATCACATATAAAAATAAGATATTCTGATACGAATCTCCAGCATTCAAATTGAACCATTCGTCTCATTTGCTTGCTATTTTACCATCAATGAGTGATCAAGATTGTAAAATTGAGAATTCTGATGCATAAAAAATATATATAACCATTGAAATTAATTTATAGGAGCGCAACAAGACGTGGGCTACCACTGGTTATTCATTACACGAGCGATTACACGAGTGACGGGGGGGTCGGGTTGAAATTCAAAGTGGGGGTCGAGAAACATGTTGCGAGTCTTTTTGTGGTCGGAAATAGCATCAACAGGTCTTTCACGTATGGCTTCCATGGTGTGGAGCTTCGAAGGAGCTTTTCGATGAGCAATACAAGTCGCATAACTCTACCTCGATCAAAAGTTACGTCCCCTCTCAATTGAGGTGCGCCAAATTTCGAGCCTAAGCCAGAAAGAAAGCCCTGAGAGGAGTCGGCCGATTTATTACAAAGGATGGGTGGACCGACCTAAAAATTCTAGGCTGCGTTTGTTCTAATTGGGTAAAGAAATACCTCAACACCTACAACGCCTAATATGTGCGTAGTCTCACCATTAGTCAAATTATTTTAGAAAAAACGAGATTTCAAGATTCACGATTTTCAAATACCTAAATCATAATAATTTTTACGTCAACCTAATCATAACGGTTGATCGATTATCGAAATCGATGAATTGAAAAAATGAAGTGTTTGAGATACAGACCCAGTTCTTCTTGTTCCACCGGTGACGAAAGCGGACATCCCATGAAGCGACCACCTGTTTGTTTCAGTGTCGCCGTCGTTGTCGCGGCTGCTACATCTCCTTGCAGTCCCACTCCCCTCTCGAGCCATTCTCTCTCTATCTAAAAATTGATTTTTTTTTCTTCAACTCTATTGTCTCTCTCTCTCTTTTTTTACTTTCTTCTTGGGTGCAATGTGTCTCTAACTTTCCATTGTGTGTTATGTATAAGTAACGGTGGAGTTGGGTTCCACGGCGATTCAGTGTTGCAGTTGTACGAAGTGGTATTGCCATCTGTAGCCTGAGATTGACAGAAGACGAAAGCTTAAAATTACCACGAGACCGACGATGGCCGAAAGCCAACATAATTCGACCACGTCTGTACTCCTCCGTCTCATTTTATAGAGAGAGAGAGAGAGAGAGAGAGAGAGAGAGATCGGGTGCTTTGGAAGTTTGGTTAAACTTTCTTTCATTGAGCCGCGCAACTAGGAAAACATACCAGAGGGAAAAAGCTCGTTTACACGAGCCGAGGTTTCTGTCCGGATACGAGGCACGTATCTACGTGGATGGGGGGAGGGAGAGAGCCGCAGCAGAAGCAGCAGTAGAGCAGCGATGGTGGACGTGTGGTGGGTACGTGCCAGGGAGGGAGAGACGCGTAAGCATTTGGAGTTTGCCACGAGAAGGCGTCGGTTCAGTGAATTTGTCGACAGGTTATTTTTGGAGAAAAGCCAAAAGAGGGTCGTCACGTGGAGGTTTAATAGCCAAGAGATGGTCGGAATTCGAGAGCGAAAGAGGTTGTCAGGTGGTGGACCGATCTGCCATGCGTATCCAGAGGTCACATGCATCGAATGGATGCGGCACTGACTCGGACATTGAGTTTGGTGGTGGCTTGAGAACGCTTGGGAGAGAGAGAAGGCGCAGCGTGCAAAACACCACCATTGCCCCCAAGCAATCGGCGTAAACTAGGAGTAACTTGTCGCCAATAGAAATGCTAGTGTAATTTAAATACCGAAATGACGCTAATAGAAATGTTCTCCTCTAATGAAAGATTCCAATCAATATAATTTGAAGTTCAGTTTAGCCCAAGAGATTGACTGGTTTGGTTTAATTGATCATTTGAGAAAATTAGGAGTAATTAGTCCATTCTTATACAACCTGTCTCACCACTTCTCTACCCTTTAATTTTGAAAATTCCTCCTATCTTTAATCTCCAAGTGAAACAAGCCCGAAGACCATCATCACTCAAAGTGTTTCGATTTCTGTCACTAGATTTGATTTTTTTATCACTCAAAATATCCATTAATACGTACACATTAAAAACTAAATTATATGCAAAACATATATAATTATATACGTACATCATGTTTGTCACGTGAATCATTCCTTGGCAGGTACAAAAATTTTATTTTTAGGCAATTGCACAAAAAATAAGAAAATTTTCACTAAAAGTAAATTAAGAAGAAGAAGCAGCTTGAAAGTGAGATTAGAAAGCAAGAATAGAAGGTGGGAGTAGGTGAACATAAGAGTAAATCTGAAGCTACTCTCCTTCGTACTTATATACATATGGTCAAGAAATTATATAAATACACAGATTAATGTTCAGAAATGTTGCCAATATTGACCAATAAACATTGTCCCTGCGACGACAAAGAACGCTGAACATCTTAGAGACAGAAGAAAGTCGAATTCATGCTATAGGAAATGAGAAGCCATTCAGGGTGTACCCTCCATCAACACAAATGATCTGTCCCGTTATGTTAGAGGCTGCCGACAAGCACAAGAAGGCCACTAACAACACCACCTCCTTCGGCTGTCTTATGCGACTGAGCGGCCTCCTTCCAACAGAAGAAACTCTCAACGTGACAAGACCTCAGCACATGCGATGCCCCAGAATGGGCGGAAGATTTGGTTGCATTTGCAATGGAAGTCAAACTAGTAATTAAAGACTTTGGAATGCACTGGATTTTTATTCCGGAAATTGCAAAAGGAGAAACTAATTTTATCAGCTAATGGTGTGTCAAATGAGCTATCAACGTCTAAAGGCTTCAAACTTACGACGGTTGCGGATGAATAACGTCTCTCGTCGTTTCTATCTTATAGAGTTTTACGTGGGGATGATATCAATTTTCCGGTTTTTTATTCGTGGATTCGAACATTATTGGATTCAGAAGCATCTGCTGTCACTCCAGCGGTTAAATTTTAAAAATTTTGATGCTTCAACATATCTGAGATAAACTTTAAGATTAATCTCTCTCAGAAGAATGATGATTGGGAAAACTAAAGCATTAAGTGTGAGCGGTGGGAAAAGAAAGATCCTCTTTCGTGGATGGAGATCCTCTTCCTCGCTCGATGCTCTCGGTAGTATCTCGTTCACTTCTCAAACGTTGTTACGGGGACCATATATTTTATTGGCAAGCTTGTAATTGCAATTTGGTTTTGACCCTTGTTTTCCAATTGATTGTTTGTTAGAGTTTGAACTTTTGATTTTTATCTCTCGCCTTGACAGTTTAGGACTTGACTTACATATTTATCAGTGAATAGCGCGATAGTGTAAAGTACTTAGGTAGATGTTAATATCTAAGATCATGCTAAATGTTTTGTCTATATTATTTTTTAGAAACTTGTGATTACTTATTGACATCATCTTATCAAAATCCATTGACACTTGATATAAGTTTGAAACTCGAGTTAAGTTGTTGATTTAATAGTACACTTAGCTTTATTTTAATAGTTTACTATTTGGGAAGGTCTCGTTGTTCACGGTGCACCACGATGAACCACAAACGTCGGCATCATGCGAGACATGCGTGGATAACCATCGTTTCATCATTACCATGTGTTAAGCGCAAGGAACGCGGTGCTTCAATGACAGACAGGCGTGAGGGACTTCCTTTGCTTTCACGATGGAGTGTAAAATCCAAGATTCGAAATGGCGGTGGGTCCTAAATCCTATCACTGCGATTGTTCTGACGACCTGCGCCACACTTTTATGAGAAAATATTAGGTGAGTTCCATACTCCACGTGGGATGGTGCAGCACACCATTCAGTTATGGACACGTGTCCATTCGGGTCCACGCTGTCTTCCTCCCCTCTCTATCTGTCAGATCCGGGCCCACATTGACAGCAGACCCTCTCTCTCCTCTCTCCTCTCTCCACTCTCTCTTCTGGTTCCAACGCTCTGTTCTCTTATGGAGGAAAAAAAGTGTTAAAAATCGATTTGCTCGAGGGGCGACGGCGGGGCTCAAGGAGGCAACGGCGGCGTCAGCATCGGTGAGCAGGGGTGCTTCGCAGAGAAAAGAGAGAGAACAGAGTGGAGGTCGCGAAAAGTGAGGGAGAGCGAGAGAAAAATGCGACGGCGGAGACGGGGCGAACGGCAGAGGCGGAGGCGGGGGGGGCATTGGCTTATGGTTCGCTCTCAAAGACGCACTTCTTCTTCGCGGAGGAGATAGAGCGATTTTTTTTTCCTCCATAACTTCTTCGCGGAGGAGAGAGAGCGGAGCGTCGAAACCAGAAGAGAAGAGAGAAGAGCGTCGAAACCAGAAACCAGAACCAGAAGAGAGGAGAGAGGAGCGTCGAAATCAGAAGAGAGAGAGAGGAGAGAGGAGAGAGGGTCTGCTGCTAATGTGGGCCCGGATCTGACAGAAAGAGAGGAGGAAGATAACGTGGACCCAGATGGACACATGTCCATAAATGAGTGGTGTGCTGCACCATCCCACGTGGAGTATGGAACTCACTCAATATTTTCTCCACTTTTATGATTCTACGCGAAGAGCGGTCCCACTTCCCATGCGGCGTTTTGGCTTCCGTCAGGAACCTCGTTCCAAATCATAACTCTCGGTCGGGCAGTGGACTGAAGGACTTATAAAAGTACAAGGGGAGAGTGGGGGAGACACACTAGACCCAAGTAGAATAAAAAAGGAGTTGGGAGGAGAAATCAAATATTGGAGAAAGGGCGAGAGAGAGAGAGAGAATGAGCTCTGAGGGGAAGGGGATTGCGAGTAGATGGTCGCTTCAGGGAATGACCGCTCTCGTCACCGGTGGTACCAAAGGAATCGGGTCTCTCTCTCACACCAAACACTTCGTTTTTTTTTTTTTTTTATGTTGTTGATTTAGCTGATGGATCGATTGTTATGGTTTTGATTGAGGAAAAAATATTATGATTTAAGCATTTGAAAATTGCCAATCTTGATATATCATTTTTTATAATAATTTCAGTGATAGTAGGATTGTGCTTGACCAAGCGCTTACATATTTCTTGGCCCAACCAAAACAAATTTGACACAAAATTTCGTGTACCTCAACATAAGATTTGATCTAACTAAAGCTTTTTTTGGTTATATTATAACTCTCAACTCATTTTTAGAGTTTTTCCATGTCTCTTTATAAAGTATGAAATTCGGATCCCTCAATTGGTATTTAACATTCTCAAACCCAACCTTCTTAAGAAAGTGGAGAATTGAATTCCTGATCTCCCCCTTCATATGGGAAGGGTAGCCATTAGTGCAACCCCGGTGACTTATCTAGCTAGACTTATTTGGTCAATTTACCCATCGAAAAGCTCCTATAAAATTGAACATCGTGAGCCAACAAGGTCAAGGCATTCGAAGCTATTTTTCAACCGCTAAAAAGACTTTGCACGCTCGAATTTTACTTATACCATTACATCTCTCACTGATATAACGTATAGCTAGTGATAATTTCCGCCTTGCTACAGTCATATAAAGCTACATTTGTTAATTTTAGTCATCTATATTTCTCATGCATCAAGTTTCTCAATTTATACTATCTTGATCATTCATAATTAATAACATAGCAAGCAAAACTGGCCTACTTAAACTTATATAGGTTAACAACGAAAAAAAGAAAATGGGGAATCAAAATAAGTGAAAGAAAAAAGCAAATTCAACCGTCCAAGTGAAGCCAGTTATTTGATTTCGGAACAACACATGGATGAATTTGAGAGGAAGGTAAGGTTGTACTAGTGTTTTAGAGTATGTACTTATATGACTACTGACTAGGTTGCTTAAAATAAATTCTTGGTTTTTACAATTTTCGTTTTATGTATGTTTTTTTCTTTTTTGGAATATCCATTATAGCAAAATGGGGTATAGTAGCCCAACTTAGACCTACCAGACCCAAAAAATTCAGAGTCAAGCATGTCAGCAGGGCTTTCAATTATAGCGAGTACTTTTGAATTCAATGACATTCGATTTCATAGATAGAAAGCTAAATAACGAGTTTCATCATCACTCAAAACTTTATATGATGAAGATGATGTGAGATCGATTACTTTGAGGATTCGTAGCTACAGTGGCTGGTTCATGTTTTTTTTTTTTTAATTTGTAGTCTTTAGATTTCAATAGCTCATTTGACGTGCCATCAACGAGTAGAATTTATATTGTCCAACCCACCCATGGGTAGCCTAGCTGGTTAGGGCGAACTTGGATTTATTTGAGGTCTTGGGTTCGATTCCCCAGGGAAGCGCCTGTGATTTAAGTGGAGGACCATGGCAGTCCCCCAGAATAGTCGAGGTGCGCGCAAGCTGGCCCGGACACCTCGGTTACCACAAAAAAAAAAAATTATATTGTCCGATTGTTATTTCCCAAATGAAAATCCAATGCATTCAAAGGCTTTAATCATCTGATGACTTAGTTGCCAGTACAATCAAATCTTCCGCACATTCCAAGGTATCACATGTCCTAAAAACCTTGACGTTCGGAACTCCTTCTACTGGCAAAGTAAAAGGCTTGATCTGTTCTTGTTTGCAATTGCGATTTGGTGGTAAATGGTCATGATGTTGTCCCGTGATTAGGCGTGCTGTTGTTGAGGAATTAGCGGGGCTTGGGGCTACCGTCTACACCTGCTCCAGAAACGAAGCTGAAGTCAACGAATGCTTGAAAGATTGGAAAGACAAGGGTTTCCAAGTGGCGGGTTCGGCTTGCGACGTTTCCTCAAGATCGGAGCGAGAGAAGCTGATGCTAGCCGTGTCCTCCCTCTTCGACGGCAAGCTCGACATCCTTGTAAGTTTGAGTCGTCTTTGATCCCGTGGATCCAATGACAACATTAATAAGGTCGTGGCAATTTGTTCTCTTCTTTCATTAGATTTTGTTCCATTTTCATTTTCTCAGTATTGGTTTGTGTGTTAGATAAACAATGCCGGGACTCTTGGACGCAATAGTGGAATGCAGACCATGGATTACACAGCGGAAGATTTTTCCTTCATCATGACGACTAACTTCGAATCAGCTTACAATTTGAGTCAGCTCGCCCATCCCCTTCTTAAGGCCTCGGGAAATGGAAGCATCGTGTTTTTGTCATCCGTCGCTGGCGTTGTTTCAGTTAACGTTGGATCAATTTATTCTGCCACCAAAGGTGAATTGATAGTATCATCAAGAAATATCTAAACTTTTCCAATATGGAGCTAAACAAATTTTGAATGATTCTTGTTTTCTCAACTCATTGGTAGGAGCAATGAACCAGTTGACCAAGAATTTGGCGTGCGAATGGGCTAAGGACAACATAAGAAGCAACTCTGTTGCACCTTATTTTATACAGACTCCATTGACCAACCCTGTAAATTAATCTCCCAATACTTTAAATTTCCTATCCTGCTTGAAAATAGTTCACCACACAAGTCTTCGTCACCTCATGATCTAACATTAACTGACCCATCATTGCAGCTACTCAATAATGAGAAGTTACACAAGGAGGTTATGGCAAGGACGCCGCTTGGTCGCATTGGAGAGCCGAAGGATGTGTCATCATTGGTGGCCTTCTTGTGCATGCCAGTAGCCTCTTACATAACAGGGCAGACCATTTGTGTTGATGGAGGGTTTACCGTGAATGGCTTCTCATTTCCTAGAGCATGAGTCCAACTTTCTTCTACCTCTAAGATGTTCATCATGCATTATCGTCTCAAGGACAAAGAAATTTATTTACCAATAGTGGCAGCATTACGATGCATTAAAATGTGTCTGTTGATAATTTGTTGAGCATATATAAGGGAGAGTATATTACTCCCACTTTCTATTCCCACTTTCATTTTTTTTTCTCTTTACTTTCAATAAAATCTATTCTTACTTTTATGCAATTGGCTAAAAGTAAAATTTATGTATTTGCCAAAACTTGGCACGGGGATACTTAAGTACTAAAAGTTACAAAATGTACACTTAAATGCAAATATTGAAGCAAAATGATTAGTTAAGTGTCAACAACAAGAAAATCCAACCAAAATGCACGTGTGACATTCTTCAATGACTTTGTCTGTTGACATGGCAAATTTTTTTTTAAAATATCCATGTGGCAATTTAAAAATTGTCCGTGTGGCAAAAAGAATGCCATATAAGCCTAATAACCTCCAAAATTTTTTTTTATTTCTTTTAAAAAAGCGTAAGCGTCTAGGGAGGGCTGTATAAGTCCTTCAGCCACGTGGGATTTGGGAACCACTCCCTACGTTAGGTCATGGTAGGAGGCCACGACGACTTCGAACCACAGAATTTGCATTCAATCATGGAATTAGGCAAGTGGCCTACACCTGCCTTTTATCGAAGCACCACGTTACTCAATGTTGAGTATATCGAACAATCTTGTAGCTGTTGCAACGATGGTTCTTCATTCTTATGTTGTATAATGCCAAACTTCGTGGTCATCCTAGTGCAATATGAGTAATATAATACTGTCGTGACATTTCCAAAAATGAACCACCAAAAGAAAAATTCATAAATTACTAAATCCAAATACTCAGCGTGGACTCTTTTAATCTGCGTGGACTCTTTTAATCTGCGTGGACTCTTTTAAGCCCGACCAATTGTAACTTTCAAGTTTTTAATTTTAATTAGCTTAATGTGCAAATCAATTTATTGAGGAATCGCCATTCATAAATTAGTGGTAGATCGATTAAACTCCTAAGTAAAGTGCGAAAGAGTAATTTACTTTTATGAGCAAGGGATTTATGGATATAGAGATTTGATAATACTAGATAAATCTAATGGGCCTTCGATACTTTTTCTCTTTCTTTTGAAAAATATTTTGTGGGTAGTCTTGGTCAATTTGAACTTGAGCCACTAACATAAGAAATGTGATTATGCGAGTGCACAATTAAAAATTTAATAATCAATAGTCCAATCAGTAAATAAATTACTAGAGATTGGGTAAGGATATAAAAACCTTAAGCAAGCAAAAAACCCATTAGTTGCAATACATCAAATGTTCTCCAAGATATTAATTAGAAAATGCATGTCCATTCTACATGTAATGACATCTAAATATTAAAAATTTGTTAAAAATATCCACGTGAACACCGAACGTGCTATGTAGGACCGCTGACATTCATGTTGGTAATTTCCGTTCTAAATTGACTGAATAGACTAAATTGGCACCTACTTGAAAAATTTTAATATTAAATTAGCCCGATTGAAAATTTTCAGGATTAAATTTATATCAATATGATAAGTTTAATCAGTGGTATTGCTTTCCTTTTTTGTATTTTTGCCTATTGCGCGCCTATCTTTGTTGAGTGGGTAGTGATAGTGACAGCCACCGTCCCAAAGGGCAACATAGATTACCCAAGGGAAGTTTTTTTTGGTTAGATCCAAGGGAAGTCGATAGATTGCTAAACGAGCACAAATGAAAGGTGATGCCTTCGCTTAGCGCGGTTCCTTCCAAATCCTATCAATTACATTTTGATATTTTTAATTAATTATTCATGGAATGGAATAAGAAGTTGCCATAAACCTATTATGCATCGAGTAGAAACCGAGGTAGGGTCTGATAACTAAATTTAGTTATGATAGATGAACCTAATATTGTTTCAGTATCCTTTTCTTTATGAAATCATTTTGCATGCTTTTTTTTTATATTTTTTAATTACCTAAAAGTAGTCATTAATGGTACTTAAGCAATAAAATGAACAATCAGGCAATAAACATCAGATAATGAAATAATAATCATCTAGCAAATAAATAAATAACTAGAATAATAAGGAACCCTAGCTTAATTGGGCGAAAATTAACAAAGCCTTGTTATAAGTCTTTAGGATAGGACCCCGTGAGCTGTAAGTGGAAAGTCTAAAAGTACTCGTGCAAGCTTACTAAGATAGACTAATATATCAAAGGAAAGTGAATATGCAAATGTAACAACCTATGAATCACTAGGGATCACATCTAGTGACCACAATTTCCACATAGAAAGGGGGAGGTGCAAAGTTCGATTCCCGACATTCTCATGGAGCTAGAGGTGGGGACATTTAATTTTAAGTATGACATATGACTCCCATGCTCTGTATAAAGACGGGACAAAAGTTCGAGTGTTGATAGTTATAATAGGATAGACAAAAAAAAATGGTAACATGCTATGTAAAATAATACTCTAAATAAGGTGATTTCTGAAAATAAGCCAATAAACATGGGAACGGAATTTAACATTATGCAATGCAATACTAAGAGAAGGAATCTATGTATATAATATGAACAGAAGTTCACTACAAATGCTAACACTTTCATACGACACTCACTTCGATGCTAAATTCTTTTTTTCATTCACTTGAATGCCACGGCTTTAAAATAATGTTCACTTGAGTGCCACTTTGCCGAAAAAGTTGATGTGGCTGTTAGTGGATGATATTTTAATGCTTTTTGTATTTTTTTTGCTTTTTTTTTTCTAGGGCTAGCAAGGGTCATCAATGATGCTCGTTGGCCAAAGGCCTCGAGTGAGGCCGTCAGAGCTTCATTAGCCATTGGCAAGGGTTGTCGCTGCCTCGCCCAAAATTTGCCTCACCTGCAACTAGCGAGAGCCGTCGCAGCGTCACTCGTGATCGCCCAAAGCTAGCAAGCGCCTTCACAGCTGAGGGCGAGGCGGCCTTCACCCAATCTAGGTGAGAGTTCCACAGTTGGCGAGGGTCGCTAGTAACCCTTGTCGGCCTTTGAGAAAAAAAGTCAAAAAAATTCAAAAAATATTAATAAAAATATTAAAAATATTAAAATGTTATCTACCACGTGGCCACATCAGCCTTCCGACGGTCACATCAACTTTCTAGCTACCACGTCTGCTTTTCCGATAGGAAAATTGGAAATAGCACTAAAGTGAACATTTTTTCAAAGTTGTGACATTTAAGTAAATAAAAAAAAAGTTTTGGCACCAATATAAATATCGTACAAAAGTATTAGCACTTATCGTGTACTTCCTCCATATAATATGAATATGCCCCTAAATGCACCCTCGGACTTATTTTTGTTATTTTTCTAACGATATTACAGTCTAATTACTATAATACAATATGATTTGTTATATTTTTTATTTTATGGCATGTGATTGTGGTAACAAATGTGTGAATATGGAAATTGAATAATATTTCAATTTGTCCAATTTAGTTTTAAATCTTTTGACAATTTACTAACAAGGACGTTGACGAACTTACGTGGCATGGCTAGCTCCCAAGTAGGCTAACGTATATACTTTTTTAAATTTTCTTAATTTTTTCCTTTCCTTTCCTTTCCTTTCCTTTTTTCCTTTTTTTGCTAGTGATTAGTCACTAGCTTGACAAGGGTTGCCCTCACCCACTACATGCGAGGGTTGGCCTTATCGATGCTTGTCCTTACCCTTACAAGATCAGCCCTTGTTGGCCAACAAAGAAAGAAATAATTCAAAAAAATTGTAAAACATGTCCACGTCAACATTAGTTGTACCATTTAGAACGACTTAATGATTTTCAATCAAAATTGACCAAATAAATTGTATTGACAAATTGTTAAATGATTTATGACTAAATCGACACAAGTGTAATACGTCTAGGAT
This sequence comes from Angophora floribunda, assembly GCA_014182895.1. Classification (NCBI taxonomy): domain Eukaryota; kingdom Viridiplantae; phylum Streptophyta; class Magnoliopsida; order Myrtales; family Myrtaceae; genus Angophora; species Angophora floribunda. The sequence goes on from CM024714.1 coordinate 18,866,799, forward strand.
TTTATGGGTAATTTCCCGACAATTTCCTACATTGTAGATCTCTAATTATATAGCATGTGGTTTGTGAGCCATCAAAACGTTAACTATTGTAAAAAGCCATGATCATCCTAACATGCAATTGAACAATCAAGAACAAGTGACTTGCAAGAAAACACTTCTATTGTCAAGCAAAAGAGTCCATATTTTTATCACGGGAAATGCAACCTAAAGTCCTACATCGCATCTAAATCTGGACAGCTCATATCCCAGATTGCGCTAAGGAATTTGGTTCAATCCCTCGCATCGTGCAATCCTGTTTGGTCGATTATAGCAAGCTAAGACAAATCACGTTCTGGAACCTAGGGGTGTCAACGGGTCGGGTCGGGTCGGGTCTTGATGTTACCCGACCCGACCCGAAATGCATAAAACATGAAGCAAAAAAAGCGGGTCGGTTCAGTTCGGGTTTCGGGTTTTTTTATTAAAAAATGTTACAATTTTTTAATAAAAAATATGACAAAGGGAATTCGAAATGCTCTTACGTGACACCGTGAGGCCTTGTCCAACCTGTCCGTGAACATCTCCGCGGAATTTGAAATGCTCTTACGTGATACCGCGAGATCTCGTCCAACCCATCCATAAACATTTCCGCAGACAAATAATTTTTTAATAAAAAATATGACAAAGGGAATTTAAAATGTTCTTACGTGATACCGCAAGGCCTTGTCCAACCTGTCCGTAAACATCTCCACAGATAGATAATTTTTTAATAAAAAAATATGACAAAGGGAATTCGAAATGCTCTTACGTGATGCCGCGAGGTCTCGTCCAATCCGTCCGTAAACATCTCCACAGATAGATAATACTCCCTCCTCTAAAGTTCTGCGTTAGCCGAGAAAAAGAAACAAATGATATGGAAGACGCAGAGAGAGAGAGAGATGGGGGTCGACCTAAGGGGCGATAATGACAAACCCGTGAAACAAGACGAGCTGGATGAGTTGCGAGTAAAAGGAGTTATAGAGGAGATAGCTTGGGTGGGTGTGTTTGGGTTGAAACCTTGGGTGGAACAATATTCCGACCCTAACTTGACCCGAAACATGTATTCCATTTGTGTTTATAATTATTACCCGAATAATATTAAGACCCGAAACATGTACCATACTTATTTCATGTTCAGGTCGTGTTCGGGTTGTGTTCGAGTCGTGTTCGGGTCAGATTTGATGGGTTTTTTGGACACCCCTACTGGAACCACATGTAGGTTATTCATAGTCAATTCCTAAGGGTAGTCGCGATTAGGCACCGGAACAAATCAATAATGAGCGAATCAAACAGTCTCGATATGTTCGGCAACTAGAATAGGATAGCATTGTGTCCATCGATTCTATTAGAACATTTAAATAATAACATAAGCTAGCTTTTAGATGAAAGATGACGAGCACAAAATTTAACACTCCCCCTCACACATAAATTGGTCTTTAACCAAATTCTAAAGCATGGAAATATGTGATTGGAAAGACAAATAGGATCTAGAAAATTTGAACTCAAAACCTAGTTCAAATAAAATTACTGCCGACTATTCTAAATTTAAACAATTAGATGAAATCGTGATTTAATACTTAAACATTCTAACACTCTCCTTCACCTTTAGACTGGTTTTTTTTTTATGTACTAAGCATGGAAATTTAATTAAGGAGGTAAACAAGACTTGAAAAAATTCGAACTTAATACCTCCAACTTTGATACCAAGAGAGAAATTATGAGACCACTACCAACTGAACAATCAACGACGGTCCCACTATAAAATCTCACATGGTATTAGAATTGGGATCTTAAGTTCGAATCTCACAAAATCTCATAAATTACACTCGTTGTCTCAATGTGTTCGGCAGCTTGAATAGGATGACAGCGACTCGTTGTCTTAATCAATTAAAATTAGCAAATGCAATTACACACTTGAAAGCATCGACGCTCTCCGAAAGCCTTCATATCGTGTCGGACATTCCAATGCGTGTTCGACACTTGATAAACAAGCATCGCCAATCAACTCTCCTGATACTCTCCAACACATGAGTTCGAAATTCCAACATGCAAGTTAGGAATCCCAATAGGAACGATGTCAATTTTAAAAAATTTCAATAAATGATGAGTCAAAATGTAAATATGTAAAAAATAATAAAAATAATAAAGAAGAAAAATATAATCTTCTCTTCTCTTTTGACTCTCACTTTCCGTAACACACAATTCACCTCTCCAAGTTTGTTTTTCTCTTCTCTTCTGACACATTGTTGACACCCAATTTTTTGGTCTATTTTGTTTTAAATGCCCATTTATTTTGCTTATATAAATACATATTAATTCATAGAAAAGATTAAAAAAAATTAATTTTTTTAAAAAAAGAAATCGAATGGGCTGTTGCGGCCCGGCCCATCCTCTACTCACCCAGTCTATTTTCCCTTCTCTTCGGGCCCAGCCCATCTCCCTCTATTTTTTTTTGGCCCAGCCCATTTCCCCTTCTTTTTCTCTTCCTCCACCCACACTCAAACACGTACAAAGGGGGCTCGGCAGAAACGCAGCAGGAGGCAGACGCACGACGCCGTTCCGGTTCCTCCGGCGTGACGTCAGCCGCGTGACGCCAGCAAGGGAATCTCCCCTTGCTGCGCTGTCACGCGGCCAGTAGAAGGCAGAGAATTCGGTTGGGGCAGCAGAGAAGAGGATCGACGAGCAGAGGGGCGGATCTTCGGACAGCAGGTGAAGGGAGGAGGATTTTTCGAACAGAAGGGAGAAAAAAAAAAGATGGAGCGGATCTGAGGAGAGGAAGAGAGATGGCCGGCAGTCACGCCTGACTCGCCGCCGACGATCCCCCGCCGTGCCTCAGCTCCGGCGCCGGAGAACAGAGAAAACGCAGGTGGAGAGTGAGCTGCTCGAGCGAGGTTCTTCAGAGAAGAATCCGGAGATCCGAGCGAGAGGGGCTGGAGAGAGCTTGAGAACCTGCGCAGAAGGGCACGGAGAAAAAAAAGAAGAAGAAGAAGAAGTGAGCAAGAAACCAAAAAAAACGGAGACAAAAATAAGAAGAGCCGAGAAAGCCGACAGAGAAGGATCCGAGAGCTGAGAGCGAACCTGAGGGAGGAGAGGAGCTCGAGGGAACTGCTAGTCACTTCCGGAGGCCGTCCGCCCGCCGTTGTTCGCCGTGACGCTTCGTCCGAGCCAGGTAAGCTTTTCCTGGAGGGCATTTTCGTTCTGTTTTTGCGAGGTAGCGGGCTGGAGCTCGCGCCGACCAGTTCGCGCGAGTCCCATCCCTGTCATCTCTCTATAGTTATTATTAACGTGCTGGTATGACTAGATAGAAGCTCGGGCTCGTTCTTAAGCCGACTCGAGTTGAGGAGTCCCTGTTTTGGTTCACGCACACAACCTGTTTGTAGAAATGCCGGAATGAAGTCCAGAAATCTTCATCGCCGAATCTGTGCTCGGTAGCTTAGTTTAATGGGTATTTGTTCATGTATTGTGAATATGAATTTTATTTCATGCTTTTATTAGCATTATGACGATTTACATGAGCTATCCGTGTCGGGTCGGAGGGGGTGTTCTTGGTTCCGAAAATAGGAAGGATTGAGCAACGCCGGAGGTCATGGCCGACGATGGTTGACGTCGGAGGAAGTGGATGACCGGTGGATGGTGATCTTCGGCTAGAGGAGTGATAGCAATGAATTTTTTTCTTTGGTTTTGAGAGCTGCAAATTTCTGAAGTTTGCTTCGGTGGAGAAAAGAAAGGCAGGTGGAGGAAGGTTGAAGACGATGCTACATGGGAGAATCTGTAGTAGAAGAAGACGAAATAAGGAAGAAGACAAAAGGTGAGAAAAAAAAGAAAAAAAAATCGAAAAAAAAAAAGAAAAACAAGAAAAGGGGCCGAAAGTTTTCAAAAAGGGCTGGGCTGAGGACCGAAAATTTGCATATGGGCTGATTTCGAGCGGGCCGAGTTTTAAAAAAAAAAGGGGAAAATGAGCTGTTTTAATTTCTTTGTTAATGGGCCATTTTAAAAGAATTTTCCACCGGGCCGTTCGGCCAGTCCAGTCGTTGCTCCAGCACGGACCGATAGGGCCCGGGTCGGTTTAGTAGGGCCGGGTCTCCTGACCTGGTCCGAATAACTTTTTTTTTTAATTAAAAATCTAAAAATAATATATATATTAAAAATCTTAAAAAATCTTAAATTTTTTCGAAAATCCTTAAAAATAAAAATAAAATTAATTCAGAAAATTTTTGAAAATTGTTTTTTTAAATAAATTTGAAAAATAAAAAAATCGAATATTTTCAAAATTCCAAAAAATTAGAAAATTCCAAAAACATTAATAATTTTTTTTTTAAAATTTCAGAATAGCCAAAAAAATATAAAAATTTTGAAAGCTTGTTCTGTTTAGTTTTGGAAATTTCGAAAATATTAAAAATATAACATTTCATAAAAATTTCATAAAAATTCAGAAAATTCAGAAAAATTTTGCAAAAAATTCCTAAAAAAGAGAAAACATCCAAAATTGAATAAGCCTTTAGGGCTCTACAATAGGTTTTTCTTGGTTTACGTTATATTTTTCCTTTTTCTTTTTTTTAGGGACAATATTAGGATATTCATGTACCTTGTCTTGCATCGCTATTTTGGATGTTATTTTCCTACTTTAGAATGGTTAAGATAAACTTTAGATTTCTCGAATAGGTTGCCATGGCTTTATTAATACACGATTAAGTTAGGAATCGAAAGGGCGTTAGCCACATGACTAACGTAATAAAATCCCCGACCCTAGATTCTCTGGTTGAGTAAAAAATAAGGCACGCTCCCATACCTTACTTGGTTCCTAGTCGACCCCAATAAACTAGTGGCGAACTCCTTGTTTGAAAATTTTTGCAAATATCCAACGTCGCACGGAGTATGGGCTTGGGAGAACCCAAGTTAATTAAAGGCTATCGGCCCGAAATTAACAATACCCCTAAACCTATTTTAAAAAAAAAAATTTTTAGGTCGCGACACACCCGAGCCTGAATATGGATTGCTTTTTTGTAAGTTTTATAGATTTTTGGAATACAGTTGAATATGTCAAATTGAAACTATAAATAATATTAACAAATGGTGGACTAATATTTTTAATGTAAATTCATTCGAGACTCTTTTTTATTATTTATTTATTTGTGAATTTGAATCAAAATAATTTAATTAAAATAATCATAAAAATGATAGTTTATCGTTACAATGTGTCATAATGTGCCGAAATTTTCTATTTTTTTTAAGAAACAACGGTATCGTGTCATGTCGTGTCGCGCATTGCCTGTCGGTGTTGGTGGTACTTAAGTCGCATAGCTTTGCAATGAGGACTACAACTAAGAGCAAAAAGATCGGCGATGATGCCTTGTTGCCATGGAACCGCCATGGGGAGCTATTAAATTCGAACAGCACCCCGAGCGAGGCGGTGGCTCGAGATGTATGCGACAATTGCAATGTGTGATGCGGTGCGATCAAGTCGAAGAAAAGCCAAGCAGCGGGAATATGACTGTTGCTTGTATTCTCCCTGTGGTGTGTTTTGTTTTCCGGCCGCCGCTACTTAGTAACGAGAAGTTCCACAGGGAGTTGATGGCAACGATGCCGATTGATCGCACCGGAGAGGCGATTGTGGTGTTGTCGTTGGTGGCCTTCTTATACATGCCAGCAACCTCTTACATAACGGTACAGGCCTTTGGTGTTGAGGGGAGTTCACTGTGAATGGCTTCTTATTTTCTACATAACATGAATCCAACTTTCTTCTGCCCTTAAGAATTTCAGCGTTCTTTGTCATCACGCGGACAAAGAAGTTTATTAACCCATAATGGCAAAATCTCTACACAGCGACTTGTAGCCTCAGATTTACAATTATGTTCGCCCACTCCCACTTTCAGATTTACAATTATGTTCACCATTATGTTCACCCACTCCCACTTTCGGATTTAGTATTACGTTCACCCACTCCCACTTTGTATTCTTATTTTCTACTCCCACTTTCAAGCTTTCTTTAAATTTACTTTTAGTGAAATTGACAAAGTATGCTTTATAGCAATTGCATCGGTGTCAAAATCATATTTGCTGATGCTATGTTAATTTCACATCTTTTAAGCCATCTATGTACTTCTCGACATATGAAATAAAAAGCTATGAAATATGTTTAAATGATAAATTATTGCAAAATCTCATGCATTCTCCACAAAAAAATAAAAATGTAGGTACATTACATGCTTTTTATTTTCTCATTCCCGAATGCTTTTTAAATGATTGCTCATATTACAACTTTTAATCTTACAAAAGCTTTGGCTGAAATAATTGTATACGGTACCATTATTATCGTCCCATAGGAACAGGTTTGTCACTAGTTAATCTATATATAAAATTGGTTAATTGGCAGATTCGTATGGTCTCTTTATATCGGTTATACAAAGGTTTGTTGCTAGTTGACATATATAAAATTGGTTTGTGAAAAACCCAAGCATTTCATTTTTATGGACAGTGTTATTTTCATTCATGAATCAACATCGTCAAATTCTGAAGTATGCTTGTAATAGCATGAAACATAAAAAAGGAAAACCCGTAAACTCGACCCAACCCGATCCATGTTTTTGTTTTAGGTTATATGCGTTTCGGGTTGGGTTTGGATTGAAGAGGGCACATATTTTTTATAATTCGAGTCAGATCAGGTTATGTGGAAACTTAATTAGACCCGTTAAAAACTTAGTATGAATTTGGAAGGGTCAACATTAAGATTTTGGGTTTAGAAATATATTAGCTTTTCTTTTAATGATTTATTTTTAGAAAGGTCGTGACACTATCACATTATTCACGTTGTGGATTTAATAATATATTAACTTTCCTTTGAATAATTTATCTTTAAAAAGGTTGTGACATTATCACTTTATTTATGTCATATCACATCACGGATGCCCACGAGTGTTGGCATTATACAACATGTGTGGATGACCATCATTTCAACAATCACCATGTGTTAAGCTGCGATTAACTTGGTGCTCCGATGACAGAGAGGCGTGTGGGACTTTCTTTGCTTTCGCGATGGAATGCAAAGTCGAAGATTCGAAATCGCGGTGGGGTCCTAAATCCTGTCATTGCCACCGTCCTGACGACCTGAGGCAGACTTCTCTGGCCCGATGCGGGGGAGCAGTTCCCACTCCCCATGTCGCGCGTGGGCGTCGGTCGGGTATTCGACTGAAGGACTTATATAAATACCAGGGGAGAGAGTCGGGGGGACACACTAGACCCAAGAAGAATAAAAGAGGAGTTGGGAGGAGACATCAAATTTTTGAGAAAGGGAGAGAGAGAGAGAATGGGTTCTCAAGGGCAGGAGATTGCAAGTAGATGGTCGCTCAAGGGAAAGACCGCTCTCGTGACCGGTGGTACCAAAGGAATCGGGTCTCTCTCTTACTCTCTCATTTTTATTTTTTTTTATGTTGTTGATTTAGACAATCTATCAAATGTTATGGTTTAAGTTAGGATAAAACCATTGCGATTTAGGAATTTAAAGATCATCTTTCAATGATATTAGAATTGTGCTTAGCCAAGTGCTTATGCATTTCTTGGCCGAGCCAAAACAAATTGGGTTTAGACTCGAAATTCCGTGCACCTCGACATATGATTTGATCTAGGTAGATTTTTTTTTTTTTTTTGTCCTACCTTAACTCTCAACTTATTTTCAGTGATTTGTCTTGCCTTTTTATAGAGTATGAGATTCCAATCTCTCAACTAAAATTAAACATCTCCAACTCTCTTGAAAAGATGGGGAATCGAATTCCCCACCTCCCTCTTTCATATAAAAAGAATGGCCATTGAGGCAACCTCAATGATTTATTTAAATTGCTATCCAAAAGCTCCTACAAAACTCAACATTGCAAGCCTACAAAGTCAAGGCATTTGATGCCATTTTTCAACCACTAAAAAGACTTTTTCAGCATGTTTGCAGTCTACCTTATCAAAATTTCACCATCACTTCTCTCACTCATATAACGTATAACGTATGGCTGGTGATAACTTGCGCCTTGCTACAGCCATATAAAGCTTTATTGGTTAATTCTAGTGGTCTATATCTCTCATGCATCAAGTTTCTCGATTTATACTATCTTGATCATTCATAATTAATAACATAGCAAGAAAAACTGGCCAACTTAAACTTATATAGGTTAACAACCAAAAAAGAAAAAGAAAAAGGGGAACCAACATAAGTGCAAGAAAAAGAAAAAAGCAAATTCAACCGTTCACGTGAAGTTAGTGAGTTGGTCTTTGAATGACACATATATGAATTTGGAGGAAGGTAAGGTTGCATTAGTGTTTGAGTATGTACTTAAACTTACATGACTACTGACTATGGTGCCTAAAATAAATTATTGGTTTTTACAAATTTCATTATATGTGTTTTTTTTTATTACTCCTACTCTATTTCTACTCTATTATAGCAAAATGGGTATAGCAGCCCAACTTAGGCCTATCTGGGCCCAAAAAATTCAAAGTCAGCCATGTCAAATAGGGCTTTCAACTATAGTAGGTACTTTTAAATCTAATAACATTCGATTTCATAGATGAGAAGCTAAACAACTAATTTCATCATCACTCGAAACTTTGTATGATGAAGACAATGGGAGATCAGTTACTTCGAGGATTCGTAGTTGGAGTGGCTGGTTCATTTTTTTTTTTTTTTAAGTTTTGTAGTCTTTAGATGTTAATGGCTCATTTGACATGTCATTAGCAAGTAGAATTTATGTTCTCCGATTGTTATTTCCCAAACAAAACTCCAATGCATTCAAGGGCTTTAATCATATCTTAGACTTCGATTACCAGTACAATCAAATCTTCCGCACATTCCAAGGCATCACATGTCCTAAAAACCTCGACATTTGGAACTTCTTCTTCTGGCAAAGAAAAAGGCTTGATATGTTCTTGTTTGCAATTGCGATCTGTGGTAAATGGTCATGATGTCGTCCCGTGACTAGGCGTGCTGTTGTTGAGGAATTAGCGGGGCTTGGGGCTACCGTCTACACCTGCTCCATAGACGAGGCAGAAGAAGTCAACGAATGCTTGAAAGATTGGAAAGACAAGGGTTTCCAAGTGGCGTTTTCGGCTTGCGATGTTTCCTCAAGATCGGAGCGAGAGAAGTTGATGCTCGCCGTGTCCTCCCTCTTCGACGGCAAGCTCAACATCCTGGTAAGTCTGAGTCGTCTTTGATCCCGTGGATCCAATGACAACATTTATAAGGTCGCCGCAATTTGTGCACTTCTTTCATTAGATTTTGTTCTGTTTTCATTTTCTTGGGACTGGTTTGCATGTTAGATAAACAACGCCGGAACTCTTGGGCACAACAGTGGAATGCTGACCGTGGATTACACAGCGGAAGATTTTTCCTTCATCATGACAACTAACTTCGAATCAGCTTACCATCTGAGCCAGCTCGCACATCCCTTTCTTAAGGCCTCGGGAAATGGAAGCATCGTGTTCATGTCATCTGTCTGCGGCGTTGTTTCACTTAATGTTGGATCAATTTATTCTGCTAGCAAAGGTGAATTGATAGTGTCATCATTAAATATCTAATATTTTCCAATATGGAGCTAAACAAATTTCAAATGATTCTTATTTTGTCAACTCATTGGTAGGAGCAATAAACCAGTTGACCAAGAATCTGGCATGCGAATGGGCTAAGGACAACATAAGAAGCAACTCTGTTGCACCTTATTTTATACAGACTTCATTGACCGACCTTGTAAATTAATCTCCCAAGGCTTTAATTTTCCTATCCTCCTTGAAAATAGTTCACCATACAATTCTTCATCCCCTTTGCCCTCATGATCTAACATAAACTCACCTGTCATTGCAGCTACTCAGTAATGAGAAGTTCTGCAAGGAGGTGATAGCAAGGACGCCACTCAGTCGCATTGGAGAGCCGAAGGATGTGTCGTCATTGGTGGCCTTCTTGTGCATGCCAGCAGCCTCTTACATAACAGGGCAGACCATTTGTGTTGATGGAGGGTTTACTGTGAATGGCTTCTCATTTCCTGGACCATGAGTCCAACTTTCTCCTACCTCTAAGATGTTCATCATGCATTATCGTCTTTTGACACAAGACAAACGCAATGCAATTCATAAATATATTATATCTATTTTCAATGCGACTGAGTGGCATTGCGATGTGTTAAAATGTGTACGTTTCTAATTTGTTGAGCATAAATAAGAGAGAGTATCTTACTCCCACTTTCTATTCCCACTTTCAAGCCTTTTTTTTTCTCTTTATTTTCAATGAAATTTTTTCTGAGTTTTAAGCAATTGCCTAAAAGTAAAGTTTACATACTTGACAAGCAATGATTGCAACGACAAACATGATATATTACAGTGCACTGTACGAGAATTGAACATCTTTTGACACAAGACAAACGCAATGCAATTCATAAATATATTATATCTATTTTCATATATCTAAATTTTAAACCCTAAAATTCAATGCGCAATTTATTATTAATTCTTGACATGAAATTGACAAAGCATGTTTCATGGCAATTGCATTAGTATCAAAATCGAGTTTGCTACTGCAAATTATATGGTGAACTATTTTCAAGGAGGATAGGAAATTTAAAGTCTTTGGAGATTAAATTACAGGATCGGTCAGTTAACTTTGTATGAAATAAGGTGCAGTAGAGTTGCTTCTTATGTTGTCCTTAGCCCATTCTTAAGCCAAATTATTGGTCAATTGATTCATTGCTCCTACCTTTGAGTTGAGAAAATAAGAAATAGATAGAATATGTTTAGCGCCATATTAAAAGTGTTTAGATAGCTACTTGTGATACTATCAATTCACCTTTGGTGGCTAAGTAAATTGATCCAACAATCAATGAAAAGACACCATAGACGGATGGCAAGAACATGATCTTACATTTCCCAAGGCCTTGAGGAGGGGATGTGCAAGCTGGTTTAGATGGTTAGCCGATTCGAAATTAGTCATCATGATGAAGGAAAAATCTCCTGCCGTGTAATCCACGGTCAACGTTCGACTGTTGGGCCCAAGAGTCCCAACATTGTTTATCTAACACACAAATCAATCCTAAGAGAGCGAAAACGAAACAAAATCTATCGAAAGAAAAGGCATAGATTATGACTTATTAATGTTGTTATTGGATCCATAGGATCAAAGACGACTCAAACTTACTAGGATGTTGACCTTGCCGTCGAAGCAGAGGAGGACACGGTGAGCATTAACCATACGATATCACTAGCCATATGTTATATGAGCGAGAGATGTGATGGTAGGAGTAAAATTCAATGAGGTAACCTAAAAACATGCCAAAAGAGTCTATTTAGCAATCGAAAAATAGCATCAAATCCTTGACCCTATAGGTTCATAATGTTGAGCTTTGTAGGAGCTTTTGGATGGGCAATACTAAGTGCAAAACTCTAGCTAGATCAAATCATATGTCTAGTTAAAGTCAAGGTGTGTGAAATTTTGGGCCTAAGCTAGAAAAGCTAGAATCAGAGATTATTGATTAATTTTGGTTCGGGCTAGTGTAATTAAGGACTAGGCACATCTTGCAAATATTACGCCCAATTTATTTTGGCTAGGCCAAGAAATACATAAGCATTCGGCCGAGCACAATCCTACTATCACTGAAATTTTTATAAAATAATGATATATCAAGATTAACAATTTTCAGATGCCTAAATAATATTTGATCGATCATCTATATCAGCGATATAAAAAAAACGAAGTGTAGAGAGAGGCCAGATTCCTTTGGTACCACCACTGACAAGAGCGGTCATTGCCTGAACCGACCACCTTTTGTCGTCGTCGTCGGTGTTGTTGTGACTGCTAAATCTCCTTGCACTCTCCTTCCCCTCAAAAGCCACTGTCTCTCTCTTTCTCTAAAATTTGGTTTTTCCTCCCAACTCTTCTTTTATTCTTTATGGGTCTAATGGGTCTCCCTGACCCTCCCCTGCATTATATAAGTCCTTCAGTCCTCACGCCTCATGGGAAGGGGACCATTGCCTACGTAAGGTCATGGAACTCTGCTGAGGGTGAGAACCGGGGCACGCCACAACGATTTCGAGCCATAGAATTTGCCTTCAATCATGAAAGTAGGCAAGTCCCACACCTGCCTTTTATCGAAGCACCACGTTACTCAATGTTGAATATATTGAACAATCTTGTAACTGTTGCAATGGTAGTTATATATACATATGTCATATAATGCCAACCTTTGTGGTCATCCCAGTGCAAAGTAAGTATCGTGATAATGTCGCAACCTTCCCAAATATGAACCACCCGAAAAAGAAAAAAAAAAACTAATAGATTACTAAATCCAAATACTTAGGGTGGACTCTTCCAAAAATAGAAATAGAAAAATCTATTTCTCTTCCAGAAATCAATTTTTAGCCAGAAATATTATCATTCGCTCCCTTAATCTATATATAAAATTGGTTTGATTGGCAAATTTGTACGATCTCTTTATATCGGTTATACAAAGGTTTGTTGCTAGATGACATATATAAAATTGGTTTGTGAAAAGCCCAAGCGTTTCATTTTTATGGACATTGTTATTTTCATTCATGAATCAACATCGTCAAATTCTGAATTATGCTTGTAATAGCATGAAACATAAAAAGGAAAACCCGTAAACTTGACCCAACCCAATCCATATTTTCGTTTTAGGTCATATGCGTTTTGGGTTGGGTTTGGATCGGAGAGAACACATCTCTTATAGTTCGGGTCAGGTCAGGTTATGTAGAAATTCAATTAGACCCATTAAAACACTTAGTATGAATTTGGAAGAGCCGGCATTAAGTTTTTGGGTTTAGAAATATATTAACTTTTCTTTGAATGGTTTACCTTTAGAATGATCATAACACTATCACATTATTCACGTTGTGGGTTAATATTAACTTTCCTTTGGCTGATTTATCTTTAAAAAGGTCGTGACACCATCACGTTATTATGTCACGTCACAGATGACCATGAGTGTTGGCATTATACAACATATGTGTGGATAACCATCATTTCAACAATTACCACGTGTTAAGTGCGATTAACTTGTTGCTTCGATGACAGAGGCGTGAGGGACTTTCTATGATTTCGCGATTCGAAATCGCGGTGGGGTCCTAAATCCTGTCATTGCCACTGGTCCGACGACCTGCGGCAAACTTCTATGGCCCTACGCGGGGGAGCGGTTCCCACTTCCCATGTCGCGCGTGGGTGGCAGTGGAGAATCCTATTGCCAAATCATAACTCTCGGTCGGGCATTCGACCGAAGGACTTATATAAATACCGGGGGAGAGAGTGGGGGAGACACATTAGACCCAAGAAGAATAAAAGAGGAGTTGGGAGGAGAAACCAAATTTTGGAGAAAGGGAGAGAGAGAGAATGGGTTCTGAAGGGAAGGAGATTGCGAGTAGATGGTCGCTTAAGGGAAAGACCGCTCTCGTCACCGGTGGTACCAAAGGAATCGGGTCTCTCTCTAACTCTCATCGAACACTTGGTTTTTTTCTTTTTATGTTGTTGATTTAGACGATCAATCAAATATTATGGTTTAAGTTGGGGTAAAACCATCGTGATTTCGGAATTTAAAGATCGTCTATCTTCATATATCATTCATTTATACTAATTTCGGTGATAATAGAATTGTGGTCAGCCAAGTGCTTATGCATTTCTTGGCCGAGCCAAAACAAATTGGGTTTAGACTCGAAATTCTGTGCACCTCGACATATGATTTGATCTAGGTAGAATTTTTTTTTGTCCTACCTTAACTCTCAACTTATTTTCAGTGATTTGTCTTGCATTTTTATAGAGTATGGGATTCCAATCTCTCAACTAAAATTAAACATCTCCAACTCTCTTGAAAAGATGGGGAATCGAATTCCCCACCTCCCTCTTCTCATATAAAAAGAATGGCCATTGAGGCAACCTCAATGATTTATCTAAATTGCTATCCAAAAGCTCCTACAAAACTCAACATCGCAAGCCTACAAAGTTAAGGCATTTGATGCCATTTTTCAACCACTAAAGACTTTTTCAGCATGTTTGCAGCCTACCTTATCAAAACTTCACCATCACATCTCTCACTCATATGACGTATGGCTGGCGATAGCTTGCACCTTGCTACGGCCATATAAAGTTATATTGGTTAATTTCAATGGTCTATATCTCTCATACATCAAGTTTCTCGATTTATACTATCTTGATCATTCATAATTAATAATATAGCAAGCAAAATTAGCCAACTTAAACTTATATAGGTTAACAACCAAAAAAGGAAAAGGAAAAGGGGAACCAAAATAAGTGCAAGAAAAAGAAAAAAGCAAAAGCAAATTCAACCGTTTAGGTGAAATTAGTGAGTTGATCTTTGAATAACATGTAAATGAATTTGGGAGGAAGGTAAGGCTGCATTAGTGTTTGAGTATGTACTTAAACTTACATGACTACTAACTAGGGTGCCTAGAATCAATTGTTGGTTTTTACAATTTTCATTTTATGTGTTTATTTTTTTTTATTAGTCATACTCTACTACTACTTTATTATAACAAAAAGGATATAGCAGCCCAACTTAGGCCTATGCGGGCCCTAAAAATTTAAAGTCGGGCATGTCAAATAGGGCTTTCAACCATAGCAGGTACTTTTGAATCTAATAACATTCGATTTCATAGATGAGAAGCTAAACAACTAATTTCATCATCACTTGAAACTTTGTAAGATGAAGACAATGGGAGAACAATTACTTCAAGGATTTGTAGTTGGAGTGGCTGGTTCATTTATTTATTTTTAAAGTTTTGTAGTCTTTAGATGTTAATGGCTCATTTGACTGGTCATTAGCAAGTAGAATTTATGTTCTCCGATTGTTATTTGCCAAATGAAAATCCAATGCATTCAAAGGCTTTAATCATATCTTAGACTTCGATTGCCAGTACAATCAAATCTTCCCCACATTCCAAGGCATCACATATCCTAAAAACCTCAACATATGGAACTTCTTCTACTGGCAAAGAAAAAGGCTTGATCTGTTCTTGTTTGCAATTGCGATCTGGTGGTAAATGGTCATGATGTCGTCCCGTGACTAGGCGTGCTGTTGTTGAGGAATTAGCGGGGCATGGGGCTGCCGTCTACACCTGCTCCATAGACGAAGCTGAAGTCAACGAATGCTTGAAAGATTGGAAAGACAAGGGTTTCCAAGTGGCGTTTTCGGCTTGCGACGTTTCCTCAAGATCGGAGCGAGAGAAGCTGATGCTCGCCGTGTCCTCCCTCTTCGACGGCAAGCTCAACATCCTGGTAAGTCTGAGTCGTCTTGGATCCCGTGGATCCAATAACAACATTAATAAGGTCGCAGCAATTTGTGCACTTCTTTCATTAGATTTTGTTCTGTTTTCATTTTCTCGGGACTGGTTTGCATGTTAGATAAACAATGCCGGGACTCTTGGGCGCAACAATGGAATGCCAACCGTGGATTACACAGCGGAAGATTTTTCCTTCATCATGACGACTAACTTCGAATCAGCTTACCATCTGAGCCAACTCGCGCATCCCCTTCTTAAGGCCTCGGGAAATGGAAGCATCATGTTCATGTCATCCGTCAGCGGTGTTGTTTCACTTAGCTTCGGATCAATTTATGCTGCCAGCAAAGGTGAATTGATAGTATCATTGGTAAATATCTAAAATTTTCCAATATGGAGCTAAACAAATTTCGAATGATTCTTATTTTCTCAACTCATTGATAGGAGCAATGAACCAGTTGACCAAGAATCTAGCATGCGAATGGGCTAAGGACAACATAAGAAGCAACTCTGTTGCACCTTATTTTATACAGACTCCACTGACCAACCCTGTAAATTAATCTCCCAAGGCTTTAATTTTCCTATCCTCCTTGAAAATAGTTCACCACACAATTCTTCATCCCCTTTGTTATCATGATCCAACATAAACTCACCTGTCATTGCAGCTACTTAGTAATGAGAAGCTACGCGAGGAGGTGATGGCAAGGACGCCGCTCAGTCGCATTGGAGAGCCGAAGGATGTGTCGTCATTGGTGGCCTTCTTGTGCATGCCAGCAGCCTCTTACATAACAGGGCAGACCATTTGTGTTGATGGAGGGTTTACTGTGAATGGTTTCTCATTTCCTGAGCATGAGTCCAACTTTCTTCTACCTCTAAGATGTTTATCATGCATTATCGTCTTAGGAACAAAGAAATTTATTTACCGATAACGGCATCATTACGATGCGTTAAAATGTGTTCGTTGCTAATTTGTTGAGCATATATAAGGGAGAGTATCTTACTC
Source organism: Angophora floribunda (assembly GCA_014182895.1). Taxonomy (NCBI): domain Eukaryota; kingdom Viridiplantae; phylum Streptophyta; class Magnoliopsida; order Myrtales; family Myrtaceae; genus Angophora; species Angophora floribunda. The sequence goes on from CM024714.1 coordinate 18,883,084, forward strand.
CCACTTTCTATTCCCACTTTCAAGCTTTTTTTTCTTTACTTTCAATGAAATTTTTTCTTAGTTTTATGCAATTGCCTAAAAGTAAAATTTACATACTTGACAAGCAACGATTGCAATGGCAAACATGATATATTACAGTGAATTGAACACTTTTTGACACAAGACAAATGCAATCCGATTCACGAATATATTATATATGTTTTCATATATCCAAATTTTAATTCCTAGAATTCAATGTGCAATTTATTATTAATTCTTGACATGAAATTGACAAAGCATGTTTCATGGCAATTGCATTAGTATCAAAATCGAGTTTGCTACTGCAATTTATATGGCAAACTATTTTCAGGAGTATAGGAAATTTAAAGTCTTTGGAGATTAAATTACAAGATCGGTCAGTTGACTTTGTATGAAATAAGGTGCAATAGAGTTGCTTCTTATGTTGTCCTTAGCCCATTCTTAAGCCAAATTCTTGGTCAATTGATTCATTGCTCCTACCTTTGAGTTGAGAAAATAAGAAATAGATAGAATATGTTTAGCTCCATATTAAAAGTGTTTAGATAGCTACTTGTGATACTATCAATTCACCTTTGGTGGCTAAGTAAATTGATCCAACGATCAATGAAACGACACCATAGATGGATGGCAAGAACATGATCCCAAGGCCTTGAGGAGGGGATGCGCAAGCTGGCTCAGATGGTTAGTCAATTCGAAGTTAGTTGTCATGATGAAGGAAAAATCTCCAAGCCATGTAATCCACGGTCAACATTTGACTATTGGACCCAAGAGTCCCAACATTGTTTATCTAACACACAAACCAATCCTGAGAGAGTGAAAATGAAACAAAATCTATCGAAAGAAAAGGCATAGATTATGACTTATTAATGTTGCTATTGGATCCATAGGATCAAAGACGACTCGAACTTACTAGGATGTTGAGCTTGCCGTTGAAGCGGAAGGAGGACAATATCACTAGCCATATGTTATATGAGCGAGAGATGTGATGGTAGGAGTAAAATTTGATAAGGTAACCTAAAAACATGAGGAAAAAGTCTTTTTAGCAATCGAAAAATAGCATCAAATCCTTGACCCTATAGGCTTATAACGTTGAGCTTTGTAGGAGCTTTTGGAGGGGCAATACTAAGTACAAAACTCTAGCTAGATCAAATCATATGTCTAGTAAAAGTCAAGGTGTGCGAAATTTTGGGCCTAAGCTAGAAAAGCCCCAATCAAAGGTGACTAATTAATTTTGTTCGGGCTAGTGTAATTAAGGACTAGGCACAGCTTGCAAATTATTATGCCCAATTTGTTTTGGCTAGGCCAAGAAATACATAAGCATTTGGCCGAGCACAATCCTACTATCACTGAAATTTTTATAAAATAATGATATATCAAGATTAACAATTTTCAGATGCCTAAATAATAATGTTTTTTCCCAACCTAAATCATAATATATGATCGATCATCTAAATCAGCGATATAAAAAAACGAAGTGTAGAGAGAGGCCAGATTTCTCAGGTGCCACGACTGACAAGAGCAGTCATTGCCTGAACCAACCACCTGTTGTCGTCGTTGGTGTTGTTGTGACTGCTACATCTCCTTGCAGCCCTCTTCCCCTCAGAAGCCACTGTCTCTCTCTCTCTCTAAAATTTGGTTTTTCCCCCCAACTCTTCTTTTATTCTTTACGGGTCTAATGGGTCTCCCTGACCCTCCCCTGCATTATATATCAGTCCTTCAGTCCTCAAGCCTCATGGGAAGGGAACCACTCCCTACGTAAGGTCATGGAAGTCTGCTGAGGGTGAGAACTGGGGCAAGGACAAGATTTAGGACGGCACAACGCTTTCGAACCACAGAATTTGCATTCAATCATGAAAGTAGGCAAGTCCCACACCTGCCTTTTATCGAAGGACCACGTTACTTAGTGTTGAATATATTGAACAATGTTGTAACTGTTGCAATGGTAGTTATTCATACATATGTCATATAAAGCCAACCTTCGCGGTCATCCTAGTGCAACATGAGTAATGTGATAATGTCACGACCTTCCCAAATATGAACCACTCAAAAGAAAAACTAATAGATTACTAAATCCAAATACTTAGAGTGGACTCTTCCAAACCCAATCAACCACAACTTTCAAGTTTTTAATTTAATTAGCTTACCATGCAAATTAATTTATTCAAAAGTATACAAATGCAATATATCATGGACTTTTAAGTTCTTTTCCCTTTCATCAATGGTAGTGCTCCCCTTTTTTGGAACTTTTCCCTATTGCGCACCTAATCTTAGTTGAGTGGGTAGTGATAGTGACAGCCACCCTCCAAAAGGGCAGCATAGATTCCCCAAGGGAATTTGACAAATTGCTAACCAGCACGAATGTTTACTCTCGCAAGGTTTTGTCCTAGCCTAGCACGAATCCTTCTAAATTCTGTCAATCGTAATTTGATTTTTTTCAATTAATTATTCATGGAATATTAGACTAAGAAGTCACCACTAACCTATCGTGCGTCAATTAGAAACCTATGTAAGGTCTGAGATCCAAATTTAGTGCTAGATGAATCTAATGTTATTTCGGTATTCTTTCTCTTTATGACATCATTTTGCATCCTATCATGAAAGGTTCTCAAGCAATAAAATGAACAATTGGGCAATAAACATCAAATAATGAAATAATAATTATCTACCAAATAAATAATTAACTAGAATAATAAGGAACCCTAGCTAATTAGGGCAAAAATTAACAAAGCCTTGTTATAAGTCTTCAGGAAGGATCCCGTGAGCTGTAAGTGGAAAGTCTAAAAATACTCATCTTCCTAAAATAGATTAATGTATCAAAGGAGAGTGAATATGCAAATGTAACAAGCTATGAACCACTAGGTGTTGCTCTAGTGGCCACCCTTCCTATATGAGAAGGGAGAGATGGGGAATTCTATTCCCTACCTTCTCAAGGGGCTAGAGGTAGGGACGTTTAATTTCAAATATGGAGTTCGACCCCATGCTCTATAAAGAAACTAGGTAAAAGTCTAAAAGTAAATTGAGAGTTAGAGTGGGAAAAAAAAAAGGTTAACCTGCCATGTAAAATAATACTCTAAATAAAGTGTTTTTTTGAAAATGAGCCAATAAAGATGGGAATAGAATTTAACTTTACGCAATGCAATACTAAGAGAAGGAACTGCATATATGATATGAATATGCCCCTAAATGCACCCTCCGACATATTTTTGTGATTTTTCTAATGAAGATGCAATCTAATTACTATAATACAAGATATGATTTTTTATATTTTTTTATTTTATGACACGTGATTATAGGAACAAATGTGTGAATTTAGAAATTGAATAATATTTCAATTTGATCAATTTAGTCCTAAACATTTTGACTATTTGCAAATGTAGTCCATGACTAAATATCGCTGAAAGGATGTTGACCTTCCTATGTGGTATGGCTAGCTCCAACGTAGATATTTTAAAAAAAAATTCTGAATTTTTTTTCTTTTTTTTCTCTTATTCTTTTTGCCAATGGCTAGTCACCCTCACCCACCACATGTGAGGGTCGACCTTGTTGACGCTCGTCCTCCCCTCGACAAGGCTAGCCCTAGCTATCCAACAAAGAAAGAAATAATTTAAAAAAAATTGTAAAATATATCCGCATCAGTGCCAATTGTACAATGTAAAACAACTGATATTTACGTTAGTGATTTCCAATCAAAATTGTCCAAAATAGATCATATTTAAAACTTTTACGACTAAATCGACACAAATATAATGAGTTTAGGACTTTATATGTAATATTCAGGCAATTTCCTACATGCTAGATCTCTAATTATGTAACATGTGATTCTTGAACCATGAAAACATTAACTTTCGTAAAAAGCCATGTTCATCCTTGTTGGAACCAAAATACTAAAGAAAAATGGCAACGTTTGGAAAATTTTGGAATGAGGCACGAAGGAATACTGGAGGAGAACAATAGAAATGGAAATGCTTTCTAGTGGATTCAGGGGTGCGTTTTCAAGTCTGAACTCCTCAATCTTTTTAAAGAGATTAAGCACGTACATAGAAGACAAACATTAAATGAGGCACAACCAAAAGTCTACAACAATACAAGAAAGTCTACGATAGGAAGAAAAAAAAGCATAAAGCAAAAAGCAATGTCTGCAAGACAAGTCTTCTGCAGCACAAATAGCACCCTTCAACAAGGCATGCATTAATGAGGGAGAGAAAAATTGGACGTAGAACCTTCTCTCCTTTCCTTTATTTTCCAAAGCCCTCTGTAGTAGCATTTATGAGGAAAGAACAAAGGAGCTTCACTTTTGACTTTGGAATCCTCTTTGCAGAAGTTGTTTGTTTTGTTCTTTCCATTTGTCTTCATGCAGCAAGACATGTGCAAATGAAGTAATTTTATATTATTCTAACAGCCTCCCTTTTAAAATTGATAATAATGGCTTTTAAAGAATACGTTGAATTCAACAACACCGAGCATCATCTTTAATTTTTCAACAATCAATTTTATATTATTCTAACAGCCTCCCTTAAAATTGATCGTTGAATTCAACAACACCGAGCATCGAATATCTGCAATTTGATCTTCTGATTTGCAGAAATTTAGTTCAATCTCACCATCTTTGACTCGCTCACGAATATAGTGATACTTGATGTCGATGTGTTTGCTCCTGCCATGAAAAACTGGATTCTTGGCTAATGCAATAGCCGACTTGTTTTCACACATTATTTTGGTAGGACCTGTTTGCTCATGTTTCAATTCACACATCATCCTACGAAGCCATATTGTTTGACAAGCTGCCGAAACTAATGCCATGTATTCTGCTTCAGCTATCGAGAGTGCAACAACTTGTTGTTTCTTCAAGGACCACGAAATTACTCATAATCCAAGAAAGAAAGCATATCCAGAAGTGCTCTTCCGAGTCTCAGTGTCTCTTGCCCAATCACTGTCTGTATACCCCACTAAACTAAAATTGTCAGTATAAGAATATAAAATTCCATGGTCATGAGTTCCACTGACATACCGTAAAATTCTTTTTGCTACCTGCAAATGTGATTGGTACGGTTTTTCCATGAATCTACTAATAATTCCCACTCCATAGGTAATATCTGGTCTAGTAGAAGCCAAATATCTCAAACTACCAATAATGCTTTTGAAATAAGTGGGATTTACTAGTTCACCAATTCATTCTTTCTTCAGCTCCAACCGTTCCACTACAGGAGTCCGAATTGGTTTGAGCGATTCCATTTTCAATCGCTTCAAAATATCATTAGCATATTTTTGCTGTGAAACAAATATGCCATCATTTGTCTGCTTCACTTCAAGTCCAAGAAAATAGGACATCAATCTCAAATCTATCATCTCGAACTGGCTAGTCATAGCCTCCCTGAATTCAGCAAACATTTTTTCACAACTCCCTGTAAATATCAAGTCATCAACATAAAGACACACAATTATTATGTCACCGTTAAAATTTGACTTGATATACAGTGTATGCTGATACGGACACTTTTGAAAACCATGCTCTAACGGGTACGTGTCAATTCGTGTATACCAAGCACAAGGTGCCTATTTTAGCCCATACAATGCCTTCTTCAGCTTGTAAACTTGATTTTCATGCCCTTTCTTCACATAACCCTGTGGTTGCTCCACATAGACTTCCTCTTTAAGGACACCATTGAGAAATGCTGATTTCACATCCATTTGATGGATCCTCCAATGATTTTGAGCTGCAAGTGCTAAAATCATCCGAATGGTATCCATTCGGGCCACTGGTGCAAATACTTCAAAGTAATCAATACATGGCTTTTGCTTGTAGCCTTTTACAACCAGTCTAGCTTTGTAACGGTCCACCTGACCGTCGGATTTGTACTTTGTCTTGTACACCCACTTGACACCAATGGGCTTCTTACCGGGAGGTAAAGAAGTTAGCACCCATGTGTCATTCTTCTCAATGTAGTTAATTTCTTCATCCATTGCTTGAATCCACTTCTCATCTACAGCTGCTTCATCATAGGATGGTCACATTTAGCAAATAGACAAAAATTTGCCATAGTTTCATCAGTGATTCCATCACTATCACTGTCATCGTCTCTTGTGACCACATAATCCCTGAATTTTGCCGAAGTCTCTCATAATCGTTGCAAACGACGTAATGGTGGTTCTGAAGTTGCTGTTGGTGAAGAAGATGCACCACCAGTCAAAGATGATGAAGGTTTTTCTGTGTCTCCCTCCAATGGTTCATCTTCGATGGTAATGCCCTTTTGTTCACCCTTTTGGTTCCAGTCCCACGCTTCATCTTCAAGAAATTGGACATCCCTGCTGATGATTACCTTTTCAATGACTAGGTTATACAGCTTATAACCCTTAGTTGTGTCACTATAGCCAATGAAGATACACTTCTCGCTTTTGTCATCCAACTTCTTCCTCCGTTCATCTGATATATGGGGATATGCCACGCACCCAAATACTCGTAGGAGCGAAACATCTGGTTTGTTGCCGCTCCAAGCCTCTTTTGAGGTTCTTCCAAGAACACTCTTTGTTGGACACCTGTTCAACACAAATACAGCACACGCAATCGCTTCGCCCAAAATTTTTGGGTAAATTTTTAGCTCTTAGCATACTTCTTGCCATTTCAAAAATTGTCCTATTTTTTCTTTCGGCTATACCATTTTGCTAAGGAGCATAGCTAGCAGTCAACTGACGTTTCACTCCATGAATTTTACAATATTTGTCAAATTCATTTGAGGTAACTTCTCCCCCTCTCGTCCGATCTCAACGTCTTCAAATTAAAGCCACTATGTTTTTCAACATAGACTTTAAATTCTTTAAACTTGCCAAAAGCTTTAGATTTTTCTCTTAAGAAATATACCCAAGTTTTTCTAGTAAAATCATCGACAAAAATTAGCATGCACCTTTTTTGTCCAAATGATTCTACCTCAACAGGACCGCATAAATCTGTATGTACCAACTCCAATGGTTGTTTTGCTCTTCTAGCTTTTCCGACTGAAAAAGAGTCTCGATGTTGTTTCCCAACGAGACATCCTTCACATGGATGGTCTGGACAATCAATCAATGGCATGCCGGTCACCATCTTTTTCTGGACTAGTAATTTTAGTCCTCGAAAATTTAGATGCCCGAACCGGAGATGCCACAACCAGTTGCTATCTTTCATCACCGCTTGAAAACTCAAGAGACTCTTCGTTTGAACAGTGAGAGGAAACATCCGGTTCTTTGTCATTTGTACCGTCGTGATCAACTTGTTGTCAACACCTCTGATGGTGCAAACTCCATTTTTAATATGAACCATGTAGCCTTTTTTAGAAAGTTGCCCAACACTTAGCAAATTCCAAAAAAGTCCTGGCACAAAGTAAACATCTGTAAGATTAGTACCATCTTTTGACTTGATATTAATGTTACATTTCCCCATCACGGGAATTTTTGATTTATTCCCGAAGTTGACTTCACCACGACTCGTCTCATCCAACTGTGAGAATAACTCCTTTCGGCCAGACATATGATTGCTGCAACCAGTATCCAGGTACCATATGTTGGTGTCTACGATGCTTGAGTCATCCTTCTTACATGCTAGGACCACATGTTCCTCAACATTAGCAGCATGTGCATGTTCTGCTTGCTCGTACGTCGTCTTTGCTTGGCATTCGGATTTGTAATGTCCGAATTTATTGCACTTAAAACACTTGACTTTTGATTTGTCACGTGTTTTATATTTTCCGATGAAATTTAAATTTCAACCTCTACCTCGGCCTCTTCCATGGCCTCGACCGCCTTGGTAGCCTCCTTGACTTGATGGAGCGACCCGACTTTGCAATGCTTGCTCGGGATTCGAACTAATGGACTTTTGATTCATTCTTTGCTCATGTGAGCATAATGAACCCATCAACCGCTCCAATGTTAGGGTTGACACATCTTGCCCTTCCTCGATCGTTGCAACAACATAGTCAAATCTTTCGGTCAAAGACCTCAAGATTTTTTCTACAACTCGTACATCTTGGAGTTCTTCACCATTAACCCTCAATTGGTTAACAATAGTTTGCACACGATTAAAATACGCCGAGATTGATTCAGAGTCTTTCATGCGTAAAGACTCAAAATCACCTCGAAGTGTTTGAAGCCGCACCTATCGAACTCGATCATCGCCTTTGTAGGATTTTTGCAAAATATCCCACACTTCTTTTGCAGTCTCTGCACTCGATATTTTTTCAAATATCGTTTCCTCCACAACTTGAAAGATCGCATACAATGCTTTCTGATCTTTCTTCCGAGATTCCACCAAAGAATCTTTCTCCTCCTTTCTTAGAGCCTCGAATGCTTCAGCATCGACCACTTCGGTGTAGCCATTTTCCACTAAATTCCACAAATCTTGCGATTTGAAGAGAACCTTCATCTGGACGAACCAGTTGTTGAAGTTTTTTCCATTCAACTTTGGAAGTCGCAATTGAACGGAACTAGTAGATGCCATTTCTAGCTCTGATACCAAATGTTGGAACCAAAATACTAAATAAAAATGGCAACGTTTGGAAAATTTTGGAATGAGGCACGAAGGAATACTGGAGGAGAACAATAGAAATGGAAATGCTTTCTAGTGGATTCAGGGGTGCGTTTTCTAGTCTGAACTCCTCAATCTTTTTAAAAGATTGAGCACGTACATAGAAGACAAACATTAAATGAGGCACAACCAAAAGTCTACAACAATGCAAGAAAGTCTACGATAGGAAGAAAAAAAAGCATAAAGCAAAAAGCAATGTCTGCAAGACAAGTCTTCTGCAGCACAAATAGCACCCTTCAACAAGGCATGCATTAATGAGGGAGAGAAAAATTGGACGTAGAACTTCTCTCCTTTCCTTTCTTTTCCAAAGCCCTCTGTAGTAGCATTTATGAGGAAAGAACAAAGGAGCTTCACTTTTGACTTTGGAATCCTCTTTGCAGAAGTTGTTTGTTTTGTTCTTTCCATTTGTCTTCATGCAGCAAGACATATGCAAATGAAGTAAGTCTTCAACAATCAATTTTATATTATTCTAACAATCCTAACATGCAATTGAACAATCAAGAATAAGTGACGTGCAGGAAAACACTTCTATTGTCGGTGTTCTATTTTTGGGAAATGATGGGACAATGCATGCAAAAGAGTCCATATTTTTATCATGGGAGATGCAACCTAAGATAACCAATCAAGCCCTACATCACATCCAAACCTGGGCAGCACATATCACAGGTTGCGCTCAGGATTTTGGTTCGATCCCTCACATTGTGCAATCCTGTTTGGTCGATTATAGCGAGCTAAGACAAATCACGTTCAAGAACCACATGTAGATAATTCATAGTCAGTTCCTAAGGGTAGTCGCGATTAGGCACCGGATCAAATCAATAATGAGCGAATCAACAGTCTCAATGTGTTCGGCAACTAGAATAGGATGGCATTGTCTTAATCGATTCCATTAGAACATTTAAATAATAAGTCATGCTAGTTTTTAGATGAAAGTTGACGAGCACAAAATCTAACACTTCCCCTCACATGTAAGCTAGTCTTTAGCGAAATCCTAAAGTGTCAAAATATGTAATTGGGGAAGTAAATAGGGATATGGAAGATTTGAACTCAAGACATCGCTCAAATACCATATGGGATTTTATAAGACCATTGCCTATTATAAGCTTAAGCTGTTAGGTGAAGTTGTGGTTTAATATTTAAATATTCTAACATTCTCCTTTACGCTTAATCTAGTCTTCTTCTTCTTTTTGCCTAGTATTAAGCATGTAAATTTAATTGGGAAGGTAAATAAAACCTAAAAAAATTCAAACTCAAGACCTGCAGCTTTGATACCATGTGAGAATTTGTGAGACTACCACCAACTGAACAATTAATGACAGTTTCATCATAAAATCTCACATGGTATTAAAATTGAAGAATTTGAGCTTGAATTTTTCCGTACCCATTTACCTCCTCAATTAAATATTCGCAAGCTTAATACTAGGCCAAAAGGCCAAAATAAATATAAGAGAAAGTATGAAAATATTTAAATAATAAATCACGCTTTAAAGAATGTGGCACAATTAAGTCAAAGAAGAGCCGAGCAGCGGGAATCGAAATGTTGCTTGTATTCTCCCTATGGTGGGTTTTGCTTGACGGTCGAGAGTCTCTTCACGATTCCACTAAATATTCTGCTTGGTCCCAACCGAGAGAATACATGCTGACCTGGGCGGAGTATGCTGCGGTATTCACTGAAATCCCACTTCTTGAAGGGCGATGGCTGAAATCTCATTAGAGGGTGGCCGGGCTTATGAGGACCTCGGGCTTTGAAAATTTGGAATGGGTTCATCCCTTTTAGATTTTAAACTCATTTGGCATGTCGGGCCAAGTAAAATGCAATTCCCGACCAGGCCAACTTCAATGTAATTCATTAGATGTGGACGTGTTAATGCTAAACAAAAATAGGTCATGACGCCTAATTGCAAGTGCGCATGCAAAATTGCGTGATATGGGTATTTTGTTTTAAGGGTCAAATTATATCGTTGTCAAACAAATTCAATCCCAAAGTTTTATAAAACGTATGAGATCTTTAGGCAAAAAAAATTTCAGATGTCAACGGATAAAGTTAAAAGATCTTCAGTGATTTTTCAAGGAAATTATCATTACCTTAACCCTCAATAGATGTATGTTTGCCATGATAATAAAATTTGATCATTGTGAGTAATTAGTCATATTCAATTTATTAGCTAATACATACTCAATGGGAGTAATTCAGATTCTCTCTGTAAATCAACAATTTCAAACATCTTTAAATATATTTTGAATTTGAGAGGAATGTGAGAATACTTAAATATTAAATCACGCTTCAATTTAACAGTTTGCATTTTTAAAAAACAACAATAATCCCACAAAATTTAATCCAGAGTTCGAATCTTTCTAGGCCATCTATTTGCCTCCCTCATTATATATTTTTATCTCAAATCCAAGCTAGATGAAGAAATAATATTATGCTTAATATTCGTACCATCAAGGTTACCAAGTAACTCAATATCCATAAAATGCTTAAATCTAGTCTATATTGAAAAATGTAAGTGCACAAAAATTGAATATACATATGCATATATATTCAATTTACAATCATATTAAGTGTTCGAATATGATTGTGTGTGCATATATATTCAACTATGCTTATATATGTAGGCTCTATATTGGGCTTATTAAGTGTTTGAATATAACCTATTTGTTCAAATATCGAGCGACAACTCACGACATCATCTTGTCAGTCAACATTACGGAACAACCCACGTACTCTCGATATTTGAGGGGGATAGAGAGAGAGAGCATTGGACCTCAGGAAGGAGCCCAAGTAATGAATGGGCCTCCGAGCTCAAGATAAGAGTGCGATGGGCCGTAGGGTTAAGACTTTGTGGAAATCCGAAATTCATTTTTTGGTCGGCCCAAATGCGAAGTTCGGATCACGTGCGAGCGCACAGTTTGCCATGCCAGCGCACGGACGCTCCCTCCCTCCCTCCCAATCCATCCTCAGTCCGCAAGGGGGGAAAAAAAAAAACAGAGAGAGAGAAATCAAAGTGACGTGCAGATCTCGACACGTGGACCCACGCGCACAATCGGATGCAAACATATTTATATTCCACTCTTTATTCTGCTTTTCTCGTCCGCGCTTCCCTCATCTCTCTTCCCTCTCTCTCTCTCTCTCACACAAGCATCATTCGCGAGAAACGCACAGCGCTGTCCCTCTCTCTCTTCTCTCTCCCTCCCTCGAACCCTAGACCCTCTCCCCTCTCTCCGTCCGTCCATGCCCGTGACCTCCGACCTCCGTCGTTGATCCTCCCATCGCATCGCCGTTGTCGCCGCCGCCGCCGCCCGCCCGATCGATCTCCTCGAGGAAGGAAAGGTCGCTCCTTTTCCCCCGGCCCGGCGAATCTAGCGAATCGAGCAATGGCGGCCTCCTCGACGACGAGCTCCGTGTACCTCCACGTGATCGAAGACGTCATCAACAAGGTCCGGGATGAGTTCGTCAACAACGGTGGCCCTGGCGAGGAGGTCCTGACCGAACTTCAAGGGGTAATTTTGATTCTCGCCCTTCTTCTGGATTTTAAGGGAACGGTTCTCTTTTTTTTTTGTTTTTTTTTTTTGATGCGACTGGATTGTCATCTCAATTTGTTGGATTCTCAAGAGAATTCTGCGCTGTGTAGTCTGTGGGTTTCAATTTAATTTTTAAATTCTGGATGAATTGGACGAAGGATTAGATCTGCCAAGCTTTGCTCTTTCTTTAGGGCTTCTAGTGTGCTTTCTCTCTCGTTTTCGTAAAATTGGGTCTAAGTTTATGGGGAAAGTGTGTATCTGTTCTCGATGCGTCCCATCACTGTGTCCAATCACTGTCGAGGATTCTTGATACTCGTTGAACGTGGAAACAACAGATTTGGGAGACGAAGATGATGCAAGCAGGTGCTATTCTCGGTCCAGTGGACAGGTCAGCTGCTGCCAAGCCTCCACCCGGTGGCGCAGCTGCTCCTGTACATGATCTCAATGTACCTTATGAGGGGACAGAAGAATACGAAACCCCCACAGCTGACATGCTCTTTCCTCCAGTGAGTTCGGTCCCTTGTCCACTCACACCATTTCGTTTTACTCATTCTTTAAGTGACTCAGTCTGAATCTTGTGGTTGCTGCCATTTGATTGGGATTTCCCCGAGATGTAGACGCCATTGCAAACTCCCATTCCAACCCCGCTACCTGGGACTGTAGATAGCTCGATGTACAACATTCCGACTGGATCTTCTGATTACCCTACTCCTTCAAATGATGGTGTTGGCAATTCTGGTGGCAATGCTGAGATCAAAGCTGGGAGACCCAGCCCTTACATGGTATGGAAGTTCTGTTCCCCAGGACACAGAAAGTTAAAGTAGTTTTCATTGTATTCTGTACCATGCAAGTACGATGCTTTTTGCTCTTGACTTTCATATGGTTAGCAATTCAGTTTGGTTCAATGGTTTTCCAAGCTGATTAGCTTAACCACCAGACCTGACAAATAACCATTGGTCTTCAATAATGCATAGCTGTTACTTATTGCTTAATAAAAAGAAAAAGAAAATATTGAAACCCTACTCCTATAAGACTGGACGGTTATTTCTTATCCGGTGTCTTACTGTTTTTATTTTTAGTGTGAGTAGTTGAGTGATGGTTAGGTTGATTTCATGATGCTTGTATACATAATATCTTTCAAGAATGCCTTAGTATGATGGCCAATTTTAATCTGGTAACTCTTCTTTTAGATGATAATGGGAGGATAGTAACTTTAGTTGTTATATATATTTTGATGCTAGATATACAAAGGCTTAAATGTTAAGCCATATGTATATGGACAGTATATCAGAACTGATAACAAATAGAAGTGTCGGTTTGGTTTCAGAATTTTATGATTGTCTACTGAAGTCAATGTTCATGCACTTGTTTTATGATTGAAAGAATTTCCAATCTGCAACATGTGCTCTAGTGTTTAAGGGAGGATAGATCTTGCATCACTGAGAATGCCACATTTAGCATACCTGGAGACAAGCCCGTTATGAGCTTTTCCCTTTGCAACCAGCCCTTTTTGTTCAACTGTTATTCAAAACCTTGTCCAGTACAATTTCCATAAGCAGGTTGGTTTTGTTTCTTTGGCAGCCTCCTCCCTCACCTTGGATGAATCAAAGGCCCCCCTTGGGTGTCGATGTTAATGTTGGTGAGTAAAATCTTAGAGCTGCAACAAGTTTCAATCTAATGGTTCTATTGTAATTTCTCTCCTATCCTAATTTATGTAGCTTATATGGAGGCTAGAGAGGATGGGGACAGAGGGATTTCTCATCAGCCCCATACACAAGTAAGTTATATCTCAGATTTTGCTCTAAATTGTGGCTTTCACATAGCTTCCTCGATGTCAAGTGAGTGATTTTCTTGCATAAAATGATGCTAGTATTATCACTTGAAGTTTGAGCAATGATCTTGATGTTGAAAAATTCTAGGATTTCTTCACGTCCTCTGGAAAAAGAAAACGTGAGGATTTGGTTCCGCACTATCAGAATGGTGGATACATACCCCAACAGGATGGAGCTGGAGATGCTGTATTTGAGGATTCACAGGTCTTATTTGATTTTCATTGCACGTATTGTTCTTATATGGTCTTTAATTCTTGTGAAAATACCTAGGTATAACTTATTAATATATGGTTTGGCTGATATTTTAGCTCTATTTTGCTGATTATTGCCAATTGCTAATTCCAGTTTCTTTATGCTCATTTGATTGAGAGTTTAATGGGTTGGTTTTGTGGCCAGTTTTTGTTTTAGTAGTTTGAAGTTATAGCAAAAATGCAGTATTTAGATGTGAGCAAGGAATGTGACTATTGATGTGTGCTCAGTTTCCCAAGGCATTGGAAATCCAGATCAGCTCAGAGCATGAGATGAAAACATTATTTCTGGTCTTGTACGTTGCTATAATGCCATTTTCTCAGGCCAAGCAAACGTGACATATTTGCTACCTGAAGAATTACTCTCTTTAACTGAATGAGCCACATGATTTTGACCTGGGGAGAGTTTTGGGAGCATAAACATGTAGATCTGGTGTCTGTACTTTTTACCAGATACAGCATATTAGATCTTTTTCCTGGTGGATTTAGTTTCAGTATCTCTTTCGGAACTTGTGTAATTTGCTTAGTCAGGTGTGTTAAATTTCCAGATCACAGAGAAGACGACTGCTTTACCTGCTGCAGACACCAGAAAAGGGCAGATGCTAGCACATGTGGGGAGACCACTGTCAAAGATTCCACAAGTAGATGGGCAAACTCCTGATCCATATGACGAGATGCTTTCTACTCCCAATGTGAGTCCCACTTAAGATATTAGAACATAGAATTGAATGCTTGATTCTCTTCTGCTTTTTCTGATAATAGAATTCTGAAATTTTGGCATGTTCGTGCAATGTGGGCAGAAAGTTCTTTAGTTATTTTCAGGATTCATGTGATGAGCATATCTTGGTAAAATATATCAAATACCAGATCTCAGAGAAGTATTCATAAGGTGCAAGGTTATAATATGATCTGTGTTAAAAATTCGTGTTCTTGTTCATGTGTTACGTTTTTAATAGCTATATCTGCAAATTCCCAACCCTCTCGCCCCTATCCCCCTGCCCAGGGGGGCTGTTATCCTTGCCGAGCCTGCATTTAAGGTTGATTCAATTTGTGTCCCCCCCAAAAAAAAAAAAAAAAAAAAAAAAAAAAACAAGAAGAGATGAGGAGCAATCTCACTGGTTGGTTCCCTTCTGATGTGTTCTCTTTCAATCTCACTGGTTGGTTCCCTTCTGATTTGTTCTCTTTCTTGGCAATGAAGATATACAATTATCAAGGAGTCGCGCATGAAGATTACAACATTGCTAGTACACCAGCTCCTAATGGTAATTGGAACTTTTGCAAGTTTATGATATTTGACCCAGTCCTTTGGTGTCACTAGTGTATGAGAAAACTCAGGTGGTGTCCCTCTTGTTTTTCTTCAGACTTACAGGCAGGTACTCCTGCTATTGGAGTTCATAATGATGTTGTAGAGGATGAAGATGAAGACGAGCCACCGTTGAATGAAAATGATGATGATGAGGAAGATTTAGATGATGTGGACGAGGGGGAGGAGCTAAATACCCAGCACCTAGTTCTAGCTCAATTTGACAAGGTGATGGTTGCTTTAGGATGACATTGATGATCTGCCTTGGAGTAATCGTACTTTGTTTGGTGGAAACTATGTTTTCAGTTTGTATATTTGTGTGTGGATAGGTGACACGGACGAAGAGCAGGTGGAAGTGCACACTTAAGGATGGCATAATGCATATAAACAATAAGGATTTCCTTTTCAACAAGGTCAGGTTCTAGAGTTAATTGATTGCATTTGTTCATGCTTTCTCCATTCTATGGTTTTAAACGTGAACTTCTGACGGCTTTTTTTATGTTGATTTCCATCAGGCAACGGGAGAGTTTGACTTCTGATAATGTTGAAGTATAAATAGTTCTGCCGTGTAGCAGGAATTTACTTGGAAGAGACGATCAAAATATGTAATTGGTGTTACGTATTTTTTTCCCTTCTATCGATTATTATCGTTCTTAGGTGAGAGAGTGAGGGAAGCGAGGTTGAGGCCATCAAGCCTCGGTTGGATGGATTGGCCTATTGTACATAATTAAAGAGTATTCTATTTTTTTTCCCTTATTGGCCTTTAAATGGACGGACGGTCATATTCACGACTCTTTTGGGAATTTTTCCATTTCCCTAATGAAGTGCGATCCCAGCATCTTATGTAACCTGTACTTTCGACTTTCCAGGACGTTTATGTAATGTGTTTGGATTGCATTTCTTTGCCTATGAATCATGATCGACTTTCCAGGACGTTTATGTAATGTGTTTGGATTGCATTTCTTTGCCTATGAATCATGATCTCGTGTTTGGTCCTTTGGTAACTTGCTCTGGGGCACGACATGAGTGTCGAGCACATTTGGTGGCATTATTTTGCAGCTCTCCTTTCCCATTATTTCTTTGCTACTGAAAGTCCTCCATTCTTGAAAGATCGGTTTAGACATCTATTTATGGTCTTTAAGGCTAAACTTAGATTTTGATGAGTGTAATGTATGATAACACAATACGGTACTGTGCTTTAGGGGCGTGACTGTCATATAACTTTCCCTTCGTGAAGAGGGGGGGGGGGGGCAACAAGGTATGCGTGTGGGCGGATCAGACTGCAGAACCTATGCAAATGACCCGCCATTTTACGACAATCTTGTAAATCACTGCCTAGGATTCAACCTTTAATGATTCCTTCCTCTTGAGAATTTGAACATTCTTTATAAGTGTATGGACAGCTATCTCTCGAGCATAAATTTAGGTTCAGTTCAGTCTCAATGGGAAAATGGAACGGAGCATTGTCCCATCTCTTGAGGTACAGATTGAGGCTTGGTCTCAACGGGAAAATAGAATGGAGCATCTCAATGAGAAAATAGAATGGAGCATCTAACAACATATTTTCATAGATCAAGAACTACAAGATCACCCATTTCATTCATTCTGGGTGATGGAGGGATTTCACCAGGCAAGCATTATTTTTTTCATGCTTTTCCCAAAGGTCTGGAAAAAGTTGCAATCAATAGGATTTTTCTAATTCTCGTCCCCGAAAAGAAGACTGTGAAATTCTTTTTCCTTTATGTAGAGATTAGGAGATTGAATCTAGCTGTAAAAATGCTTAGATGATAGAAAACTCGATTCTTGGTCTCGACCCCCTCAGTCGCTAAGAATGCCCTCAATTAGTTCAATGAGATATGTTTATTTATCTCTCAACTCGAAATGGGAATAGATTTGGAAAAGGGATAATAGATTGTCTAGGGTTGGGCCAGCAAGGTCCGTCTCTTTAACACATTTTTTCTTCTTATTAAATTATTTCACAAAAATGTACCATAATAAAGAAGGTCCGTCTCTTTAACACATTTTTTCTTCTTATTAAATTATTTCACAAAAATGTACCATAATAAAGAAGAAGGGGGAACAAGCGCACTTAGAGAGCACATTACAACAGACACTTGTATGCTACTTTTGGGATGTTAAACACCTGAATTGCTCCCAAAAAGGAATCTATTGATTCTCTTCATCAGTTGCCCTTGTTCCATCGGCATGTTAAACGCGAAAAAGATAAAATGAACAAAAGTACCGTGAAGTCACAGGTAGCAATAGACAAACGGCGATGAATCTCACGAAACATGAGTTGAGTCTGTATTTTCAAGTGAAGTCTGTTTATGGCCTTTAGTTTGATAAATAACTCACTCATCATGCCAGATCCATAGACAAATGACTGATCGAATATAGCAGTCGAGCCAGAACCATTCGATTAGCTCATGTGCTGCCTTGACCCTGGGCTAAGTCATTGGCTTGTGGGTTTCCATCTTTCATCAATGCATTGACGTGGGATTTTGGTCTTAGGACTTCTTCTCTTCCCATGTTGGGATCAGGAGAGGTTCAGTTTCTTGTCTGCTTGCGATTGCATAATCAAGATAAAATGGATCTCCAGAGGCACACAAGTCCCATTCCGAAAACCCATCTTGGGACCTTCCATTTATCTACTTCGGGCGGTTCAAAGGTCCCCCCCTTTCAGTGGCCAAGAAGCTCGCGAGGATGAATTAGGGATATCTTGTTTCGTCCCGACATAATAGTGGCCTCCAGGAGGCGCCACGTGTCCCCTCATCCGAACCCGATTGTATGGACGCTAGAGTCTCTTAAAGCTCGTCGCTGTAGCCTGCACTTCCCCTGACACTTCGAACGAGAAAAGGCTACGCTCCGAAGCAGTGGTCGAAGCTTCTTTACTCGGCCAAATGGCTGCTGCAATTTCAACTGCCGGAACTGTTAATGGGAAGCCGGTACTTCGCTTTGCCCGATGTTCTCTATATGGTCGTGCTTGTTTTGTTCAGTTCTTTTCCGAAACTTGTCGCTCTGTTCCAGGTGCTGATGTTAGTTGGTTTTCTATCTCATGCATCAGCAACGTATTGTTCAGTGACTAAGCAAATAATGTCCGGTAGATTGTGATCCGTTTTCGGATATATCATTCTTTAATCGTAGTTGATTCTGTAAGTAGTATGATCCCTAGCGGAGCCGATAACACGAAAGAAATACGAATCAGTAAGGGACTATATGTTTCCCTTAAGAGATGATCTTGCCTTGGAGGGAGATTCTAGTTCCAGTAGACTAATGTTGGCTCGTGTAATGGAGTTTCATGTGCTGTGATTCAGGTGAGCTTTAACAACTCGAGCTCGGCGATCCCAAGCTCAGGCTTCTTGGGCAACAGCCTGAAGAAGGTGAGCTCCAGAATCACCAACCCAAAGCCTTCATCGCGAAGCTTGAGGATTTGTGCCGAGATTGACGAGGGGAAGCAGACCGACAAGGACAAATGGAAAGGCCTCGCTTACGACACTTCCGACGACCAGCAAGACATTGCCAGAGGCAAGGGCATGGTCGATTCTCTGTTCCAGGCTCCTATGGGAACCGGAACCCACCATGCCATCATGAGTTCCTATGAATATCTCAGCACCGGTCTTCGCACGTAAGTAGATAAGTGATTTACATGGTTATTCGATTCACACAATAAGAGCAAAGGTCAAACTGTCGACCAAACTCGATTGTCATACATACTAATTACATGTTCCCCTTGATATAGATACATGGATAATAACATGGATGGATTCTATATCGCTCCTGCTTTCATGGACAAGCTCGTTGTTCACATCACCAAGAACTTCATGACCTTGCCGAATATCAAGGTTAGAAGCCTGAAGTTCCTATACTGAGAAAAAAACATATAGAAATTTGGTCAACTAGACTGAACCGAATGACTTAAATAATTAATCTGGTTTTCAATCAGGTTCCCCTGATTTTAGGTGTCTGGGGTGGAAAAGGTCAGGGAAAATCCTTCCAGTGTGAGCTCGTCTTCTCCAAAATGGGAATCAAGTGAGTTTTTTGTCTGAAATCTAACCAAAAGACCAAAAGCCCCCGTGCTTGATTAGACTTGATCGTACTGTTCGTTTGCCCTGAATACTTGTTGATGAAATTTCAGCCCCATCATGATGAGTGCTGGAGAGCTGGAAAGTGGAAATGCAGGAGAACCAGCAAAACTCATCCGGCAAAGATACCGTGAAGCAGCCGACATTATCAAGAAGGGGAAGATGTGCTGCCTCTTTATCAATGATCTTGATGCAGGTGCAGGGAGAATGGGCGGTACCACGCAGTACACAGTGAACAATCAAATGGTGAACGCTACACTCATGAATATTGCTGATAACCCGACCAATGTCCAGCTCCCTGGTATGTACAACAAGGAGGAGAATCCCCGTGTCCCTATCATTGTCACGGGTAACGACTTCTCCACGTTGTATGCCCCCCTCATCCGTGATGGTCGTATGGAGAAATTCTACTGGGCTCCCACTCGTGAGGACCGAATTGGTGTTTGCACCGGTATCTTCAGGACTGACAATATCGCCGGCGAAGCCATTGTCAAGCTTGTGGACTGTTTCCCTGGTCAATCCATTGGTAAGCATGGTGTCGATCTCTAGATACTCTGCTGATATTGGAAATTCAGTACTCATGTGAAGAAGAATTATTGAGTAAAGTATCACGATTAGGCAATCATCGAACTTTTAACGTCTCCTTTATGTATGAAAGGATGACAAATATCAATTTTCCACAACTAAAATCATAACAAATTTACCCAAATCCCAAAATCAAATAAAAAGAGCATAACAAATTCACAGGAGCGTTGAAAATTACTGGGTCCTTTTAGAGGAAAAATGATGGAGAGTAATTTCTGAAGCACATCGTGTCGAATCGTACTCATCACAAATTTCAATCTTCTTTGCAGACTTTTTCGGTGCACTAAGAGCAAGAGTCTATGACGACGAGGTTAGGAAGTGGATATCGGGTGTGGGAGTCGACGGCATTGGGAAGAAGCTCGTAAACTCAAAGGAGGGCCCTCCAAGTTTTGATCAGCCCAAAATGACTCTTGAGAAGCTGGTTGAGTATGGCAACATGCTGGTGCAGGAACAAGAAAATGTGAAGAGAGTCCAATTGGCCGATAAGTACATGGCCGAGGCAGCGTTGGGAGATGCCAATGAAGATGCTTTGAGCCAAGGAACTTTCTATGGTTAGAACCCCGGTATCCCTGAGGTTGTTCTTAATGGATAGTTGCATTCTCTTTACTTCATTTATAGGACTTTGTTTAAGCGTCTCATGAAAACGACAACGCAGGCCAAGCAGCCCAACAAGTCAATCTTCCTGTTCCTGAAGGCTGCACTGACCCAGCTGCAGCGAACTTTGATCCAACAGCCAGGAGTGACAATGGTAGCTGTCAGTATTAGAATCTACCGTTATCGTAGGTTGGAATGTTCTATAAACAATATCGATAAGATCACTTCCTGTTTATATTACTAGATTTTCAATTTGAGATATTTTTCCTGTCTAGTTTTTTTTTATATGACATGCTTCTCATTCATCCTTGAGGATAATTTCCCTCTTCCATATCTATTTTCTCTTAAAGGATTGCACTTTCACTTACTGGGGATATAGTTTACGTTAATTTAATAGTCAGTTCAATCCCTTACAGAATCGCTGTAGACTATGCTAGGTTACATTCCATTAGTTCTCAGATGAAACCACCCGAAGAAGTTTGCATGCATCCTTTCGAAAGGATGAGAGGGAAGGCACAGCCACAGCTAAGACCATACTGCCAGAGGCTATTGTGAGTCATGAATATCGAAAAAGAGTTCACCTCATAAACATGATTTACGAATATGGAAAAGGAGTTCCCCCTTAATAAAAACATGTCAAAGATGGATAATTTTCCCACATTATCGCTTTAGGCAGCTTAAAAAGATTTTCACAATTTTATGCTGTAGTGAAGATGGTACTTACAAGAAATGACTGAAAGGAATCATTGACAGCCAAGTATGCGCAAAGAGTGCATTTAGTGAAGCAGGAACTGGAAATTCATGATCCGCTGGAAAATGAATGTTGCACTTGCAGTCAGTTCAGCAGGTTTGTAGCATTCTGCTCCTATAGCTTTATTCCTCTTCGACTGTGGTGACATTAGCAATTCTTAGCAAATCAAAGGGATCCATGAAGATACAAAAACAAACATCATTGTATACTAGATAATGAGGAGAAACTACTAGATCCCATCACTTCTCGTAAACTCATTCTGTGTTCAAGGACCATGGAAATTTATGAGGTGCTGCAATTTTCTCAATATCTTAACTTTGTCCTCTAGTCCTAGTCATATTATCAATTTCAGCAAGTTACAAAGAAGTTATTTTTGGGGACAAAAGGTGTGACGGACCCCTTCTCCTCATCACTTCTTGACATACCCTTAAAAGAGATTTATGCTTCTGGGGACTAACAAGGGTAATCGCTAATTTCTCCTCCTTCTATGAGGGAGAAAAAGACAGCTACTCACATGTTCCGACGGTTGACACCACCCAGGATAAAGTTTTCATGTCCCAGAAAAGAAAATTCAGCACATGCCCTCCTTCAGAACTTAAGCCAACTAGAACCTGGTTTCTTCTGAACTCTTCGATCACACATGAGCGTCCGTATTTCTGCACCATCAATCCATTCACATCCTGTTAGCAAAACATTGGATAGCAGAACATAAGTGGCAGGGTCATCAGGATACAGCTTCAAAAGCTTCTTTGCAGATCGTAGAGCAATTTCCTTGTTTCCATGAATTCTGCAAGAGCTTAGTAGAGCTTTGTAGACTGAGGGACCTGGTTTCACCGGCATGCTATAGATGAATGCCTCTGCTTCTTCAAGATGTCCAGCTCGACCAAAAAGATTGACAATGGTAGCATAATGCTCTAATTTTGGTGGCTCAAGTGAATCACTCCTCCTCATTATGGAAAAGTATTCAAGTCCCTTCTCGACCAAACCAACATGACTACAAGCCGTCAGCACAGCTAGGAAGGTGGTACTATCTTGTTTAATATCGTTTCTCCTCATTTGCTCAAATAACTCAACGGCTTCCCTGCCAAAACCATGGTGCGCATAGCCAGATAACAATGCGTTCCAGGATATAACATCACGCTCTTCCATTGATGAGAAGACCCTTTCTGCATCACCAAGAATGCCACATCTAGCATACATAGAGACAAGTCCGTTCTGAACGTATATGTGAGAAGCATGCCCGAATTTAAGAATTAGAGCATGGATTTGCTTCCCCTCTTTAAGAGCAGAGAAAGATCCTACAGCTTTTAGAGTGCTCGCAAAAGTGAAGAAGTCCATACAGATTCCAGCCTCTCTCATTTTGCAAAAACAGTTCACGGCTTCTTTTCCATCATCAAGATTAGCATATCCAGCGATCACCGCGTTCCATGAGATTTGGTCCCATATTCTTATACCCAAACAAACCTTGCGAAAGTCCTCCAAGCTACTACCGCACTCAGAATAGACAGTGACGAGCGTGACTGCTATATACATGTTGGACTCCAAACCTGCTACGATCACCCTACAGTGAACTTGCTTGCACCAATTCAAATAATCCCTACTAGAAAACGAGCAGAGTACGCTATTATAAGTGACATAGTTTGGTCTAAGACCTCGATGCATCATCTCACTTAGTAATATCATTGCCTCACTTGGTTGTTCGCTCTGCGCATGCCCAGCAATCATCGTCGTCCAGGTAACATCATTTCTGCACGCCATCCGGTTAAAAACGCTCCTCGAATCTTCCAAATTCGAACATTTACTGTACATGTCGATCAGGCCAGTCCCAAAGACAACATTACACCCAAACCCTGCTTTCAAACCCAAAGCATGCATCTGTCTACCAATAACACCGTCTTCGAGTTGAGCACAAGCCACCAAAGCAGCGGAACCACTGTGCGGCGTAGGAGCAATTCCCGCTTCGAGCATTTTCAGGAACAAGTCCACGGCAACCAGCGGCCGACCGACGTGAAGATAGCCGGAGATCAAGGAGTTCCAAGTGACCGCACTCCTCTCGCCCAGTTCCTCGAACAGGTCATGGGCGTGCGAGACTCTACCGCATTTACCATACATATTGACGAGGGCACTGCACAGATAGACGTTCGAAGCGAACCCCATTTTGACGACGACGGAATGGAGCTGAACCCCCGCGTCAAGAGAGGCCCGTTTGGCGCAACAAGAGATGAGCTTGCTGAGCACGCGAGGTGTTCGTAGAAATTCCTGCTGGCCCGGGACGATTCCCCAGTCGAGTAGTTCCGGCGGAGGGCCATCGGAGTGAAGCAGGCGGCGACCGTCGAAGGAGAACTCGTTCACGCCTTCTGGGCAGAGGAGACTGAAGGCTCTTTTCACGGTGAAGGGAGAGGAAGAAGATGGGTGGCCTCTTGCCGTTGCCGTTTGCTTCAGGACACGAGCGGCGGAAGCCGGTCCCATTCCATGGCCACATCTCTCGTCCTCTTGAATTTCCTGCCGCTTCGCCAATTCCACTCCGACTCTGGAGCTCGAAAATCTCGCTGTGAATTCTGTTTCAGAAAGATCTTTTGTTGCGCATGCAGTTTGATCAAACGAGTCAAGCTCGGTCGGATTATGGATTTAAACAGGTTGCAAACCTCATCCATAGCGAGCAAACTCAACGGCACATATATCTCTCGTGTGTTTCTTCATCAGTAGCGATTTCCATTGCACGTGTGAACATTTCAGGGGAGACTAGTCTTGCATGCAAGTCCACGTGGGTATCTACGGACATAATCCATCCCCAACGAGATCTCCTGCTTAAAGGGGTGCGGCCGGATCGGTCCTTCTTTGGAACCAAATCGGACGGTTTGAAAAATAGATTCGGGAACCATTTTCAAATTTATGGAACCTGTTAAGACCGGTCCAGTCCCAATTTGGAATGAATATTCATTTGGGAATTGGCCTACTATGGTAACGGCCTGGTCCGACAAAAGTATGGAGTGATCACTGGGACTAGAGGGTCTGGACAAAAAACGGCTCCTAATAAGCTTCTAGGATGGCAAAGAAGTAGGAATGAACCGAACTACACATCAAACAAGGAGAAAGTGATTCTTGAATATATATGTAAAAACTAAAATTAATTCATGGAGGCACGCATTTTGAACTTAACGGCAAGCTTAGCAAACCTAGGCTAGAACAATACTAGGATGGATGACTTCCTCGAAAAGTGTTTGTATATACGCCAAAGGATAAAATTGTGAGGCTTGGCATCAGACTGGCCAAATGGGACAATATCTCTATGAGTTAATTCAAAATGTCATAATATGATATCAGAGCGAGACCCCCTCCAGTAGGTGTGTGGTTCAAGGACAAACTAGGCAAAAACTGGTGGACCTATAACGACATGGTCCGATGAGGGCAGGAAGTAGTCGACGGGGCCATAGGACATGGACAAGAGCAGCTCCTGGCAAGCTTATAAGATGGCGAAGAGGGCGGGAATGAACCGAATTGGCACACCCTAGAATATATATGTGAAAATTGGAATTAACTCATAGAGGCATCTTTTGACATAATGGTAAACTTTACTTTGGAACTCCAAAGTTAAGCGAGCTAGGGCTAAAGATACGGACCTGTTTTGGAATCGATTTTGAAATTAGTTTTCTAAGTTAAAAAACGAAACCCATAATTTTTTCCCCTTAAA
Source organism: Angophora floribunda (assembly GCA_014182895.1). Classification (NCBI taxonomy): domain Eukaryota; kingdom Viridiplantae; phylum Streptophyta; class Magnoliopsida; order Myrtales; family Myrtaceae; genus Angophora; species Angophora floribunda. The sequence continues at coordinate 18,908,267 of CM024714.1, forward strand.
TTCTGACCTCACCAGTCAGCATCCGTCCTTCGTCTTTCCTCTTCCTCGCACAATCACAAATTTGATTGGTTTTGGTAATTTTCACCGGCCGTGAACCTTGCGCCTCCGCCATCGGCAACGCCACCATATTGGTACCCGATGTTACCGCCCAATCTGCCACCTTCAAGCGCATTTTGGAACAGTGCCAACGTCCATGATCGAGTTCGAGTGTTGCAAGAGACGCTCGCGCAAGCTAAAGCAATGTATGGTTATCACCACTAGATTCTCAGTTTTGATCTTCGCTTCGGTTTGACTTGCTCTTAGCACTGTGTTAGCAAATAAGGCGCATCGACAGGCGGAGGGAGCTTGAGTTGTAGGGGAAGATTAAAGAATCTGAATCGTGTGGTGAACATGTTAAATTGGGATTTGCAGTGGTTCCTGTGCGTGAATTCTTGAAACATGTCGAGGATGAGGACATTAGTTCGGAGTTGCAAGAAAAGCGCTCGCTGGAAGCCGTGAACTCTCTTATTTTGAAATTGAGAGTCTAGCTCGAACCGGTCAAAATCGTCACAGATAAGATGAACAAGATCCCTCTAAATTAAAAAACTAAAACAATAAGTTCTCAAGTAAATCTTAGAATCAAATCGGAAAAACAAGATGGATTTTAAAATCGGTTTCAAGCAAACAGCATAGGTTATAGAGTCCAAAAATCAAGAACCACTAATAGCAGGTAATGTTCAAGATTTCACGATTTGAACCTACTTACCCTAAAATTGATCACCCCTACTCCTACTCTACTCTTCATATCGTAGAATTAAGAGCTCCAGTAGCGGATGCCTACAATTTCAGTTCTTTCTCAGAAGGGGTTTGCATACCGATTCTTCAGCATTGAAAGTTCCAGAAAAGAACCGCGACATTGGTGGAGGAATGAACGCATAAAAGACTGCTTGTACTGTGCTCCAAAGGCAAAAATATATAACTTCTGGTGAATGTCTTGAGGCAAATTATGGGCGCGTTAATGGTACAAGTAGACATGACTGGTCCACCAGAGCCTAATAAGGAAAGATTGATGCGAGTTTGATACAAATTGAACTTTTCAGACGATGTCACTCCCATTAACATGATGGAAACAAGCGTATGGTTACTTAAGAGATTAAAAATGCGGCCTCCACAACATGGAAGTGAAGACAGCAAGCAAACACGCCGGAAACAGTTTTTACAGCTCAGAATACTCAGATAAGTGCCTAGAAAACATGCTTATAAGAATGTGAAAATTTAAAAGAAACAGCTTTTCATTAATCAATTAGAATGAAATTTGAGCTCCAACATTAGTCCTGAGTTGTACCTATTATTCAATGATATTGCAGGACTTGCTCTTAATCTCCTACTCTCTCTTTGCCTTCCTTATTGACCTTTGTCGATTTCAAAAGTTATTGTAGCCACAGGTATCACAATATATCATATCTATACAAACACAACATGTGTAATGGAATAAGTATGCAGCACAAAATTATCATGAATCGACTACAGGCCTAGTTCCTTTTTCAACCGATCAATGATTACAGGCCTAGTTCCTTTTTCAACCGATCAAGGGTAGCTTCTATCTCATCAATATTTTCGTCAATGCTGCTTCCCTTGCCAGCTTCATTCGAACTAGCATTTTGCGTACCTTCAGCCCTGGAACTTCTTTGTGACCCATCATCATACTGATTTGCTTCCACCTCTGAATCGGTTATGTTTAGCTCCTTCTCTAGAAACTCCACAAATTCTTCACCAATTTCCTTCAAGCAACAAAATTTCAAGGCATAAGGTCTTAGCCTCAAATCATGTCTCTCAAACCCCAAGGATAGAAGACATTAGATTGAATGATTCTGTATTTCTCTTATTTTTGCCATAAAAACAGGTTCTAAAAAGAATAGCACAGAAGAAATTTTGTTTTTCCAAATGTAGCAATATTTTAAAAGCAACTCTCACTGCCAATTCCTCCCACAAGCTCTTCGGCTTTCCTTGTGAAGATGCACCTGCTTCCCAGTTACGAAATTCTTCTTGTAGATCTCTGAAGAAATCCTCTGCCATGTGAAACAAGATGGTAAAAATCGAAGCAAATTTTCTAAATACAGGAAATGATATAGGCTGTTAGGTTAAAAAGTAACAGGTAAGCAAGAACTAGATGGCACTTGCTATGTCTCATAGAGAAAACTATCTACCTATTGTTATCTGAATATCGCTGAAAAAGTTACCTGCAGCACAAACATGTTTATTATAAGAACATACAAAATCCCCTAAACTAACATACACTTGGAACCACATCAGAAAAGAAATTTTGTCCTGGACAATCACATGCCAAGGTCAATCTAAAGTTGACAGAACAAAAGAAAAGCTAGAACCAAGCTAAAGGACAAGCGAGATGTTCTCCAAAAGTACTTCTTCAATAGGAATTCACCAGGGCCATACTCAATTTACATTATACCAAGTTGCATATCCATGTGTCTCTGCTATAAGTTTCTACTGCATTATATCCAGACATTAACCAAGAAACTAAATTACTAATGATGGTCGAGAAAGAACCCGCTACTTTTTTTTTTGTTTAGCAAAATTCATTTATTGAAAAATATTCCTTTTCCAAGATGGTCTGGATCTTAGGAGGTCATTTTGGTCAAAACATGCCAAACCCACCTAAGCCATGAAAGAATACTGTATGATGCACAAAGTAATGACTGCAGCTTATTATTGCTTTTACCAAGTCCATAGAATTCTTCATCTATGGTGCTCCTATCCTCAGTGGAGTACGAAAACCCAGATGCATGATTTCCAGTGTTGTATCTCCTCTTGGACTCCGACTCACGAGAATTAAGGAGAGTATTGTATGCATGTTTAATCCTCATGAACTTCTCCTGTGCATTTGCCTGAAATATGAGACATTTTGGCATATAAGATTATTAAATTTTCGCCAACAACAATTTCAGAAAGGAAACTATATCACATAGCAAACAACTACTTTGGTGGAATTGATCATTTTAGAATGAATCATAAGTCTTTGATAATTAAAAACCACATTTATCAGGGCCAAATGCAGTGCTACAAAATAATGTACCCACGAACTGCAGAATAATTTTTTTGAATTTTATCGACCATTCCTTGAGTGGTCTTCTTTGTCCGTTTTTCTTGACAGAGGCTGCTAATACAACAAAGATCTTGAAAGGATATAGCTGGGAATATTCTGCAGATATTAAAAAAATAAAAAAGCTGAGCCTTTTTAGTTACTTAAAGGTGTCAAAGGAGCAAACATCCATCGGAGACAAGAAATGACCCATTTACAATGATGCACAGTCGTTAAAACATTACATTCTCAACATGTATTGTTGGTGAAATCAATGCCAGGCGACAGACAACAAAATAAGCATAGATGAAATAAAAGATCCTACTCAAAGTCCTTATGTCAACCAATCTTCTAAAGGGTTCTCTAGCAACTGCATCTGTATTTCCCAACATGTTTTTAAGGACCCATATCAAGAGCAAACTGAACTACCCCTCCCTGGTGACAATAATGATCCAATTGTCTCTTTCTTCATCATGCATGGTACCAAATGGCATTTACAAAGGATATTTAGCGTAGACTAATAGTAGACCAGTACTGAAACAAAAATATTGCTCGAATAATGATAAATGCGTCTGTCCACAACCATTACATTTGCAGTCTGTAAGTATGATCACCTAAAGAAGAGGCAAACAGTGCGAACAGATCACTCGCTGACAACAAGACAATGGCCACACTTCCACTCAACCAGTCAACAATTCCACCACAGCATGCAGCATTGAAGATAGGTCCTTACCATTTTTCAAATGCCCATAGATGAAGGCATTAAACATATGCAAGACAATGTGAATAGTCCCAATCCCTAATGTTTGGATAAACTATGTAACTACTGTATATAGCTCATTCAATAGAACTGAAACACGAGTACTGAAAATTTTTATTCTGAGTAGCAAGTGAAGAAGTTTTTAAGCACTGAAAATAAGAATTAAAGTTGTTTGACAACACATGAAAATAAATTGAACTTTTTTCTTGTTTTCTTACCAAGCTTGCACTAGCGAGTATTATTGAAATGCTTTGACTATATAACGGTAAGATCTTACTTCCGTTGTATATTTTATCACTTAACCAATCAAGTGCATATTTCTTACTTACCCCATTAAGTGACTTTTTACTTAAATCAATTAGTTAAATTGTGTACTTAGTGGTTAACAAACACACATATAGACATAAAGAGCTAATGGTGTGATATTTTCAGCACTTAATGTGGTTAAAAAAACCCATCTCTTTGTAGCAAATGTAATGATATTTGGTTGAAGATATTTGTCTTGATGTAAAAAATTTGAGCTAACAAGTCTGAGAACAAACTAAGTGCCACGATGCACAGCACTCTATCACTTGTCTAGATTCACAGAATGTGAGGTTTCCCAGGACTAGTGGTCAGGATCCAGGAGATTTAAATGACTTTATACATTGGAACAACCTTGGCAGGATCTATGAGACCTACGGGCACTAGTGCTTACAATCTGTTGACATGTACACTATTGAAGCACATAAATAGTTTACAGAATCGAAACATATGTTCAGGCTGAATTCCAAAAGTTGGATAACTTTAATCAGTCCGCAGTGACTATTAAACTAGTTCATGGAGATACGAGATCAATGAGACCAAAGGGTCAGAATAAAGCAGGCTTTAGTGCTACCCCTGACTTAAAGATGCAATCCTAGAATGTCTCATGAACGAGAAAATCCATCATTCTGTGACCCGTTTGTAGGTAACATTAGGAGTATCAATGCATGCTAACTTCCAACTTTAGGTCGAAACACCACTTCTTCACCAAACTGCAAAATCTAAAAACCAACACAAGCTACAAAGTTATGTAATCTTAATCTCTTCTAGCCAGCTATCAGCAAAAGAAAGATGAGAACTTGTCTACAAGAGCCATAGCGAGTCTCATGCCAGACTGCTAGTGGCCCATATTCCACCCGGAGTACTTCTATCATGTAGCTTATCTGGCAAAGCTTTCCAGTTTTTCCTGTGAAAAGGGACTATGCAAATTTACTTACAAGGTATTTAGCATAAGACCTACCAGCTGCAGGACCCACACAGCTGCCCACCCCGCTTCAAGGCATTGCAACTCTAAAAAAGGAACCAAATACACGGAACAACACAAGAAACTCAGAAGAACCATTCATCTACACCCAATGAAATTTTAATATGTCAATGAACTAGCACTGTATATATACAATTAGACTAAAGAGGCAAGCAGCAGCAGAGCTAATTTGAACCCACAAACATAGACACGGTTTATCTCGAGCTAAACACACCAAACTGTGCGGTACAAATCAAGGCCATCGTCTAGACACCGCTCATACCTCTTTGTTGACATCAGGGTGATACTTCAAAGCGAGCTTCCGATAAGCCCTCTTGATTTCATCGGGAGTCGCTGCAGAGGACACCCCCAGGACTTCGTACGGGGATTCCCTTCGGCTCGCTCTCGAGAGGGTACGCGCGTTCCCCCGCCGACCCTTCTTCCGATTCCTCTCCCCAGGCCAAACGAACGACTGGGGAGCGGACAGGAGAGGACCAAAGACGCCTCCATGGCCGCGCCTGCGATGAAAGAATTGGGTCGGAAGGTGGAGACGAGAAGAGCAAGGGAAATCCGCTGTGGAAGCCAAGGGCGAGCAGTGACGGGCTCGCAGTTTCAGAGGCGAAGCCAATCCATGATGCATGTTCATCAAGCGAGTTCGTGTGTGGATCTCATGCCGTAGAGAAATAGCGAGAAAAAAAAAAATGGAATCTTTGGTTCCAGCCGTGTCGGCCCGAGCACGGATCAGGCTCTTGTCATAAAACCGATCCAATGCGCACGATCAGCTGCCTTAGACTCGTAGCTGGAGAGACCAACAATGTCGGCCGTCGGATTACATATGGTCATGGAAAATGACATGATCCTTTGATATGTAAAATGCGGTTAGCTCTTTGATAGGATAGGTGATATTCCCCCGACCACTTTCTTTTGATTGGTTTCTTTTAAACATGTGCATTACTTATATTTACATATAACGAAAGAAATGCTTGAAAATTATTCAATCAGACAAAAGACCATTTGAACTTTGAACAAATTTACTATATCGTAAATAAGAAAAAAAAAATGCTAAACCCATATCCTCTCTCCTCTAGTAACTTGTGCTATTTCACCACACACATCGACACAATGATTGTCTCTCTCCATCGTGTCCTCACACTCCATAGTTATGTCCTTTCATTTGTTGAACAATCTCTCTCTTCTCTTCGGCTACTCTGTGAACCTGGCTAAATAGCTTGCCTAGCCTTGAGCCACCTCAAAATTTGGCAAGAAGGGCAAGGGCATATGGCAGAAATGAAAGAACTTGGTTGGGCAATCACAACTTAAGACGGCATAGTGATACAATGACGATACGTAAATGGAGAGAGAGGCATTTGGTTAGGTCCAAAATAAATTGAGCTTAATAATGGAAAGGGAGGTGAATTATGAGTTGTTATAGGAATTTTTGAAGCTATTTCATACGCGAGGGCAAAACACTGTAAGATGAAACGGTTTATAAATGAAGTACGCGATGAAAATATATTATTTCCCATCAACGGAAATATAAAAGAGAATGAGGGATGGTGTGAAACAAATTTAGACTGCGTTTGGTTTAGCATTTCCACGAGAGTAAGGCGATCTCAATCGACGGCCGCGCAGCACCAAATCTAGCTCGCCATTGGCCATAGCCCTTCACCGACGAAGGGTTCAGTTCAATTTTCAAAAAAATAAAAAGAAGATATATATATATACATATATTATACCTCTCAAAGTACATTACGAAAGTTTTTTTTACCAAACATACATTCATTCAAAGTTCATTTGCAAAGAAATTTTATCAAATACACAATTACATTTTCCCAAGTAACTATTTACATTAAATTCAAAGTTCATTTGCAAAACTAAACCAAACGTATCCTTATACTGATTCGGACCTTTTGACTAGGCCTACTCCGCCCACTCAACTCTCACCGTATAAAAACAAGGTGGGAATCCATCCATTAGTGGAACCACCCTTCAATCTAAAGCCCGGACACGAGGGAGATTGAACCGGAAGATGAAGAACCGAACCGCCCTTCTCTGATCGGAGCAAAACCAGTTTCAGACCGGTTCGGAGCGGCCCCAGCTTTGATGCCTTTCTTCACCAAGTGCCTCGTACGGAACGAGAAACTGCGTGGAACTCCGTCGATCCACCGTGCGTATCACTGTTCTTTCGATGCCTGCGCCGAGCTGATTGACGCCTGCGCTCGTAAGCGAGCACTTCGCTCGGGAAGAGCCCTTCACGCCCATCTGATCGTTACGGGCCTTCGTGCCTCCGCCCACATTGCCTCCAAAGTCATCGGCTTCTACACTGACTGTGGGAGCACAGTTGATGCCCGACGCGTGTTCGATGAAATTCCTGAAACAGATGTTCGCCGTTGGACCGTCCTCCTCGGTGCCTTTGCTCGGCATGGCTACCATCAGGAGGCTTTGGATGGGTTCCTCGAGATGCGGAGGGAGGGGATGGAGCCCAACGAGTTTGTGTTTCCCAGCATCCTCAAAGTCTGTGGGCAGCTTTCGGATCGACGAGCCGGAGAGAATGTGCACGCTTTGGTTCTGAAACTGTCGGTCGAAGGCGATTTGTTCGTCAATTCCGCGTTGATCGATATGTACTCGAAATGTAGGCACGTTGAAAAGGCGCGTGCGGTATTTGATATGATGGTAGAGAAAGATTTAGTCACATTCAATGCTATGGTTTCAGGTTATGCTCAAAATGGCTTTGCAAAAGAGGCAATTGGATTGATGGAGAAGATGAAGTTTTGGGGTCTGAAGCCAGATATTGTAACCTGGAATTCATTGATTAATGGGTTTTCGCAGAAGGGCGATCCTCTGGCTGTTCAGGACCTTCTCAAGTCAATGAGCTCTGCTGGTATTGAGCCGGATGTGGTGTCTTGGACTTCTATCATATCTGGACTCGTACAGAGTTTAAAAAATGAAGATGCTTTCAAGGCATTCAAGGAGATGATGGCTTGCAGGGTTTACCCCAATTCAGCCACCATTAGTAGTCTCTTGCCTGCTTGTGCTACTTCTGCCAATGTGAGGCTTGGGAAGGAAATCCATGGTTATGCAGTTGTGCTTGGAGTGGAGAAGGAAATCTTTGTGAGAAGCGCTCTTCTTGACATGTATGCGAAATGTGGTCTCATAAGCGAAGCTAAGTTGTTATTCTCTGACATGTCTGAAAAGAACACAGTCTCTTGGAATTCCATGATCTTTGGGTTGGCTAGCCATGGTTATTGTAAAGAAGCAATTGAAACTTTTGCTCAGATGGAGAAGGAAGATAGTAAGAGGGTCGATCACCTGACCTTCACGGCAGCTCTCACTGCTTGTAGTCATGGAGGTATGATTGAACTTGGACAGAGTTTGTTCCACAAGATGCAGGAATGTTACAAAATAGCACCAAGGCTCGAGCATTATGCTTGCATGGTGGATCTTCTTAGTCGAGCTGGAAAACTATCGGAAGCTTACAACTTTATTAAAACAATGCCTGTGGAACCTGATTTGTTCGTGTGGGGAGCCCTACTAGGGGCATGTAGGAACCATGGGAACTTGGAACTCGCAGAAATAGCGGCTTGGCATCTTTCAAGGCTTGAGCCTGGAAATGCAGGGAATAGTATGTTGCTGTCTGAATTATATGCCAATGCCAGTAATGGTTGGACTGCAAGGTTAAGAAGGAAAAGAAGAAAACTGATGAAGTATCTTGGGTCTAGTTGGATAGAGTCCCTCTGATGCTTGGACACAGCTTGAAGTGAATGCTATCGTGTTATCTCCATCCCTAGAATGACAAAGTTTACTCTTGCACATTAAAGCAGGTGCAATTCCAATCAGTTACAACTACATTGTTACAACTCAGTACAGGACTAGTGTGGAAGATCAGATGATGAGCAGAGATAATTGGTGATTCCATCGGATGGATCAGATCAAGTGCAACCATTTGAATGGGGAGATAAGGAAGCTGAGAACTTGCCAAGAGAAAAGATTAATCTATTGCAGGGAGAGCCATGTTTCTTGTGTCTTATCTCAAATTTCCAGTTCACACTATCGACTGGTGACTAGATTTGACATCCCCACGGGGTTTGTGAAGGAAGGATTGCCATTGAGCCATGTTTTATGGTTTGATAGGAGGTAAATGTGGAACTGTTTGATTAGACAAGCAGCATAGTTGTTTCTCATTGTCTGAGAATAACACATCTTATTACAATTACTATGAAAATTGCCACAAATGGGCCAAATGTTCAAACCCCATTTTAATCCCGTGAAGATACTCCTCAGCCAATTTCTTGTTTTTGCTGCAGCTGGTGTTAAATAAAAGAAGAAGAAAAGAAGTAAGAAGAGAGTAGGGAATGGAAAAAGAAAGAAACCAAGGGAGAGAGGAAGGGTTTTGGTTCAGCAAGCCACAGACAACTCAACACACCAAATCAATGTTGTTTCAAAGCACTTGGTAAGAATTCCAAGTCTTGATTTCTTTAATCGAAGAGAATTTCTTAGTACGGATGTAATTTCGGATTGTGTTGAAATATGAGGTGTTGGGTCGGTTCTTGAGGTTGGTGAATTGTGAAATCATTTTATAAAGAAAATTTGGGGTGTTGTGGAAGTTAAGAATTTTATAGAAGTTGATTTGGGTGTACAGTTTGGTCATAGAGAAATTTTGAAGTTTATTGTGCATTATTGGAACCAAATTTGAGGTACCATGTTTTTGGCGCCAGTTTTTGCCCATCTGCGGCCATCTTTCAATGTGTCTAATTAACTTACCAATGACTCTGGACACAGTTGAGACGAGCATCAGTACAGTTCAAACAAATGCTTTTAAGTTCAGTGCGCAAGCTATTGCAGCGAAGCAGACAACAGTAATTATACTGCTTTGGGCGAGCTTTTTGTTGGTTTTGTCAGAGTGGCTTTGTTACCAAATAAGCTTAATTTTGTCGAATCTTCAATAAGGTCGTTATTTCCTTAATTTTGATATACATTTGTCACTCAATTGATAAGATTTGCCGACCAAAAAAGAATTGATAGGATTTAGAGTTTTTTCGCTTGAGTTAGTTCACATTTTTAGGTGAATGATGCTTATCTTTTTAAGGATTTGTGAATTCATGTCTTGAAAATGATAGAAAAGAGGCATCAAATGGTATGATTTACATTAAAAAGAGAAAAAGGAATGTGATATTTAGAGCATATATCATTGCATCAAGCTAGATCATACCCACTGAACAGAAAAAATAAAAAATAAAAAGCTAGATCATATCCTTATGATATTTGAAATGGCATAGTAAAGCATTTCTTGAAATTAATTGATTATTTGTAAAATGGTTTGAGAAATGTTATATAAAATATATGTTGCTTGATAAATTGAACTGGGAAAGGTGATAGGTTTTCATTTGTGTCCAGATTTATAAAATGGATTTTAGATCCGTTTTGTGAGCTGTTGGAAAATGAGCTGGTGGTTATATGACCATAGTCGATATGTGCTAAATCCATTGAGGGGTGGTGTATGCATAATGTCTCCAGACGCCCTATTTGGGCCAGAACACCAGCTGATATAAGTGGAGAGTTACACCAAGGGAAGAATTTTGGTAGGCCTTATCATGGGACATTAAACGTGACCATAATTTGATGGCAAATGCTATATTGATAGATGGACTCAATCAATGATAATTGCTTTAATATTGTTGCTCAAATAAATGTTTTTGAAGTGATAATTCAGCTTTGATATATATATACTGATTTGGATAAATATGTTCTGATACCATTTGTATATGTGTAAAGTGGATGCTCAATATGCTTAGAAGAGATTTGAACTATTCATAAGGCATTGATTTGCTCATACCCTTCATATCAGTTTTTTTTTCAAGTTTTACAGATACAACGAATCAGAAAAAAGCAATACCAACAGGGATTTTTGAGCGCTGGATTTCGGTATAAGTTAGGATAATTTGTAAGTCGATGGAGATGTATATATTCTCTTTTTGTGGACTTTGAATCTCTAAACCTGTAACCAGCTTCTTGTTTTGTCAATACATATATATGTGATGATAAATTGATGTTGGTTATTATAAGATGCCGCATCCTTCAGATAGGAGAACGGACATGTCATTTCCCCTATACTTGGAGAGCTGGGGTGTGACGAGAATGATCGACAATATGCAAGATCAAAGCTGACATCTGATACTGAAGATTAGAAGACATGTTAAATTAGAAGCACGTCTCTAAAACTAGCTAGAGTCAAAAAACTGAACAATTGTCCCATTTTCACTCTTCACCAGCTACGGGATTCTATACTTTCCCATCCCTTTGACCTGCTTCACAGTAAGAGTTCCCAGCAGACAGCTCCTCTTGGAACTTCATTATTTCCCTTCTGAAACAATAATCACCAGTGAGAATGCTTGCGTGACAATAATGCTGGAAAGGAGGTTAAAGAATCTGAGAGAAGCTCTTCCACTGGATAGAAGACTGAACAGCTTTGAATAGGTAATCTGCCTCGATATCATGGTTCAGCTCACAACCCCTCCTATTGCATTCTTTCTGCTTGCACAGGGAAATGACCTCTGAAGGAAAATGACAAGATCAGTGTTAGTATGTAAGCAGGAGAGCACCACATGTATAAGTTCTCAAGCCACCCAGTTATGGTCCAGTGCCTCTAGCATCAACACAAGACGCGAAATTCTCAATAAAAAGAAGTTGTAGGCTACTTCCGTTATCCTTAGCATGATTGTTCAAATGATGTGGAACCAGCTCATCCCACAATTAAACTAGGTTGGGGTAGAAATCTTCATGTGAAATTGAGGGGATGGGACCATACAGCTTCTTCCTTTTTCCCAGTAGGAGAGTCAACTAGTGAAAGTACTTAAGTAAATCTGACCTATAGCATCATTCTTGGGAAATTATTCTGAAGCTCACAATAAGGTCAAACAGAATAAGAGCATCGGGTACCAGCAAATGCTGGCATTTTTGTGAACGCGATGGCAGCTTCCTCTACACAAGAAGCACTTTTATAAACAGTCTAAACTAGGGAATCAGTTTAAGCAGGATTAGTGCAAGTTGACAAGACCAGCAGAATCCATAAAGTTCCACAGCATAGTGAACTGTGCATTCCACCGCCATACACTGATATACCGTAGCAACAATTAGAAGAACTTCTATAATAATAAAGACTACCTTGGTAAATAAATTGATTTTTTTCGAGAAGGATTGAAGCAAGTACCAAACTTTTCAGAATCAAATAAGCCCACGTGACATCAGATGAGGAGGCATCATCTACTAACCTAAAATGCCAAAAATAGTAGAATGATGAGAGTTCATCACAATTCAGTTCTCTGCTCTAAGCTCAAAACGAGCGAACAAGCAAAAGTCACGATGCCACTCCATCACTCATACCACGTGAATTGGAAGCTTAAACAGGCCACATTGTGACCTGGCTTCCTCTTTCTCTATTACCAAAAGAGATCGGACTTTTCCTAACATGCCATAGATATTTCTTGACTCATTTCTAACCCACATTTTTTTCGCAGTTGTACATAAACAGTGACAAACGGAGGCAATGGCCCTGAACGTGTATATGTTACTTTAAGCAATGGCAAAAGCAATTAACACTTTTTAATGGAAAAGAAGGGCAAGTTCCACTTCTTTGTAAAGAAAGCACTATAATCTCCCTGCAAAACAGAGCTACTAGATGGGCCACGATCATAAGCAATGGCAAAATTTGATGGTACAGGGAATAACTGATGAAAGCAAGAAAGCTCACCTCAAAACACCATTGCCATGTAATTCGGGAATACAATCACTTATCATTAGGACCAGAGTTTGGATATGATACAAGCGATCCACATCTATTTCCCGCCGACCAATCCATCTGCGGTACCATGTACGGGTTCGACTGAAACCCCTGCGGATTACCCATTTGCATCCCCATATGCCCATACACAGGCATTGACATATGAGGCGGCACGCCATATGGCATTGGCATGGACATAGGCATCGGCGAGTGCCCGTTCCCGTGCCCACCTCCACCTCTGGGGGACTCGTGCAAGCTCTGCGGCACCGGGGTGGACGCGAAGAGCGGATCTGATGAGGACGGACCCTCGCTGGACAGCCCCTGCATCCTCTTTAAATAAAGCCTGTACTTCTGCAAGTGGCTGGCGACGTTCTCGCGGGTCAATCCCTCGACGTTCATCAGCTGCATTATCGTCTTCGGCACCGCGTTCTTAATCCCTAGGTGCGCGACCACCTCCACGAACCGCTTGTGCAATTGAGGTGTCCAGACCAACCGCGGCCTCTTCATCGCCTTGGCCGACGGATCCTCCAACGAATTGTCCGTCCTCATAGCCGAATCCGCCTCCTCGGCAGAGTCGATCTTCCTCATCTTCCTGGAATCGGAGCCGTCCGCCTCCGCCTCCTCCTCCTCGGCGGCCGCCGGGTCCCGATCCTCCACGAAGGACTTGAACTCGTTGTTCGACGAGAACCCCTGAGACAGCGTCCGGTGCCCGCGCAGCCCCGCCAGCGTGCTCTCCGACGCGCGGTTGACGTCGAGCAGGGTCCTGGACGGCTCCGGCGCGATGCTGAACGCGGACGCCAGCTCCAGCGAGATCAGCGGCTGCGAAAGCGGCGCCAGGTCGTCGGCGCTCGGGAGGCCGGCCTCCCACTCGGAGACCCGATCGTCGCCGTCGCCGCCATCGACGCCGCCGCCGTACTCGCTCATCCTCACTTCCTCGCCCATATCCACGTCGCTAGGGTACACAGAGCAGCTCGAGCCCCGAGATTGGGACCGGAAATGGCGGATTCCGAGATGGAAACTGCGGATGCTCCGGCGATCGACCGGCGCTGAGATCCGAGCGAGAGAGAACTGATCGAGAGGATGAAAAAGGGAAAGATATTTCGTGAGCAAAAAGAGCGAAAGGAGTTTGAGGAAATTTTATTAAAAAATATTTAAATTTTGCTCTTTTCGGAGGAAAAAGTGCAATATCAGATTCCAGATCAGTACGCCCGCCCTCGCCGACGTGGACGACTGGCGAAGATATTTTAGATCCTCCCTGCCCCCGCCCACGCGCGCGAGCACTCGCTCCCTCCGCCGTCCACGTGTCCCGACGACCCGGTCCGATCGCGCCACGTAAGGGCCTGGCCTGTGGGGAGGGCGATGGAGGGCCAATACCGGAGTTACCCCAGGGGGAGGTACGGGGGGCATCTTAAAGTCGCGTGCCATTCGCGGCGGGTGGCCACGTAAGCGGGGCGCGTTGCGCTTTTGGAGGGCGTTTCGGGTAATTTAGGAATTTATGTTCTTTTTCTTTTCTTTTTTAATTGGTGCGGCGGTTCGGCCAATGGGGAAGGGGGATGTTGGTGTACAGCTGGTTCGTGGGTACGTGGTACGTGTGGAGGGTTCTAGGGAAAGCAATCAACACGTGTGGGGAGTTCCCGGATTAAAATATATATATATATATCGAAAGCACCAGCACGCAAAACCCTATCCATTCCAATGGTGCGTGTTTGATTTTATAAAGAATGACTCCAATGAATTGATCTTTTCGAATGAATGAAAAATCGACAGGAAAATTTTTCAAAGGGAAAAAAAAATTCTTACTTGAAATTTTAAAAATATCCCGAGCTCATTTTCCATCAACATACTTCCTCTCCCTATCTATATATTATCACTCTTCTTTGATTTTTTTTTATCGATTATATTCAATTCTTACTTTAACTTTTGTGTCAAATTTTTGCTTTACCTCTTTGCAGAGGGTAAGAATCGAAACCACATCTAAAATTAAATTATCCCCACTTTAGTTCCTTGAAAATGTGCAAATTCAAACCATCCATGTCCCAATTCCTATGTTGGAAGGGTAATTACTAGATACCTTTTGTGCTTTTTTTTTTCCTTATTATGGTGATATTTCTGATTTCCTTTCTTCTTCTTTATTTTATGTTTTTGGCAATTTAGATGCTTGCCATAGTGTTGCTCTTTAACTACGTATTTAAGACTTTATTTGTTTCTTGAAAAATAAATGATTTGAAAAATATTTTTCCTAAAATGATCAACAACTTATGTCTAAATACTTTAGTAGATGGTGAAAACATTTTTCGTTTATCTATTTTTTGGAGTAATACAAACAATCGTTTTTAGAAAAACGTTTTCCAAACCATTTATTTTCAGCGAAAAAACACACACCAAGACACCATTCTCGTGTGAAGTTTTATTAGCATGGGAGATATCTTTCAGTATCGTCTTTCAAGTTGATTTATTTTGATAATAAAAAAACTTAATATTTATACTTAATTTACAAATAACGATTTCAATATTATCTTTCTATGTTATATCAGGGGAAAAGATAATTACAATGGAGCGTATGATTCTACGATCTACGATTTAAATATCGAAAAAATTCTTCCATCTCTTGTACAACTTAGCCAGTTGATTATATTGGTTCCACAATGGAATGCTTCAAACATTATTAGTTCGAATGGTCTACCTATACACTGTAAAATAAATTAAAATATCTACCAAAGTCTATTTTTATCTAAACATGAATTGTTAAATCTCCACTGTTATTTTTATAATTAAATGAAAAAATTGGGAACCAAAATTTTTAGGGTTATACTAAACGCATTTCTATCATATTTCTATTTCGGGAATAGAAATTTTGTGTAATTACCAAAAACACTCTTCTATTCAAAAACTCATTTAAGGAAATAGAAATAAAATAAACTATTTCTGAATAGAAATTAGTCACAGAAATAAAAATATTATCAAACACATCATTAGTCATACCAAAAAGCATGAGATATTCAAACATTTTAATTCGATTATGAGCTGTGACTTCCTGCACCTCATTTGGCGATTTTGTTAACAATTCTTACTCACTCGAGTCCCCATGCGGTTTGGCGATACTAATAACAATTTGCCGAGCAAGGGACAAAGAGCTAGATGAGCTGGAGGCAAATGTTACGAAATTTCTACTTTAAATTAGAGGGAATTCATGAAGACTCACGTTACTTTCTTGTTTGCCAAAATCTATTCTTACATATAAGTATCGAGACACGTTCTACTTAAGGGTGTCAAAAACACTTGTGTCAACCCAACCCAGCCCTAAAATTTAGGATATTTTGGGATCGGGTCTTAGTTTTATTTGGATAGGGATTTTTAGATGTTGGTAGTAATAAGGTTGGGTTCAGGCTAGGCTAGACCAAGCCAAGTTGGGTCAGGTAGGGTCGGGCCAATACGGACTTTTTTGGCACCTCTATATATTGAGTAGCTTTTGATAAATTTCCAATTTTTGCCCCTTCAATGGAACCATTTTGGATATTAGGGTCTAACCCCTCCCAACCCGATCCATTTTCTTGTGTTATATGATATTCAAGTCTCAAGCGAGTCAGGTTGGATTAATTGCACCCCTATAGGATTCCAGTTCAGGTCAAGTACCATGAAAACTTGGCCCAATCCCTTAACACCCATAGTTTTGCCCGTGTGCATGATTGTTGGCAAATTATGTACAAAGAGAAAGAAATCATTTTTTTAAAGGAATTAAATGACTATTTAATCGAGTGGATCAAGCGGATGTGTGCGAGATAGTTATCAAACATTTGCAAGAAACCTAAATCCAAGCCTGTTAATACATTCGTTTAAACTCATATTCAGTCAAAAGCTTAAACCAATGAGTTTTATCAACTGTGATATATTAATTGCTTTACATCACGACAATTCTCCGACATGGGATTTTTCTAACACAAATCGATCCCATGTGCATCCTTAAAAAAGAAGACAACTCCATCGTGGCTAGGAAGCTCCGCGGACGAGGTAGAGGGATGCCGGCATGGCTTCGCCTAGGATAGATGCATGCGGGAGTGCGTGTGTTGGAAACCGCCGGCACTGGGCTCGTCCTCGTACAGCCTCTCTCGGAAAGCCCAAGCTTCATCTATGGACCGCGAGCGAAAGCTTTCTGGAGGGCCCAAACACCCCATGCGATGCCGTATCCTGACCGCTGCTGCGACCTTGTGTTTCTGTGCAATGCGATAAGAAGTTGCAGACTAGCAGATGTGCCATGGCCACGTCTCTCTTCTCTCCATCTTCTTCCTCACCCCACATCTCCATTCTCAAGCTGAAACCCTTCGCTCCTCTCATATGCTCCGCTGTCTCTTCGCCCGCGGCCTCTCCACTCTCTACATCTTCCCAAAGAACCGTCAAAGGCCGCTTGTCTCTCAGAGCGTCGGAGAGAAACCCCAGAGCCGGAAGCTGGAGACTCCGCGCCGCTGCTGAAGATGCGCTGGAGAGTTCGCAGGAGATAGTGTCGTCCGGCGGCGGCGACGACGGGGTGTCCACCGTCGTCTCGGTCCTGCTCCTCAGCGCCTTCGTCGGTCTCTCCATTCTCACAATTGGGGTAATACTAACACAGGCTCACCCCAATGCTTCATTTTCCATGTTCCCGGTCTCGTCGGGTCACGCGTGCGTGGAAGAACTGGCTCAAATCGAGATTTTTCTGACGTGGGTTTGTTGTTGAATTGGTGGGTTGATGGGGGTTCGGTTCGATTCTTGGGAATAGGTGATCTACATAGCGGTGACGGACTTCCTGCAGAAGAGGGAGAGGGAGAAGTTCGAGAAGGAAGAGGCGGGGAAGAAGAAGAAAGGTGGGAAGAAGGGGAGAGTGAGGGCGAGGGCCGGTCCGAGAGGGTTCGGCCAGAGGATCGACGAGGACGACTGATGATGACTTGATACAAGAGGATCGCGCTTGTTTAGCGGCTTGGATCAGTAGACTGTCATCATTCATTCCGCGATTGCTCTTGTTCCGTGAGTACGTTGAGCTTCTCTCTCTGTGTTATCTTCTTCCTTCTTCGTAAGACTTCTTCTGGATGTGAATTGGGCCGATCTTTAATTGAGAGGCTGCCAGCAATTGCAGGCTCCTTCTTTGGTGGTGAATGAATCCTTTCTTAGATACAAATGTCGAGTGTCCATCATCGAACCGTACACAAAAGGTCCTGTAATTTCAAAAATGGAAACAGCAGTTGGATCGCTGACTGCACTACAGCTGGACATATAAGTGCCATGTTAATTTTAAGATTACTGTCACAAAAAAATCTTAAATTAATACAACGAAATCCTGAATTAATATACCTATGATAAATTTACCATGTTAGTTTTCGTTAAATTTACTATCAAATTATCGAGTTAGATGACAAGTGATAATTAATAGGTGTACAATTTTAGGATTTTACCCTCCGTTTATCACATGTGTATCGGTTGTGATTTTTTGTAGTATTAATCCAATTATAACATTTTATCACAAATGTACTAGTTTAGGATTTTTGTGATTTTTAAGGTACATTTATCACGAATATGCTAGTTTTTGATATTTCTGTGGTCAAAAATATTAATTTTTTGTAAATTTGTCATAAGTGTATTAATTTGAGGTTTTTGTAAAGGTGATGGGTTCCCCGATCTAATCTAATTCCAAGGTGAAACCGAGAACTGGGTCAATTCCTAATTTTGGGAATCAGGGATCAGACGAAACCCTCGATTTCGATCCAATTTGACCACTTTTTTTTCCACTAAAGAGTGGCCATGGATAACAAGAGAGAGTAATAATTCTTAACATATTGACGCAAACGACGATGAATGAAAGTTTTTCGTGCTATAGCTTGTTATACCATTGGATAAGATAGTATTTAATTTGCATTTTACTAATTTTTTGAAGAAATAACAAAAAAAGGTATATATAATTGGTTCGATCCGAACGATTCTTAATTTGGGTGATTTGTTTTAAACACCCCTAGTTTTTAGTGGTATTAACCCTAATTTTGTAGTCGCCCTTTGTCTATTGTTCGTAAAATTTTAAACACAAGTAAAGGTGTTGAACAAATAATATAATGATGAGAAAAGATATCGTCTCACAAATATTGATGATTACTAAACCAATTATATATAAAAAAGAAACTATTTGTAAAATTTATCTAATGGATCAAAATAGAATTGAAAATAAGTTAAAATTGCAAATCTTAAAAACAAAATATCGAAACCAATAAATCAATCAAATAAATATACTAGAGTATTCAATTCTACCATAATCACTAGATATAAATTTTAGATCATTACGTATACAAGAATGATATCAAACATGTGATAGTGGAATTTCCTAATCTATTTACTGTCGTATATTATGGTATAACAAACCTACTTAGTTTATTAATATAATTTAAATAAACATAAGCATATTAAAATCTGTTAATATTCTCAGCTCACAATGAGTCTTTTGGATCAACTTGTCATCGAAAGCTACACAAATAGCATGGTATATATTTATCCACATTTAATTCATGGTTATATATTATGAAGAACAATTGCATATTATTACTTTTCAATCTCAAACATGCACATCAAATCATTCAAATGATGGTTAGTCAATTAAAAGGATTAAGCACAATAATATATAACTCATAGAAAGTGAAATCACTTGCAACACACAAATATTAGAAAATTCATATCATCGTGATCAAGCTAAATTGTAGCCTTAGCAAAGAAAATTAGAACATAATAGAAGAACAAACGAAAATATAAATTAAACCAAATGTCTTGAATCAAAAAATAATAATTATGTCACCACTTTATTTTCTCTTCAAAATACTAAAAAAACTCCCAAAACAATGAAAAACGATCTAAAAATAAAAACCTTCCTATCTTTGCAAGCTCTCAATGTCATTCTGTTTATAGGATATATCCAAGAATCATAATAATACAGGGCAATTACTTATTTCTTTCACATAAAATCAAGAAATAAATAACAAAATTCTTAATTTGGCATCGACCGTCCAACGTTTCTTGATTTGAATTTCTAAATCACAGATATCTATCTTTCCTTCTTTTTGCCATCTTTTTGCCTTATTTTCTCCATGTCTTATTATGCTGAATAAATAAGGAAAATTTGAGTAAATAGAATGAAATCCAAATATTTTCTCATAGATTTTGATAATTATTTATTGCTTAAAATAGGAAGAATAACTCTATTTTTAAAGAGTTATCATCCACGAATAATGGTCTAAATAAGAGAGTAATAGATTTTGCGTGCATATGATTCATGTGAACCCATCACAAGTATGCCATCAAGCCATGGTGGTCCTGTGTAAATCTCGATGAATCTAAAGGTCGTTTATTTGAAGAAAAAATGTTTCTCATAAATTATTTTTCAACTTTGCGGTGTTTGGGTGATGGAAACCTTATCAATTTCCAAAAAAAAAAAATGTTTTTCATAAAGCAAAAACAACAAGTTTATATCGAGGGAAAAGCGACTTCATTTTCTAACAGAAAAGAAATTATTTTTCATGAATCACCAAACAAATAAAAATTAAACCGTGTTTCTTGAATTTGCCAAAGAAAAAAAGTGTAAGATCGAATTGGCACAATCGTAATGGGTTTAGGATTTTTTTAGTGATTCTCCTATAAAAAAAAGGACTTTTAATTATTTATTATATATGTGACAAATTTTGTCTTGACTATATCAAATGATAACGTATAAACAAATACATATAAGTCAAACTTGTGATCCAGGTGCAATTTCTTTTATTTTGATTCTCTTAATTAGTCAAATTTGTTATTCCAAATCTGAAAGTAACTTTCTGTAAGTAGCACGACTTCATGGCTTCGTTTGTGCTTCACAAAGAAACCAAGATTCTAAATTGTAAATTGATAAAAGAAAATGAGATTTTTTTTTCCTCTCTGGAAAGTAAAAATAAAATTTTGTTAGAAAACCTTAGGCTGGCCACGTTCTCGTTGCATTGTCGAAAATCTCAAATGTTTAGCAACCTCACTTGGCAGATGGAAGGTTTAAAATAATCTATTAAACAATCGAGAAGATAAATTAATGAAGAAAAAAAGCATATAGCATCCATTGACACACAAAAAAAAACTTTAAAAACTGAAAATGGTGACGAATTTGTAAATAAAGTAAAAAATAAACTCGGACACGTCTCCAACTAATTTTTATATTTTAAACTTTTGTTAAACCCCGAAATGAAAAAAGAGAAAACAAAATGCAGGACGTCATGCGACGTGCCAAAAATCTACTAATGCACGAAACATCCTATATTAGACAACTCCATGTCACGTCTATTGGACTTGGATTTCAACAGACGTTGAGGTCGAGTCGGTGACTTTTATTCCATCTTCCATTTCTGTTATTAAAGAAAGAAGAAGCCCAAATTAAAAAAAATCATTGAAATGACCATGTTGACATTTTTAACTCAGTCATACGAATTGCTAATTATGAATGAGAAATTGATTAAATGATCCAAACATCGAGCATCGAATGAATAGGCGCCAAAATTTGGATCACGAACTCAATGGATCCTCCACCTTCATGTCAAAGAAGATAGATCTACTTTCATCTCTTCAAGTCCACTTAATTACCCATGCTAATAAATTAGTAAGTGAATGCCACAACATGTAAAACCCCTAATCATCAATTTTATCAAGCTCAATACAAACCCACCTGTTAAAATAACTAGAAGCAAAACAAGCAAATCACTTCTTCATTCTTTCTTTTATCAGATCGAGTCCCGACTACTCATCCAGTCACGTGACAACTAGCAACTCCATTCGAGGTCACACTCATCGCTCTACCCTCGAACCCGCCAAGCCGATGAGCTTAGCAATCGGGCTAAAGATGGGAATGATGTCATTGCAATTTTCCCCACCGGCGTGGACCATGATCATCCTCTCTTTCACATCGACATGTGCAAATTCCGGCAATCATTTCTCCTCCCAAACAGCAACAGCAGCGACAAAAGAGGCCGGCAGAAAGAAGGGGGGGCCGCTTCGCATCATCACTTGTCCTGAGGTCAAAAAAGCGAAAGGCAGGGGAGGGGAGGGGAGTCTTTTTGCGCGTGAGGAATCGGCCCTCGAACTCGTGCACTCCCACCTACAAAAGCAGTCAAGCAAAAGGATCCAAGGGGACGAAACCAAGCTGAACCGGAGATCGGCGGTCGATCCGATCTGATCTGTGGGGAGAACCGCTTGTCCTATTAGGCCATCGTTGCAGGCCGAGAGGGTCGATCGAGGAAAAGGGAGGTGTCGACGGACGGCGGAATATAAACTCGTCGAGCTACTTGCCTATTGTTTTGGACTCCACTTTGTTCTGCTCTTTATGGTTTACACTGCATAGTATGATTCGAAATTGGGATAATTGTATCGAAGTTTTAAGATTTGCAATAAAAATGCGATTGAATTTTTTTAAAAGAATTTGTAAATGGTGCAATGGATTGAACATTGGTATTTTTAAAATTATTTGTTCTCTCTCCTACATGGCGTTGACGTCATTAAAGTGTAAAGTATAAAATAATTTTATACCTCAAATTTTAGTAAAATTAGATAAAATAAAATAAATAAAGAATGCTAAAGGTTGTTTTAAAAAAAAAAAAAAATAACCCAAAAAAAAAAAAAAAACTGGCGAGAAAAACACTGGCCAGTTGGGCGGCGGCTGCGTCCCCATCCGAAGCCTTCGTCGCCCCACAAGTGAGAGAGAGAGCCTAGCTCCTTCTTTTTTACCCCAAGTTTTTTTTAATAAAAAATTTTATCCTTTTTATTATTTTTAATCGATTTAACTAACATTTGGGATTAGAAAAAAAAACTATTTTGGCTTAACATGACATTATTTCAGTCTTGTACTCCATGCTTTAGCCAACATCAACCCCACATGTGAGAAATAAAATAATTAAAAAAAAATCAGCTCGACCAAATTGAACGAAGTTAACAAAATGATAGGATTGTATTAATTTAACAAATTTTAGAATCATATAAATTTTTAAAACTTGATCATTAACTAAACTGAGCCAAGCTAATTATAAATATTCGACCAAATTGAGATCGAGGTTGATAAATTAAGCTCAATCCAAGCATCAACCACAAGAATTTGAGCTCGAGCAGTGACCATGTTGACTCAATTTCACTCGATTACGCAAACATACCGTGGTTATATGTTTGGGGGTTTGTTTTGCCTACAAAAGCATTGTTTCTAGTGCAGCATGTTAATTTGTCTTATTTATTTAAATCTTTGACATTAATGCCACATTATCCATTTGAGAGAGTACATGGCAACATGTGATGCTATGACTTAATTTGCACGCATAAAATAAGTAAATTCCATCCATTGTCATTATAGCTATGTGGAATTTTGCAGTCGGGTCATCGAATTTCCGTCATTCAGTTACTTGGCAACAAATTAAAGCATTTTGACCGAGATCGGATACCATGAACACCTAGGCCAATTTTCCTCACTCGATCGTCACCTAGGCGGGCACCGCGTCGGCATCTCGTCGAGGACATAGGACGGATTCCGTCCCGCGTCGGCATCCGATGCTCTCGAAAGATCGAATCCGGCAAACCTCTCGGCTCGTGAAATTCAACGAACTTACCCGAACGAGTCAGCCAAGATTTTGTTCATGTGACGATTTGAAAAAGCGACGTGTGTCCCAGGATTGGACGGACCAGGGAGCTTCTTCGTGCGAGGAATCTTCCTCCGGCGCGTGCGCGCGTGGGAGAGCGCGTGCGACCGTGACCGCTATTTTGAATTTCAAACTCGGCGTCTTAGCAACGTCGAGTCAACATACTTCCATTCCGTCCTCGGACGCGCTCTCCGTTTTTTTTTTTTTTTTTTTTCTTTTTTTTATTTCGTAGAAAAGATTTAAAAGAACAAACACGAAAACAAAAAACAAAGGCCATTTTCCCACTGACCGCATTCAACATACCAGCCCACCCCTTAACGCCGTCGCCCCATCCACCCAAGGAGACGCCGCCACGTGGCGATGGAGAACGGGACCCGTCACCCGCCGTTTATCTTCCCCCATAAAAAGGCCTCCCCCTCCCTACCTTTCGTCTCTCATAGTCAGAATTCTTCAAAAGTCATTCCACTACTCTCTCTCTCTATCTCTCTCCGGCCATCCTTCCCACCACCGCCGGATCTGAAGCATCCTATCGAGGTTGACGACCATGCCGGTCTCGACGCCGACTTATTGGTGCTACAGCTGCGTCCGCTTCGTCACCGTCCTGCCCGATGGCGTCGGCGGCGACGTCTTCTGCCCCTTCTGCGACGGCGGGTTCATCGAGGAAATGGAAGCGCCGGCGGCGCTGCCGGGCCGCTACCCGGCGGTCAACCCCCGCCGCCGGTTGGATGCCCTGTCGGAAGACGACCCTCATCCGGATCGCGACGTCAGCGTCCGGCCTCGCCGGAGGAGGGCCAACGGCGGCGGCGGCGGCGACCGGTCGCCGTTCAACCCCGTCATCGTCCTACGCGGGACCGCCAGCCCCGATGCCGAGACCAGCGCCTTCGAGCTCTATTACGACGACGGGGCCGGATCGGGCCTCCGGCCGCTGCCGGCGACGATGTCGGAGTTCCTGATGGGCTCGGGGTTCGACCGGCTGCTTGAGCAGCTCGCGCAGCTGGAGCTGGCCGGGATCGGGCTCGGTCGGTCCGAGAACCCGCCCGCATCCAAGGCCGCGGTGGAGTCGATGCCGACGGTCGAGATCGGCCACGGCCACGTGGCCACCGAGCTGCACTGCGCCGTCTGCAAGGACGCGTTCGAGCTCGGGGCGGAGGCGCGGGAGATGCCGTGCAAGCACGTGTACCACTCCGACTGCATCTTGCCGTGGCTCGCGGTGCGGAACTCGTGCCCGGTGTGCCGCCACGAGCTGCCGGCGGCGCCGGAGGATGGCCCCGGTGCGGACCAGGAGGCGGCGGGGATGACCATATGGAGGCTCCCGGGAGGGGGATTCGCGGTGGGGAGCTTCAGGAAGAGGCGGCGGAGCCGATAGGGACAGGGAATTGGAGCTGCCCGCGGTCTTCACGGAAATGGACGGCGGGTTCGAAAACGGAGCCCCGAGGAACGTGTATTGGGGCCTGAGGAGGAGTAGGAGCAGAGAAAGAGGCGTGTTCGGGAGGTTAGTGAGGAACATCATGCATCTGTTCGGCCGATCGAGAGCGAACAGTGATAATTACCCGGGGCGCCATTCCGGGTTGATGGGGAGGACTCGGAGCGTTTCGAGCTCGAGCTCGAGCTCGATGATCGGGAGGTTTGTCAGGAGGCGGAGCAGAAGATCTTGGGTCATGGAGGATTAGAATTAGAATCAGAATTAGATTTTGAGGCTGGGAATGAACTCCTCCTTTCTTTCTTTCTTCCTTTTCTTCCTTCCTTCCTTTCTTTTTTCTTTTATGGGTTCTAAGTCGTGATGAGTGGGGAGATATTTAATTTATTTGTAGATGGAAGCCGATTCAAATTTGTAACTGTATATATATGGGATTAGAATGAGATGCGGCAAATCTTTTTTTTTTTTGTGGGAAAAACTTCGGAACGCAGATTGGGTGTGTTCTTCGCTGCTGCTGCTTCTCTGTCAGTCGCCACTAATCAGGGAGAGGGAAAGGATGAAACTGATGTTGTTATCTTGAAGATTCACTCGGATCGGTCCGAAGATTTGGTTCCCCAATTAGCTTTTCTTGAAGATTTCGCTTTGGATCCGTCTCTCGCAGTAGAAAGTTCGCTTTTTGGGTATCGATTCGTCCCGTAAATCGAGTGCGAGTTCACGTGCCGGTGAACAGAAACGGAACTTTGGAGCAGCAGCAGCAGCAACAATGGAGTTCGACTGCTGTTCTTGCGAAGCGCGCAGAGTGAGAAAGAGAGAGAGAGAGAGAGAGAGAGAGAGAGAGAGGGTGATGAATCCGAGGTAAAGACACAGCAGGGCGAGGGGAAAAGTTGGTGGGGATTGGTCAAAAAGGCGTGGTGGGATGGAGAATGAAGGTGCTGGCTGCTTTCCAACCTGCACTAAATCCAAGAGGATCCCTGCCCCCTCCCTCCATCATTTGGAGCGTGAAAGAATAGATCACGACGACCGTACGCCATAATTTTTGGAAATATTTGTCGACTTACGGCGAGATGTATTTCGGGTCGGGACGTTTTCACGACCGTAGATCGACCTCTCGAGAGTTCAAGAAATTCCCAACGTACCATTATGAAAAATCGTCGTAGAATTCCCATCTTCCGTAAGTTATTGGATTCGCATCTATCGACAATTCTATCATTTTCCCTTCCTAAAGTACCGGTATCCCTTTTTCCACGCCCATCAAGATATGATTCTAACTCGCTGCACCTCGAATCCCATCCTTAATCCAGACTTCACCCCCCAACATATTCCCTCTCCATCCCACGGTCGTGCCATCTACGTCTCCGACCATTCAACACTGCCTCAATCTGATGCCACCTGTGGAGTCGCGACTCAGGATTGAAGTCGCAGGGGGGCGGCGCGGCATCATGGATGACCTCGTCGGGGTGGCCCAAAGTTTGGTTTCACACTCGCGTCCTTGGGAATCAAGTTGCCCAGCTCGGGGACAAGAACGGCCTCGAAGATGCTTCGAATGGGACGCGGGGTGGGTGAGATGGGGAACGTCTGAAATTGACTCGGTCGAAGATGGTGATGTGTGTACGAAGATGACAGACGGCCCAAAGCCCCCGTTCAACGACTCGTGACTTGGATTTTTCGTCTTGAACTGGAGCCATCCTTGCGCCAGCTAACGCCTGGCCTCGCCCTACACTCAACTCAAGCAGCCATTATTATCCCCCAGTCTCGTAATAGCACGCGGTTTTATTCGATTGGCAAATTATTTTCAAATTTAGTTCCCTGTACTAAACTTTCTTGAAAGAGGAGAGGAGAATCACACATTACGGTTTTACAACAGCTTCCAATGGTAATCCGAACACGATTTATAGGAAAGCCGGAAAAATATTTCTCTCATTAGAGTATATTTTATGGAAGTCATGTCCTTCATCCACTGACTCAACCTTGCTAATGCAGTTACATTAATGGTTGTGGCTCCCTAAAGTAGCTGAACGCACGAGAGAATTCCATACCCGAATTTTCAGGGTCTATTTGTTTCATAAAAAAAACATTTCTCTCATTTTTTCTGGTGTTTAATTTGCTATTATACTTTTATCAATTCAATCATAAATTTTCAATTTTGGCAATTGAGTTATAAATTTATTTTTTGCAAATTGAGTCCGCCCCATCAATTTTAGTTCAAAAATCACTAACATGCATGCTAACCTTCTTATGTGGCACGATTGGCAATGATACCGACAACTATTAATAATATTATAATATTTTGTTTAGAAATTTTATTAATTTTTTCTTTTCTTTTCCTTATTTTCTTGTTTTCCTTTTCTCTTATTTTCTTTTCCCTTATTCCCTTTGTTGACCACCACTGAACCTCTTTGATGGCCGGACCTAGGCAAGGGATGCCCAGGATTAGGTTGGTGAGAGACGCCCTCATCGGATAGGGCGAGGGCAACACTTGCCTAGGCGGGTGACCCTCTCCCTCACTTAGCCTAAGGGCAGCAAAGATTGCCCGCCCAAGCCTCACCTCATCTAGTGAGGGCGATCCTCGCTAGATCAAGAGAGGGTTGCCCTCGCTCCCCTAAGCGAGGGCGGCCCTTGCCATCTGAAGGCTAGGCATCCATCATCCAAGGCTAGTGAGGGCAGCCCTCACTTGGGGCCAATGGTCGACAAAGGGAAAAGGAAAGAAAAAAGAGAATAAGAGAAAAGGGGGAAAAAAAGGAAAAAAGGAAAAAAAGTAAAAAATGATAAATAAATATTTTAAAAAAAATAAAAATATTATTAATTTTGTCCAACATCAGCGTTGATCATCCTATGTTGCACAACCAACATCTACATTAGGTGATTTATATCCAAAATCGATTAAATGAACACTAATAACAAAAAATGAAAATGTTTATGACTTATTAGCGAAATTGAAAGATATATGACTATTAGCAAAAGTTCAACGTGTTTGTGACTTTTTGCATAATTTTTCCAATATTTTCCTAGCCAACGGAAAAGGTTTTCTAACCAAAAAAATGTTTTTATAAAATATGAGTATCAATGTTTAAAGTCTAAACTTTACACTTGAGCACGGAAACCCAACATTGGTTCCCAAGTCCTGACGTTGAGGACTAAGTCTCTAGCAGGTGGGTTTAGGTCCATTGAGGCCAGGCTTGAGAGGCCAGGCAAGGGTTTTGGTGCTTGGGCTTAGGTCTCTAGCACCAATGCACATGTCCATTGAGTCAGGCTTGAACCCTTGGTGCCTATTCCTTATGCGCTGGCATCTGAGCTCGGGTCCTCGACACTTGAGCTCTAGTTTTGACCCTCAAGCTTAGGTCCACAAAGGCCATGAGTGGGTCTTTGATGCTCAAGGTCAAGTGCTTGGTTAATGAAACATTTGCTAAACTTGATTCTAGGACACAAAGGATGTGAGCAGGTCTTTGATGCTCGGGCTTGGTCTTTGAAGCCAAGTTTCTTTTATTTATATTTCCTTTTTTTTTCCCTTATAAGTTCCTCCTCCATCAATTGCCGATTGTCATTGAGGCCCGGTGACCAGTGAAAGAAAAAATAAAAAGAAAATAAATAAAAAATCAAATTCGCGAGAATAATTTATGAAAAGTATTTTGACCTCTTTGAATTTAGGAATTCACTTCCGTAATTTTATGCACGAATGTTTTTATTGACCGAAAAGTATTTTCGGTTGATTAATCATTTTCGGTGAACCAAATAGATGAAAATTTGGAAAACTAATTTCCAGAAAACACTTTCACCGAATCAAACACAACCTAAATACTCGAAATAAAGAAGGCCCATCTATTCTTGTTGATTAACTAACGATGTCAAAAGCGAGCATTTGAGCATATCGACATAGCACCCGATCTCCCACGGAATAACCGACGAAACAATCGACCTTTCTTTTTAACTTTGACAACTCGCCATCTCAAGGCCTTGTGTAAATGCGAGTTAAGTCCTAAGTCTTCATACACTTGATTTAAGATTGAGTGCAATCAAGCCTTTCAATAGCACATTTCCAATAAATCGAAAGTTAGGTAATATACAATCTTTTATCCACTCGAGGTGGGTGCGATTCGGCAAGCGGTTCCCAGTTGGTGCCCCCACATTGCTAAGCGAATCTTCTTCAGAATTTATTACGACTATTAATCTATTGCTATTATAATAATATTTTTATTATAATGATTATCATTACTACTATGGACCGGATTTGATAAGATTTTCTAAGGTTCGATACTAGGCCTGACTCAGCTAACCTAACAGGAATTTAGATTATGTGCAATCATACAAAAAAAGAAACGGGATCTTTTATGGGATCTGATAACGTTGCGTTTAAGAGGAGATGACAATGAAATGAAAAGTTAGGTAAGTAAAAGAGGTCAGAACATTTAATATTTTTCTATTTAAAAAAATCAATTTTCTATCCTAGCTTCCGTCCCCTCCATTTTTTTAAAACAGAGCACGAGGGTACAAACAAATAGTTTAAATTGATATTTATCTGGTGTTGATATGCGAAAGGCCTCAATTAAAGTAACTTTAGCCGAAAAAGCACAGGACCAAATGGGAACCCTAAGAAAAAAATTCATAGATGGAAAAGGGAAAAGAAAAAAGAACAATTTTGTCGAGAGCCACCTCATTTGATAAATAAAAGAAAGAGTACATTTTTGCATTGAAAAAAAATAACTCATATTTACTTTTTTCATCTTAAATTTCAAGAAATTCATATACAAAAAAATTACTATACTATGAAAATTCAAGATAATTTCAGGGGAAAATAAAAAAAAAACCCAAAATGAGCATATTTTCTCAAATAAGGACCCAAAGTGGTCATTGTCTTAAATTAGGACTTGAAGTGGCTAAACTAGTCTCAAATAAGGACTTCAAATCGCTGGCCGGTAAGCACGTGGTATTTTTGGTGGTCGGAATAAGAGTAATTTTGTCAAAAAAATATCGATAGAAATTAACAAACCCTAAAACAAAACCCCCCAAACTCTTCACGTTCTCACATTTTCTTCTTATGCTCTTCATCTTCTCCATTCTTTGTCCTCTCTTGCTTGGAGCACCCAAATTTTATATTAATGGAGCATGAATTAAAGCACAACAACAAACCCTTACCTTTGTGTTTTCACATTTTCTTCCTTTCTTTTTTTGTCTTCATTTATTTCCAATGAATAAGACAAATCTCGAGTAAAGCCACCTATTCATTATTTAGACACTCGTATATAACACGAGAATCTTGATTCTTCATCATCTTTTCCCAATCGAGAGATGGAGAACATTTCGATGTCGAGGACCCACATCTTGGGCACAATTCGAATCCACTTCCACGAAGAGAGATAGAGAGAGCCAAGGGGATGTTAGCACATCTATTTGGAACCCAATGAGTCAGGGATCTTACTATATTAACAAAGATTTTGGGTTCTCTGAGTCAAAGGGGACAAAGAACCTAGAAGTGCAGAAGAAGAAGAATGTGAAGAAGAGTTTGAGGTTTTGTTTTTAGGGTTTGTTAATTTCTTCAATATTTTTTTGACAAAATTGCCCTTATTTTGACCACTGGAATTGCCACATGCTTATCGGTCGACAAATATTTGGCTGGCCAGGTGATTTGAGATCCTTATTCGAATTTGATTTAGCTACTTGGGGTGTTTATTTGAGACAACGGCTACTTTGTGTTCTTATTTGAGAAAATAGGCTTATTTCGAATATTTTTTGAAATTTTCCCTAATTTCAGAAAAAAAAAAGGGGAAAAGAGTCGAATTTGCACACCGCAATACTTCCTAATTTTTCTTTCTTAACCAAAAAAAATACTTCCTGATTTTTGATCGGCCAGTACGAACTTCTGATAATTCGAAGGAAGCCACGTGGCAGCTTCCAGAATCGTCTGGAGTCTGGACCTCAACAGCTCAGGACCCACCCCAAAAAAAAAAGGCAGAGAGAGGGAGAGACGCAGCTGCCTCGCTCCGCTCGACTTGATCCCTAAAGCTCACTTCACCTCCTCCGCCTTCAACCGCAGCCTGCCGGTCGATCGCCATCGCCTCGCCGCGCGTCTTCCATGGCGTAAGTCCTCTTCTCTTTCTTTCTTCTCCCCAAATCTCTCTGCCCTTCGATTCATTCGGCTGGTGAAAGCGAAGGCTAAGACGATCTGGGAGAGGGGCTGGCCTTCCTCCCCCCCATCAATCCGCGCATTCGCCCTTCTCGCTCGTCGCTGCTCCGATGACCCGGCGGTGCACTTACCGCCGTCGCGATTTCGGGTTTCCCGAGTTCGATTTCTCGTTCGGAGCGTTTCTCCGTTGCTGCATTGTCGCGTCCGTTGGACCTGTGTCGGTCGAGCGCGCCGGATCGGTTTCGCGAGGTGTCTTTCAACGATTGGGCGTGTGGAGCAGCTGTCGGTCGGATGTGTTTATTTGGAAATTCGGTGTGAATTTGACTGGATTGTAGTTTTTTTTTTCCCCTGTTTTAGCCCGATTCTCGATAACGCATTGCACATTGCATGGTTGTGGATCGCGCACGCTGTGTGGCTTCGATCTTTAGTAGCGTCGAAGGTCGATCATACGATTGCAAGATAAGGAGTCTGATCTGTTTAAGAATTCTGGCCCTTTTTTTGTCCAATTTGGTAAACAGTCCATCTTTTTACTGAGAAATGCGTCCAAAAATTGCAAACGAAGTTGCTTTTAGGTTTGAATTTGGTGGGACACCAAGCAAATCGTATGTTCACTTCTACTAGTTTGTGGATATTCCAATTGTGGAGCTGCATTGCAGGAGTTGCTTTTATGAGAGGAAGAGATAGAGTTTAAGGGTAGCTTGTTAAAAATGTTTCTTTCAAAATGTTTTAGCATCGCTTGATAGACTCCATACTTTATAGTCTTTCTTGAAGCGTGGTTGATGCTTTATAGGCACTGTCTGTTGTTTTGTGGTATGCATTTTGGCTGACTTCACTTAAGTGGAAGTACATTATGTAATTTTGATGGCTTTTGCAGGCTATGAAGATTGGAATGTGCATTTGAAAATTCATATACTTTTGGTGCTTGTATTATTTGCTCGAGTTTTTTTTTAAGGAAGATACCTGCACCGCACTGCAATTATGAGCTTTGCATATAGAGGAAACAGAACAGATATTGAAAGTGGATTTCCAGGATTTATACATGAACGACCAACTCTGGTAGGTTCACTCACATTCAAGGAATAGCAAGCAACCTAGTTCATATTTATAATATCTTGAGCATAATGATGCTGTACTTTCCTTCGGTGAGGTGACATTCTTACAGTCCTTTTTCCTCTTTATTAGCGCATCCATGGACATCGGCCTAATTCCAATTCCCTGGCTTTTCTGGTAACAGGTAGCTTTTCCGCATCTTGACTAGTTCTTTTCCTTTTCTCCTCTTTATCTGTCGATAATATATATAAATTCCATCTTCAGCAGTTCTTTTGCTGTTCATGGTGTTGAACTCTCATCAGATGTCATCCAACTTCCTGGTACGTTCGAGCACTTTTGGCCAGTCTCCTTGTACATAGAGGTATTGTGTATTAACTGAAGAGGTAGCTCTGTGAATGTAGCTATGGCTTGTTGTTGGTGTCTTTCTGCTGGCTACAAGCCTACGGATGTACGCTACTTGTCAACAACTTCAAGCTCAAGCCCGAGCTCATGCAGCAGCTGCCAGTGGGTTGCTTGGCCATACTGAATTGCGTGTTCACATGCCACCATCAATTGCATTTGCTACCAGAGGACGGCTACAAGGATTGAGGCTCCAGCTGGCTCTGCTTGATCGTGAATTTGATGATTTAGGTAGGATACTGATTTCTGAAGCAGGTTTGAAGATACAGGAATTGTAAAGCATGGATCAAATTATTATTTAAAAGGCTTTTAGTAGGTTTAGTTTATTGTCTAATAAGCCCTGGCTTAGGCACAGTAGAAATTAACTCTTGATTGGTGACTGCTTTCTTGAATAAAATCTTGCCTTAGAACCCCACTATTGTTGTGGAAGTCTTGCAGTTTTGACTTCCTAGATTGTTGTTTTCATTGTTCTTTTAGTTGACTCAGTCTAACAAACGACACATGTATCTCTTCTATTTTTGAAAGATCCTAGCTTTTGAGTTCTTCGTAAAATTTAAATATTTAACATTGTCAATTTAGATTATCAATACTTTTAAAAATTCACATGGATCTAAGTGAAATAGCCTTAGCATCAAGGATCAAGTACTTTAATTGTGCCAAGCTCATACTTAAGAAGAATAAATCCCCAAAGAGTTGGTTGAGTTATTTAGTACTTTTGGGGATGTGGTATATTCGGTGTTCGAATTATATCAATTTTCACCCAGAGTAAATTTAGGGGCTAGGTCGCAATCCTGTAAGGTTGAGCTTGCCATCCCGTGGTGGAGCCTTACTTAATGCATCTAGATAGGATGTTTAGTGTGCCTCCGAAGGATTAGTGGACTTACAGTATCATATATCAATTTTATCCCCAAAAAACTGAAGAATAATTTAAAGCTTGTCAGTGAACAAATACCTAGATATATGAATAAATTATTGGAAAAACAAGCTCTTTTGTTTAGCTATTACAAGTGAATGGTGAAATAAGATCCCTTGTAGTTGTATTCCGATAACTTTTTCAATGTGGCTTACAAATTAGCAGATAATAAAGAGTTCAACATGTTTTGAACTGTCGGCTGATGGCTGTAGTTATTGTTGTAAAGCAATGTAAAGTGGTGATTATATGATGCAGACAGCTTTTATATATGTAGACTCCAGGGAATAATTGCTTCTGTTGTTTGGTCTACGCTGCAGATTATGATACCTTGAGAGCACTGGACTCTGAAAATGTATCCACAACTCCTTCTATGAGTGAGGAGGAGATAAATGCCCTGCCTGTTCATAAATACAAGGTTTCTGGTGTCCAGAGGTGAGTGCAAATGCCTTTCTTTTGTAAAGCGGCCCAAATACCTTTTCTTCTGTAAATTTTTTGATTGCCTTTGCATGTCTATGTCGTATTTACCTTGCTTACTGCAAATTAGCCCAAATTCAACAATGAAGACTAGAATTTGCTTTTCAGGTCAAGTTCTTAGATTGCTAGTTCGGATTAAAGAAAAAATTATAAGTAATCTACTCATGCATGCATGTGCGTAGCATGCAGTATGCATAAAAGCACAGAAGTTGTTTGCTTAATTATTGGTGAAGTTCCTCACAATAGTCTTAAACGGTAATTTTTTGTTAGCTTTCAGCGAAAGTGCAATGGAATGAAGGGTATGATTGTTTGTGCATGAGCTGTCTGCTCTCACTTCCCTTGAAAAGAAAGTTAAGTGCGTTGTCAGCTGCCCCAAAATATGAGATGACTGTGACCTTATGTTCAAACAAATTGTGGGTCATAAAATTAGTCTTCAAGTTCAATTGTGACCTTTTGCATATGAACAGTTGCAGACAGAACTCTTGTACTGTGCAATGTCTGAGCTTCTCATTTACTGCCTTTGTAATATGGCAAATATGCATGTGGATATTAAGTTGGCTTTAGCTGAGATTTAAAAACTGATTATTTGGATAAACACAAGTATAATGCAAGACTTTTTGATCATTAATTAAACTTTATGTTTATAAAAGCTGCGGTGATCAATTTGCATGTTGTTGGAGATAAAAGCTTTTGTCATCCCCTAGGGTTGTTGCAGTTGGTTTGGACATTGGAGGTTTCGGCTGAAGAACTGAAAGTCACCCCTTTGAATCCCACCTACTGTGTACAAACTGCTTCGGGTCAGGGCACTTGTGTAGGTCAAATGGATAGACTTCAATGGTTCATGGAGTTTGCAGGGTGTTTCATGAGCCTCTAGATAGGAGGTCTCCATGCCCGTACCCCTAGATTATGGAAAAAAAAAATGTTGTGAAGATTCCTTCTTTTCTGAGACAGCTGGCGATAGGGATCCCCAAAATCTCATAGAATTGTAAGACAATTTTGTTTCCCCATAAACGTAAGTTGTTAGGAAATGGGTGCACAATGGATGTCTTGCGTGTTTCCTAATGCTAGCCCGTGAGTGAAATCAAACCATACATGTAAATTATGGAATAAGGAAGTAACTGCATCAAACAGTGACAGGAGGACAAACAATAGTAATGGATATAATAACTGTGAGGGGGAGTGCCAACATTTTGGCCTGTGCTTTAATATCGTGTCACATATATCATTTTTCCTTTTCTTTTTTCTTTTGTTATAATTAATGTATCATTCTCTCTCAGGATGGAAACTTAGCTCTTAGAAGAAGGTCCATGAGTATCTAGCGTATTCCTTAATAGTTATGTCATAATTTTTGTTTTGGCAAATGATCTCTCTACTATCAGTTGCATCCAAATCCCACTTGTGAGTAATTGTATGCTTACTGCTTTGTTGATAGAGATGGCTCCTTGCAACAAAAAGCATCGTCCTCTTCAGGCTCTGAGGTACTCTTCCTTTGGCAGCTTTTGCAGATGTTTGCCTGGACTATTGAATTCTAAACACTAGTTACTTTCTTTACTTTGCTAGTATATTGTGTGTTTATGCTGCTTCAGCTGGGAATATAATATTCCCCAGATGAGGAATCATCCCTTCTTGTTCACAACATAGATTGTGTTTTCAAAGGTCTTGGCCATGTTAGAATTCCTTGTTTCCCTTACACATGATTACTACCTATTTTGGTTTGCTTACACGTGTGGATTGTCTTCCTCTAGATGATCAGGATTCACCTTTTATATGTGTGTTATCATGAGTGACTTTGCTGAATTTTGTTCCATGTCTTGATCCGATCTGATCTCCTTGCCCTCATATAAAGAACATGCTTCCTTTTTCTTCTTGGCCAAGTCTACATTTTCATGTTGGCATGTCCACATTCATCCATGGGTCACAATGTCTGTGTTACTCGAAGATGGAGCAGGCATTTTAAAAAATGCAGACAATATGCCTGCAGCCGAGTCTACATTTTCATGTCGGCATGTGTACATATATCCACGGGCCACAATGTCTGTTTTACTCAAAGATGGAGCAGGCATTTTAAAAAATGCAGACATGCCTGCACCTTTCCGTGAGTGTACTTGAGTTATGTATTACTGGCTGAGGTGGGAAGGGACTGGCAGGCTTGTCTTAGAGTGCTTCTGTTTCTTTCTTTCTTTCTTGTTTATCTTCCTCCTGGCTTAGTTGATCTCATTGATGCAATAAACAGCTGAAGCAAGAGAGCAGAAATGCGGGCACAAGTATGAAAGCCCCGGAGGATGAATTGACTTGTAGCATATGCTTGGAGCAGGTCAACAGAGGCGAGCTTGTTCGTAGCTTGCCATGTTTGCATCAGGTTTTTTCTCCTCCTATTGTCTAGTTATTTCTTTTCCATGTCCATTAGGGTTTTCTACAATCTCTCGAGGAATTGTCCCTCCAAGGATCGGTGATCGTTGGAATGCAATTAAATTAATCTCAATTTCCATTGAAAACTTTGTAAGTGTTGGTGTGGTACGGCAATATGTGTAAGAATTATGACAAAGTGCACATTCGTTTGACTGATTATGATGCGGGAGTGGTCCCTTGAGGGACTATAAAAGCCCCTGAGTCCATCCTTCAATTATAGCTTTTCTCATCCTTCAACATGCATGGTGAAGTTTCTACGGTTTTCCTAACATTATGAGATAAGAATGGCTCCTTTTTTCTTTGTCCTCTCCTGCCACTTATAAATTTTGTTTTAGTAGATTAGCACTCCATCAATCATTCTCAAATTTTGACTCTCCCCAACCATTTAGATGCAAAAGCAAAATTGGTTTCCATGTTCAAATTCTGTAGAAAATCTTTTGTTTATTTCAACAATGTTTGTGGTGTCAATTTCCTGCTGAATATGGTTTCCAGGAGTGAGCGAAGTGTCTGGCTATTAAATGGCTAAATTCGATAAAAGTTTTGGTTTTGTTTATTTTGTGCAGTTTCCCTTACTTTGCCTCCAGCTGACCATTTGATTCTCTCTCTTTGCAGTTCCATGCTAACTGCATTGATCCTTGGCTGCGACAACAGGGCACGTGCCCTGTCTGTAAATTCAAGCTTGGCACAGCGTGGCATGAAAGCAGGGATAGTGAGTCGGATGGATCGGACATGGTTTAAAGGCTAATCAATTACCTGTACCTGCTTATGTTCATATATTGATGGGCGTATCAGCTCTATTAGTCAATAAAATTAGTATATTGTATAAGCATTTAGTAGGAGCAATGCCCATATTGGACTTAACGGTAGCTCGCATGGAATTAGCAGAAGGCATATATAACTCAGGGTGTTAGGGGTCGGTCGACGGATCAAGAACTGCATTTGTGCCTTCTGTGTACAAAATCAATCGTCGCACACTTGAGGACTACTCATCAACTACTGTGTAAATCTATACTTTGCCTGGACCAGTATGCCGGCATGCTACGTGTAGGATTGATCAGTCTGTTTCATGTAAATGCCGGAACATTTGTCTGAGAATTGACCGGTTTTCTCCCCAACGTTTCCACGGCGGGGACAGCGTGCTTCATGTTGGGCCGTGTTCTTTTAACTCTCGGCGACCCATGACCGACAGTTTGGGCTTGGTCGATATCCGTAGTATTACTTGGCCGGTCTTGTCCGTCTCACAATGACGTTGGACAAGCGCATTGGTTCTCACATCAGACGTTTCTACTGTCTTTATCGCTTGACACGTTTGTTGCTAGGGCATTGGTTCTTCTCCCCTGTCCTTTCTAATTTATCCTAATTGTTTTTATTGCTTGCGAGCAACACTGAGTCGTCCTAATATATAAAATGGAAAGGCCAGAAAGACTAATCGTAAAGGGAAGAATACTCCTACCATGGAATTTGCTTACTGATCGCCACACTGAGAATTATTTAAACGTGCTCTGGGGTCCGAGTCTAGCCTCTCTATCGTTCCTAGTCCTTCCGTCCGTTGCTCGCCTGATTTACGTGAATATCGATGGTAATGTCTGGGATTACTTTTCTTGTGGGAATCAGCCGTGCATGTTCAGGATTCATGACCGAATGGCTTGCTTTGATGGGATCACCGGTTAACCCTAATCTTATGCGGGAGTTGAGTATCGTAAACCCAGAGCTTCAATGGCTCGCGAGAGTCACCGAAGCCGTTGGAAAGAACCGCAAGTTGAAACAGTCATCATCTGAACCAGGGTGTTAAATCTTTGAATAGCTGGCCAATCTTGTACTTTTGTCTTGAAGACCGACCGAGATAGTACATGCAGGAGACAAAAGCCAGGCACGTTCCAACGTCCATATTGACTCTGTCCTTCTCGGAGCATCTAAATTTACATAACCTGAAAAGGTTGGGGGGGTAAACTCAACACATCGATCTTTCACTCGCCGGATCTACTGGGATTCTAGTGCATTTTCCTAATGATTTGAGTTCCATAAGTATACTCATTGCTCACAAAACCAAGGACCCAAGAGGGAAAATACGTAGTCCTAAAATGGAGCAATCTCGTTTGATTCAAAATCTATTCGATGCAAATTACAACCCCATGTAAAAAGCTGTACGTGGCTCGCTCGACATGGCAACAGCAACCACAAGTGCATCCAATTCCCAGGAGAAAGAAGAAGAATAATTGAGAGTGAATAGAAAACAAAATTGGACCCGCGCATCGGCTCCTCTGGATCGAAAGCCACTCGTTCTCTCTCTCGCAAATCCACTTTACTGGATCGGATCCCGTCTCTATACTATACATACGACAGTTCCTCCCTATATATGTATAGCCGCCCCGAGCTCGCCGAGTCAGGAGTCGTCGTGCTTGTGCCAGCGGAGGAGCATGGCCACGCAGCGCTTCACGATGTAGAACTTCGCCTTCTGCTCCTTGGCAAGGTTGCTGCACTTGCGCGAGATGTTGCTGGAGCCCTTGTGCGAGCAGCTCCGGGAGAGCGAGCCTTTGGACGACAGCGAGCAACGCTGCGAGCCGCTTCTCGCGAGGTTACCGGGGGAGTTAGAGGAAGGGGCCTTGGCCGAGAAGCTCCTGGGGAGAGCGAACTTAGAAGACGAAGACGAGGGCGACGACGAAGAGTGGCCATTGCTCCATTTCTCCTTCTTGGATGGCTTCCATATATCCGCCATTATAGAAGGATCAAACCTTTGTCGAATGTGGAAAGGACGATGATGGGGGGAAGAGGGATTTTGAGTGACTCTGGTTCTGGGGAATCAGTATGGTTGGGGCCATTATTGCCACCCGGAGGTTATATTTATAGCGAAGGTGAGTACCTAAGTTGAGGCTAAAACCTAAGTGTGGCTGGTCTTATGTTGTTTATAAAAATGGAAAATGTTCTTGACACTGCATGGTCTATAAAAGTGAGTAACATGGTCTCTAAGCCTTATCCGAGGATGCATCTACTGCTAGCATTTATTAGTGCCCTCCATATTTAAATGTCAATTAAAAATGCTAAGCTCACTACAATTGGTCTGCGAAATTGATTTACCAAGTAATATGATAAGCTGTGAACCAGTTATCGAAGGAAGAAGATGAAGAGATGGCATGCTATTGCATGAAATCATATAATTTATCAACTCAATCACATGTCAAGAATGGTAAAATCCAATGTATTTCCTTGTAATTGTAATCGATTCACGTGCATAATACCTTTTGTAGAATACATTTTGGAAATAAACATTTCTATGGATATTAGGTGGTGTAGAAGTTTGGTGAATCTCATTGATCCGAGAGCATCGTTTATAAATATCCGTCATGTTGAACATTGCATTTACACATTAAATCTCACGGAATTTGTTACTAGCATCGAGCCAAATAGATTTATAAAAAGAAAAACAATAATAAATTGAAAGATACCTCAACAAGAAAAGAGGATAGTCATTTATTTTTCTTTTCTTGTCATTGCACAAGCCTAATTTTGGAAGACACAAAAAATGAGGTAACTAAGGGTTTTGGCCAGATGCCAACTTTTTGAAAATTGAAAGTGATGGGTACTGCTAGAATATTCAAATAATCTAACTGGCCCAGAATTTTTCGATCGCAAGGGCTTTTCTTTGGCCAAATTTTCCATTTAACGGCGCAAGAATTGCCATCGAAACAGGCAAGTCTAATGTACGGCGGATCAATTTAAAATTAAATTTCTAAAAAACACAAAGCAGAGAGAGAGAGAGAGAGAGAGAGAAGGTGCTCTAGCAATTTGGCAGTTGTGAATTACCAATTTAATATTAGTTAATTTACATGTGAAGCCTCTGAGGCCTGACCTGTGCTCATTATTTTAAAGCTAGTTGATTTTATTTTTTTATTTTTTGTCTAGCTATATTCAATTATTATATAATAAAATAAATTATTGGCAGGGGTGACGACAGGATCCCGTCATTTGATTGACCAGCGCACCGCCATTGCCAGTCTCTTGGTATGTGTGATTTCCCCCTCGTTTTAGAATACCATCCGCCCTTCTAAATTTGATTCTCTCCTTTTCTTATTCTTAATTTTTAAGAATTTCTTCTCACAATTTGGCAGATTAAAAATATTTTACGTGAATAAAACGAATTTTCTTATTTCGTGAATGGCTTATTGATGACTTTTCCTATTTTTTGCAGCAAATTTGATTTTAAAGATATCTAAAAGTAAAATTGGATGAACTCCCGTGATATAATGACCCAAAAAATTTAAATTTATAAGTATTAGAGCCATATGTATATAAAAAGAAAATAAATCTCACGAAACAATTGACATGAGATATAATCATTATTCAATAAAAACCATCATTTCACTTGAATTTTTTTTTTAAATCAAGGAGAACTTACAAGCCTTGAATGGAAAAAATAATCATAAAATAGTAGGGTGATATGATTTCAGGCACCGTATCTCATAATTTTAACTAAAAAATCAATTTTTTTTTTCTAAATAGGAACCTAATTTACTAATTTCCAAATGGCCTCCCTCGGATTCTGTTCGAATTCCAATCTACGCTTGTCGATTCCCAACCCGTATGATCCGGTTTTCACCAGTACCTTTGCATTGGATACCTGCATTGGTCCTTACTAGAAATTCAGGAAAGCTCCAATTCAGAGGATTTCCACGTAATTTTTATGCAGTTTAAAGACCCCCCTAAAAAAAAGTACAACATTGCAAATTCGAAGGTAATCATGAATATTAATGAAGTAATTTAGTGAGCTCGTGAGTTAGATCCAACATGATGATAAGCTCGAGTATTCGATGCAAATATGAGATTGTTTGCACATATCAGTATTGAAAAAACGAATCTGTAATGCACAGTTAAAATTTGTCTACTCAAATTCGCTCTTGGAAAAAATACTTAGTAAATCCATGAGGATCTTATATTAATTTCATGTGGTGGAATTAATTATCAAAATGTTTTTTTAAGACAATCCATCTTCACATTATCAGGGTTGTAGATTTGGTCCAGCTACGACCCTGATTTCGTTACTAAAAGTAGAAACTCCAAGTCGTGGTTTAGAAAATGGCGACAACTACCACCAATGATCTATTGTGCACTATCTTCGCTTATTGAGGGGTCCAACTTTTGAAGAAGATTGTGAGCCATAGCAAAAGATTCCATGATTCGATGAATTTGAAATCCAACATCTTTCATGATATCTATATATTACCTTAGCATTGAAGAATTTTGACCGGTCCAAATCCATTCGATGCATGCACATAAGGTTTACCTGCCACCGACATGGATGGCCTCTGGGGATCCTGGTCCTCCAATTTCGGTCAATCGAAATTTATTTATTTTTTCGAGTAGAAAAGGCAAAATAAAAATAAAAATTCAGCCACACAATGAGAACGCCATCGATGAATAGAAACAAACTTTCTTGTTTTTTTGGAGAGAAAAGACCCGTTTCAAGAAAATGCGGCCAGCTCCATGTGATCACTGACAAAAATTGAATTTCAATTTCCTATTTTTAACACCATATTATATTCCAATTTCTTGCATTTTATTTTATCCGGCGTGCAGCGCGGCATCAAAATGAGGTTCCTATGCGATTTCTCTTCTTGCGCCTTGGGATTCAACTTCGGGTCAAGAAATTGCTGACGTGGGTCAAGATTACAGGTCACATGGGGCAACGTTGTTTAGGGTTGTAATGGGAACTTGAGCTTTGCTTCTTTCTTTCTTTCATGTGGGTCGAGAATATCAGCATTTGAGGCTGCACGTGCCGGCATGTGAGGCGGAGTGGGGAAGGGAACCGGAGCAGGACTCCTGTGGGAGAAAATATAGTACAGCGATTCAACGGGGAAAAACCGGTCAAACCTTCTACGGATGTCCATATTTAAATCATCCCATAAATAGAAAAGAATTATGCAAAATAGAGAAATGGGTTTCTTTTCTGATGCAAAGATAGACAATGGGTTTCGATTATTTTTTCCTTAGCTTTCAGACCGAGGTTCGGTCCTTGGTTTTCTCAGAAACCTGTGATCGATGCCGGTCGAGTTGACTACGCGACGTTGTCTGCGTCGGTCGTCTTGGGCTTCTTGTCATATGGGTTTCGGCCCAAGATCGAAGGCCTGGTTCGGTCTGCGTCGATTCGAGAAATGGAAGCCGTTTGCACCGAACGATTCCTAGGCAGGTTTGAGCTGGGATTCGGCTGCTGTTTCTTTCGAGGCCTATTTCACAGCTCATTCATTGCTTTTACATGGTTAAAAATCACGGTGGTGTTTGTCGTGTCTAGTTTGGAATTTGCTTTATGACATTTTCAAATTAACTTATTCGAGGTATTATCTGCTTTGACCCATCTCATACCGAATTTCACAGTTTTATCATTTACTGTACATGTAGGCATTTTCTTAGGAAGTCATCTATCTTAGTAGTGCTCTAGCTTAGGTTCGCTTAACTTTGGAGTCCTAAAGCAAAGTTTATCATTACGTCAAAATGTGTCACATTGAATTGATTTTAGTTTTAACATATACATTTTAGAATCGCTCTCCCCTATTCGATGTATAATTCAGTTCATTCCTCTTCCTTTTGCCATTCTAGAAGCCTGTTAGGAGCCACTCCTTATCCAGACCCTGTGGCCTTAGCGACCACTTTCCGCCCTTGGCGGACTAAGTCATTAAATGCTCAGAAAAAAAGGAGAAACCTACCTTACTTTGTGCGTGCCGATGGTCCAACCCCAAGACGGTGGTGCCGAGAGAACCATTTAATGATCGTGCAATACCATCGGGACGTTACAGCGCACTGTCCCGTGTAGCTTCGCTTGGTCCCTCACGCCTTAGAAGAATGAGACTACATCGAAGGACAGAACCGCCAAGTGCAGCAACAAATGTCGGATGCATTCTCGAGCGGTCATGAGCTTTATCCTTGTGTACATACATACATACATGCATACATAGTGAAGTTCAGAGCCGCTTCAGAAACTGAGGTTGCTGCCATTATACATTGTTGAGTTTGTGACGTTTGTGGTCGACGCTGGACCACAGTTCGAGGTATGAGCAGTTTACCTATAGAGCCTGTCGGACATGCATAGATTACAGGGCCCATATGAAGCTGTTCCTTCGGAAAGTCATTGTACAAAGAATCTGGAACTGCGCCAAAAATGATCTGTGTTAAGGCGGGGTGAACGCTTCGCTTGGCTTTTGGTAGGGCTAGATTAGCAATGCAGTAATGGTTAGGTCGGCGTACTGCCGATGAAAAAGAAAAGGGTCGATATAAAGTACAGGTATCCACATGCAGCATCCATGGTACTTGATGACATTTAACTCTGCCCACGAGCATCTTCTTTTGAATTTTCTCTTAAATAAGCAATAGCAAGATGAATTACATTATGGTAGGAAGTTATTGACTATGAAAGACAATTCCTCGTCATCTCGCCACACTCAAAAACTCTAAAATACATGATCGCAGGTGCATTCTAGACACTTTGCTAATACATTCAAAGTGGTCCAACTGACGACTAGCCGAGCCACGCAGATCTGCAAGGCTTTCTAAAGGAGCTCTTGCAATGATTCGTGTGGCTTCACCGTCGA
This sequence comes from Angophora floribunda, assembly GCA_014182895.1. Taxonomy (NCBI): domain Eukaryota; kingdom Viridiplantae; phylum Streptophyta; class Magnoliopsida; order Myrtales; family Myrtaceae; genus Angophora; species Angophora floribunda. Next base: position 18,952,144 of record CM024714.1, read on the forward strand.
AACTTCAAGCAGGTTCCCAACTAGACGATGCGTGAAGTATTTTTCCTTTCCAACCCTGCAGCATCCAGTTACCAACTTCGAGAATCACCAAATTCTTATGGTACGCCATCTTTACTTTATCCGTGTATATCTTCATCAATGCTTTGTCCAAGGGACGCTGCTTAAACCCGGCCTGCGAGACCCGCTTGTGCCATTGCTTGTAGGTTTCAGGCCTCACCACTCTCTCCTTGCCTTCACATGCTGCGACATTCACGATTTGTCGTCCATAATACTCCTTCTCAATGATAAATCTGTTGATGTTGTCACGGGGTATATTGCAGTCGAGAATATCATACTGTGCAGAGAAGTGGAAGAGCGCTTGTTGAAACCGTGGGAGGAAGAATGGAGAGTTGAAATTTCCATTGACAACAGATAGCACAAATATATCTGGTCTCATCTCCCTTATGAGTTTCAGGACAGCATCCCTAGGATTGTTCATAACGACTGTCTCATCAAGTAAATTCTCAAACCGGTAATGGCAGTTTACGGCAACAACCTCATTTCTACAGATTTTCAGTTCCTCGATCTTGATAGTTTCCCAATGCTGTGAAACTATTGCATTATACTCGAAAGGAACGCCAAACCGCTCGCAGTACTTGGCCAAATGATGACCTGCTTCGACGATTCTCTCTTCAGGTTTGAAACCATGTCCAGGAAGCTCTATTCCTGTGAGGCGAAGCTTCGGGGGCCCGCCAGGCCTCCTCGATAGTAGCTGAATAAGAAGCGGCCACTGGCAACCCAACAAGATGCCAAAGTCTATGACATGCAGGATCTTTGCTGTCTCGGCTACTTTTAAAATCATGTTATCCGCAAAAGAAATCGCAATCTTGATGAAGGGGAAGGCCTTAAAATAAGTTTGGCTCTTTCTGAGGAGCTCACTGATCGGCGTCCCCTTCAGAGTAGAATATGCGAAGAAATTTTGAACTGCGGTTCCCGCCAGGCGCGCATCAAGACCATTGGCAAAGTAGTGGGCCAATCTTTGACAGGCATCGCCAACAGGAGAGGAGCGAAGCCTGATCTGCTTTAGTAGGTCGCGAGCATTCTCGCTGTCACCAGTAGAGATGGCTTGTGCGCAAAGAACGAGCAGATTCCTCAAATCCACCATGTCGTCATTGTTCTTGCCCTTTTAGCACGATTCTTGCGGCCGCTAGAACAACGTGTATGCGCACTCAAAGACAAGTTTCTGACTGCTGCATTCGACGTTTTACCGTCGGTACTTGTGAAGGGCTCTGGCTCCTCTTCATTGAGTAAAATTTTATCAAACATCTCCAAGACTTCGATCTCTTCCATCGAAGCTGCTGATTGTTTGTTGAACTTCCCTTCCCTTTCGCATGGTTCTTCCTTTTCGTGATTCTTCCTTCTCCTCAGACTGCAAAAAAGACCTTGCTGCTCTCTCTCATCGATTCCAACTTTTAAACCATGTTTCTTCATGGCTACAGATATATTGCCATTTTCAGTAACATCAGTGTGCGCAATGTCACCGGACACAAACTGACAAGGTTCCTCAAGCCCTCCCTTGACCTGCGAGGCTCTAAGAGAGTCATACTGAGCAGGAAACTCACTTGCAGGAGACGCCAAATTCTGGTTTACATAGTGGACAAGGCCTTTTGGATGGATTGAGGATGGTCGTGAAGCGGGCAAGCAAGTAGACTGGGAGAAACAGTCGCTAGAAGGAGAAGCTAGAAATGAAGAGAGACTGTTCTCTCGGTTGTCTGCAGGTTTCTGTTTTTCCCTAGAGTTGTCGGTGCAACCCGTGTTGCCGGTTGTATAGCTATTGCCGCAACCATGGCTTGTTCTTGGAAAAAAAACATTTGGGCTCTGAGCATCTTGGCAAACAAACATTGAGGTATGATTAGGTAAAGCAGGATGTTTCTTGCCGGGAATAATAACCTCGTGAAATGATTTCTCAGTAGCTTGTAGAACTGACGGATCATAGAGGAAGCTGAGTTTGTCCTCCATGTTTTCTTCCATAAGCATGCTGGTTATGTACTTAAGAACCTCTTTGGAATAATCATTGCCACCTGAGTTGGAGGCCGCTTCTCCATTCGAGCTCCCACCGTAGCATGAATCAGACTGCTTAGCCTCCGAGTTTGTGGCGATAGATGGCGTGAGATTACAGAGGCCTTGATTTGGTAGAAGGAAAGAGCAGTCGACACAGTTCAGATTCAAAGGATGATGCTTAATTTGGTTAGTCCCTTCCCTTGGGTAATGACACTGACCCGTACTATGGAAAGTGTCGATCTCATCAACTTGAGAACCATCCATGAAATGAGAATGCAGAAAACACCGACTCTGAATCAATAATTTTCTCAAATCAGAAGTGCAACAAAAAATGAGATCATCTGAGTTTTCAGTGCAATCATGAGAGCTATTTCTACTACTTTCATACAGCATCAAAACTCATCTGATCACCATTCCATTCTACTTTAAGGTAAACATTCAATGGAAACAAAGATTGCATGGAAAAATCAACACCGAATTATCTGACCTGGTTTGGAGAACAAAGAGCAGCTGAGAATGCTCGTGAAAGGGTCCTCTCATGAAACCAAGCTCAAAAGCAAAAAGAAGGCAATAGCAGATGGTAAAAGAACTTGAACGCTTGCGGATCTGAAGAAACGAATGGGTTGGAGCCAAAAGAACAAAGACGCAAAATGCAGAATCCGTGAAGGCTGCACTTGGCTTGTCTACAGTGGATGAGTTGTCTCTTCCATATATATATGCAGCCGTCTAGAACGAGAAACAAACAGAGAAGCACTGTCTTTGCAGGCTGAGTGGGCGATTCTCTGTCAAACAATGAAAAGGATGATAGCTTTAATCAGAGAAGTGGATGAGGCCAAAACCAACGGATTCAACGAAGAATTTGCAATCTTGGTGAGCTAGTTAACTACAAACACTTACCAATAGTGATTTTACATTTTACAAGTGTTCATTCCCAGATTATTCCGTTGTCATAGCCTTCTACATTCAATCTTTTGTTCTCTTCTGCACGTTTATCTGTTAATTTTACACAAAATCAGATCTTAAGACTATCTAAACCAAGCATTAGATAACTTGACAAACATATATTTCCCAATTCAAAAATGCAGATTTTAACACGCCATCTCCAAAGCCGATCGACGTGCGAGCTTCTATTCCATGGGTGACAGGAAAACCGGAAATGCCAGCGATCGTCCATCCCTATGTCAGGACAAGCTTATGTTCTTTAGTTCTGTCGTTTATTGTCTTGTAGACTCGTACATCACTTCTGATGCGTACACATTACAAAATGTTATCTTGTCTACATAGGTTAGAGCTGCATTAAATAAATATTAAAAAGGCCGGGACAAGATCTAGGAACAAGTTTTGAAGAAGCGGGTCAATTCTGATCTTTTCCCTCGTTGTCTGTTGCCATCACATCGATAAGCGATGATAATGATGATGATAGTACTTAGATTGCTGTCTCATGCGAATAGTAAATTTCTTCTCGTGAAGTGGTAATTTAGTCTCACTGATTTTGTATCAAGACTTCCCTCCATATGTGCTACCGTTAGTGGAAATATAATACTATAAATATTATATTTTTCATACGGTGCTTATTTCAATATCAAAACTTGACATTTTTATTATCATTTGGATATTATCGGCGATTTGTATGGCCAAAAAATCTGACACGATAGTGTTTCAATATAAATTCTTCAGCTAAAGGGAAATCGGCAAAATTGCCCCAAATTAAGAAATTGGGGGAAATTTTAGTACGCTCTTAAATATTAAAAAAAAAACACATTGTAGTCGGGTCCGTCTTGATTTTGTTTTAGCACGCGCCAAATTGCCAATAGCATCACTCATTTCAGAAAAAACAAGAATCGCTTTCTATTTAATTGACAGCAGCTGAATATACCGTCGGCTTGTCCCGACGTAAAGATCTAGCAACTTAGCAAGCCAATTCCATGAACTTTCGGCAGATCCGTGCAATGTAATGCAACATATGATTAGACCAAAAAAAGAAAATGTAACATATGAGACAAAGGCAGCAGCTTATCTTTCATCAATCCATTCTCAGTTGTCTCATTTCATATACAAGTGAACAAGGCGCGTAACTCAGAGAAACACCGGACCAGTCGGATCCGTCCTTGGAAGTATCTTTTTCAACCTTTTCAAAGCACGTTAGCAGGAATTACGAGTTCTTTAATTATCGATTAACATCACCATAGCCTCAGTTTGCTAGAGCTGAAATTTTGCTATTGGCCTGGTAATTAAGCAGGCAGCATATCGTTTTGGAGCAAACCATCACTACAAGATCCTTAAAGAGAGAATACGTTAAGCTTTGAGAAGAGCTGCAGAGTGAATATCAGCAGGAACAATGCAGGGCAAACGCGAACTGAAGCAGAAGTGAACTACTGGACGTAACTAATTAAGTAGATGTTTCTGAGGCACATTTTAGCTGGGGTTCAGCCGTTGTGCCTTCCAATTTCAAGGCCTCTTTCACAGCTCATTGTGTCATTCCTGCTATTAGCCAATCCAATCATTAGACAATTGCTAATTTATAGCTTTACATGGTTTGCCTTGTAAGTTCGTAGCTGTATATGGTTTGCCTTTCTAATTCAAAAGCATGCTTCGGCTTGTAAGAAATAACAAAGGCAAGCGAGTTGTTACCTTTGATACTGTAAATGTATCTTAAGTTCTTGAGCCTATTTGCATCATAGATAGGAAGGATCAGGTATTGCAACAGTGAACTATTCCATACATGAAGATCCCATGGCAGAATGCATTGAGATGGAGGTCACTTGGGAACAGGAGACGGATGCAAAGCGAATACCGGCACTTGTTTGATGGTCGAGTTAAGTTCAAATTTTAAGGACAATATTTCTTCCAAAAGAGTAGACTGTAATATGTGGGTTGATCGGGTCAAAAGGTGATGGCACCTAAAAAATAGGGAAAGAAGAGAAAAGTGGGGACTTCAGCTCCTTTAAGTAATTGAGAGCTCCTGCCAGAAAGAGAGAAGAAAAGGGAGAAGAAGAGAGAGAAGATAAAAGAGAGGAGAAGAGGAGGGAAAAGGACTCCACTTACGTCGGACACCTCGCCGCCGATGCAACTCCAATTCACAACGACAACAAGTGCTCGCCCCCTCGTTCTTCTAATCAAAGTAGTTTACAGAGTTATATTGTATATTTGAAGTTTTGTGAAAGCTGAGTCGTGAATTTCAATTTTTGAGCTATTGAAGCTTGGGATTTTTTTGGAAATGGTAGATTATGGCATTGTGGAACCCGTGATTTGACATGAGTCAGCTTTAAAGCAATGGATTTATTGAAGCGATATTTTAGAGTTTCATGTGTGAGTTCCACACTACATTTAGGTTTGAATAGTCTCTCCAAGTGAATGATTTGTTAGGCATATGAATCGTTTTGTTAGCATGTTTAGGGGTAATATGGCCAGTTTATATTTGTTGTAGTATTTTACTAGGTTTTAACGTCGATTCTCATTTAATTGTTAGGATTATGAGATCATCAATGTATAGTTACTTTGTAGGCATTCCCAAGTGAATTGAGCTATCTTTTCTATAAATTTGTAAACTCTTGTATTGAATTCATATGAGTTATTAAAGCATATTTGTTGCATAAAGGGCATTTACTATATTTTGGTATTTGTGAATAGTTTTATAAATGTGTTATATATATGCATGCATGTGTCACGGCTCGAAGATATGCACAATCCAAGAGGTTCTTGATCGATGTCGTGACCGAGCCTTGGCACAAGCGACCCTCAACTGTCCTCACCGTGTTCTAGGGTTTTCTTGAGTATTCTAGATTATTCCTAGGGGCGGGCGATACGGTAATTGTACACCGATGAATTTAATGAGGATAGGTGGTAGTTGGGGGATACACCTATGTAATTAATGCGGGTAGGTGGTAGTTGGGGAGATGTAATCTCCACCGTTAGATCGAGGAGAGATCTACGGATACGGTTGGCCTGTACTTGTATAAATAGGGGTCTCCTCCCCCTCATTGTATCATCTCATTCTTCACAAGCAATAGAACTCTAGAGTTTCTCTCTCTAAAATTCTTGTGAGTTGAGTGGAAAGGCTGCTTGGAGAGAAATCCTAAGGCCGCACGGGTGCGAAGGGAACGCTAGATCGATCGGCCCGTGACAAGTGGTATCAGAGCAAAGTTCGTTCCAAGGCGCAATGGCTGATTCCCGTCCTGAGGTGCTGATCGCGTTGGAGGCGGATCGCGAGGATCGTGGAAGAGCTGTCGAGAAGGGCAACAAGGGAAGGAAGAACCGTGCTTGGTTCTAGTTCGAGGGATGCTTTGTAGGGGATCTCGGATCGTCGGATAACGAAGGTAGAAGCTGTCGCTACCGAGATCCAAGGATCGGTCGATGACCCGACCCGGACAAGTCGAAGGAGTGGAAGCCGGAAAGGAGGAGCTTGAGGCCGAGGTGCAAGAGCTCAAGACCGGTGTGGGAGAGCTTCGAGGCGAGTTCTTTGGGGACCCCGAGGCAAGAACTGGATCAACGGGAGGAAACCTTGGAAGCCTTGATGGCGGCCATGCGTGCGGAAATAGCGGAGCTTAAGGGGAAGCTCGCCGAATCAGAAGCAACACGCGTGAACGGGGTGGTCACGGTGCATGCCGGTCCACGAATGGACGCACCCAAGCCGGACAAGTTCAGGGGCTCGCGGGTGGCCAAGGATGTGGACAACTTCCTATGGTACATGGAGCGCTACTTCCAGACCATGGGAATCAACGATGACGTTACTCGGGTAAACACCGCGTCTATGTATTTAGTTGATAATGCATTGTTGTGGTGGCGTCGTCGGTCGGATAATAGGAGTGGTGATCCTATTACGACCGGGATGGATTCGTTGAGGAATTCCGACGGATGTATTATCCTTCGTACGCGGAGGAGGATGCTCGGGATGAGCTGAAACGACTCGAGCAAAAGGGAGCGGTGCGCGACTACATCAAACGGTTTTCGGAGCTTCTACTCCAAATTCCTTCGATGAGTGATAATGAGGCGTACTACCAATTCATGAGCGGTCTAAAGCCATGGACCAAGCAAGAGCTCAAGCGGTGCAACGTGGGAGACCTCACAACGGCCATAATCGTGGCCGAATCGCTTGTGGAATACAAAGCACCTTCGATATCCAAGCCGGACTCTCGTCCGAAGGACAAAGCCTATGGTGGGGGAGATCGAGGAAGATTCAATCGCCCGTATGGAGGCAAACCACCGGTCGGCCCTCATAGGACTCCGGCGGAGTCGAGCGGCGGGGACAAAGGAAGGTACGAGTCTATAAATGCTTTTTCTGTGATGGTCCTCACATGGCACGAGATTGCCCGAACAAGGCCAAGTTGGCGGCCCTGTGCAAGGAGGACGAGCCTATGGAGGAGTCGTGACTGGGTTCGTTGCGAATCCTTAGTTCCCTCAAGACGAAGAAAACAAAATAGTCTAAGGGAATGATGTTTGTGGATGTGAAGATCGGAGATTCCACGATGAGTGCACTCGTGGATACTGGGGCATCCGACCTCTTCATATCCGAAGAGGCCGCGAAGAAGTTGAGTCTTCGGGTCGAGAAAGGAGCGGGTTGGCTCAAGACGGTGAACTCCAAGGAGGTCCCGACTAGCGGCGTGGCTAAGGACGTAGAACTCCATCTCGGTCCTTGGTCAAGCAAGGAAGATATCGAGGTAATTCCCTAGACGATTATGACTTTGTGCTAGGTCTAGGATTCTTCGATAGGATCAATCTTTGAGTCTTGCCGTTTGCGGATTGCATTTGTGTCCTGGATAAACGGTGTCAATGCATGATTCCAATTCATCGCGCATCGGGTCGCGATCGAAAGATGTTGTCGGCCATGCAACTCTCGAGAGGAGTTCGGAAGGGAGAGGTGACCCTCATGGTGACGTTAAAGGTTGAGGAAAATGGGGAGGAAGTGGAGGATGTGCCCATCGAGGTGACTCGAATCCTCGACACATTCAACGACGTGATGCCGTCCGAACTACCCAAGAAACTCCCACCTCGAAGGGAGGTGGATCATCGGATCGAGTTAGTGTCTGACGCTCGACCACCCGCTATGGCACCATATCGCATGGCACCCCCGGAATTGGAAGAGTTGAGGAGACAACTGAAAGAGCTACTCGATGCGGGGTACATTCGGCCGTCCAAATCTCCGTTCGGTGCACCGGTCCTATTCCAAAAGAAGCACGATGGGTCACTCCGGATGTGCATCGACTACGGGCGCTAAACAAACTCACCGTGAAGAACAAGTACCCGATTCCTCTCATCGCGGATCTATTCGATCAACTTGGAGGAGCACGATGGTTCACCAAGTTGGATCTCCGATCGGGTTACTATCAAGTTCGGATCGTTGAGGAGGACGAGCCGAAGACCGCATGCGTGACGCGATACGGGTCATACGAGTTCCTCGTCATGCCCTTCGGTCTCACCAACGCTCCGGCCACTTTCTGCACCATGATGAATAAGGTACTCCATCCGTTCCTTGATCGGTTCGTAGTGGTTTATCTAGATGATATTGTCATATATAGTCGGACGTTGGAAGAACATATCGAGCACCTGAGGGAAGTTTTCCAAGTTTTGCGCGAGAATGAGTTATACGTGAAGCGCGAGAAGTGTGCCTTTGCCCAAAAGGAAGTTCCCTTCTTGGGACACATTGTCGGTTGCGGTCGAGTTCGAATGGACGGAGCAAAGATCCGAGCGGTGGTCGAATGGGAGCCGCCGACCAAGGTGACGGAATTGAGGTCATTCCTTGGCCTCACCAACTACTATCGGCGCTTCATTCGGAACTACTCGAGCATCACAGTGCCACTTACGGACATGCTGAAGAAGGACAAGCCGTGGGAGTGGACCACCCGATGCCAAGACGCGTTTGATCGGGTGAAGCAAGCCATGACCGAGGGGCCGTGCTTTGGCATTGCCCGATCACACTAAGCCTTACGAGGTAGAGTCCGATGCTTCCGACTTTGCTATTGGTGGTGTTCTTATGCAGGATGGCCACCCGGTTGCGTTCGAGTCGCGGAAATTGAACGATACCGAGCGTCGGTATACCGTTCAAGAAAAGGAGATGACCGCGGTGGTCCATTGCCTTCGGACATGGAGGCACTATCTTCTGGGAGCCAAGTTCATAGTGAAGACGGACAACGTGGCCACGAGCTACTTCCAAATGCAAAAGAAGTTGAGTCCGAAGCAAGCTCAATGGCAAGACTTTCTGGCGGAATTCGACTACGTACTGGAGTACAAGCCCGGGAAGTCCAATTCCGTGGCGGACGCACTAAGTCGAAAAGCGGAGCTGGCCAACATCGTGAGTCGGCCGAGTTGCCCATGGATCAACCGCATCAAGGAGGGGTTCAAGCACGATCAACGGGCTCAGGGGCTCTTGCGATACGCAAAAGAGGGCAAGACTCGGCAATTCTGGTGTGAAGACGAGCTCCTTTATACCAAAGGACGGCGACTATACGTGCCGCTTCACGGGAAGTTGAGGAAGGAAGTGCTTTGCGAGAGTGCCACGATTCAAAGTGGGCGGGTCATCCGGGGATCCACCGTACATTGGCGCTCGTCGAGAACGATACTATTGGCCTCAAATGCGTGACGACATCGAGGCGTACGTGAAGACTTGTGCAGTATGCCAACAAGACAAGCTAGAGCAACGATCGTCGCCGGGCTCTTGGAGCCACTTCCTATCCCCACTCGTCCATGGGAGAGTGTCTCCATGGACTTCATCGTCAACCTACCAAAGTCCGAAGGGTGTCGGACGCCGATGGTGGTGGTCGACCGGTTCTCCAAGTACGCGACATTTGTACACGCAACGGGACCGCCCGCCGAGGAAGCGGCCAAGCTCTTCTTGAAGCACGTGGTCAAGTGCACCGGGAGTACCCCAAACGATCGTAATGCGATCGGGATCCCGATTCACGGGGCGGTTCTGGACGGAGCTCTTCAAACTGTTAGGGTCGGAGTTGAATTTCTCCACGAGTCCGCATTCCCAAACCGACGGTCAGACGGAACGGACCAATGCACTCTTGGAGATCTATCTTCGGCATTATGTGAGCACAACGCAAGTGAACTGGGCCAAGCTGATCGACGTGGCCCAGTTCTCCTACAACTTGCAACGGAGCGAGTCAACCGGCCAGAGTCCGTTCGAAATGGTGACGGGGCAACAACCGCAAACCCCAAGCGCGGTTGCGTCGGGTTACAAGGGGAGTAGCCCTCCAGCCTTCAAGTTCGCAAAGGATTGGCAAGAACAAGCGGACTTGGCAAGGGCGTGCCTACACAAGGCATCGAAGCGCATGAAGAAGTGGGCGGATCAAAAGCGTCGGCACGTAGAATACTAAGTAGGGGACCAAGTGTTAGCCAAATTACACGTGGTCCTTCGATACAAAGACGTGCACAAGGGGTTGATCCGACGCTACGAGGGGCCGTTCCGTGTGCTTCAACGGGTCGGGAAGGTTGCATACAAGCTGGAGTTGCCGCCGAAGTTAAAGGTACATCCGGTTTTCCACGTAAGTATGCTTAAACCTTTCCATGTAGATGAGGAAGATCCAAACCGAGGAGAGTCGCAACGGGCACCGTTGGGAGCAAAAACCTCTTATGATCGAGAGGTCGACCACATCATAGCCGACCGAGTCATACGGAAGAGATACTGTGCGCCGAAGCGGGAATACATGGTTCGATGGAAGGGTCTTCCGGAGAGTGAAGCGAGCTGGGAACCCGCGGACGCTCTTTGGCAATTCAAGAAGCAAATTGAAGCATACCATGCCAAAGACACGACGAGGACGTCGCCCGATTAGGTGGGGGAGAATGTCACGGCTCGAAGATACGAACAATCCAAGAGGTTCTTGATCGATGCCGTGACCGAACCTTGGCACAAGCGACCCTCAACCGTGATCACCGTGTTCTAGGGTTTTCTTGAGTATTCTAGATTATTCCTAGGGGCGGGCGATACGGTAATTGTACGCCAATGTAATTAATGAGGATAGGTGGTAGTTGGGGGATACACCTATGTAATTAATGCGGGTAGGTGATAGTTGGGGAGATGTAATCTCCACCGTTAGATCGATGAGAGATCTACGGATACGGTTGGCTGTACTTGTATAAATAGGGTCTCCTCCCCCTCATTGTATCATCTCATTCTTCACAAGCAATAGAAAACCAGAGCTTCTCTCTCTAGAGTTTCTCTCTCTAAAATTCTTGTGAGTTGAGTGGAAAGGCTGCTTGGGAGAAATCCTAAGGCCGCACGGGTGCGAAGGGAACGCTAGATCGATCGGCCCGTGACACATGCATGCACGCACGCACTAAATTGAGAACTTAGTTTATGACATAGATTTTGAAATGGCTTTTGAAACATATTCTAATTTATAAAATGAGTTCATAAATGATTTGAGAAAGGTAATATAAAGAGTACTTTTAGCGAATGAATTGAGTTGTGAAAGATTATGTGTTGGTTTGCAAAATGCATTCCGTTTGTTGAACAAGACGAAAGGTTATATGTTTTTTTGTCTGTGAGATCGTTTTGTGAATTTTATTTCTAATTGGCTTATGAATTGTAAAGGATGTTGTTGCAAGTTTGTGTTAGTACTCAATGTCTCTAAAAGCCTATTGAGGAGCTTGTAAGTATGCACATACTATTTAGGATATCTTATGGGCCAACAATTGACAACATAAGTGAAGACCTTGTCAAGGGGAAGCTTGGTCGACTTGTCACCAGGGTTATGCATGATCATTATTAAATATCTAAGCATGAGATAAGTCAATAAAATGGACTATTGGCGTGCAATTTTGATTATATTGATCAACGGAATAGACTATTGATATGTGACTTGTTGAGATAGATCAATGAATCGAACCATTGATATAATATTTTTTATTTAATGAATTTTTTTATGTGTATCTGTGGGGAACTATCGACAATATAGGTGGAGACTTGGCTAAGGGGAAACTTAGGGTGCGAATGATAAAATTTCCGGTAAGAAATTGATTTTTGAAATAGAAATAGATTTTTCTAGTTCTATTATTAGATGAGTTTCTAAGAAAAAAACGTGTTTAATAATGACACAAAATTTTCTATTTTTGAAATAGAAACTTGTTTGATAACAATGTAAAATTTCTCTCTCTTGAATGGTGGGGATAGGCGGAGGAGGCAATGATAGCTTGCAACTGGTAGTGGTTGGGGGAGGGGGTGGTGGCGGCCGGCAATTGGAGGTGGGGAAGGGGGTGGCGGTGGCCAACGATAGGGGGAAGGGGTGGTGTTGGTTGGCAATGGGGGAGGGGGCGATGGTGGTGGCCAGCGATCGGTGACCGGTAGTGGGGGAGGGGGCTGTGGTGGTGAGTGGTGATAGCGGGGGTTATGGTGGTGGGCAACCGACGAGGGAGGGGGCAATGGGTGGTGGTGTTGGTGAGTGGCCGACAATCAATGGTGACAGGGGGAGGGGGCAACGATGGCGGTGACGGTGTGGGTGACTGGTGAGGGAATGGGCGATGGGGGAGGGGGTGAACGACGACGGTGTGGGCAACTAGTGGGGGAAGGGGGTGGCAACAATGGTCTATGGCTGGCGGGGGGAGCGGTGGCAACGGCAATGGTGGTGGGTGGTGGCAACTGAAGGGGGTGGATGGTTAGGGTTAGGAAGAGATTCATTTGGGTGAGAAGTAAAAAATAGAGAAATAATTTATGATTTCTATTTCATAAATAAAAAAGTAAAAAATTTTACTTTCGATTTATATTCTAAACCTATTTCTGGAATACAGATATGTTCTAGAAATAGAAAAATGAAATTATTTTACCAAACAATTTCTGATTTAGAAACAAATCTGGAATAAAAAATATATTTGGAACATAAATATAATGATTATCATGTGCGCCTTTAGTGGCCTTGTCATAGGGGTTATACACGATTATACTTAAATATTTGAGCACAAGATTGGTTAACAAAATGAACCATTGACGTGCAATTTCGATGACATTGACTGATGGAATAGACTATTAATATGTGAGTTATTGAGATTGATCAATAGACTGAATCATTGGCATTTGTTAAGTTATTACTGATTTAATGAATGTTTTCTATTTTGTGTGTGTGGGGTTATCGTGAAATGATATAATTTATTCTTATCTTGTGCGTGCATTATATTAGAATTGAGATTAGTGAGTTTTGAGCATTGTTTTGTAAAGTGCATAGTGGATGCTCGATCTGCTTAGAAGAATTCTACACGACTACTGAGTTATAATTGCACATCTTATATATGTTTCAAGTTCCTTGATTAGCAGCACGTAGGACGAGAATGCAATCGGTGGAGAAATTTGGTAGTAGTATTTTGCAAATAAGCTTTGCTAGTGATATTGTTCTAAAATTGGTACTTATAGGTTTAGCTGAGTTTTAAGTAGTAAATATTTCTGATGGATGATAGAAAACCGATCTGCTAGATTATATATGTGTATGTGTTTGGACAACAAGTTGTTGGTTATATTTAATACTGCATCCTTTCGATGGCCATGTCATTATCTTAATCTCTGTAGGATTTGGGCTGTGACAATGATTATGCCCGCATTTATGGTCCAGCCACAAGATGTTGGTGCCAGGAGAAACTGTTAGATCATCATGCGATACAACTGCAGAAGTCACAGTACAGTGTCCCATCAAGCTTCACTTGATCCCTCACACATTGGAAGAAAAAGACTACATCCAAGGAAAGAACTGCAAAATGCAGCGACAAATGTCGGATGCATTATTGAGCACGCACGAGTTTGCCATTTAGGTACTCGTGGTGTCACAGCGAAGAGGAGTTCGATGCATGGAGGGTCAATATTTAAGCATCCATAAATATCTGTTCTACTTGAAAACACTAGTACAACTTTGCAAGGTTGGAAGCCAGAGAGGAGTAAGGAGATGGAGCACCCAATGATGAGCTTGTGCTTGTGTATATACAAAATTTAGATTCAGATCTGCTTCAGAAATTTAGGTTGCTGTCATTATACATGTTGAGAATGCGACCTCTGTGGTCAACTCTCGACCACAGTTCAATCTCAGCAGCTTAGCTATGAAGCTTTTCACTTTAAGTAAGGCGAAAATGGATTATAAGGCCGTATGCAGCCGTTCCTTCTGAAAGTCATTATATGAACTATCTGGAACTGCGCCACAAATGATCATTGTTAAGGCAGGAAAAAAGCTTCGATTGGCTTTTGGTAGGACTAGAGCAGCGGTATAGCAATAGATAGGTCTGTCTACTGCCGATGTAAAGGAAAAGGGTTGATATGAACTAGAGGTATCTACATGTGACATCGACAGTACCTAAAACATTCGATGGTGCCATGAACATTTTCTTTTGAATTTTCTCTAAGATAATTAAGAGCAAGATGAATGACACTATGATAGGAAGTTATTGACTATGAGAATGACCCTTTTGGTATCTCACCATGGCATAAACTACAAAATACATTATTTCAGGTACAATCTAAAAACTCAAACTGATACATTCAATCAGTTTGCCTACTGGCGGTCCAACTGATGACTAGCTGAGCAAGGCATGCTTAAGAGACTCTTTAATGGTTTGTGGGTCTTCGCAGTCGAAACTCTAATTAGGTTCCCAAATGGATGATGCGTAAAATATCTTTCCTTTCCATCCCTGCAGCATCCAGTTACCATCTTCGAGAATCACCAAATCCTTGTGATACGTCACCTTTAGTTTATCTATGTACGTCTTCATCAATGCTTTGTCCAAGGGGCGCTGCTTAAACCCGGCCTGTGAGACCACAGGTGCCACTGCTTGTAGGTTTCGGGCCTCTCCACTCTCTCCATGCCTTCGCATGCGATGATGCTTATGACTTGTTGCCCATAAATCTCACTCTCAATGAACAATCTGTGTTGATCGTCACGGGATACATTGCAGTCGAGCATAGCATACAGTGCAGTGAAGTGAAAGAGAGATTGTCGAAACCGTGGGATGAAGAAAGGAGAGTTCAAATTTTTCATAACAGAGCACAAATATATCTGGTCTCATCTCCCTTATTAGTTTCAGGACGTCATCCTGAGGATTGTTCATGACGACTGTCTCATCAAGTAAATTCTCAAACCGGGAACTGTGGTTTACAGCAAGAACCTCATTTCTACGGATTTTCAGTTCCTCGACCTTGAAAGTTTCCCAATGCTCTGAAACTATGGCATTGTACTCGAATGGAACGCCAAACTGCTTGCAGTACTTGGCCAAATGAGACCTACTTTGACAATGCTTTCTTCAGGTTTGAAACCATGTTGAGGAAGCTCTATCCCTGCGAGACAAAGCTTCAGGGGCCTGCCGGGCCTCCTCGATACTAACTGAATTAAAAGTGGCCATTGGAAACCAAACAAGATGCCAAAGTCTATGATATGCAGTGTCTTTGCTGTCTCGGCTGCTTTTAAGATCATGTTATCCACAAAAGAAATTGCAATCTTGCCAAAGGGGCAATTCTTTTAATGAGTTTGGTAATGTTTTAGGATCTCAGAAGTCGGTGGCCTCTTCGACGTTTGTGAAGGGCTCTGGCTCTTCTTTACCGAACAAAATCCTATCAAACATCTCCGAGGGTTCAACCTCTTCCATCGAAGCTGTGGACTGTTTGTGGATTTTCCTTCCTTTCCACATAGGTTTTCCTTTTTGTGATTCTTCCTTCCCCTCTGAACATAAAAAAGGCCATGCTGCTCCTCATCGTTTCCAACTTTTAGAACCTGTCTATTCACGTCTACAGACGTATTGCCATTTTCGGCAGCATCAGTACACGCAATGTCCTCAAGCCCTCTCTTGAACTGTGAGGCTCTAAGGGAATCATAATGAACGGGTAACTCACTTGCAGGAGAAGCCAAAATCTTGTTTACATTGTTGGCAAGGCCTTTTGGATGGTTCGAGGATGGTCGCAAAGCGGGCAAGTCAGTAGACTGATAGAAATAGTCACTAGAAGGAGAAACTAGAAATGTAGAGCCTCTGTTCTCTTGGTTGTCCGCAAGTGTCTGCTTGCCCCTAGAGTTGTCGGTGCAACCGATGTTGCTGGTTCCATTGCTATTGCTGCAATCATGGCCTGTTCTCGGAAAAAGAACATTCGTGCTTGGAGCATTTTGGCAAACAAACTTTGAGGTTTGATTAGGTAAAGCAGGATGTTTCTCACCGAGAACAATAACCTTGTGCAATGATTTCTCAGTTGCTCCTAG
The DNA here is from genome assembly GCA_014182895.1 of Angophora floribunda. Lineage (NCBI taxonomy): Eukaryota > Viridiplantae > Streptophyta > Magnoliopsida > Myrtales > Myrtaceae > Angophora > Angophora floribunda. The sequence continues at coordinate 18,968,337 of CM024714.1, forward strand.
AACCGACAGATCATAGAACAAGCAGGGTTTGTCCTCCCTGTTTTCCTCCATAAGAATGCTGCTTATGTACTCGAGAATCTGTTCGGAGAAATCATCACTGTCTGAGTTGGAGGCTGCTTTCTCCATCCAAGCTCCCAGTGCTGCACGAATCAGACAGCTTAGATTCCGAGTTCATGGTAATAGACATCGTGAGATCATGGAGGCCTTGATTTGGTAAAAGGAAAGAGTGATCCACGCAGCTGAGATTCAGAGGAGGATGCTTAATTTGGTTAGATCCAATCCTCCGCTAATGACATGGACCCTTACTCGGAAAGTCGTTGACTTCATCAACTTGAGAACCATTCACGAAATGAGAGGATGCGGAAAACACCAACTCCGTTTTTTACTCAAATCAGAAGTGCAACAAAAATGAGATCACTAGAGCTGTTTGTACTACTTGCCGACAGCATTAAGACTCATCTGATCGTATTTCATTCAACTTTAAGGTAAAGAATTCAATGGTAACAATGCACGAAAAAAAAAGGCAACTGAGATTGATCATGAATGTCTTATCTTATGATTGCAAACTCGAAGCAAAATCACGTTAATAGAAGAAGGTAAACAACTTGAATACTCGTAGATCTGAATAAACAAATCGGTTTGGAGCTGAAAGGACAAAGGGAAACATGAAAATGCTAAATCAACAAAGTGGCTTGCACTTGGCTTGTCTAAGTAAGGCGCATGAGTTCTCTCTTCCATGTACGTACGCACTGACCCATGAAACAAGAAACAAACAGAGAAGCATTGTCATTGCAGGCCGGGCAATTCTCGGTCAAACAATGAAAAGGTTGATAGATATAACCAGGAAAGTGGATGCCTCCAAAACCAACGGATTGACCGAAGAATTCGCAATCTCAGCAAACTAGTTAAATACAGACACTCACTGAAAGTGATCGTTTTCTACAAGGGTTTATTCCCGGATTATTCCATTTGCATAGCCCTTTTATCTTCAGTCTTTCGTTGTCAGTCTGATTTGAGCTGGCCTCGCCTCACTTCTAGACAGTTATCTGTGAATTTTATCCATAATTAGATCACTTGACAAACATAATTTCCTAGTTTAACCTTTTTAGTCCAGATTTTAGCGTGCCAGCTTCAAAGTTGTCATACTCAAGCATCTCCTACACGGCGAACACAGAAGAACTGGCCATGCCGGTGGTTGTCCATCACTATATCTCAAGAAAATCCTAGGTTTTTCAGTTTTGTCAACTATTGTCTTGTAGAATCATACATCACTTCTGATGCATACAGACTATAGTATATTCTATTGTTTACGTAGATTAGAACTGTATTAAATGCAATAAAAGAAGTTAAAAAAGGACCCCGGAGCGAGTTTTGAAATGCGTCATACTTTGAGTTTCCCTTGTCTATTGCATTGCCGTCACATCGTTACAGATGGCGATGATGATGATGATGATAATAATAATAATATGATTGCTATCTCCTGCGAATAGCAAGTTTTATGAATGGGCATTGGAGTCAGTTGTATTTGTTTGTTTGAGCCTGCTAATCCAATGCTCCGCCGAATGATGATAAGCTCAATCGAAGGGCAAAAATGTATATATTTTTAGGCTTTGAACAAGGCGAACCTATTGATTCTTGTGCTTGAAAATAGATTCACATATCATCAGGCAGAGAAATTACCTTCAAATGAGTCTTGAATAGTTTTGGAGTGAACAGGAACTCCTGAGGCAGAAGTGTGAGTGTGAGTGCGGTAATCGACATAGACAATGCGTGTAGCATGGTGGACTAGGGTTAACGGGCAGCTATTGGGTTGACAAAAGTGTGTGTTGGATTTCATGATATAAACGGCTGCAAAAATTGTTTTGCCTTATTTATGATAGAGGAGGATGTATTTGTATATCCTTATATAGTAGCTAAAAATGCAAGCGGAGTTGGAGTTCTGATAAGACTCACATGGCCTATGCTAATTGAGCCCACGAGGGGTTGTGTGAGAACAAAGGCGAAATGTTGGTTCCGACAAAGCAATTTTGGGCTGGCTCAATCAAATGTTGAGCCAAAATGGAAATTATTGAGAATATTCTCAAGTTTGAGTCTGTAAAGAAAACCCGATTCAAATAATCTTCCTTGATTGAGTGTAGTAACCCATAAGTGGGTGGAAGAGCTTTTGGCCATAGATCAATCACGTGTCATGATTGTGAATTACATCTTGAAGAAGTTTCAAGTATTTTGACACCACCAAGTCTTTCGGTGTATTTATAATTTATTTATAAGATCGAGAAATTATTTTATGAGAAATTAAGAGGACAAATATTAAGTGTGACTTACTATGCATAATTGGGAATGAAAAACATTAGGAGTGTTTGAGTCACTTGACTGTAATTGTAATTTCCATTATATTGCTTAATATATGAATCGTACTCTACTCTACTTGGATAGTAGGCTGCCTCAATCGAATCACGTAAATATTGCTAAGTTTTACTTAATTTATCATTTGATTGCTTGCTTTTGCTAACTGTTTTGGCCCAAATCATGGGCCTGCTTCTATCTACATTCCTTCAAGAAACGCAAATAATTTGCATAGAATGTTTCCAAGGCAGATATAAGCTGGGATTCAGTTGCTCTTTCTTCCAGTTTCAAGGCCTATTCACAGCTCATTGTGTCATTCATGCTATTGGCCATTCCAACCACTAGACCTTTGCTATTTCATAGCTTTACATAGTAATTAATTTACTTTGGTATTGGTCGTGTCTTGTCTAAAGTTGCTTAAACATACGCAGCCACGGTCTAACCAACTGCATTTGATCATCGTGCAATACCACGGCAGACGCTATGGTGCAGTATCCGACATAGCTTCACTTGATCCCTCGCTCAATAGAAGAATAAGACCACATCAAAGGACAGAACAGCGGAATGCAGTGACGAAACTCAGATGCATTATTAAGCAATAGCTAGTTTGCCATGTAGGTACTAGGCAGTGTCGCAGCAGAGAGGAGTTCCGCATATGGTGAATCGATAACGAAACATCTGCAAATGCCTGAATCACTTGACAAATAATAGTTATACTATGCAAGGTAGGATGACATAGAGGAAGGAGATGGAACACACGATGACAAGCTTATTGTTGTGCATACACATACTGGAGTTCAGATGTGCTTCAGAAATTCAGTTGCTGTCGTTGTTCATGTTAGTTTTAAGACATTTGAGGTCGACTCCCGATGACAGCTCGAGCTAAGCAGTTTGACTCTAAAGCTTTTCGCTATAATCGAGATGGGCATATATCACTAGGCCCCTATGAAGCCATTTCTTCTGAGAGTAATTTCATGAAGAATCTGAAACGGTGCCACAACCGATCATTGTTAAGGAAGGAACAGTGCTTTGCCCGGCTTTTGGGAAGACTAGAACAGCAAAGTCGAAAGGGTTAGGTCGGTGTTCTGCCGATGCAAAGGTAACGCATCGATATAAACTACAGGTATCGACATGCAACATTACGGTACTTACTTAACTCTGCCACAAGCATTTTCTTTTGATTTTTCTCTGCAATAATCAATAGCAATATGAATGACATTAAAATGCGAAGTTATTTACTATAAGAACGCTCCTTTTTGTAATCCCACCATACTTAGATCTCTAAAATACATGATCTCTGGTACAATCCAAATAATTGATCGATGCATCCAATCAGTTTGCCCCCTGCTGTCCAACTGACGACCAACCAAGCCAGGCAGATCTGCAAGACATGCTAAAGAGACTCTTGGAATTCCTTGTGGCTTCACGGTCGACACTTCAAGCAGGTTTCCAACTAGACGATGCATAAAGCATCCTTCCTTTCCATCCCTGCAGCATCCAATTACCGTCTTTGAGAATCACCAAATCATTGTGGTACGCCTGCAGTTTGTCTATGTATATCTTCATCAATGATTTGTCCACAGGACACTGCTTAAACCCGGCCTTGGAGATCCGTGTGTGCCACTGCTTGTAGGTTTCAGGCCTCTCCACTCTCTCTGAGCCTTCGCACGCAACAACGTTGGTGACTTGCCGCCCATACAGCTGCCTCTCAATGAGCAATCTGTTAATGTTGTCACGGGATACATTGCAGTCGAACATGTCGTACAGTGCGGAGTAGTGAAAGAGCGCTTGTCGAAACCGTGGGACGAAGAAAGGAGAGTTGAAAGTTCCATTAACAACAGACAGCACAAATATATCTGGTCTCATCTCCCTTATTAGTTTCAGGACAGCATCCCTAGGATTGTTCACGAAGACTGTCTCATCGAGTAGACACTTGAACCGGTAAAGGCAGTTTATGGCAAGAACCTCATTTCTGCCGATTTTCAGTTCCTCGACCTTGATAGTTTCCCAATGCTGGGAAACTATGGGATTATACTCAAATGGAACGCCAAACTGCTCGCAGTACTTGGCCAAATGGTAACCTGCTTCCACAGTTCTTTCTTCTGGGTTGAAACCATGTTCAGGAAACTCTATACCTGTGATGCGAAGCTTCGGGGGACCGCCAGGCCTCCTCGATAGTAGCTGAATAAGGAGAGGCCACTGGAAACCTAACAAGATGCCAAAGTCTATGACATGCAGTGTCTCTGCTGTCTCAGCTACTTTGAAAATCATGTTATTTGCAAATGCAATGGCAATCTTGTTGAAGGGGCAAGCCTTATAATGAGTTTGGTATATTTTTAGGATCTCACCAATCGGCGTCCTCTTCATACACATATATTTGGACATGTTTTGAACTGCGGTTCCGGCCAAGCGCGCATCAAGAGCGTCCGCAAAGGCGTGGGCCACCCTTTGACACTCATCTCCCATGGGAGAGGAGTGAAGCCTGATCTGCTTCAGTAAGTCGCCAGCGTTCCTGCTGTCGCCAGCAGAGACGGCTTCAGCACAAAGAATGAGGAGATTCCTCAAATCCACCGTGTCCTCGCTGTTCTTAACCTTTTTAGCGCGATTCTTGCGACTGCTAGAACCGCACGTATGTGCAACCGGCGACAAGTTTCTGACAGCTGCATCCAACGTTTTACCATCAGTACTTGTGAAGGGCTCCGGCTCCTCTTCACAGAGCAAAATCCTATCAAACATCTCCAAGACTTCGATCTCTTCCGTCGAAACTGCTGATTGTTTGTTGAGCTTCCCTTCCCTTCCGCACAGTTCTTCCCTCCCGTGATTCTTTCTTCCCCTCACACCATTAAAAGGGCCCTGCTGCTGCTCCTTCTCATCGATTCCATCTTTTAGACCACGTTTATCCATGGCTACAGACATATTGCCACTGTCTGTAGCATCAGTATACGCTATGTCCCAGGAGAGAAACTTACAAGCTTCCTCAAGCCCTCCCGTGCACTGCGAGGCTCTAAGGGAATCATAATGAACAGGAAACTCACTTGTAGGAGAAGGCAAAATCTTGTTTACATAGTCGGCAAGGCCTTTTGGGCGGTTCGAGGATGGTCGCAAAGTGGGCAAGTCAGTAGACTGATAGAAATAGTCGCTAGAAGGAGAAACTAGAAATGTAGAGCCTCTGTTCTCTTGGTTGTCCGCAAGTGTCTGCTTGCCCCTAGAGTTGTCGGTGCAACCGATGTTGCTGGTTCCATTGCTATTGCCGCAATCACGGCCTGTTCTCGGAAAAAGAAAATTCGTGCTTGGAGCATTTTGGCAAACAAACAATGAGGTTGGATTAGGTAAAGCAGGGTGTCTCTCACTGAGAACAATAACCTCGTGCAATGATTTCTCAGTTGCTCGTAGGACCGACGGATCATAGAACAAGCAGGGTTTGTCCTCCCTGTTTTCCTCCATAAGCATGCCGCTTATGTACTTGAGAATCTGTTTGGAGAAATCATTGCCATCTGAGTTGGAGGCCGCTCCTCCATTCAAGCTCCCACTGCGGCATGAATCAGACAGCTTAGCCTCCGAGCTCGTGGCAATAGATGGCGTGAGATTACAGAGACCTTGATTTGGTAAAAGGAAAGAGCGATCGACGCAGTTCAGATTCAAAGGATGATGCTTGATTTGGTTAGACCCGACCCTTGGGTGATGAAACTGACCCGTACTTGGAAAAGTGTTGACCTCATCAACTTGAGAACCATTCAAGAATTGAGAGAATGCGAAATACTCCGACTCTGAAACCATTTTTTTTTCAGATCAAATTTGCAACAAAAGCGAGATCATCTGAGTTTTCAATGAGATCATTAGAGCTATTTCTACTACTTTCGTGCAGCATCAAAACTTATCTGATCATAATTCCATTTAACTTCAAGGTAAACAATTCAGATGTAACAAAAACGGCCTAGAAAAATCAACATGGAAGTATCTGACCTGGTTTGGAAGGAAAAAATACAGCAGCTGAAAATGTTCATGCATACATCATCGTAGGAATGCGAGCTCAAAGCAAAATCAAGTCTATAGCAGAAGATAAAAGAACTCGAACACTCGAGGATGGATCCAAAGGAACAAATTGGTTTGGAGCTGAAAGAACAAGAGACAAAACGCAGGCTCTAGGACTTGCGCTTGGCTTGTGTATGGTGGATGAGTTCTCTCTTTAGTATATATACTGACACAGAGAACAAGAAACAAATAGAGAAGCATGGTCATTGCTTATGTTATTTAGTTTTGTCGATTACTGCCTTGAAGATTCAGACATCGCTTCTGATGCAAGCAGATCATAAAATATTATCGGCCAACTAGGTTAGAACTGGATTAAATAAAGTCCAAAAACTATAGCAAGATCTAGAACTAAGTGTTAATTGAGCGATAATCTCAATATTTCACTTTGTTGTCTAGTGGATTGCCATCACTGCATTAACCGATGATGACGATGATAATCGTACTTGGATTGCTGTCTTCTGTGAATATTAAATTTCTTCTCTTGAAGTGGTAATCTCGTATGATGACTTCCCCTGAATTAGTCAGATTTGCTACTTCTCTTTGCTTGGCTACTTTCTCGATTTTGTTTTAGCGCCTGCCAACAGCAGAATTCATAATGATAACCCCAAAAGGAAAAAAGAGGCACCATTATAAGAGCAAAATCTTTCGTTTCAACTGAATGAAGGTTTAAGATTTCGAGAGGAAGTTAACTGGACAATAGCAGAATATACAGCCAGCTTATCCCTACAAAAAGATACGACAACTTACAAGCAAATTAGACAAGCTTTCGGAAGATTCCGAGCAATGTAATCTGACATAAGAGACAAAGCAAGCTGCTTATCCTTCATCAAGAATGGCGGACCACCCCATCCATCCTTGGAAGTAGATTTCTTCCTTTTCACAAGTGTGCTCGCAAGAATTACGCCTTCCTAAATTATCAATTAACATCACCATACCCTCAACTTGTTAAGCTAAAATTTTGCTGTCAGCGTGGTAATTGAGGAAGTGACATCTTATTTTAGTGCAAAATATTTCTACAAGATCCTTCAAGAGAGAATTTGTTCAGCATTGAGGAGCTACAGAGAAAATATCAGCAGGAACAATGCAGAAAAAATGCCATTGTATGACTGCTGACGTCGACCAACCAGACAGATACAATTACCTTTGCTACAGAACCAGTTACCAGAACCATGAACCATGATACACTTTAGGAAGATAAGCAGAGATACTGGAGATCTCTAAACATCTTGTGGGAGCGCACATACCTTCATACAAAGGGTCCTCTGTAAATTCTATGCCGATTCCACAATAAATGCCTGACAGATATCTAACCAAACGAGTAAGAAGGATGAGCTCAAGTTCTTTTGATTCGGGATAATATCTTGTACCAGAAAGCAAAGTGATGTTAAAGTACACTATTATGCTAATAGCTGAAGAAGCCTAAGGCGTATGCAAGGGATCTTCAAATAATCTTCCAATGCAGTAAAAGAGACATTTCATCTCTCTGCCTGCTTATTCTAGGATTAAAGTTCTGGTCAGGAACAACATTCAATTGATCCTTTTTAGACTAATCAACCAAGCTGCACCGTTTATCGTCAGGCATGCATGAAGAAATTCAACTATAAAGATATATCATACACAAAGAGGTATCAAATCACATAATCCGCTGAACACTGTCTACAAAGAAGTACATCTCCCTAATGTAATGGTGTGAACCCAGATTCTGCTACTAACTGTTAGAAAAGCAAGCAGCTATAAAAGTACAGCTGGTTATATCCTACTGAAGCAATGATAGTGGCTCAATAAGGAACGCCCAATCATTTAATACCTCACCTCCAAGAATACCCATAAAAATTTTCTCCTCAAGTATTGTCAAAAGAAAGATCACAAGCAGTTCCACAAATTCACGCTCTTTTCCGGAAAGAAGGATGCCTTCAATGAGTACTCAGTCGGGTCCATCTGGCACATGACTCCTAGAAACAAGCTCATCAAAGTCCTAGGTGGGTACCCAACAAGATGAAGCATACAGAATTCGGCCCTTCCACCCCTGCAGCATCCAGTGGCCATCTTCACCAACCACGAAATCATCATGGTACTGCTCCAACCTAGATTGCAATTTCTTCCTGAGTGCTGGGTCCAGTGGCAATTGCTTGAACCCGGCCCTCATATTGCGAATCTGCCATTGCTTATATGTCTCCGGCCTCTCAACCCTCTCCACCCCCTCACATGCAATGACATTTATAGCTTCTCGGCCAAAGGACTCTTTCTCAAACATCAGTCTCGTCTGGTTATCCCTCTCTAAATTAGCATCAAATGCATCAAACATCGCAGAGTAATGGAAGAGAGCCTCACGGAACCGTGTCACAAAGAAGGGGGCACTAAAGGATCCATTGACAATGGCCTGCACAAAGAGATGTGGCCTTATTTTTCTGATTAAATTCAGAACAGAATCCCTGGGATTATTCAAGACAACCGTCTCATCAAGGAGATTTTTAAACCGATACGTGGTATTCACAACGACTGTCTCGCCGTTCCTTATTTTGAGATCCCCAATTTTGATGGTATCCCATTTCTGAGCAATTGCATCGTACTCAAATGGAACATTTAATCGCTCGCAGAGCTTTGCCAAGAGGCGTCCTGTCAACTGAACTTTTTCTGCTGGTCGAAAACCTCTTTGGGGAAACTCTATCCCTGTAATACGCAGTTTGGGTGGCCCGCCTGTCCTCCTGGAGAGACGAGAGATGAGAGGTGGCCATTGGAAACCGTACAAGATTCCAAAGTCGATAATATGAAGCGTTGTTGCTTTCTGAGCTAAATCCAAGATATTATAGTTCGCAAAGATACTTGCCATTTTCTGAAACGGGCAGGCCGAACGATAAACATAGTGAGCGTTCAAAATATCGACCGCTGATGTTTTTCTAGAACCTAGAGCAGCATAGACCTGATAACCAGTGCCTCCTAAGCGTGCCTCAAGGCCATTGGCCAAGCAATGTGCCAACCTTTGAGAACCGTCCCCAAAGGGGGAAGCATGCTGCCTAATCTGCTTTAGATAGTCATCAGCAGTCCTTCGATCGTCAGAAGAGACAGCTTGTGCACAAAGGATCAACAAAGTTCTGAGATCCACCACCTCTGTCGTATTGCTGGTTAGGGTTGGTTTCTTATTATGAACCTTCCCGCCATCAGCAGCGTGTGTCTGTCTATTCTGCTGTAAAGATTCAGTTAATGCATTCAAACCTCGCCTCCTGCCTTGAGGATTACAGATTAGGAGTTTATCTAACATCTCGGATAGCTCAGTTTCATCGTCACACACTGCTGTCTGCTTGTTACTCCTCTCATCTTCAAATTCTGAATCCTCCCTTTTGTGGTTCTTCTTTCCCCACATACCATTGAGAAGCGAAAAGTCACTTTCATCCTTCTCCACCTTAACCACATTCACCGATTTCTTTTCCTTCAACCAGGAGTCTTCACTCCTCTTCTGCAGATCAATAAACAGCTGAGTACCTTTGGGAAGAAATTTGCTAGCTTCCTCTACACCTCTCTGGAACAGCAATACTGATTGGCTCCCGGTTGAGAAGTTAGGGAACAAAGGGCCACTCCCTAAAGATGCATTCGTCCTACTACCATTACTCAGGAAGCTGTTCGGTAAGGGAAAGAATGGCTGAACATGAGCATTCGCAGTGGACTGAAAAATGAAGTCTCCCATGACGGAAGATTGCGGCATAGAATTTCTGCCGTCCCCAAAATCACCGAGCCATTGATGATCAGCCAAGTTGCTGCAGCTGGTGATGCTAGAAGGGCTGCTCTTACTGTTGTCACTACTGCTTCCCGAATAATTATTGTCCGGGCTCTCCACGAATGGAGGGGACTGGTTCGCTTCAGACGGGTACGTCTCGCCAAGAACTTCATAGAGCGACTTCTCGGCCGCTTGGAGAGCCACAGAGTCGTGAAACGTACAGGGCTTCTCCTCCATGTCCTCCTCCAAGAGCATCTGGTTTATATACTTGAACACCGTTTCGGAGAAGTCGCTATCGTCGGACGGGAAATCCGCCTCCGCGCTCACGAGCGAAGACGGAGCGGAATCACAATACCTACGGTCAGAAGGGAGGAAGGATTCGTCCACGAAGCGAAGATCCGACGACGGGTCGTCGCGATCGAACCCATTCGCGAAATTCGCGCGCTGATCCGGAAACGGCAAGAGGGTCTCGTCGTCGAACTTGAAGGCGCTCAGGGAGCCGGAGAATCCGGTGGCGCGTGGCTCCATAATCATCTGCCGGCGCAATTGCCCACACCCCCACTGCCCAGTCGACTGCCACCAGCACCAACACAGCTTTCTCCTACTCAGAAATCGTCAAGAAGAACTGCCCACTCCTGACCCTGAAACCAGGATTCACGAAAGAAACAGAAAAAGCGGATGTCAGAAGAACACACAGGGGGCCAAGCTCAACTGGAGCGAACCCAGCAACCGATCAATCAGCTGCTAAAAACGCAGAATCGTCGAACCCATATTCACAATCCGGCGATCCTAAGTCTCTCGGCATATCAAAAGAAGGTAAAAGAAAGTACAGAGAGGACACCGAATCTAATCATCAGCAAGCCCTGCCGAAATTAAAAAGAGAAAGGGGCAAGGGGACATAAATCTTGGAGATCTTGTGGTGGAAATGCAGAGATGGAGAAGCCTCTAACCTCGGAGCGGAAAGTCGAAAAGGACTGCGGAGCCGATTTTTGAAGGTCGGTCTCTCTCTCTCTCTCTCTCTTTTAAGAGGAGGGGGAGAGAGAGACTTGAGCAGCACTGAACAGCAGCACGCTCGCTAGTGAGAATTTCTCCTCTTGACATTTCGCGGAACTTTCTCTTTTAATTAATTTATTGTTTCTTTTTTTACGCCGCCGGAAGTCAATTTACACGGGCAAAGCTCTCCAGTATATAAAAATCTCACTGTACATACGTAAATCAATCTATCCGATTAACTTGACTTGGTGAATTGATTTTTTTTTTTTTTTAAGGGAAAATACCATAAAAAACCCTGAACTATGTTCATTGAGACAATTTTACCCTAAATTTTTTTTATTATAAAAAACCCCAAATTATACTTCTTTACAATTTTATCCTAAACTTTTTTTTGCCACCAAAAAAACCTTAATTTTTTGACTTTTTATTATGTCGAAAAGCACCTAAAACCCTTGTCGACTGAGGCAGCATTCTACCCCAAACTTTTTAACTTAAGGGCATTTTCGTCTCTTCACTTTTTTTTTTTTTCTTTTTTTTTCTTTTTATTTTTCCACGGGGGAAAGGGGGAGAAAGGAAGAGAAAAAGAAAAAGAAAAAAAGAAAATAAATGAAAAGACGAAAATGCCCTTCTTGAAAAAGTCTAAAAGTTAAAAATGCAAGTGGCATAAAGATAGTTAGGGTTTTGGTGGCTGAAAAAGTTTAGGGTAAATCGTCCCATTTTTTAGGATTTTTGGCCTTTTTTTTTTTTTTAAAGATAGATTTTGTGTCCTCCTCTGCCTAGTCTACTCGGGACTCGGGAGTAGGGGCCCGCCCCAAGGCCCCGGGTGCCTTTTTCCCTCGTGATGGGCGCGGGGCAGTCTGTCCGATTCGCGGAAAATTTGGGATGCGATGAATGGAAGAAAAATAATAGAAAATGGAAAATTATCCACCCCCACTCATGGGCACGAGAGAGACACGACGGTGACATCCATATATAAGCTTTCCCGTATCACCAAAAGCGGGAGAAGCCTGTATCGGTGCCACAAAAACACGTTCTATCCATCTAAAAAGATGTGAGCCCATTTGATAATCGATTAATTCTTGATTTTTTATTATTATTTCAAAATAAAATAAGAATAAATATTCATTTAATAATGTCAGTTAACTTTTCTATTTCGGAGAATATGTTGGCTCTCGAAAATAGATTTATAATAGAATTATTAATAAGAAAAATCATTTTTTTATTTTCAGAAACAAATTTAGAATCAAGTCATTTTCTCTCTTTTTTTCCTTTCTTCTTCTTCTATCTTAACTTAACTTGATGGGTGAGCCTCGATAATGGTTGGCAATCAGCTAGAGACAAGATCCAGCAACCTTTAAAAAATTAAAAGAAATTTTACATTACAAAAAAAAAATTGAGGGTTATATCATACACATTCATATTATTTCTCTATTTCAAAAATATAAGTTTTGTACAGTTATCAAACGCATTCAAATGTTTAAAAATTCATCATGAAATAAAATCGGAAAAAATTATCCCAGGAATAAAAATTATTATTGAAAATAAAATGATTATCAAACATACTTCAAATTTTAGACATCGTGGCGCCAACACTTGAGTCTCTTTTTTTTTCTATGCTATCGATGCCCTATTTGAATCTCCTTTCTTTTCATGTAAACGATATCCTAAATTTATAAAAATTCAGGGGTTTTCTGTTTTGAGGTTTTGGCAACACACGGACGATTCGAGATATTGGTTTCGCGAGACGATAAAAAAAAAAATCGGCGCCATTAATGTCATGGCGGTGGATATAATTCAGTGCCTTTTTGTTTTTTCTCGGTGTTAACCCTTCTGGGCGTTAAATACATTGGACGCCATTTATGAATCGCGGAGACGACGACACGCCAACCGCACGTGGCCTCCACGTAGGACGGGGGAGTCTACGCCAACTCCCGCAAAAAAAAAAAAAAAAAAGGGTTTATCCAGTCAGCGCGTCGGTTCCGTGGCGTACACGTGGCGGTCGAAGGCTCCACTGGCGATCTCGTGAGCCACTGACCGGCTCCGTGGTGTTTCCACGCGGTTTTGTCGTCCGCGAGAGAGAGACAGGGAGGGGCCCACCCATAATATTTTCTCTTGCGCGTGGGTGACATTTCAGTTTCCGTCCGAGGCTGCCCGCTTCACGGAACTCGCGGGTCAAGGCTTTTGACCCTTTTTAAAATATCGCTTTCTGCTAATGGGATCTTCAAGTAATGATCATTTTTATTAATATAATTAATACGGGTCGAAGGTTTCCATTAATTCGTTTTCTCCTCCCCCGAATACGTATTTCCGAATCATTTTTTAATTTTCAAATCATGCTGGGATTTCTTTTTCCCTTGTTTAATGTACTAGAAACTTTTCTCGGTATTAGACTTTCTAGATTAATCGATACATTTTCATTATCGATGAAGTTGACCTTGAGAAGGTATTGAATTTTCCAAATAGATCTCTTCGAGGACGTGTCATCCCATGCTGAACTCTTCTCCACTAACGCCCTTTCTATCTTATCTTTTTCTTGGGTGGGGTAGGGTATTTGTCAATTATTTCCTATCTTTTAATCCTTGAATGTAATTATAATTTGTCTTTAGTCCGTGTTCTTAATGCATCCTTTAAACAATGTAGCATTTACTTTAATTGGAGAAAGTATAATTATTTTTTCCTACACTTATTAAATTTCGAGATTAGTGCTTAAGAGAGGCCGTAGGTGCCTAGTGCAGTTGGGAGGGATAGGGAGTTGACTTTTTGGCGTGACTTCATGGGATGGTGGTATGCTGGGCTGACGAACCAGGTTATACCTGTGTATGCATGCGATAATATATAAAACCCCATGCAAGTGTAGGTACGGATGGTAATGAAAAGAAGGAATCATTGAATTGTTGCGGTGACTACACGTTATGATTTCCATTACTTGTAATATTTATGTTACGGATGCTAAGATTTATGACAAATTTCACATTTATAACAAAGGAAATCTCATATGCTATTCACAATCTACAAACATTCAGATTGGTAAATTGGCTAAAGGAGAGTACCCATCTCATTCAACGAATATTGTCACGGATATATTTCTTTTCCTTTTTTCTAATATTTATTCTTTTCTTGAAATTATTTGGATGATATACATCTTATAATTTATGAGTCTTCTCATGAATTGACACAATTTAATAAGATATAGTACAATTCAAGAACACGATATCAACTTGAAGCACAATAAACATGTTCAATCGATACAATAATTGTCTTGCATATAACAAAAAACGGTGCATTTTATTGATTTAATGTAAAAATATACAGCTTTATGTCAAGTTGATATCATTACAAACTCAATCAAAGCACTTGATAAACTACTCATGTTCAGAATAAATCCACGAAATTCTAAGTACTAGATTTGAAAAAAAGAAAGAAGAATAGTAATTAAAATTGATGAATAGCGATGCCTTTTCCTATAACCTTAAAAAAAGTAGATTATCTAAAATTGCCTAACCCATGGAATATTTGGCCACGCAACGGATGGAATGGTGCAGAGCCTGTCGTGTTGGGTTCGTCCGGTGGGTCCTGATCTGACCTCCACCGAGCCCCGCCCCCTTCGCTTGTCTCTTGCTTTGCAATCTTCTTCATGACTAGGACTCCCACTCAAACCAAAACTCCCCCACCGCCACCACCCCCACCCCCACCCCCACCCCCACCCCCACCCCCTTATCTTTTTTTAATGCCTCCCCCGATTCTCTCTCTCTCTCTCTCTCTCTCTCTTCCTCTCGCGCACTTGGAAAAAATGAGTAAAAGGTGGTAGGTTGCTCATTCGGTAAACTAGGAAATCATTATCTCCACATGATCTTTTCAAGAGACCCGTATTTTCATCTCCTTCCGAATACGGAAGATGCCCGCATCAAGTCATGTTTCCAAATAAGCTCCCATAATCGGTATTGGGGGCCTACTAATCGTATGCGAATCATTTCTTCCACGATGGGGTTCACGGGTTGGCCACGATCGACGGGACGTGTGTCTCCACGCGTCAAATTGTCACGTCGACAGGTCGTCGGAGTCGTTGCGATGGTGCAATGTACTCCTGCACGTATCGATGACAAGATCCCATTTTCACGCCCTCTCCGAAGCGTTCGCACGGGTCGGGAACGTGCTGGGCAATGCGGCCCCGCTACGAATGGAACCCCACCCGCGAGAAAAGCTGCCGATGGCTTCAACTTTGATAAGACGGTAAATTATTTATTTTGCAGCGACTAGAGGAGTGAAAAATGTGAAACCGTGGATTCATCCTTGATCCCCGGTTTTACGTCTGATCGACGGGAAAAAATTAACGTGTTGACTTCCTCCTCCTCCTCCTCCTTCCGCCATTCGTGCCGTTTTGCTTTTCCTTTCCTTTCCTTTCCTTTCCTTTCTGGAAGTCCGGAAGGAGGATGAGGAGGAAAAAAGCCAAATCTTCAATCCCGAGCGGCTGGCTGTTGACTTCAGCTTCGGCTGGCCGTTGATTTCAGCTTTTGGGAATGGGAAGTCATTGTTATAACATGGGCTCTTGACCTAAAGCAACACCTGTTATGGATTTCCATCCAGTGAGGGTGAGGGTGTTTAATTAAGTTACAATTCTTATTTTAACTTGTTGGTACCAACCCATCTCGCACTCCTTATCAACTGTTTATGATTTTCTTTTTCACAAATTAGAAAATACAAAAAGACTCTCCAAGTATTAAGTTAAGTGATCTGATTTTGAATTTTTCTCGTTGAGCCTTTTAAGGATTTGTTCATGTCTAATTTTTACTTTTTTTTCTTTTCATAAAGGCTGGAAGGAAGAGAAAAAAAATCAAATCTTCGTTCCGTAGCAGTTGGCCGCTGATTTTAGCTGTTGGGAATGGGGAAGTCATTGTCAAAAAAATGGTCTCTTGATCTACAGCAACACCGGTCATGAGTTTCCATCAGTTGTCGTGCTCAAGTTGCCGTATATCGTCATACCTAACTCTGGCGGATACCATGGCCGTGAATCGCATTAATCGATACAGAGAACGTCACCTCAAGTTTATAAGCGTTACCTCTGAGATTTGCAATCCCCTTTACCAAATTCCTTGCATTCCGTACCCAAAAAATCAATGTAGAAAGTGGGTCACGGCGAACGATGCATGATGATTCGACGTTGAAATTGGGCAAAATTTGGTAGAGGTTTTCATTTTTGGGATCAATTAAAAAAAAATCCAAAATTTTAAGTCAAATCCCAAATATACCATGAATTTTCTTTTGTCTTAAGAAAAATCTCATCTTTTGTCTTAAGAAAAATCTCAAACTTTAGATTCAATCCCAAATCTACCACAAATTTTCTTTTGTCTTAGAAAAAATCCTAAACTTTAATTTTAGTCCCAAATTTACCCCGAATTTTATTTTGTCTAAAAAAGAGAGTCAATATCATGAAAAATCCCAAATTTGTAAACAAATTTACACAAAATTACAAATTATCATATATTAGTTTCCGTTAAATTTTACTGTCAAATTGCTAAATTAAATAACACGTCGTAATTGATGGGTATACTAATTTGGGGTTTTACTCTCCGTTTGTACTAAAAATAATTACCAATTTTTGATCTATTCTCAAATATACCCCATTGTCTAGTCTCAACTTAACATGGCATTTTCACATAGATAGTAAATACATATAAGCAAGATGTCATAGAAAATTATTTTCAAAATAAAATCATTTTAGGACATAAAAATTTAGGGATTACTAATACGGCTTTTGGATAGAGGCTAACAACGGCAAATTTATGATTAGAGTAAAATTTGATGATTTTCTTTTTGACAAAAAGAAATTTAAATTGGGATAGATTTAGGAATGGACTAAAAGTTTGGGGTTTTTAAATTTGAGACAAAAGAAAAATTTAGGACAGATTTGAGACTAAATCTAAAGTTTGGGGTTTTCCCTGAGACGAAGAAAAGTTCGAGATAAATTTGGGACTGAATCTAAAGTTTGAGATTTTTTTTAAATAAAAAAAAATTCGGGATATATTTGAAATTAAATCTAAAATTTGAGATTTTTTTTAGAATTGACCCTCATTTTCTGTCCTCGCGTCGAAATTGGGCTTCTCTTCTTCTAGAGGTTTGAAATGTCGTGTCACTTTTTTTTTTCTTTAAGTGGAAAATAGCAAAAGGCCGTACCCTTTTTTATTGGGAGACGTTGGAAATGTTGCGATCTATGTTCCGTGTACATAACGTAGGCGGTACGACGAAGTCCGTACTAATTTTTTTTCTTTTTTTTCTTTTTCCTCGCTCCTTTTGTGGGTTTCGGCCCTTCTGGGACACTTGGAAATGTTGTTTCCACGCATGCTGACAAGCGTCGATTTGTATTTTGGGTTTTTTCCCGAAATGTCCAAACCGATCTGCCCAAGACGTCGGCCTGGGCCGTCGTATTTGGGTCTCGGCTCTGTCAAAGGCCGACTTTCCCAGCCCGGCCCATATAAGCATCCGGGGCGGGCCCACGGCCCACAAAGGGGGTGGCGGGACCGCGACGTCCATCGCCGCCGCCGCCGTCCGATGGGGTCGCCGGTGCCGGTCACGTGCGGTCCACGGAAGCAGGGATTCTTTTAAATAATTTTTGATTTCATCTCTCTCCATGGGGGTGTTGTTCGGACCAATCGCTGTCGCTCCAGATCTGCAGCGATGCTTTTCGGTCGATAAATTTCATTATTATTTTTTTAATCTTAAATTCTCCAGCGACTTTAATCATTTTTAAAAGTCGGGTGATTATTGAACATACCGTTGCTGCCGCTGCTGCTGCTGCTGCTGCCGTCGTTGCCTTCGTCCACCGGAAGCTCTTCCCCCGCGAAACCCTAGCCGACCTCCAGGCTTCCCTGACCCCCTTGCGTCGGAGGCGGACGTCGTCTTCTCCCCCTCGATTCGCCATCCGCGATCTTCCGCATCTCGACGATCGATCGGTTCTCGTCCGCTCGCGCGAGAGATTCGGAGGAGTAATTTCCGGGGTTTAAGCATGAAAGAAGGTAAATCGGCTAAGCAGAACCAGCAGCAGCAGCAGCACCAGAAGGATCACCTGTCTCCGTTCAAGCTCGCGAAGTTGTTGGATCCAGAGGCCTCGTGGGACAAGGTAATCCGAGCTCCTCGCGTTCGGGAGTTCACGTATTGTCGGCAATTTATGGGTTTTGGTTTGGCGTTACGCCCGGAGTCGTCTGTGTCTTATTCTCGGAGGAGCATGCGAGATTTAGTTAATGTGGCTTTAGTTTGTGCTGAAGATGGATGCTGAAGTGCTGTAGATTCATCCGTTGAAGTGCAATTTAAGTGGAATTGATTTGATTTTGAACGATTTGATTGGGTCCCGAAGTTATTAGCTTTTCACTGGCATGATTGAGTTATTAATGATCACGATCGTCCACGGTTGTTGCAGGATCAGTTGGGAGATGTGCTGCATTGGATTCGGCAGGTAGTGGCGATTGTGTGCGGATTGCTGTGGGGTGCAATTCCTTTGGTTGGAGGCATATGGATTATCCTGTGAGTTGATTGCTTTTTGCGTTCATGCACCTTTTCAACCTTTCATTGTTTCTGTGCCAAGAAAGCTTGAAATTCTTGTAGAGGACTAGGCATCTTCTAGGATAAAAGAAGCAGCAGAAATAGAATCTGGATCCAGAGCTCTCGAATTAAATTGAGAGCCTCAATTGCCAAAGATATACATTAAGAGTTTCTTTAGCTAAAACCACAGAGATGCTAATGATTCTATTTTATCTTATAATGTAGCAATTGTAACGGCAAATGTTAACCTTCTACAGTACTAATTTTTCTCCCTCCTGATCAATGTGGGTATTGGATATATAATACATGGCTATGGAGGCTTCCTCCACATCTTTGCCTGATGCTTTGAAGGTTATGGGCACTAAATATTGCAAACTTTTGAGAAGGAAAAAAACCATCATGGTTTAGACATCTGTAGTTTCTTTTGGTACATCAGCAAGTGCAGAGCCTTCTTCCAACAAAATGGGATGAGTGCATTGATCTTCTCTAGCCATTACACTCTGGTTGAACTTTTGCAATAAGTTTATTCAAAGTAAAACAAAATGGCAGAATGTTAGTAGTGATGATGATGTCCAGTTTAAGTATAAGCACCCAAAATATGCGTGCATTAGGAATTAATAAGTCTTTCTCTGATTGAGGAGATTATCAATTCATTTTGTTTTGACATGTCTGGGTTGAGCTTACCTGCCGAGTCCCGACCAACCAAGGTTTGCATTTGGTTTCAGAAAACTTTCTGAAATTCCTGTTTTCATTTTCGTTTGAGAATGAAAAGTCAAGGTAAATATGTTTGGTGGGCTGTTTGAAAAAGTTCATATGAAAATACGATAGGCCAATTTCTCTTGAAGGCATAAGGTTTTTGGAAACAGTTGAAAGATGTTTCCAGTGCTTTCTTTCCATTTAAAAACACAAAGGGCATCCAATTATAAGACTCAAGTTTTGTCGTCTCCGACTGGTGCATTGTGTGGGTGTCCTCCATTCATTGAATCTCTCTTCAGAGATGGATTGAAGATGGGCGATTGCATTCTGAACAATGGGAGTGGCTAAGAGTAGACTCTAGCGTGTGAAAGAAAGAAACGGAGAATAGGAGAAAGAAAGAAGAAATAGAATAGGAAGGAAAAAGGACAAATATTATTCACATGGATTATATATGAAAAATTTGTGGTAAGTAATATTTTGTAATTTGACTGGTGATAATAATTTGAATTTATATATATTTTTAAAAAATTCAATATATTGAAGTGGATTATTGACTTGTGAACTTCTGCTGAAACTGCTAGAAAAGAAAATTTCTACTGATTATAGCACAACAAGCATATTTGCACTATTTCGTTCTTTCTTGTAAATTGTGTTTTCATGAATCAAAAATGCTTTCAAGAAACAAAAACTGGAAATGTTTTCTAAAACCAAATGGACCCAATGTTTCATGTCAAAAAGTCATTTTGTAATCTTCAAGATTATGAGATGGTTGAGCTCAACCTTCTACTTAAGGAAGTTAAAGTTTGAAGAGGCATTGTGCATGGCCCACTCATTCACTAAACAACCTAGGCCTGTCTTAGGGCTGCCAATGCACTATTCCATGTAAATTGCTTTCCTAAGATGTAATTGGTTAGAGGCTGAATCTCTTTGACCTTGC
The DNA here is from genome assembly GCA_014182895.1 of Angophora floribunda. Taxonomy (NCBI): domain Eukaryota; kingdom Viridiplantae; phylum Streptophyta; class Magnoliopsida; order Myrtales; family Myrtaceae; genus Angophora; species Angophora floribunda. Next base: position 18,988,586 of record CM024714.1, read on the forward strand.
CATTTGTATTAGTAGAGATATGGCAAGATGGCAAGGCAATCGCGTTTAATGTGTTTTTAACTCTGAGTATTTAATTGGAAGCATCTTGATAAAGGGTCAAAGTTGCAGAACTAAGTCTTGATTTTGGAAAGATATCTAGATGATTAGGGTAAATTGTTGAGCCACCAATTTGCCTATCACTGCTGAACATTCCGTATTGTATATGAGTAAAGGGGTTCAGATGTTTGTCTGAGCAGTGGTCCTCAACAAAGGAAAATTGTTTGTGGCTGGACAAAGTCAGGTAGCATGTTTTACATTGAGATCATGGTCATTATAATCTGGTCATAGCATCTTACAATGCTATGATCTTAATTTGTTTGTCTCTTTAGGGATTCCCTTCCTAATCAATAAAGTCATAGGGTATTTATAATCCTTCCATAAGAACAAAAACCTTGTACTAGGAAACAAGGGATTTTGAAAAAATCAATAGATAGAAAATTGTCGGAATGTTCTGCCCAAAGATTTGAGCTTATAACTGGAGGGAGAATTCATGAATATAAGGCCCATTGAAACACTATAGGCAATTGAGTTGGAGGATATTTTGACACTCACATGCAAACTACATTAGGAAAGACACGTGGAAAACTGACGAACATGGGCCGTATGTGTGAAATAAACTGGGGCAGAGCCTAGCTCTGCTACCATATTAGAAAGTCCAATACAAAGTTTAAACTAATAGGTGAAGTTATAAAGAGCATATAAATTCTGTAGACAACCAATTTAGGATGCTTCAACAAAAACCGTCAAAATTGACTTAAGTGTTGAGGATTTCAATAGGTAAAAAGTAATCGAATTTACCTAACTATCCGAGAATTTCAAATATTTAATAGTTTTTCAAAATTTGAGATGAAGTTAATGGATACAGACAATCTTCATTTCCATTGGGATGGACCTCAATTCGAGATTGGAAGCTCATATAGTTCGAAATGTGTTACGAAACCATTAGAATGGAAATGATCAAATTTCACATAACTGGTGAGCCTCTTTGTAGTTCAGATACCAACACATTTTATATAATTGATGTTGCAAATTGGTTTGCGTTTTATGCATTGTTTTTGACATTTTTAGGATCTAATGATCTGATATTTAAGACACCATTGATATGGAAGTAGGATCTTGATTTAACAACCTTAGACGGCATAGTTGCTTAAAATACAGAGTTTCTTGAGCCAATCATTCCAAGTGAAGAATGGGGCAGCAGTTAAAAGTGGACTTCCTTTGCTACAGATGACTGTTGTCTTTGGATCTCAGGGTGGACTAGTCCGATAGGTTAAGTCTGATGATTGGTTTTGGAGCACACTCTGGGCATTTTGTTGATGTTCTCTTGTTTCTATCTGGAAATAGTAATGTGTCAAATTCTTGAATGTGCAGGCTGCCTTGGTTTTGGGGTGGAGGCTTTGGTGATACCTGGGTTATTCAACCTGTTAGTATTATTGAGTTTGATTGAAACCTCCCGCAGCAGTTTTACAAACCAGATTCCTGGCCCTTTGTGGTTCTCTGACTTCTGTTGTGACAATCAGAGTTTGAGACTGTAATAAAAGCTAATAACATGAGTAAAAGTTACAGTAGAAAGGAGAGCACCTAAGACCATGCGTAACTGTGAACTTGATGACCCCATCCTAATCTGCTACCGTATGGAATATGCCATGATCTTGCTATATAAATGTATTTGTGTCTCAAATTTGAAATTTTGGTACAATACTAAGAGTATATCCTTCTCCAGGTTCCTGGCAATATCATCTGGCATAGTGTATGGCTATTATGCAATGATCCTAAAGATTGATGAAGAGGAATATGGCGGTCATGGAGCTCTTCTTCAGGAGGGGCTATTTGCCTCCATTACTCTCTTTCTGGTATAAGTCTTTTCTGTGCAAAATGGAAGATGTTACTTTTGTTTTCATCCTTTTCTTTTTGCTCGTGGTAAGATGCCGAGACTTTTGCTTTTAAAGCTTCTTCTCTTTTGGCCTGCCATCTCGTATTGATTAATAGTGCATGCTCATCAGTGACCGTTTTCGACAAAGGAAAGAGAAACCTAGAAATTGCATTGCCTACTAAACCAGAGAGTTGCGGCACAGTTCCTTGTTCTTGTCTACATTGCCTCTCTCTTTCCTCCCATGCTTACGGCTTTGTCTGTTTTCTCTTTCAGCTTGCATGGATTCTAGTCTATAGCTTGGCTCATTTCTGATCAGATAGTATTGCGGGATTGCCTGTCTTTATGGGAACGAGTTAGATGGTTTTGGTGCCCACAAATTTCAGGGAGTTCAAGGCAGGCGCAACATTTCCAATGGCGACAGTTAGAAGCTTCTTGGTTGCGATTATTTCCTTCTATTTTTTGAGCTTGCAACGGTTAAATCTGGCAGAGCACCAATACTCTGGATTTTGGCTCATAACCACTAGATGCTTTCGACAACTTCTTTATTTATTTTTTTTGTTTTCAAGAAACATATCAGGAAATGTAGCAGTACGCGATGCCCCGTGGGATGATATCCGTGATGTTATTCTTGTCACCAGAATAAAGTTATACGGAAACAATAGTTGGCGACCTGTTTTCTTTGGTCTCCCCTGTGGAACTCTCTTGTAATCTTTGACAGTAACTGTTTCCTCTGCTGCCATGGTTGCAAACGAGATGCTGCTTCACTTGGTGACTGAATGCTTAGTCTGTCTCTCAGCTTCGTTCCTCGGATCCGATGACAGCTCGCTGCAGAACTAGCTATTGACATGTAGCGGGACCGCGAGTCGGATCCTTATGATCGAGAGATGGAAAATCGCAGGGGACAGCAAGAAATTGTCTCCGTCCTCCTATGTTTCTTCTGTTGTAGTTAAATGGCCAAATCTAGTTGATGTATTATTCCCCGAAGACCCAAGAACCGATATTTGGAAGAATGAAAAAATATATATATAAAAAAAAAGCCCCCTGATTTATAGGTGATCTCCTGAGCGTGTTCCATTCTGGAGGGACGATGCATGTGGCCAATCTCAAGCTGCTCAATAGACAAAATTCATGGATTAATACTACAAAAAATCTTAAACTGATATGTACTAAATTTTTTATCATCAAAAACTCTCCTAGTACATATATAATAAATTTACCTTTTGTTAGTTTTCATTAAATTAGATTAATATCCTGAAAAATCATAAACTGATACACTTGTAAAAAAAGGAAAAATAAAATCTCACATTGATATATTCGTTAATCGTCACATGTCATTTAATTTAAAAATTTGATGGACGGAGGATAACTTTGTCACACGTGCATAGTGTTTTGTGATAAAAAAATTAGTTTAGAGTAAATTTGTTATAGTGTATAAATTTGGGGTTTTCGGGTAATAGCTCTAAATTCATGAAATTACAATACATATACAACTTTGAGAAAGACTAGGCTTACAATGTTCAATTTGGGTGTTATGTTAAGCTATAAATAGTCCATTCTCTTTATTAAATTTCTACATTTGACCTTTCTCAACAAATGAGGGCATTATTATGGTTATCGTACTTGTTTTGTTCCAGGGACGAAGAGAACAGAGGAAATTACAAATTCACATAGGGCAACACAAAAAGAAAATTTAAAAAAGAGAGAGAGATGGGGGTAAATGGAAAGGAAATTGCGTCTGCCGGGAGTCGAACCCGGGTCTATTGCTTGGAAGGCAATTATCCTAACCGTTGGACTACAAACGCCTGTTGTTGTTGTGTGGGCGTAAGAATTATTATTTAAAATTTGTTAAGGGCACCCTCACCTCCCTCTAGGGACTAGGTAGGACCAACCTGCGGTTTTGTTACTTTTTTTGTTCGATCTGGATGAAATTTACCGCTAGGGTCGGAACATAGTTAAATGAGACCTCAAATTGAGTGGACTTAGGGAGCAAATTTTGCTTTGGAATTCGAGCGATTTCTCTTTTGAAGTACCATGTGCTTGTGATAATGTATTTATCGGGTGTTGCCACTCATTTATTCCACACTGGACAGGTATTTGCTAGAATTGAATATATCCGTATTTGTCGAGCGATCTCAAGAATCTGAATAGATGCAGTGTCAAAAAGTGTTAAGTTCATGGAAATGAAATGTGGAGTTTTTAGGAGGGAGTATTAGAGCAACGTGGCCAGCACTCCTCCATTATAGACCCGTGCAATTCACCTCGTCAGCTGAACCTTTGTGCTTTGTCTTAGTACTAAATATAATCTCTCTTTTTATATATATGCATATATCCTTTTCTTTTAGTCCACTACTTTTCACTTATCCTTGGAAAAGAGAAAAGAAAAATAATATAATATATGGAAACACTTTAGGGTTGGACCATTTAGCAACGCTTTAATATAACGGGGAAAAGACATGAAGAAACTTAAAAATTGGAGTTTTTTTAGGGGGAAGACTCTAAATGAGGGAAAAGTATTAAAAAAGTCTTAAACATATTGTATTAATATCAATTCAATTCTTAACTTTTTAATTAAATCCCAGAACAACGGTTCTGAATAAACACTATGATTGAGAAAAATCATAATCAAGCTGCAGAGAAAACTCTTCAAAAACGACAAAAAAGCCTAACAGAAGCCACTCTTGGTGAAATCCAGCAGGCTGGCAAACTCAAAATGCTTTGGCCAAAAATGCTTCACATGCCCATTGAGAGTCAGAGGGTTCAATGAGACCTTGTGCCAATAGTTCTGCACATTATATTGCATTTGTACCAATTGAATTCATCTAGCTAATTTTAACAAAAAATCACTAATATAGACACCGGTTGTATTACGTAGTACAACTAATGCCGATATGAACTAATGCTGATATGAACATATTGTATTAATATCAATTCAGTTCTTAACTTTTTAATTAAATCTGTTTAGTTCTAAATTTATTGCATTTGTACCAATTGAATTCATCTAACTAACTTTAACAAAAAATCACTAATATAGACACCGGTTGTATTACGTGGTACAACTAATGCTGATATGAACAAATTTTATTTACTTTTTAATATTTTTCTATTTTTATATTCTGCTTATTTTTCTATTTTTTCTTCTCGTCGGCCACAATAAAAATAAATAGAATCAGAAAAATACTAAAAAATTATAAAATTGTAAAATTTGTCTACGTTAAATGCTTGGCCACGTCATGTAGGATGCTCTATATCATGTTGGGTGGATAAACTTAATTGACATAAATACAAAACACTTATGACTAAATAAATCCAATTAAAATATTTAAAATTAAATTGATGATAACATAATAAATTTGGATTTTTTTTTTTGGGTACTTTCCCCACTAAATGAGGAGGCATCACATTGTTGTCCTCTTCTGCTCAACATCACTTGCGTAGCTTCTTCTGCATTAATCAGCATGCGACTCCTTCGAATACGACTTCAACGAGCCTTAATACTTTGGCAAGTGTCGCCATTTCGGTATCTTCCCAAACAAAGATTTTCCATGCATATGTACATCATCTATTTGTCCGTGTACTTTGGCAAGTGTCGCCATTCCTTCTAATTTATCACTGCATCCTATATTTTTTCTGTACTTACTAAGTTATATAAATAAATCGGCCCAACGAGGAGCATGGAGTGTTTCGATGAGCAGGATTGTACCATTCGCATTTCGCTTTCTAAGCTTGAACTAGTCCAAAAAATGGCATGCCATTTGGAGGATGATCACGATGAAAAAAAGTTTGTCATGGGTTCATTTTGCTATTTTCATAATCAACTTCGATGGCAAAATTTGTAAGTGACGGGTTGGTGGATGGGCTTACCGTGAATCAGGCACATAGAAGGCTCAATTATAATATCTTTGGTTTATAATATTCTCATGGTAGCCGGCACTTGGTCATTGCAAAACCTTGTCTGAGATTGGGGCAGGGAAATATGAAAGTATCTGAGATTTTAGGCTTGAAATGGTGGATTTTGAAAAGAAAAGTTTGATTAGACGTGATTAATTTTTTGTTTTAGGAGCCTTGAATTTCTTGAAGGAGTTGGGGGTGGTTTTGTGAATAGCTCATTAGATTAGGTTTTGAGTAATACGGCACGCAAATTCCAAACTTGCCCCGGTTCCTGTTGAAGATCCTTTAGAAACTCCCCCCCAAAAAAAAAAAAAAAAAAAACTCTAACTCTAGTATAGAATAGTTACTTTTTACGCTAACAAATCCTTTTCCTTTCTGGTGAAATTCTACTTCCAGTCCTTGACTTTGAACAATTTTTTCTGATCAAGTCCTTGAATTGTTAATTCGATCTCATGAGTATTTGAATTTGCATAGCTTTTCTAATCGAGTGTTTCTAACTTCAAATTTGTTTAATTAATCAAGGCGTGCTTGTTGGAGCCGGCAAGAGTCAGATGACGAAACCTTGATCAGTAGTGCTTCCATTTTTTAAATCTTATTGCTCAAGATCTGATCGTGGTCTTCATCGTTGGGATCTTTCGTCATCCACGGAGGTTTTCCCCATGCTAGATTCTGGTCGGGATCCGACGGGCATGAAGTTTCAATTAATAGGAATTTGGAGCCAAATGGCATTAGTGGATCGACTGATTTGATTAGACAAATCAAAGGGGCTTGATTGCAAAAGATGCGCAAATCCACGGGGGGCAAAAGTGGAAAAAACCACGGCGCGTATTCTTCTTCTCCCGCGGCGCGGCGAACGACGTACAATACCGTTACCACGCCGCTCCCGGGCAACTTCCTCAACAACAGACAAAGCGAAGAAAAAATAAAAATAAAAATCGTAAAATCCCTGTGTTTTCTTAAAAGGATTCGTGCGAGATCAGACATGGAATATGAACTGTCGAAAACGAGGAACACCGGATGACACCAGATCCTCCCTCCTCCTCGTTCCAAGGACAAAACCCATCACCCACGTCACACAATTTCGCAAGATTTCATTTTTATTTCGGTTCACTTTACATCGGTAGCATCCGTATCGCATTCTTTAGCTGCTGAAGGAAACGGGAAAAGAGAAGTTTCCCTCCAACCCAATCCAAACAGGAAGGAAATATCTCCCCTTTCGATATTTCCTCTCCGACCCAGTTGCGATTTAGATTGAATTTTGTCCCACAAATTCGAATGCCGGCGGCAAGCTAACGCATTTTCGGTAAAAAGAAAGGAGAAGTCGCAATGAAGGGCAAGAATCCTTCGCCGGAGGTGGAGATCAGGGTGCACGGGCGGCGTGGGGACGTCGGGGTGGCGGCGGGGGCGGAGGACCATCTGTTCGTTCAGGTCAGGTACAGACGGTGGGTCACGTGGCTGGTCCCGTCTTTCGTGGTGGCCAACGTGGTGATGTTCATGGTGACCATGTACGTGAACGATTGTCCCAAGAATTCCGGCTTTTGCATCGCCAGGTTTCTGGGGAGGTTCTCTTTTCAAACGCTTAAGGAGAATCCTCTGCTCGGGCCTTCATCGGATACGTGAGTCTTCTTCTGTCTCTGTTCTGTCTCTGTTCTGTCTCTGTTATTTCTCTGTTATTTCTCTGTTCTGTCTCTGTTCTTTCTCTGTTTCTGTGTCAATTCTAGCGTCTACATGGGATTAATGCCTGGCTTGGTGGGTGAAATGCAATGTCTAGATGTGCCTGCAGATGGATAGGACATCGACTTATGGATGCCGTGTGGGTTTTTTTAGAATGATTCTTGTAGTGGATGACCTGTCTGAGTTTGTGCTCCATTAGTGTTTAGTTTACTTGATCCTATGGGTATGGGAATCTAAGCTGCGAAAAGGGACAGTCCAGAGTTGAAAGGCATTGTGATTTGAGAGGCATAATGATAAATGCGAAGGCACTCGTGAGATGAATTTTTAGCAGAGAGAGGAGCCGGAGATGCAGTAACTTTTCTGTTAAAATAAGGCTCATACTATAGTTAATGTTCTCTATGCAATTCCATGTACTTGTTTAGCATGCAATTTGGTGTGCCATATAGCAGATCTATGGTTTAGGGAAACTTTTCATACAACGAAATCATGTCATCTGCTGTTTTCCTATTCAGGTTATACAGGATGGGCGCTTTAGAAGTTCCTGACGTGGTTCAGAAGCACCATGCTTGGCGCCTATTTACCTGCATATGGTTGCATGCAGGCGTTTTCCATGTGCTGGCAAATATGTTGAGTCTAGTTTTCATAGGGATCCGACTTGAACAGGAATTTGGTTTTGGTAAGCATCAATGTTCTTTATTGTAGCGGATGATTTTGCTGCAACTTCATAATGCATCATCCCCTTTAACTTGAAAGGCTCTACCTGTTTGAGATTCTGACTCAAACCCGATCGGATAGGCTCCCACTGATGCTTCCATGGAAACATTAAGCTCTCGTTATTATGAAGTGTTGTAGCTTTGCAAAAATTAACTTCTGGTTTCTCTTCCTACTTTTCAGTTCGAATTGGGCTACTGTATGTTATATCTGGCTTTGGTGGGAGTTTGTTATCGGCCCTATTCATTCAATCTAGTATCTCGGTTGGTGCATCGGGTGCCCTTTTCGGTTTGCTAGGGAGCATGCTCTCCGAACTCATTACAAATTGGACAATATATGCGAACAAGGTACACGTAAAGAAATGAACATGGCCTTAATTAGAACCTTCAGCCTTATGAAATTCTTTGACCGTGCCTCTTGACTGTCTAGATCATTTTGTCTGTATGTGCAGTTAGCAGCATTGATAATGCTCATCGTCATCGTTATAATAAATCTAGCGATGGGTATTCTGCCTCATGTGGATAACTTTGCTCATATTGGGGGATTTCTTTCTGGTTTTCTTCTTGGCTTTGTGTTTCTAATTCGGCCCCAGTTTGGGTGGGTTAGCCAAAGAAATGCGCTTCCTGGATCAGCAACCACTTCACTTAAACCAAAGCACACGATGTATCAGTATGTGCTATGGGTGGTTTCTGTGATTCTACTTATCTCTGGGTAAGTTCATTACTTTTCAATCATTCTAAGCTTCTGGGACATTTGACAATCTCTTTCCACAGATCTGAGGAATATGAGCACTAGGGGCATATTGTCTTGACAGGTTTACAGTTGGCCTGGTGATGCTCTTCCGTGGAGTTAATGCAAATGAATACTGCTTGTGGTGTCATTATATGAGCTGCTTCCCCGGCTCAAAATGGAGCTGCAAGTCACAGCAAGTATCCTGCATGGTAACTGATGCTGCTATTGTGCACTTAATATTAACTGGTCCAATTGCCCCTGTCTACATTTTTCTCTAGTATTATCAAGGGCAGCAGAAGTGATTTCCTCATTTGACAGTTGAAAACTCAAAAGGAAAAATAAAATTTGGCGTTGGTCTGCTTCCTATGGGAAAATTAAAGTGAAGCTTTGATAAGGAAAACATGCCTGTATAGTCAGCATCAAAGTGATAGCTTAAAGAGTATATATTTTGGTTCCATGGAAGGTACTTCTTTAGAAGTCCATGGTAGTCGGACCTTACTAAAAAAATATCACTAGTTTCATCATAGTCATGGGGGCCTTCTGTAAGAAACTGACTAGCCAGCGTGGCCTTAGCCGTTTATTTATATGCAAGGTGTGACCCTAAAGCTTAGAGAGAGAGAGAGAGTTATGCAATTTTTTCGAATTTTTTGAATGATAGAGCTGTGGAATTCCTCATTTTTCTGGTGTAAATGCTGGTCTTCTTAACTTATAAATTTAACCTTTGCAGATGAACCCAAATGGGAATGCGCTCAACTTGACATGCCTAAACAACGGGAAAAGCAATGTTTATGTATTGTCGAACGACAATCCTTCCGTGATCCAGCAGTTATGTTACCAGTTATGCAGTTAATATTGACTCACATGAACAGGTATAGGAGCTTTGTGTGAGCAATATTTCTTTCTGTACATAATTTGATTCTGCATCAGCAGACCACATTGTCTCGCATACCATGAAAAAGAAATTAGGAAAAAGAAGAAAAGAGTCAGTTCACTATAACCGATTATGACTTAGCTCAGAGCCATTTTGTTAGCTCAATGCATGAGTAGGTTAGTACTCGACTCTTGGTCTTATCAGGTGAATCGGATGAATGAACCACATTCTCGCTTCGATGTATTATGAGGAAGAGTTGAAAAGCGCAATGACACAATTGAACTCTTAGAAATCCCAGTGATATATTAAAGTATTGGATGCTGTTGAGAAACCGGAACGGTATCTATGCATCCCTTGCTCATGAGGGTATTTGTTGCAATTGACAAGCACCAGGCTCTGCTTAAGGTAAAATTTCACTAGCGCGGTTGTCCGCGAAGAAGCAGTTTTACCTAAAGAGAGGGGGCTGCAATGCTCCAGTCACTCTTCTTGCACAGAGGTGAAGATAGGACAGAGTGATTTGCCTCTTGGATTATAGTGCTACTAATTCTTTATATCTTGGCTTTTCTAGGCAAATAGGATAATGTTTCGATTAAATTCAGTCATTAAATGATACGATAGATTTTGGTCGGCGGCCACGATGGGTCCACTAGTTTAAGTAATTGGTCATAAAGTGTCACATCATCTAGTAAACACGAAGTTGTTGGCAAGACCATAGAGTCCATATAGACCAGAAACTCAATTAGTCCATCCAAGAAACATATGTTCCCAGGCCAACCAGCGCTTGTAATGCAAAGTTGATCCAGTGAAGCTAAACCAAGAAACATATGTTCCCAGGCCGACCAGAGCTTGTAATGCAAAGCTGATCGTCTGAATCGCATCACTGTGCCCGATATTCACGCTAGAATGATGAAGTTTATTATGCGCTCTCCAAATGATCAATGAAATTCAGCATTGCATTCGAGCTTTAACAGCTGCATTTGAAAGAATGAATAGATATAATTTCAAATCGAAGGTGAATAAATCCGTTTGGGTAAAATTTTCTTCACACGGACGATGTATGCTTCTTTATGTATTCCCCCCTTAGCAAGAGAGGTTTTGTGAATCGAGAGGTCCCAATTAGGAAGGGAAGATTTGCTGTTGGAGATACCCTTTTGAGTGTGTCGATGATGGGGAAAGCAAAAGAACGTCCTAATGATAGGATATGATTCCATTTTGCTTTTGTTTGCTTGAGAAACCAGACAGATCCTGTAAGATGGGATTGCGTAAAGATGGGAGAGAGGGGGACAATGTTCTGCAGGCATGCAAACTGCAAAGCGCTTCATCACCACGTTTTTTTTGCATGTTCTGGGACAAATCTGATCCTGGTCCCTACATCAAAAAACAACCTTCACTATAAAGATGGGTCATTATCTATCACTTTAGATCACCAACTCCAAATCACGTTGAAACCATATATCTGAATCCATGCAAACCCTATACACAAGCGATGTGAGAGATAACTTTTGCTGTCACCATCCAAGTGAAACCCGAGGTTTCTACACTCAAATGTAAGATTAATATGCAAAAATGAAAAGTGACGATTAAGGCTAATCTAGTTGTAACATAATCCACAAGTAATTGGTTAACATCCGATATTCTAAGACAGTTAATGGACATGATAATTGATCTCATAATAATGCTTAGTCCTTTCTAATTGCATTGTCCAATAATTCATTATCGATTTGATTTCAAGGGGGTCACTTATTGGAAATTTTAATTTGAGCTCTCCAAAAAAAGAAAAGAAAAAAACAGTGTATATCATTACCAATTGAGTTGAATGTTAACAAGCATGGCCCATGTTAACTAACAAAACCGTACGTCGATTGTGCCGCTGAGCCGAGTAAGGCCCACCCGACAAAGGGATCCCCAGCAGGGCGGCCCGTTTGGTTTCTTTAATGTTTTTGATCTTCAGATTCCAGTGACGTCAACGTGACGTAAAATCCCGATCCCCATTTTCCGGTGCGGCCCCACGTTCCAATACTGAGTTAGCCGCGTTTCTGGGTGAGCGACATCAAGTTCTTGGGATAATGTTTAGGTTTTGAGATCTTCAAATTGGATGGGACCATGTCTCGACTCATATTCGACATCTGAGTTTGCCATTTTCCTCTCTTTTACCATTGGTCCTCATGCCAACTTAACGCCGTATCCGAAGAACACTTTGATTCCAAAAGAAAAAAAAAATTACAAAGGGATCTTTCGGTCTCAAGTCAGCCAAAAACAGGGTGTATTAGAATAGTCCTCCCAACCCTACGACATCTTTGAAAAACAAAAAAAATATTAGAACAGCCGACGTTCACGTCAATAATATCTAGCGAAAAGTAATCAGAATGATTAAATTGGCACAAAATCAAAATGTTTAGGACTGAATTGACACCAGGTCAAAAGGTTTAACACTAAATTGATACTATCAAAAAGTTTAGAACTAAATTGGCACAAATACAATAAATTTATGATTTTTCCTACACTTGTCCCACCCTATCTGCGAAATATTACAGCATCAAATAATACTTCTTCTTTTTTTGGCTTTAGCTATTGGTTGTTGACAAAGGAAATAATCGAAGCATGTTTTTCATGATGGGGATTTGAAGCTCCAGAAGGGGGGACAGATTCTCCCTTGAATTGAGGGGGGGAAAGGTGCAGAATCATGGAAGGTCACATGGTTAGCCATTTTCAGTGCTCAAAGTCCTAATCATATCACAAACCTTTTTTATTTTTAATTTTTATAACTCTTGTAAGCTGGTGAATCCCCATACGTCCACGTTTGCAATTTAGAGCCAACGGACAAAAGCTCAACCAAAACTAAACTACCCAATTAGGGACCGGTAGCGTCATCAACGTCTCTCACAAATCCCCATGGAATAGAGAAAGAGCATGCATTGGATTGTTTAAGAAACTCTCCTGGGATATCGTCGACAAATTCTTTAATCTATTATACTTATGTTAATTCAATCATAAATCTTTTAATTTGATCAATTGAGTTAAAAACATTTTAATGATTTATCAATGTAGTTCATCCAATCAATTTTGGTCGGAAATCGTTGACATGGTCAGCGGCCGTCTTACATGACATAACCGACATTAACATAAACATATTTTTTACAAAATTTTAATAATTTTTTAAACCTTTTTGCCTTTTACTAGTGGCTAGCCATTGTTTGGGCAAGGGCAAGTGCCAACAAAGGTCCACCCTCGTCCTAGCCAGGGGACCCTATCGGATGTATCCTAGGCAAGTTGGCCGGATCAGATTTGGCAAAGGTAGTCCTTGCCCTTGTCCTCGCCCATGCAAAGCTAGTCCTTGCTTGTGACCAGTGATTGGTCACTAGCAAAAAGAAAAGTGGAAAACAAAGAGAGAGAAAAAGAGAAAAAAAATTATTTACAAGTTATCAATATTAGTGCCGGTCATGCTACGTAAAATAGTCGATGTTCACATTAGTAATTTTGGGTTAAAATTGATTAAATTAAAATATTTATAACCGAATTGGCATAAATGCAATAAATTTAAGTTTTTCTTGGTAATTGCTCCAGAAACACTAATGAGGCATGAAGTTCCCAGGAATTTTGACCTAAGAATGATGGTGAGCCTTATAGAGTTGAAGAACACACAGGCTTGATTGAATTTAGCGCTTGGTAAGTCGCATAATGATGTAGGAAGTGGATGATGTTCTTCCCATGACCAGGGACAAGCATGATCATGTTTCTTTGGATGGTCAGCAAATCATTTAATTTCATGAATGTGGATAAGTGATTATGTTAGGAATTGATTATTGACTAAAAACTCTAGTCACTAACTTTGCACCCCATGAAGAAAAGTTCATACAAGTGACCCGTGATGTGCGAGTTTGAGAATGTCACGAAAAGAAGTCTCGTATCAAAAACGCAAAGTAATATGAAGTCTAATTGATTATGTTAGGAATTGATTATTGACTAAGAACGTGGATAAGTGATTGTGTTAGGAATTGATTATTGACTAAAAGTTCATGCAAGTGACAAGTGATGTGCAAGTTTGAAAATGTTACGAAAAGAAGTCTTGTATAAAAATGCAGAGTAAAATGAAGCATTTAATATATTCTAATTGATTTTTATAACTCGTTGACTTAAATTTTTGACCAAAAATGGGTCGAATGGATTTGAGCTCTTCCACAATGATTCCTTTAAATCAAGGTACCGGATTTTCGCTGCGTCTCCTAGCACGACTCTTTAGTCTTCTGTCCACTTTTTCTTTTCGACCCAATTATTTTTCTTTTTCTTAAAAGTTTGCGAATACTTTTGACTAATCGAACGAATGGGAAAAGTGTATCTGCCGAACTAAATAGAGCCTAAACTTTACTGGCAGCCCCTTAAATCTAAAAAGATCCTTCACCTAATTTCGAATTGGAATAGAGGACTAAGGGGATGTATTTTCCCTATTTAACCAAACCTTTTTTGTTTGTAGAATTTATTTGCTCTCTGTTTCGTAAATCCTTCTCTACTTCTCTTATCTCGTCCCTGGTTTTTGACAAATCACTTTCATAGCCCAACTATTTTCTTTTTTTCTTCTTTTTCTTTTGGGGTCTTTCTTCCTAGTCTCAAGTGAAGTTTGACCATATTCTCAATTAGCCCATTCAAAAGTCCTTATTCTATTATTCTCATTCACAAATTCAAAATTCAGTTTGGTCGTGCTGCCTTTTTTGCCAACTTTATTAAAGTTAATGTTATTGTTTGGTGACTAATTGAGGGAGTCCCCCTTCAAGTCAAGTCCCAACTCACTATGGGCATTTTGTATCAAACAGTCAACTGAAGTATCTCAGTGCAAAATTGATTTTAACTTGCAATTCTTCGAATATCACTCACAACACTAATCTAGCCACCCCTCATCAACCAGCCGATATCAAGGTTATTTTACTTTGTAATTGTTCAAAATTTATTTTCTTTTGATTTCATAAACTCTTGTGTTTTTTTTTTCTTTCAATACCTCATATCATTGTTTGACAAAAAAAAATTAGGGTGGTGGGCAATAACCCAATTAGCAACCTAAATAATTACTAATCCAAGATGTTGCACTTTTAACACATAAACCAACATATGACCATATGATGACAGATTGGACCGACCCACACATGCACAGCGAAAACCCAAATGGACCCAAAATGTCACTAAACAGCATCAAAGCGCGGTTCACGCCTCAACTTCGGATTGAAGCAAAAGCCAACTCTGTAGTCGTACTTGCACTTATAATCATCACTTTGTCTCTCTCACTCTCTTTTTTTTTTTTTTAGGCGTGCCCTTTTCATAGGTAGAAATGCTTTTTCCTTGATTAATTATTTTTTTATTGTGATTGGCCGAAGCATAGGGCACTCTCGACGGTCGGGTGTACTAATACATTGCCCTAGCTTGATTCTCGTTAATCACCCTAGCCAACAACCAACCCGTATTGCTTTGGACTCATTGAATTAGGAATGACCTGACTAACCAAGCTCAAAGAGCCATTGGGTCTACTAATATGTTGCCTAGGCCCGACGCTCGTTAAACCAACCTCACCCAAGCCAACCCATATTACCTTTGGATTGGTCGAGCTCAGTATAGCTTGAGTAATAAGGTCAAAGGGCTACAAGGCTTATAGTCAAATGAGCACACTATGTCTCAATTGTAGTTCCAAGACTATCATGAAGTGCCCATGGAGTCCTAAAAGTAATATTCATCGATCTCTAGTCCACATTGTTTATGATTAAGATTAGAATGGCATCTCATCGTTTTTAGCCCTCAACTTTTGTTCTTGATTAATGAAAATATCATTGACAAATGCTTTCGCAGTTATTTATTTTTCATAAATCAAAGAATTTCACTTTTGGCTACCATAATATACCACTCAATTTCTTTTTTTATATTTTTTTTACTATAATGCACCCTTTAATTTTTCGTAACTCACCTTTGTACCAAATACTTTTAATTTACTTATTATGTTGCAGTGAAGACCATTTGGCCCTTGCCCCCTGCATGGCAAACCACGATCAAGTCAAAATTGCCCTTGGAGAAAGATAAGCTATAGCCTATACGTAAGCTAGGAGCTGATAACAAAACCATGGTGCGGGGAGCAAAAAGCTATTCAAAAGCGATAGCTTTCTTCTTCGCAATTGCCTGCGTAGCAACCTAAAAAAAAGTTAAAAAATGATCGAGGAAAAAGTGGGTGACACTTTGTACCGACTGAAGTCTGAAAAATTGCATTGCATTCCGTTCCCAAGAATCGACACTTGGGGGAAGTTCTCACGTGCAGCACTCACACGGGGTACGACGAGACAACAGAGGTGGGCCAAAAATCTTGGAGGAAATTCCTCTGCCCTGCCCCTGTTCTTTCCTCTTTATAAGCATAGCTTGGTGAAGTCTCCTCATCGCCCCACACACACACAGACTCTCTCTCTCTCTCTCTCTCTCTCTCTCTTCCAAGTTCAGTTTCATTGGCAGCTTAGAGCAGAGAGACAATGGCTGCAGCGAGAGTGATGGCTCTGGCTCTTGCATTCCTCTGTATCACCCTGTCCACAACATGGATGGCTGAAGCAAGAATACCCGGCCTCTACAGCGGAGGGCCGTGGCAGAGCGCTCACGCCACCTTCTACGGTGGCGCTGATGCCTCCGGCACCATGGGTACTTACTTCATCCTCTGCTCTTCCAACACTTAACTCTTACGCCTTCGTAATCCGCACCTAGTTTGGTCTTATTCCCCTGTTTTCACCCACTAGTGCCCAAGATGTATAGATTAGCCAATCTCGTTGAGGAAACTTTAAATGGCTGTAGCTAATTAACTGAATGTCGCTTTCATCAAAGTAAAGAATTGGCCAAGGAACTTGCTAACAGTACAGATTCTAGGAACTTTAACTAGTGGTTGCCTGCTAGATCTTTCATCATATTGTGTGACGACCCTCATCCAAATCCTACTTCGCGTTCGAATCCTTTCATTTACCATCGAATCTCCTCGCCAATGTACGTGAAATCAACAAACTTTTCGCAAACTGCAGAGTCACAGACTCAGCAGTCTTGTAGACCCGTCGAACGGAATCTGATACTTTGTACTGATGCTCTCCTTCGCGAATTCGTAGGTGGAGCCTGTGGCTACGGCAACCTCTACAGTCAGGGCTACGGCGTGAACACCGCGGCGCTGAGCACCGCCCTGTTCAACAACGGGTTCAGCTGCGGTGCGTGCTTCGAGATCAAGTGCGCCAACGACCCGCAGTGGTGCCACTCGGGCAGCGCCTCCATCTTCGTCACGGCCACCAACTTCTGCCCTCCGAACTACGCTCTCCCCAGCGACAACGGCGGGTGGTGCAACCCTCCCCGCCCCCACTTCGACCTCGCCATGCCCATGTTCCTCAAGATCGCCGAGTACCGCGCCGGGATCGTCCCCGTCGCATACCGCAGGTAAAGGCCCCATCTTTTAACACGATTTCCCCCCTTCTGCATGGCTCGAATGCTTGACGATGCATAGCCTCGTTTCCATTTTGTCGCTGTGGATCGTCTTGGGAATAGGGAGAGATGCGATGCCTACGAGAACTAGAACTGTAGAGATAGAAACAGAGCATTGAATAGACCCAGCTGCTAAAACAGAGCAAAGTCGGTTAGATTCCATTTTTTGTGGGCCTTCCTTGTATTCCCTTTTCTTTGTCGAACAGTGGGGAGGAATTTCTATGCTTCCACATTTATGATTCGCCAACGTACATCCAGAATTGCATTCCGGCTTTTTCGTAACGGTCGGTTCTTAACTGTCGTTCCTCGTGCGTTGTCGTTTCGACGCTCTGCCAATGCGGTCGCTTTCGCCTGTTCACCTTCTCACCGTAATCACCGCAGGGTGCCGTGCCGGAAGCAGGGGGGCATCAGGTTCACGATCAACGGCTTCCGGTACTTCAACCTGGTGCTCATCTCCAACGTGGCGGGCGCGGGGGACATCGTGAGGGCGAGCGTCAAGGGCTCGCGCACCGGCTGGATGAGTATGACCCGCAACTGGGGCCAGAACTGGCAGTCCAACGCCGTCCTCGTCGGCCAGTCGCTCTCCTTCCGGATCACAGGCAGCGACCGCCGCACCTCCACCTCCTGGAACGTCGTCCCGGCTGGCTGGCAGTTCGGCCAGACCTTCACCGGCAAGAACTTCAGGGTTTGACTCCGGCGTTGACCGAGAGGGCTCGTTTTCTTCCGGTTTTTCACTTAAAGGGGTAAAAAGATTAGGGTCCGAGACTGCGATAATTTACCGATTAGTTTGGGTTATTGTAAGGTGAGTTGGACGCGTAGAAAAGTAGCTGAAGCGGTTGCACGAAACACGTTGTAGCCCGCAGCTTATGATAGTTTTCTAGGTGTTTGAGATATATTTATATGTAGACTTTCAATATGGATGTGTACGTCTCGATGACCCTATTATAATCATATATTATTTGAGAAGTTTGTGATTTGGTGATCTACATTTGGGATTTGGAATGGTGTTATCTTGCTCAAGATTCAAGGTTCGACTGGCTTAAAAAGGGGATTTTGGTTGACTGAAAATCGAAGAATGTCCATCATGAGATTGCAAAGTGGACCACGTGTGTGGAATAATCCCAAGAGATGTACCAAATCTATTGTACGGATGACTAAACCCCGTTGTTTGAGAAAAAAAATTTACAAAGGGCCTTAGTTGCTTCTTTTTTTTTAAATAAGGCATTCAAACTCTTCATTAGAGCCAACGAAAGGCTCAAGTTATCAATAAACCATATTTGATGCTAATGACCATCGTTTGAAGTTGTCCAACCTTTGGCAACATCGGTGGGGGTCACGCAACCCAGGCGAGGGCCACTTAAGGTCGCACGACATGCAATCGCAATGAGAGTAGTCTGGGTTGCAAACTCAAGCGACCCTTACCTATGGTTGTGTGACCCTAGAAATTGTCACTTGGGTCATGGGAATCCAATGATTGTCATGTGGGTTGTGGGAACTCAGGCAACGGTTGCCTGGGTCATGTGACCTTGCTAGCTCCATGCTAGCCAAATCTAACCTCGCCGGCCACTCTCATGTAAAGAAGATGAACAGTCACAATAAGGGCAAAATTGGAAAATTGAAAAATTAGTACATGTAGTTTTGGAAGGGAAAAAATCATTTTATCCTAGAAATGCCCTTCCACAAAAGTTGAAAGCCAAAGCAAGTGGGGAATTGGCCTTAGGATTTCAATATTGATAAGGCTAGCATTTTGCCGATTATTGAACCAAATGCCTCATTTTTTTTCTCCAAGGAGAAACTGAACTAAACATAGTATATATTAATCAAATTAAAAAGTTTAAGATTGAACTGACATTCATGCAATATATTTAGACTTCTATGATAATTTTCATGGCTATGTGCAATCCCCCAAGCACGGAATATTCTTAATATTGGGTAAAGGAGGAAAATGGAAAATGAAGCTTCTCTTTTATTTATTTATCTACTTACTCGAGGAAAATAGCCAAAAAGAAATTGAGAAGAGGAAGCTTCAAATTCAGCGAGCTAAACAGAGTCCAGTGTGAACTGAAAGCGGACGAGAGAGCCTCTTCTTCGTGGGCTCACGTACCTATCGAAAGTCGGGGGGTTAGGCGGAAGGGAGAAGAAACTTCGCCTCTTCTGTCGGTCCTTGTAGAGCTTTTTCCTTGTTCAACCGCAGAATCTGGAGGCGGGACTGGATTAGGTTGAGAATCCTTTTCGTTAGGTCTAGGATTTTGACATCGAGGGGGGGAGTGTGCACTGTCGTCCCCACGTGAAATCCCGCGGAACGAAGTTTCTGTGCATTTTCTTGGACGTTTCGTCGGCTGTTTTCTTTGTCCGACGCATGCTCATGCACAGAGGGAGAGAGAGAGAGAGATATGACAGGAACGGCGAACCCGACTATCTCCTGGAAAACGGGAAGATTGAGATCACATGATGCAAACGTAGGTGAAAGCGAACAATGCGACCAAAAGAAACAAAAAAAAATGAAGGACGAAAAGATGGGAAATGCTCTCGTTGAGAGTCGAACTCAAGACCTCCCGCTTACTAAACGGGTGCTCTAACCAACTGAGCTACGAGAGCTATGCGTTGGTATTCGATTTATATAAATATATAATTCTAAAAGGACCGATCTTCACTTCACATGACAAGCGAACCCTCAAGAAGTGGGAGTTTCATTTGGCATTTTGGTTTTTGTGGTTTTAAGACTCGCTTTTAAGGTTAATTATCGAAAATTTCTAGTTCTAAATTTACGAGCATTGCAATTTTTCATACCCTACGCAATACATGAAAGAAAATGAATTTGCTCTCACATCATCTCCTATTAAATAATAAAAAGATAAAATGAAAGATATATTCCACACGTTCGAATTACTCATTTCCTTATCATAAAAGAATAACTTATAAGTCGAGAAAAAGCTAAATGCACTTATCAAAAAGGTTCATTTATATGAACCGTGATTCTTCTTTCTTCAGCAATAGCTCTCCCCCAAGTAAAACGAGGATGATTGGCTTCCAGAAGAGGAAATTACCGATTCCGAAGTTGATCCAGGAAATATGGGGCCGATTGATGCCGCAAAATCACTTTTTCTATGCACAGAACGCGGTAATGAGGCGCTCTAGAGACACGAGGCAAAATCCGTCACGTCGAACAAGACAAGGGAAATATTGAGCAGCTTGGTGTCTACGCAACAAGGACGGCAAGAAGCCCTCATTTGCATAATTGCATCCACATTATTAGATACATACGATGTTGCCATGGAAGGTAATTCTAATGGTCGATTGCACGGCAAGAAATCTGAGAATTACTTGCCAATACCAGTTCAGTCATCTCATTTAATCACTTATTTGATCCGACAGTTTAGTCATCTTCACAGTTTAAAAAAAATAAAAAACACGGGAAAGTCGGGTATTGCGTTACAGAAACTGTGCAGCCCCATGCTGTCCCAGGTACAGGGGAAAAAGATACAAGGACAATCTCCCGAGAGCACGCATCAAATGGTTAGGCCGCACGGGCTACTGATTCGATCTCTAGTTGTTGTTCTTCACCGTTGAAGACTTGATGATGTCGATGAACTCCGGCTGATCACATTCAAGAAAGAACGGATGAGGCATCCATATGAACAGAACACCAATGAATGGCGATAAAATATGCTAAAAGACAGGATCACCTTCAAGGAAGCTCCGCCAACCAGAAATCCGTCCACATCTGGCTGGGCCGCCAATTCTTTGCAATTTTTTCCATTAACAGAACCTACAATATATGTACATTTAGGTAAAACAAAATGACCAAATTAATTGTGATACTAGGAAGAAGCTTCCTCCGCCATTTTCCTCCTTTTTCTGATCTGACAACACGAATTTTGAGAAGTTTCTTTTCAAGGGAAATTAGAGGAGGAGGAGAGAAGAAACCATTATTGACATAGTATAAGATAAAACATCCAGTAATGAACAATAGAAATTCCAGCTTATGAACTGAGTCAAATAATCTGAAACACTTAGGGTGGGCATGACAATATTTCTATTTTAGAAATCAATTTCTAGCCAAATTAATTTTTCTATTTCAATTTCCCGGACGAATTTCTGAGAGAAAATAGGGATTTGATAAGGATATAAAACTTCTTTTTCAGAATAAAAATTCATTTGACAATATTATAAAATTTCTCCTTCCCGAGTGGTGGCAATAGTGGCGGTGGCTGGCACCGGCAGCGGGCGGCGGCAGCAGCGGCCGATGGATGACCAGCAAGTGATAATGAGAGTGAGCAATGAAATAAATTTTTGTTTCTCACTTTTGTTCCAAAAATAGAGAAGTAAATAATTTTAACTTTTAATTTTTGTTCCAAATCTATTTATGAAGTAGAAATTTGTTCTAGAAGTAGAAAAATGAAATTGTGTTACCAAACGGATTTTTATTCCAAAAGCTATTCCCCAGAACAAATAAATAGAGATACAGAGAAACAGAAATGTTTTCATACGCGCCCTTAGCTTCCGGTAACTGAAAATACCTCCATATATAATTCTGACAGATGCAGCAACTTCAGGACCAGTATTTTCATGTAGCCATTTTCTCAATTCTGTATGGACCTGACACATAAGACGTTAATCAGTTGCTATAACATATTTTAGATCATAAAAGAACCAAGAGTCGGCATGTTGTGCCAGCACATGAGATGACACGGGTACACAGGATCACAGGGATCACAAAACACAACATTACTTGTAGATTTAGAGGAGTAAAATTGTAAAAACTGTGAAATATCTAAAAAATTGATGCATAGCATAAATATCCATTCACACAATAAATCAAGCAACAGGAAGGATGGCAGGCAAGCTACAAGAATTCTTCAGGCAATGAATTGGTGAAAGACAAATTCCCTTCATGTGTCAAGCCTATTCCACCAATGTGTATGTCATGGAATTTGAAATTACAGTATCTCTTTTCCAATAAGAAATCTAGAAGTACTTTACATCATTATGCAGTGCGGTGTTCTAGAAAGAAAAGTCAAAACCTAATTAGAAATACCTGTGTATGTATTATTCAACCATAAAATACGTGCCTTTCACATGTGAACTAATTTGGAGAAGAGCCAACTTTATGAGCATAGGAGATCCATGGAGGTTTTTCAAAAGAAGGCATATAAATGAGCACTGGATTTACCTCCTGAGCCTGAGCCGGAGTTGCAACCTTTCCAGTCCCAATGGCCCAAACAGGTTCATAGGCTAAAACAATGTTATCCCAGTTCAAAACTCTCTCTGCAAAACCACCAAAACTGGTCATATATTTTTTGAATTAAGTTCAAAAAAAAGAAATCTATCCGACTAGGAGAACCATGCATGCACACATTGGTGGTCCTGAAACTCAAGAAACACAGAAAGATCTGTTCAAAATCAATAATCCCGGATTAAGGAAATGGCTTGGTCAGACTGAAGTACCCGCAATTGCTTTTGTCTGCGCAGCAACAACAGCCACTGTAGACCCTGATTCACGCTGCTCAAGAGTCTCCCCAACACAGGCAATCACTTTCAGGCCTTGAGATAGCGCATATGCGACTTTGTCACCAACAAACTGCAGAGAAAAACACAGCGATCACATATTCCGAATGCAATACTAACGAGTTCTCAAATGACAGATAAACAGCAATGAAATGAATGGAGATGCTAGAAGGATTAATAATTAGAAGGGAGTCTATGACATTGTCTAGCTGACTACCTTGTTCGACTCATTCAAAAGAAGTCTCCTTTCAGAATGACCGAGGATGACCCAAGGAATGTTCAAGTTGACAAGCATTTCAGCACTGCATAACATAAAACTCTGCATTACATAAGTATTGAAGTTGAAAATAGGAAGAGGGCTAGCGACTATTAATTTATTGATTGGCAAGCAAAAATAGAGGAGACTAAACATCCAGCAAAAATGCAATTGCCATTGAGATTGATATTGACAGATCCAATGATATCAATTCTTTGGAAGCAGTGAACAGTGAGAACCAGGAAAATAGCAAACACAGTTAATATCACCATTTTGATCATAATACGGAGGTAATAACTGTACTATGGGACTGCATGACTAACCTTTTGCTCTATTTAGCACTAAGAAGTCATTCAAGTCCTGGATTAAATATACAGACAATCTGGACAATTGTGACAAATTATACAACTTCAACATGGTAAACTGCAGCTGAAGTGCATTTAAAACCTTAAATGGTTCGGCACCTTTTGAGACATGTGGAGCTTACTGCTTAGCACAGTTCATATTCTAATGCATAAGAAGAAAGGTTCTGCATACAAAATACCTCCTATATGCAATAAACATTGACATCTGGAGCTGCTTTACAGTCACACCCAAATTTAAAAAAGAGAGAGAGAGAGAGGAAAACTGCAAGTATTTAACATGTGCACTATTTTTTGTCACAGAAAAAGTAAACTGTCATTCAGAAGGACAGTTGCATCTTTCTGTTAGTCTGACAAACCGTTACTCCCTTTATCCCTGAACTGCTATTACTGCTCTAAGAAAGCTCTTTAATCAAATTGCCAATATTGGTATAAGAAAAGCTCTTTTAGTGGTATTCTACAATTGTGCAGTCTTTAATTTGATTAACATGATCCAATTTGGAAGTTCACGTGAACATATATACACCTTCTCGATTTTTTAAACCTTTAACCAAATCTCTGACAAGTACTACGTTGAAAACTCAAGAGGTCATAGAACCAGCCAAATAACCAAAGTTCGCGGTCCAACCAAGTCAGCCAGTTAAACTATCCACTTCAGCAACCTAACTGGACTATAGATTGGTTCCTGATCCAACTGATGGAACCAGTGAGTTCAATCTAGCTTATAAAGAACTTCTGGTAACTGAATTAACTGATTAAAGCCAGAAAGAACCAGATTACCTGATCTCGCCGGTGAAGGCACCGCCTTTGCGGACCCAACAGTTCTGTGCCGCAACACCAAAATCAGATCTCAGCAGACTCTTGACCAGAGGAAGGAACACATACGGAGGGCTCACCACCACCTCTGTAAATACAAAAATCACAAAGCTGCTCCACAACAAGAAACTCATGCACACCCCAATGACTAAAAGAACAAACTTGGCAAGACCGAAGAAAGCATCGCATGTTAGCAATCCCATGCCAGATACATCACACGAAAATGTGAAGGCAGGTAAGGGGGCCGAAAATGATTCTCACCCACGACATCTTCGGGAGGAACTTCGGCTTCGTTCAACATGCTAACGATCTTCTTCACGTCGTCGCTCGTCCCATTCTGCAGCAAATCAAAAAGCCCAGCACGTATCAGCCGTCCGCGGTTCTAAAATCAATCAAGACCGAACAAAAACACGACGCCGGTAGACCGACGAATTGATCGATCACGCGGTCGGGAGCCGTCTGATCGAAACTAACAGGACACTAGGTGGCAGCACACGATCAGTTTTCCCGGAGAATTCGAAGCGTCCGGGTCAAAGAGCCGCGACGGATCAAAGACATGTCACGATTTACTACAGTACGGGAAGCAGAAAGCAATGGTAGCGGAACGTACGCATTTCCAGTTGCCGCCGACGAAGAACGTTCTCGCCATTTGCGGTTGCGATTTCTTCGAGGAACGCAGAGAAGAAGGCTGAGGAGGAAGACGATGATTCAGCGCGATTTTGGTGGCTTCCTTCGTTGGGTCCAAAACTCCCTTTTCCACTTCTTACAGTGAAAGCCCGGACTGAGACTTGAACGTAGGATTCTCCAAACATGACGTCATCCGGTGTTATGCAAATTGTTCTTGATTTTCGCAGTACCAAATTTTTTTTGTTTTGCTTCAAGAATGATTTGCACGATATCTTTATGAAATGATTATTTATATTTCCTATAGAGATGAATGAAATCGCCCAAGAAAATGTTTAAATGTAAGTTTTTTCTATTCATGATGTAAAACATTTTTTATTGATTAATTATTTTATCTAAATAATTTTTTTTAAAATTTTTAATCTCAATTAAGATTATATGGAATCAATATCAACCTGTTTTAAAAGTATCATCTCACTAAATCCGACATGAATTCACGGAAAATATAGTTATATAATGAGGTGGGATAAATGAGTGGATTTGTCTTCTCCAATTTTTTGTTTGGTAAAATGCTAAATATCACAGAAAATATAGTTATGATATTAAAAGGAATAACAAAAAAAAATCAAAAAAGAAAATAAATCAACCTATCCAGGTTAAGTCACTGAATGGTAACAAAATTTTCTTCCAGGCATAAAATTCAATATCCGGGGCTTACATGCGGATCCATATAAGTTCAGCGAGGAACAATACGTCATAAATTCCATTTTTTTTACGTCGCTTTAATTTAGCCTTATAATTTTTCAATTACTCATTTAAGTTCCTTAACTTTCAAATTCCGTTCATTTAAATTACATTGTCTACTCATTCCCAAAATAAGCCAACCTGACAATATTAAAGAAAGTAGCGTAGAAGTGATTTTCTTTTATCAAAATAGTGCCACGTCACCAATTCCGGTGATCCGAGTCACCGGAGTAACTCATATAAACGATATTTGAAAGTTAAGAAACTTAAATAAGCGATCAGAAATTGTGGCATTAAGCTGAAGGCGTTAGAAAAAGATTTGAAACTTCCACTGTGCTTTTCCCACGTTCAGCTACAAGAACCCCGCAATTAAACGAAGTACATTAACAGTACACTTTGATATTCTATCTTTCGACAATACGAACAAAAATTACTACAAGATACAAGACTGTCAACGAGGTAAAAAGGAAGTGGTTGAGCAACTTTGGGTCTTAAACCAAGAGTTCCTCAGCCCCACAAAATACAGAAGGACCTCGACTTCAAGCCTTAAATTTTTTTTGCAGCGAACATCACGCTTTAGACTTGTATTTAAGGTACTCCAATGCAGCAGTCCATTCTTTGCGGATCGATTCGGGCACCTCCTTGTTGTTGATGTAGGGAATCCATGTATTGGTCGATGCATCTTTGAGGACCCATTTTACCTGCTCAGGGCAATTGTCCCAGTCAAA
This sequence comes from Angophora floribunda, assembly GCA_014182895.1. NCBI lineage: Eukaryota > Viridiplantae > Streptophyta > Magnoliopsida > Myrtales > Myrtaceae > Angophora > Angophora floribunda. Next base: position 19,014,885 of record CM024714.1, read on the forward strand.
ATTCGGTGGCAGCTGGGGTGGCGCTCGGCCTGCTTTCTTCTGTTTTTGGCCTCCAGAGCTCTCTGCTTGCTGTCAAATTATTTTCATGCGAGTGTGTACAGGTTCAAATGAGTAAAAACAAAGGGAAGGGTGACGAGATCCCCCTTGCAGCCATGATCAAAAAAAAAGGGAGAAATGCAAATTAGTTTTCTGCTCACCACTTTAGTAGCATTGGAGTTCCCCGCGTCATTATTTGTGTCAGCGTTCTCCATCTTCCTTTTCTTCCGGGATAATCCTGTTTCAAGAAAGTATAGGACCTCTTTCTTCGAGCGAAATACACGGTGTGACACTGGATCACAGTAATACTGCAGAATAGAATGCTAAGTTAGCCAGCATAGTCCACAACCCTACTCCTGGAGTGTAAATACAACTCCAATAAACACAGACCTCTGTCAACTTTAGATGCAACAATCTAACAACTTTTGTAAAACTTTAAAAAGGCGAATTTTTTATCAGCTTATTACAGTCAAACTTAAGCTTCATTATTCTTGATTACATAACCAACACAAGTCATCAAGCTTTGCAGCCTGATTTAGGTTTTCCCTACTCATATAACATAAACTCAAAAAGCGAACCATCCAATCCCAGCCTTGAGTGTCCTGATAAGTCCATCAACCAATCACAATGGATAAAGACAAAAAAGCCAAAACTGCATCTATAAGTAGCAGAGCTTAAGATGGACGCTCATTTTTTTCACGCGGTAGACAATGCTGTAATATTAACTTAATCAAGTAGAAAATCATGCATATTCCCTAGTCGACCAAGGCAACCCAAACAGGGTCACACTATCTGTTGAATCAATGGATTCATGAACTCTTAATGCAAAAAAATGCAGTCCTAGTGCAAACCGAGACAACTTCCAATTCAAATAATTTCTTTTTATTTCAGATCACTATTTCAAATTTGCAACAACTTTTCTTCTGATTTCGTTGCAAATAATGTCAGGAAGGATGAAAATTTCAGGAACTTCGATAGGATAGACTGGATGGTTTGCAAATTCTCATTACTGCTATACTTTTTCAAGTGAAAAGTCCCTGAATAAAGAAATTACACAGAACTTCCAATGCATTTAAACTGTTAATCTTCCCACACCTACAGTAAAATTCAGAAACAAGAGACAAAATCAGACATTTTTATGTATTTAATTATGATTATGCAATGGATGAAGGAGCAAAGTCTCCAGAATCTGTCCAAGTAACCCGGGAAAATCACAGACCAGAGTGGCACTGCTTGGATGGAGACAACAGGAAAAGATCCAGGACAGCAACGATGGATGTAAATGACCATTACTGAGAACACATTTATCTGGCTCTAGATGGTAGGCCTGGTGGCTTGCATGATGGTGATCATGAAACCCAATATTTTAAATGCTCCTTCCCAACCCTAATAATAGAAACAATCCTCGACACTAATGACTAGATACAAACAAGTAAATCAGATACTAGACATTAATGTTGAAATGTTGTGGAGACTCCCAGATGAAAACTTTCTATTTCCTCAGTATTTGCTATCCATCAATGCACTGCTACACAAAAGATTATAAAACTGTACCAGAAACCAAACTGAATGGGTAGTGGTATGTGACCTGTCAGTTATATTTTTACAATATAATGGAATCACCAGAATGATTTTCCATATGGTCAAGATGGTCGAGGTACCATTATTATCCATAAGTTTGCACCTTCAAGTCCGCCTGACAGCAATCTAGCTTTTTCTTTATAATGAACTTCAGGATACAAATTGAAAACGAATTCCCCGCATTTAGCAAAGAGAGGGTGCAACTAACGTGTTCATGCTCTTCCAATGGCAACCAACAGGTCAGGAGTTCAATCACCTTGCCTCCCACACCCCAACAATGGTTTAATCCTCTGAAAATTTTACATAAGACATCAGGACTGGACCAGGTTCCTATATCTGGTGATGTCCTATTCACTGTTTGCCAAAAATTTACACCTTAACATGACCCCCAATTTGTATTAAAGGATCCAATTCAAAATCTTCTATGATGTCCTCTCTTTCTCATGTCATAGATGTACTTTGGTTTCAGGAGCCAAGTGCTAATGGATATCAAATATGAAATCTATGAAAAATGACTCATGCATGAACAATCCTATGGGTATTTTTCTTTGGCTGGGTTATGGAAAGCCTGGACCTTTTATTTTTGAAATCCATGTGAATGAGATAATAAAAACGCCATCAAATATGATATTCAATAAAGTGGAGAAAGCATCAATCACAATGATATCCCTTTTGTTAGGTTAGGTAATATCATTGAATTCATCAGCTCCAGCTGAATGGAGGGCGAGGAAGCAAGGAAAACAGGTTATATATACTAGGGGTTCACTTTCTTTGAAATGAACTCGCCAAGATTGAGAATCAGATATTCAATGACCAAAATAAATGAAGGATCTGTGCAGATAAATAGAATGAGGGAAACAAATCAAGTAAAATGGAAATTGCCTTTTTCTGGACAAATTACTTGCATCCCAGTAGAAAATAGCAGTGAACGATGTAGCCTGAATAGATAAGAATCCTAAACAATCGGTTCCTTAACAAATGCAAAGAATGCAAATTGAATAACTATGTTTTGACGTTTATGGGGAAAAAAACTATCGATGCTTAAACTAACACTTCAAGCAGATAAACAGAAGAGAATAAGCTCAGGGAAAGTTTTGATGAAAGGTACTGACCTCAACTACTCCGCATTTCAGCCAAAACAAAAACAATTCCGCACCAATGCAAGCGGCAAGAGCCCATTGAAGTGATAATAGGAGACTGGAGAAAAATAATTGAGAGGTGATTTATAGGGAGAAAGAAAAGTAACTGATTCAGAAGATTAATCGACAATGGAAACGTGGCAGCTTTGACGGTCAGAGTTAAAGGAGGGAAAAACAATTGTTATAGTGTGGAGACAACTCAAAAAGTGAGGAGGTTTAAATGAAGCATGTAACTGACCCTGGAAAAGTGAGTGACACAGAACTGTGGCAGTTGACAGAAGGCCATCATGATGTATAATTGAGAGAAAAACTGAGGAGATTTTTGACATTCTGCTACGGACATTGGGAAGAGTAAAGATAATGGAAGTACGGGAAAGGGAAGCTGAGCATTGAGAGAGGAGAAAAAAACCGTTATGGAGCCAAGGTGAGGTAAAACGTGAGAAGGTTTATTTGAGGCACTTCAAGTTTCTCCAATAACTGACGTTGGAAGCGTGACGATTAGTTGGGTGAGCATTGAGAGAAAGAAAAACCATCATGGTATCCATGTGAGGAGGAAAAAAAGAGAAGGCTCTGGTCAAAGAATTGAGAAACTCTCTTGGTAATGTTGTATAGTTGAAGCAAACATATCCTATAGGTAATAACGTAAAGAATTCTTGAGGTGGATGCATACATGAGCGCACAAAACAACAGAGACATAAAACCTACATAATGTACTTTAATCGAAAATGCTCAAAGACATGCTATAAGAGCATGATTTTCCAACATAGACCAACTTTTGAGCTTTTAACGATATCTCGAGAAGCAACATAAGATCAATAAGACAAAAACCATCCTTGAATTTTCCTGGTTAAGTCTAACTGAGACCAATTTGAACCCACTATGAAGATGGATGCTCTGGAAAATACAGAAACAAACACCCACCACACAAAACCTTTTTCCTACTTAGTGGGAAGAGAAATGCTATCCCCACTCGGACCAAGACATAACTTTTACTTGTTCAAATAACAATTAAGGTAAAGCAGGGTCAGGAACAACGAATCTCTTTATGATAAACAGATCCATTTTGCAAGTTCGTTATTACGGGTAGTTCCTACAAAAGATCGGACTAATGACGTATACAATACTTGAATTCTTGATGTAGATGCTACATAGTTGGTTCTCATCCTTCAGAGACTACGAGTGTAATAGGAGCATCCGTCGACAAAAGGATCACCCTAAGATGATCATCTCATGGCTATTGAGAACAGCTTCAGGGATGCTCAGGATAGCATGCCTAAGGCGATGTGTGAAAATATTGACTCCTCTTGGCAGTATTCCTGCGCATGGAGTGGAGAGAAAGCAAATCCATCTACACTTTACAGAGGCACTTAATTCTCTCAGAACTCACCCATACTTACAGAGAGCTCCACAATGCTCTCCAACCACAGCACTGGATACAATTCCATAAATTAGTGTCACCAATCTAACCAGCTGATCTTTTGGAATATGCCAGTAACTAAAGTCACACCCAGCTGTCTTCCTTCTCATAAAGTACTGCTTAAATACACTTATATTGGGTGCAGAGATGACAAGTAAATATAATACTGTCAGAGCGATTTGATTCATTTGAAAGACTAGAATTTGGAAAAGTAAGCCTGTGACGCAATACCAATTGATTGGATAGGATATATGGTTCAGGATTGCAAATGAATGAAATGTATTTAGAAAGGCAAAAGGAGGATTGAGTTCTAGCTCTTCTTTTCCCTAAAATAGGCACACAGCTAAGCTGCTTTCAGCACATGCAAAGGCTGATACAACACACTACAATGTAAATACATGAATCTTCCAAATCCTGACAGCTAAATGTGAATTAAATACTATCATTGGCAAGAATCTAATCATGGGCGTTTGACTCCAAAAGAATATTCCAAGAAAAGAGAGGGAGAATTAAGTCATATGTGTTATTCTCACATTGACTATATACAATGGCTTTAGAGCAGTTCCCTAAGCACCGTCACCAAGCTTTCCACCAAGTGGGTATTTCTACATGAAAAGGTATTATCGCTAGCTTTGGCGAATATGTAAAACCCAACAGGTGATTTGCTCAGAAATTTCAACTTCTCTGGTTTTGCAGCCATATACCCAAAATTACTGTTCTCAGTCTGCAACAGTAAGATTATCTGCTCTAAATGATGTACACATCTAGCCTTCTACCTCACAGCATATAACACCAACGCCTTGCTTTCACTACTCACTTCCTCTTTTTACAAGACAGATCGTGTCAGGGAAACCAATCTATCATCAAGCTAAACAAAGTTTTTCCCTCATCACTCTGTTAATAGGCATTGAGAGTCTATTCCATAGTATCGAGGTTCAATACATCTAGCAGGCATTGCAAAAGACAGTTCCTCAAAGAAAAGCAATCGGCTAAGCTACTGGATTCAGCTGAGCACAGGCAAGTCACAATACTGGGACATTGAAGAACAAGTTCAACTTCATTCTAGTTCAGCTAAAACCACACCATGGACATGAAAATAGCTGAAGATAACTATACAACAACGGCTGCCAAGTTCACCTTATCTCTCGTACCAGCTGTTACACCGGACGTCCTGACCCGATCCTCCACGTACCAACCAGCCGGCAGCCAATCCGGCGTCTCCGCCAACACCATCCGAGTCTTCCGCCGGCTCGAAGGGTCATCGGCGGAGTGGGCGTTCTCCGGCGTCGGGGGCACCGCCTCCCCCCCGTTCGAGCTCGCCCTCTGCGGGGTCGCGGCCCCGTCGACGGAGCCCGCCGTGGCCCGGCTCGAGATCGGAGCCGCCTCCTCGGCGGCGGCGGTGGCGCCGTTGGGGCTCCGGCCCGCCCGGCCGCCGCCGGGGGCTAGGGTTTCGCCATCGGCGGCGGCGGCGGGATCGATGAAGCAGCCGGACTGGAGGAGCGGATCCTGCGGCGCGGCTCCGGCGAGGTGATCGGGCTCGGGCGTGCTGGGGTTCGGGACCTGGCCGGGCGATTCGGGGGCCGCCGTCGACATAAGGTGGCGCGCGCGCGGCGGAGGAGATCTTCAGCGGAGGAGCGATGGGGCGGCCCGATGGAGAAGCGGAGAGGAGGCGACAGCCGTCGGATATATCCACTCCGCGCGGAGCAGCAGCAGCAGCGTTATTCCAGTTGTAAAGTACGAGTACGTCACTCTTGGTCGGGCTCGGAACACATCATCATCATCCCTTTCGTTTTAACCACTACTCGGGTAAGAACATCTGGTCCTCCCCTTGCCGAATCCGGGTAGTTGAAATGATCGTATTATCCACTTAGCGACATTGGCCATGACCCATTTATGGAAAGGAGGATCCATATTCGTTTTTTTTCTTTTTCCAATCATTTTCTTTTCTTTTCTTTTGTAATTTTCCCAAGACTTGGATCGATGAGCTGACCAAATATATCGAGGGATGTGATGTTCGAAAGGTGAGCCGAATGGATCATTCGGGTCAGTGATTTGTTTTTGATAATTGGTGCATGGAAACTTGATTAATTTGAGAGGATGTGTTTGGTAGGTGGAAATGAAACTCGAAATAGGGATGTTGCTCCATTTTCTAATCATTTTTTTATTTTCTAATCTAATAAATATTCATGGTCTTTTATTTCATCACTTGAAATTTATTCAATATTTTTCCACTAGAGGTATAAATTAACTTCATTTTCATTTGACTCTTCACTACTAGTGCTTAAAATGTGAGTACTACTCAAAATTGCACAAAAATAACTTTTTTGAATACATATGTATGTATGTATGTATACATGTATGTATGTGTGTGTATGTGTGTGTGTATGTGTATGTGTATGTGTATAGACTTATTTCGATCAAAAAAATTATGTAATTATATTTTTAATTCCAAAGCCACGCAAAAAGCATTTCTTAATAATTTTTTTGGTTAGAAAATATTTCCAAACGCTCAAAATTCAAAAGCCGAAACGATCCGTACAAAACGGATCCGTGATTGGGCCGGGTGGGCCCGAGCCCAGTGAACAGGAAGTAGTCACCTAACCCCGCCCGACAAATTGAAACCGCTCCTCCTCCTTTCTCGTTCCCAAGCAGCATTTTGAAACTCGCTTTGCCGCGAAGTTCGTCCGGTAATTCCTCTCCATCGACCGAAACCGACTGGTATTTTGCATGTCGAACTTAACGAGTCGCGAGCACCGGCAAAGCGGAGTGTCTACGCGTCGCGATGATCTATCATCCGATCCCTTTCTTCCCTTTTCCTGGGATGGGTTAAATATAGGATCCGTTGCTTATATAGTCAGCGTTCGGCCGTTTGCGTTCCTATTCTTGATCAGCGTTCGTTGTCTGCATCGGTGGGATCTTAACGTCGGTGGGTGTCAGATGGCGACGCGCCTATGTACCGACTCGTTTTTAAGGTAGCTTCACGTTCTTGCATCGGGTTCTTGAATTCGGGGTCGAAATCTTGGCTGGGGGTATAATTCGGTTGTTCTGAAAGCCGACGTCTCAGTTTGGTTTCCAAATTGTCCTTTGATATCGTTGCGGTCGCTGAGGAATCGGTAAAGGGTGTTTGTAGTTTGTCTGTTTGGTTATATCCGTGAGAGAGTTTCGTCTGCTTTGAAAGATGCCGGCCACCGCAGGAAGGGTTCGCATGCCCGTGAACAATAGGGTTCACAGCAGTGCAGCCCTTCAGACCCATGGTATATGGCAGAGTGCGATCGGGTATGATCCCTATGCCCCCAACAAGGATGATGCGAAGAGCTTCACTCCCGATAAGGCGGTTAATTCAGAGGTCAAAGCCGAGAACTCGTATACGAGCTTCCAAGATCTGCTTGTTCTCGCCCGTATTACTGAGTCGAATGCTGACGAGGCCCGTGGCACATGCAAGAAGTGTGGCCGTGTTGGCCACCTGACGTTTCAGTGTAGAAACTTCCTGAATATGAAGGATGATAATGAGGAAAAGGACTTAGAGGCACTGCAGGCTGCGGTTGCATCTTTGAAGTGGAGTGCTAACCAGGCGAATGGTAAGACTGAAGCGGAAAGTGAGGAGGACAGCAATGAGGAGGAAGACGAAAGTGAGAGTTCAGATTCTGATGTTGACTCGGAGATTGAGAGGGTAATTGCCAAGCGTGAGGGGAAGAAGGTAATCACAAAGGGTAGCACAGAAAGTTCATCAAAGAAAAAAGAAGAAGTGCGGGGATGGTTCAGAAGATGATGACTCGGATGGTGATCCAGGGGAGAGAAAGAAGAGAGGGAGGTCAAAGAAGCGAAAGAGTGGAAGGAGAAGAAGTAGTCTCTCTGAGGGTAAGGATGAAGTTAGAAGAAAGAGAAGGAAGGGGAGGACGATGAATTGGGAGGAGTCCTCAGATGAGGAGGAGCATCGACGAAGGCATAGGAAGAAGGATGAAAGGGGGAGGAAGAGTCATAGATATACAGATGATTCCAGCTCAGATGAATCAGGTGATTCTGACAGGAGGCACAGGCAGAAGAGCTGGAAGGTAGCTGCATCTTCTGATTCCCAAGCAAGTAGCTCGGATGACTCACGTGTTGGGAGGGATAGGAAGCGATCTGCCAAGAGTAGCAGAAGACACCGTCACGAAGAGGATGACTCTAGCTAAGATATAGGTAATGACTTGTGCTCAGCTATTTAGTCAAATTATTGGGAGTGGGAATGTGCCGTGTTGCCACGCCTGACGCCTGATGCCAATTGGAAGACTTCTATGTTGTAGAACGTCTTTCTATACTAGAATGTAATTGAAGTGCCAACTATAGACAGATACTTTTCTGTGTGAATGAGAAATGATGAGGTTATTTCGCTTCAAGAAAGCCACCTTTTTCATCCTTTCATTCTGTTAATGAAAGATCACTAGAAGATCTGTCTATTAGTTACGTCATTAATATGAATGGCAAGACAGTGCTAGTTGGTGCAGATTTTTGCCTAATGAGTAGTTTTCTTCTCTCGCTATTGAGGGATTGGTATATGTTTCTTATTTTATAAAGGGTTCGTTGTTAGGTTCATTTATGGAGCCACGGTGGTGATTCTTGTCTCCTTAATAAATTTCATCATGGCAATTTGAATATAGAGTAAGGCTGTAAAATACTCATTGCGGCCAGTTGAGATAATATGTTCAGAGCTGTTGCTGCTCAGATATCCTTAGAGACTCCTTAATCTGAAGAGTGCAGTCAAGGCAATTAATAAGGTACTTGTTTTATGAGGCCAAAATCTAGTCTTGCTTCATGATAGGTGGCTTGTGAAGGGAATTACCGCATGAAATATGTGATGTGTGTCTCTGATGCTGATGATACCTTTTGAACCTGCTGATTCCCAGAAAAGGACATGGTGTCTTATGTGTAATTCATTAAAGCTGATGCATTGCATGATGATTGAGCGGCCTATCTACAGCTTTTTAAATATTTTACTTAGGTCACTTTTTGGGGGAGCAAGAACCAGAACGTCATTTCTTGAAAATGGAAAAGTGTTCTGAAGTTCTTTAACTAAGACACGATTTCTCACTTTTTGCTATTAACTGTTGAGTATCAGCTTTCCGAAGGATGAATTAGCATCCTAAGAACTGCAGCCCTTGTTTAACATCAAAAACTGCCTTCGTAAATGCGATTTGCTTTGTATGTTGTGATGCGGGACTCATGGACTTCAACTTCTTGTGCTGTCAGAAGTAAATTGTTCAACATGAGCTCATGAGATGGCTTGAAGAGATTTTGCTTTTGCTTTTGCCTTTTCTTCCCATGGAGTTCCTTTGGAACCAGATAACAGCACAGATGATCTCTGTGGAATACCAGGATATGCATCACTTTTGTTTTGTGAGTTTCATTCTTGGTGGAATTGCTTCTAAAACAGAAGGAACTTCTATGATTTATACTTTGAAATTTGAGTGGCTGAATTTGCTGAGCGTCATGTAAAGGTTGAACAGTATTAGTCTTTTTTAGGAAAAGACATGAATGAAGCTCACCAAGTGCATCCTAGCCCTTGGATGTGGCGGCCTCTACATAAGACCAGCCATATCTGAGGGTTCAGCGTGCACCCATTGCACCAGTAGCATATCCTGTTTTAGCTATATCTTTGGTCACACTTTCTTGAGCTGAATATGGATTATGTTGTGAAATGAACTCCTGCAGGGTTAGTTGTGCTGTTATCCTCAAATAAATTGATTTGCCTCCAAGTATGCTTGGTTCATTATACATCCAGGTTTGTGCTTGAAACTGAGTATTTACGCTTGCATTGCTAGTTCCTAGAGTACAACCAATTTCAGAAGTATGCAATTACATGTGTCTCATGTGATTGTGAATGACATTTGGAGGTACACGTTCCATCAGACCTTCACATTTGCAACATCTTGTCTGCTTAATGCCTAGGAAGGCCTTGTATCAAAGTTGGAGGGGAACCAGGTCCAATATGTGCAAGTTCTTGCTGTGCTTTAAGATAATTGCTTTTGCTGTCTCTTCGCCTTAGAAGCTTCTTTGTGTATATATTACTACATATGGCTTTAGACATCTCGGAGTTCCTCACGCTTGCTGGCATTAGGGCAGTGACATTTGAGTTGATCGAAATTATAATGAGTTAAGTAGGCAGAGTGTGGCTTGGGTGATGACTGAACAGCCACTGGAATGGCACATGGAGTTACCTAGTAACTAAGATCTAGTTATGTTCCTGGTCCTGCCTCATGCAATGACCGAAGTTTGGGTGAACGGAGATGGTCATGGAAGTTGAGAATGATGCTCCTTAGGCGATCGAATGTTTGACATTCGCCATGCCCCAGCTTCAGGGATTTCAAACGCAGAATCAAACTGTCAACAAGGTTTCAATCATGAGATCAATGATATTGCCTAAACGAGGAAGGGGGAACTGCTGCGTTGTGACTGTTTAATTAGGGACCTGTGTGTCCAGATTCAACTTATTCTGTACGAGTTAATCAATGCAAGCTTTGCGTAAGCTTCCCTGCATCTGTGGAGTGTGGGGAAAGCAATTTCATTGGTCAAAAGAGAGCTTTTTTCTTTTTCTTTCATCGGCTCTTGTTTTTGTACATTCTAGAGTGCATGTTTCTGTGGATCTGGTCTCCTCAGGGTCCCTTAAGACTAGCAAAGGGGCAAAATCCAAGATTGAGGGGAAGATCCTGCTCATCCTGCTATGAGAGAGTACATTTTTTTCTCTTCCTTTCATTGGGAGAAAAATGCTCTCTTTTGTCTGTGCCTGTCCTTGTATGGACAAGACCAAGGTTTGGTGGAATGACTTCAGCGAGATAAGCGGTGAAAAGTGGAAAACGAACGGAATAGCTGGAAGATGTACCACTTATCCGTGCTCCGATACCATGTGTCGTGATTTTAAAATTTTAGATTATTAAAGGAAAGAAAGTCATAAAAATCCTCAAATTATACCCATTATGGCATATTTATCATGAACTTTTTTTGTAATGTTAAAAACTTTAAATTATGTCTACTATGACACAATTATCCTCAATTTTTTTATGATATCTATGTAACATATTTCCCTTTTGCCAAAGTTCATTTTGATAATTTCTCAACCAAATTGACATCATTTTTTATTTTCAATGTCTATGTAGGCAAATTTTTAACATTCTTATTGATGGAACTCTAGAAGAAAGCAAATGTATCACATATGTATAAATTTAAAAAAATTTCCTTTACAAAATTTTAAGGTAAATGAATTACAGCAAGCATCATTGACTTTAGCCCATTATTAAACAAAAGCATAATTTAATATTCGCATGCCTTAACACTTACCTTAATGTGAAGGCTAAATTTTCAAAAGTAAATAGGAACTTGAAAATATTTGAATTTTATATTGAGTACTTTAAGCAATATTATAATTACATAAGTGCACCATATAAATAAATAAAATGACACAACGCATTTATTTCACAAAAAATGAATGATTCGAAAAAAATAAAAATTATAAAAATTAATCATCCCTATCATTTATAAAAATAAATATACAAAGAATAATTTTATCATTCAGGAAAATATTTAAATAGAAATAATTATTGATAATGAAAAAAAAATTTGGTCATTTTTCGAAACTAACTTGCAGTTTGTTAGGTGAGTGGGATATTTTCTTTTTGTTGGGTCAAAAGTGAGATATTTTATTAACGAGTATCTATAACGACAAAACGGGCGAGAGGCAGGGAGTGGCACAGAAAGAAACACCACTCGATATCATCATCTTCATCTTCATCTTCAACTTCATCTTCATCCCGATCATTCAAATCATTTGCAGCGACTTTTTGAGTGGGGAGTGCGAAAGTGGGCGAGGAAGAAGATGCCGAGGAGCAGGTTCGGCGGGTCGATCTCCAGCCCCAAGGTGGACGTCGCCATCGACGTGGGCAACCCCTTCCTCAACGTCACCGTCGATGGCTTCCTCAAAATCGGCACCGTACCTGCTTTCTTTACATCTCCTCCTTGCTTTCTTTGCTCCCATCTTTTTCCCATGAATCTATCGGGTCGGTATTGACATTGGGTCGTTGAGTCTCGCAGGTCGCAGCCACCAGAGCCGCCGCGGAAGATGCCTACTTCATCGTCAAGAAAGGTCTTTTATTTTCTCTCTGTCGCTACTGTTCTCTTCTCAAATTGATTTACCTCCTCTTGAACTTGATGGCAGACAATAAAATATACGATAAAGATTATACATTTGTAAGCGTCTGCCTGCTCTCTATACTGCTACATTTGCCAAAGTTACCGCGCTGATTTTTATTTTTTATTTTGGTGGTGTTCGAAACACCCCCCCCCCCCCTCCCCCAAATTAGTGTGAATGGAGGAATGTGTATGTCGAAAAGTTCAGCTGGCGGTTAGATCTCTTGTGTATCGACTTTTTCCTGCAGCGCCACGAAGGACATGTCTCGTCCATTGGCTGGAATGGTGCTAATATTTGGTTTGGCTTTTTGCAGGGAGTTTTTCGGGTCACAGTTTTGAGGACACGGTGAGTGTTCTTGGACTATGCTGGTCAGTTTGATATGTTATGCTGAGACATATCCTCTTTTTCTTGCCAATGTAATGAACAGTTTGCATGATCAATTAGTATGAAGGTTCTAATCCATTCTTCATAAAATGCTTTCATTGGTTTACTCGAGTCAGAAATTATCTCGGAAGATTTTGGTTCTTGGAGTTGCTGGACTGTAGAATCTGCCAAGAGTGATTTCTGTGGCATATTCATTTGCATTGTGCAAAGTCGTAATAAGAGATAATCGATGGCCATTTTATCCTGCTGATGTGATTACTTGGAATTGCAGTTGAAGAAGATGTGCAAAGAAGGGGCATACTGGGGTAAGCATTAATCAAGATACAATCTATAAATACAAAGTTTCTCATATTTGTCTGTCTAAAATTTCTTCTCTTTACAAGAGCAGCGATAACATAACGATTTATCCTATGAATAAACAGGGACAGTTGCTGGAGTCTATGCAGGAATGGAGTACGGGGTAGAGAGAATCCGTGGCACCAGAGACTGGGTAATGCTTGCTCTGCCTTGTGCGAAATTTGGATTTCTTCATTGGTTTTGGCTTTCTTCAAGTAGGTGTTCTTTACATGTTCAAAATTTTTCTACGAGTCTCAGTAGTGGGAAGGATGATGTTGTTGCAATGTCTTCCGCTTCCTTGACTACATGAAATGCAACCTGAACTTTTACATGGATGGTCTGACATGAAAGACTTCTATAACTGTTGTATGCAAGTCTAGCTGGAAAAATGCTACATTTTTATTACTAAACTTCCTGAGTTCTGCTTCCTAGTTACTGATTTACCTAACACACCACTGTCTCCCTTATTGATTGAGCATTTGACCAAAACTCCTTCACTACCTTTCAATATGTTGCAGAAAAATGCTATGATAGGGGGTACTTTGACTGGCCTTACAATATCTGCAGCTAGCAACAACAACAGAGACAGGGTTGTGGTGGATGCCATCACAGGAGGTGCAATCGCAACTGCTGCAGAGTTCCTTAACTATCTGACATGAATAATGGAACAACCTATCCCCAATGCTTTCTTGCCTTTGAGGAAGAAAGCATACTATAGGAAGAAAGCATCATAGTATGCTTCTTCTGCTCATGGCCCCTCTCTTGTAAGCAAAACAACCGAAAGTTTTATGTCAATAACCGAATCACCATTTTCTCATATGTAAACTAGTGCCCTAAGTTTATTGAGGTTTATCGAGCTATTTTTACAATGGAACTATTCCTTACACTCAGAATTCTCTACCAATCACTTTAATGTGAACCTTTTGTACGATTGATTGTAGTTACCCTATTTTCTTGAGAGGACCTTGCAAATTAGCTGAAACCTTCAATACAAATCCTTGTAAATCCCTTCATAAGGTAGTGTAAAATGAATGCAATATTCATATATCGGTATCTAAAAAGGGAGGAGGTTCTGGTTCATTTTTTCGAGGAAATATTAGCTTCTAGAGGGAGAGCCGCATGACTGGATAATTTTAATAGGTTACACAGCTGTTATTGGTGAGATATGGATGGTTTATACAGAGTCCAATAAGAGAAGAAGATTGTTCCTTTGGGGAAGTAGGAGGTCAGCAGTGGGCTCTGTGTGATTCCGTTGGCATTAAGCAGCAAGTATAGTTCAAGTACAGTTCCCTGGATACCACCAAGAAGGCGGGCCTAGTAGTAAAGGGATTATTTGTCCTTCTTGGCACTTGTTTGATTTGTGGTCAATCCTCTGAATGGCTCATGCTGTGTTACTAGATGTGCATGCCTCATGTGGAGAGACTTTCTAATTGCTAGCATCTTGATAAGGCTACAGTGATGGGATTGCCGACCTTATATTTTCGTCTTGTGGGTGATGCGAATTAATTGTAATACAAACTTAACATTCCACAACAAGTGCAAGAAATCTCATAGTAATGCTCAGATGGTAAGACAAGCGCGGATCGCCCCACCTCACTCTTTTACGTGAGTGAGACTGTGGTTCTCTGGATGTTTAGCGACCGACTGATGATAACAAGACCTTGCCTTTGCATTGTTCAAACAGTGAGGCTGCAAAAATCGTGCTTGGAGGTCCGAGTCTTCTCCAATGAATAATATTGAAAAGGATTTCGTTAGCAATGTGTCTCCCGGACATTTAGCATCCAATTAAGGAAAGTTTCTTTTTATTTCCAATGTCTTTCTCATATCTAATGTGATCAGTGCATTGAAAATCAGAACTTAGCAAGCACAGACACTCGTTGACAAAAACCTATCGAAAATACTTACAAGCAATTCCATTCCATGAGAGACGTCAGATCGACTTCCAATAGGTTTAGATAGATACGTACTAATAATAAACTCCATAAACATGCAATAAGTCTTTTCGTTCCCAAACGATGATACCCACAACAAAGCAAATGAAATTACAAGCTATTACACAGCCTTAGAGCATCTTAAAGCCCCGGAAAAAGGATTTTTAGATGCCGCGGCTGCTTTATTTACTGGTTACATATGCTTCATTACAGATTATACTTCTTAATAGCGAATAACCGGGTTGCTTTGTGTGGGGGGGCTTCGTGCTGTTCATTTGCAGTTGCAGGGATCACATGAGCAGTTGGATCCGCACTTGCAGCCGCCGTTCTCTGCTCCGAAAGAGCTCATCTCAGACTCTTCACGGTGCCTGAGAAAGACAGCAAGTTCCCACGTTAGCAACCGGGGACAACGACGTTAAGAAGAAAGTCAAATGACACTCTGCATAATTGGTAATTGGAGTTGAGCTAACGTACATCTTCACAGAGGCAACGCCGCTGACGATGGTCTCACGGCTGTTCTCGACCACGTCGGGATACATGCCGCATCTGCCCATAATTTGACAAAGAAAGACGAAAATGGAAAGTCAGCTCAATTGATGAACTAGGAATAGGATGTCGTTGGCCATTAGCAACACTCAGAGGTGTCAAAGTTTTCTGTGTGTATAACCCTGTGCCTAGAAGTGCAGAAAGATTAACCATTATCTCCTCTCTCCTAGTTCAACACTTTCAAGACTAGCAGGCGACTGAATCGATAATGGCGGAGGAGATTATCCAAATGAAAACAACTGCACTCGCGAGAGTAAATGATGGAGATTGCTTTACCCGCCGCAGCCATTGCCGCATTTGCATCCCGAGCCACATCCACACTTTCCACTGCAGCAAGACATTTTTATAGTCACTTGGATGATTTCTCTGAATGTACTGAGCTTACAGGATCGAACTCTAGGATGAGTCCTCAGCTCATGAACCAGAGTCCTATTTATATTGTCGATGAGCCGACTGACGCGGAACATCCGCCGTACACGTGGATCAATCGCGAGGCACTAGAGCCTGACCAAAGAGAAAGTTCTCTTTTTTTTTCTTTGGTTTTGCACCATTGTTTTGAATGATGACTTTTGTGTAGAACACAACTATGTCAGGCAATAATTAACAGTATTGTATGCCATGGTTGGCGAATAATTAGCAGTAACATATCATTTAATGTGCTTCCATGATTGGTTGCTTCCGGAATCATAGTTTGTCTGCATGTTCTCTCTTTCCCGCAAGAATGACAGTAAATTATACAGTGATACAAGGAATCTCGCCATAATTTGTTGTTAGATGCAGCCATGTATGAAGGCATGCGAGGATCATCAGACCATTGAGAGGGCTAAATTCAACGATTCTTCGTGTGCAAAAGTTGATTGGCGACCGCGAGGACCTCCCAAAAGAAAACAAAAGAAGCGGTAGGTGACTCATGGGGAATCTATGTTTATATGCATTCCTCGGCGCAGTGCTTGCTTCTAGTTTCACTGCAGAGTTTATTGGTGCTTCAATTTCATCAAAAGGTATTAACATAGCTCCAATCTCCTGACTGAATTAAATCATTTGCTTCTGTTTTCTTCGCCTTGATGTCGAGAAGTTCTGTAATTCATGTGCAGCAGAGAGAATCACGAGAAGATAACTGGATCAACGCAGGCAAAAGGGTAACAAAAATTTGGTCGTTAAGCTTCCTGTATACGTATTTGACTGGCAGAAGTCGAGTGGTGCTGAGACTCCACAGTATCTGGTGCAACCCGGGATGGGCGAACAGCTCCCGAGATATGGAATTGAAATCGAATAAATGCTTTCTATACAAACGAAAGGCTCTCAAATAGTGGTGGTGGGTCTTCAACTCCCCACGTCCCCTGATTGTGGAGTTCGCTTTTATAGTGGCTCTTGCCTTTTTGCTTGTGGTCCTTAAAAGAGGGCGCTATTCAAACATCAAAAAATTTCGCATTGATTCCTGTTGTCGCAAAGAACACTAGAGCATCTGCCAGTAAGTCGAAGGCACTCTCGATATCATTACAAAGGGTTTCTTTCTGCACTCAAAAAGAAAAATCATCTCAATCCTGCAACCAACAGTAAATTTATCAGCTCAAAAAGCTAAAGGGTTCGAACCAATTGCAATCGATTTTTATCCCAGAAAGTTCAATTCTTTGGGCATCCCTGAAGAACTGGCACAGCACAAACAAGCTTGTTGCCGTTTTTCTCGACATGAGCAAAAACACACTGCTGGGTTTGATATAAGGTTGTCCAGTTGCCACCGTGATGACTCGTGAACCTCAATACTCATCTCGCAAGACCCGTACGAATCAATCACCGCTGCCCGTTTATGTCAATTCCTCAGGGCACAAAGCGCGTGAAGGTATTATTTTGGGATGAACGTAATGCAGTGAAAGATCAAAAACCAAAATAGATGATGGAAGTAGTCAGATATGTTAATGTTAATCAGTGAAAAATTAGTACTTAATCAGACCAATGACCCAGATATTCAAATTGCAATCACAAATGGAAGAGAGCATCTTATTTTCTTGTTCTGGTCTAGCTTTGTCAATCGACCCAGGTCAAGACCTATAAAAACGAAAGTTTTCCCTACTCATAAAAGGAAAAAAATCAGAGAGCCATAAATGATTGACCAATCAGTAATTGGCGTTGCTAAATGGAGGAATCACATCTAACTGAGAGATTTACAACTGGGTTCGCCATCACACCTACATCAAGACCAGACCATCATCTCCAAAACCACAAATCCAGATCTATAAACCCTAAGACAAGAATAGAAACAAACGCCGACACCGCCACACGCCACCTCCTAAGCCCTTTCGCCCCTGATCCTCCTAGCAAGCTGAATGTCCTTGGGCATGATGGTGACCCTCTTGGCGTGGATGGCGCAGAGATTCGTGTCCTCGAAGAGACCGACCAGGTACGCCTCCGCCGCCTCCTGGAGGGCCGCAACGGCGCTGCTCTGGAACCGGAGGTCGGTCTTGAAGTCCTGGGCGATCTCCCGGACCAGCCTCTGGAACGGGAGCTTCCTGATCAGCAGCTCCGTGCTCTTCTGGTACTTCCTGATCTCCCTCAGCGCCACCGTCCCGGGCCTGAACCTGTGCGGCTTCTTCACGCCGCCGGTCGCCGGGGCCGACTTCCGGGCGGCCTTCGTCGCCAGCTGCTTCCTCGGGGCCTTGCCGCCGGTGGACTTCCGCGCCGTCTGCTTCGTGCGAGCCATTTCCGGTCACGAAATCAGGGTTTCTGTCGCGCTCTGGTTTTCACGAGGAGATGAGGAAGGAAGGAAGGAATGGCGCTGGTGGGAATGAAGAGGATGCGAGCGTCGTATTTAAATTGGAGTTTTCATGTCGGAAGAGGCGGGAGATTTTCGAAAATTCCGAGGAGTTTCCGAGGAAGAGTTGGCGCGGGTAATCTGGACCGTCTGCGAGGAGAAGAATCGACGGCTGAGATCGAGTGTAGTGGCGAGACGGGGATCGTGATCCATGCCTCCTAAACGACAGCCAATAGGATTCCAGCTGTCTCATGCAGCGGAGGAAACCTTAAGGAAAAAGCTCTTGCAACAGGTAGCAATCAGCTGCTCCAATCTCATCCCAATTCCATTTCAATTATTCAAACATAGATTACAGAAAAATGGTGGAGCCAATGAACTCTCCATCACACTAATCCAACCATACAAAAAATATTATGACGGATCTATCAACATATGATGAATGAATTCGGATTTTTCACGATTTGTATCAACATACAAAAAAAAAAAAAATCTTCACAGGCTTGTCGAACCGATTGCCATTCAAATGCGGAACAAACAAAGCCGCATAAAAATCAACTCTGAAATCCTAAAGTTCTAGCCCTTGCTAGCACATAATCTAGCGTCACCTGAGAAGACATCTCGGTCTCATGATATGCAGGCACAAAACGACCATATCACGAACAAAACTTGGCGCGCAAGAAAGTAAAAGACGGTATGCAAACCGACATCTTACTCCTCCCTGGCAACTCGCTCAACTCTCGAGGACTTCGTCTAGAAGATCGTCGAGAATCCAATCCTCCAATTCGAGCGCCACGCACTCCCCTTCCCACTGGAGGTTCAACCAGCCATCCCCCTTCGCCATGTCCCGAACCATCACGTCGTCTAAAGTTAGGTCCTGGTCCGGCCCAGTGCGATGCCGGTTCACTCTTTTCCAGACCTCCTCGAGCATGTGCTGACCCTTCGGGATCGGTCTAGTGTTGGCAGTGAAGGAGAAGGCTTTGGGGAAGAATGTGGACGATCGCCCAAAGATCTCAAGCAGCGCTTCATTGACGGAATCGAACAGAAGCTGGTGGTTGCTGTAAGTACCGACGACCTCTTCTGAGCATCCTAGCTCGCGGTCTTCTGTGCCATCCTCCAAATCGTCTATCAACTTAGGGTTCAGTGGTTGCTCCGCAGTTTGCCACTGTTCGTATTGCTCGCTTTCGAAGATACCGGATAGGTTGAGCAGGTGACTTACGTAGTTGAAGTCCGCCTCATCGCTTTTATCCAAATGAGAAGGCTTTAGGAAATGGTCTACAAGGCTGTTTTTCATCCTGGTGTCGGTATCATTTAAATCCTCGCGATATGCCGACAAAGCTTCCAGGACAGAGCTGCCAGGCAGGTCTGCATGAGAACCTGGCTCCTCCGGATGAATGCAACCTGAAGCAACAATGGATCAATTTGTCACACATGAGAAAAGTACAACAACAAACTGATGAATAGTGCAAATGCATTCTGATAGCAGGTCTAGCTATGAACTTGGAGTGACTAGGATCAGACAAAACATGTAACAATTTAGAGAGGATATGAATTGTAAGATCCGCATTCAAGGACACGACCGATCCATTTCCATCCTGCTCTTGACAGTATAAACCAGGCAATTCCAGGCGAATGATGCAAAAATGGAAATGGGCTTTAAGATGTAGTTGATACCTTTTGAGGGCAAGAACTGCCCTGCCATAGTAGCTTCGTCGTCCTTTGGAGAGGACCTGGGACTACGAACAGAACTCAGATCATCTACTTGCCCAGCGGCTTCCCATGTGATAGGCATCTCCCGTCCATGCAGGGCACTGTTATCCTCCCCGGCTGATTCAACAACATCGTCACTATATTCGATAGTCTTCTGATCTAAAGCTACAACCGCGCTGGAGTGCAGTTCAGTACTAGTCTTTGCATCATCATGATCGCCTTCTTGTTCTTCTTCTTTAATATCCTCAAGGAACTTGACCTCCGGAGTATCATGTGATGGAGCACTTCTATCAGGACTTGAAGGAATAGCTGAAGAATTGAATTTGCTGCCCGAATCACTCTCAGTTTTCGCACGGAGATCCCCATCCTTCATCGCTCGCATGTCCGAACAAAGAGCATCCAAAGACACCACGCCAAGGAGGAAAGTTAGGCTTTCAGGATCCGGAAGGGAGAGTCTCCTTCTGAAAGACTGATGCGTATGTCCACCCGAGGAATTCCTGTCTTCGTCTGTCAATTTTAGGCTCTTGGAATTATGCAGGATAGGCTCCCCCCCATAAGTGTTCTCGAATAACTGAGCATACCTATCCAGCGACTCGTGTAGAGAGGAAGTCCTTTCCATGTGGTATACCTTACTAACGGCAGTCCAGTTTTCGCCATCCTGGTACTGGGAATTTCCAGGAATCTCTTTCGTGCCAGCAGGAGAACTAGATCCAGGAGAAATCCTGTCAAGGAGAGCATCAGCCAGCGCCTTTTCTTTTCTTTCTTCTTTGAAGGCACGCCTTATTCTCCGCTTGATGCGTTTTATCTGATTCATGACCGTCTGATTCCATCCGTGCTTGTTAATCAGGTGGGAATTGCCCCAGGAAGAAGCCGTATCTTCTTGCTTCATGGCACTGCTTTGCACTAATTGTATATCTTGGCTTTGGAGCAAGTTGGATGAGGCGAGGCTTGGCCCCGGAGTGATTGTTGTCGGCTTTTCACCCTTTGGGAAAGACCACATTTCACTTTGCTTGTGCTTAAGAGTGCTTGGCCTATGATATTTCGCGCCCAATGCATCAGCCACCGGAAATGATCGAGACTTTGTGAAGCTTGCTTTTCTGATGGATGTCTGCTGGCCATCGTATTGTTTCACAATGCCGGCATGTGAATCTTGCTGTCGGGAGACATTGGGTAAGGAATCCTTGATTCTATCCGTCTCGGCCTTATCTTTGTCGTGTCGCTGCAAATTCTTCTTGCCCTGCCCAAAGTCCATCAGCTTTCGCTTCGCTTCTCCGCCTCTCTCAAAAAGCTGTGCTCTCTTTCCAGCACCAAGCTCCTCCCCTGTCCTCAGTGAATAAAGGTCTTGCAATGTGGGGATTGGACGGTCGGCTCCGTCATGAAGGATAATAATAGGATCCGTCCATTCGGCTTCTATTTCATCGAGTATGGAATCGGAGCGGTGATTTCGACGTAGAAGGAAGTTCAAAATCCATTCTTGATGGATCTTTCCCTCGGGCGCATCTTCTACACGTAGTTCCCTGGTGCTACTCACAGGAACATCGCCGAGAGAATTAGCTTCTATGCTAGGCCGTTCCTGCTGAAAGTCTCAGAATTAAAAGATATCCCATGTTCATTGTTACAAGTTTGCCACCGAAAGCATTCGATTAAAGACTGGTGTAATTGAAATGAGAATTCTCCAATAAAGCCGGCAATTCGACAATATAAATCAAGAGGTGTATACAGAAATTCAGATGATGCTCTATGTTAAAGACACGAATTTACCAGAAGATGCTCTGCTTCATCTTGCCCTTGATCATTCTCCCAGTTGAAAGAGATCGTTTTCGGCGTAGCACAACCTGAAACCAGAGGAAAATAAACTCGGTAAGAACTGCAAGAGATGGAACAGGAATGTGAGATTCAAAGTTGTCATAGTTAATGCAATATCGTAGAATGTCACAGCACTGATACCCACAGTTAATGCGGTGTTTCAGAAAAGGAATGTGATATCTAAAGCCACCCAAGCAATGTGACATTCCAGTTGGTAGCATGATCTAAAGTTATCCGGTTTATCCGGTTCATTGATTGATTCGAGCGAAAAAATTCCTCACGGTTCTAGACATCTTCCATTATCGAAGTTTGCACCATGGATAAGGAAAGCTCCGTTATTGGATTGTCGGCAACAGTGTCAGGAAACAAAATATCAAACAGGATTTCTGGTAGAGTACTAGTCATTGCCAAACGAGCAGTAACATATCGACATAGGAGGAACAATTTGGAATTGAAAAGGTTTCACTTCCCTCTTTTTTTCGTTATTATAGTGGCATAAATGAGATGTAATAGGCGATAAAACAAGCAACGAGGGAGGATGAGGCAAACTGACATGGCTTACGGCTGCGGCGTTTTCTTCCCCGATGATCTTTTCCATGAAGCACTTTCCTGACGTGACGCCAGTAATGATAGTCGAGGACGTGAAATAATCCCCACCAGCGACCTGGATGACCGTTCTGCAGTCGGATACCGTGATCTCTGCACTGGACATCCCCTTCCATCTGTGAGAGGTCGAAGAAAGAGCGCGCCTGAAGTCTCGAATCAAATGGCCCTTTAGCTATGTACCGACAGTCATGTCACGAGGCCTTACTTTATTGCTGGAACCTGAATCAACATAGGAAGAACACGCTATGTGAGCAAAGTTCTGCATTTTTCTAGAGTTGTGCACCGACAAGCCATACTCGGAGATCGGTACCATCTGCAATTACAGTGTAAAGCACCAAAGATTTCTGTGGCCTTATCATCAACATCAAGCACAAGTAAGTTCAGTTTTATCGTGATCCAAACAGAGCACAACTCTCGGCAACACGAGAACTACTCCACCCTCTTTCCCAAAAATATGGAACACTCTGAAATCCCATGCCTAATTTATTCTTCGCCTGCTAATCAGACGCTCCTGCACCAGACTACAGACTTCAATGGACATTCAACTACTTCCCTCTTTTAACTACCAATCAAAAGACTGTTTCAAACATGTCCAACTGGAGATTTTCTGTACTTAAAAAGGAACGAAAGATAAGGCTGTCGGGTTTCTACCGTTTGCTATAGAGAAAGGCAAGGCTCACTGTTTCATGCAGAGTTAAGGCAGCAAAAATGGATAAAGGGGTGCAAATTAGGCGACAGAAGTCAAAATTAAAAGAGACGGAAAGGGTTTGTTCAACTCCTCTGCCTCGTGCTTCAGCAATAAAGATTAAACCCCCCAGAAGTGAAACGAAAGAAAGAAACTGGGCATACAAGACAAGCTTTCAACATTGAACCAGCAGCAGAATTGAAGACAACAGACCTCGGAGTTCGCTCGTCCTCCGAGACTCGATGCTTCCTATAGAGTTGAGACAGGGCAAGACTCGGTTATGGTCCAGCGCGGACTGCTCTTGAGAAAAAAAAGACCAGGAAAGGCGTCTGAACACTCGGGCAATCAAGAACTGCAAGGATCAAACTCTCATGAAACAAAAATTCGTAGGAAACGGCCAAAAAGGGTAGGTTTTTACGATAGGAAAGAGGAGGAGGAGGGGAGAGTCGTTAGTGGTTGTCCGAAAAGGCAGAAGGCTGACCAGCACCCCCTAAAAGCCGCAGGTTTTTTGGCGCGCTGGATACGCTGAAGTAGTCAGAAAACTACCGAGACTGGTCCACTCCCCCTCCCTTTCTCCCCTTGTTTCGGCCCGGTCCAAATTGCAACAACCGCGAAGTTGCCAAACCAAGTCAACGAAGTAGAGCTCCATGACGTCTCGCTCTTTACCACCAAAAAGAAGAAAGGAAGAGAGGAGAAAGCTACGCGGTTGGTTGGGGAATGAAGAGGTTCAGCTGACCAACCGAGATCATCATGACGAAATGAATGAATCCTCTGTTCAGTGGGGCTCATGAGGAGTTGATGAACTTGCCCAGATTAAATCCCCAATTATTTCATATGGGGACTTAGGTAATGATGCGCAGACCTGCGTGCGTGAAGAACGACAGAGACAGAGATGGAGAAACCGAGGGAGATTCAATGCTAAAACATCATATGGGCCTCTGTATTAATAACATAAACGTTCGACAGAAGATGGGGTTACAGATTTTCGTAATTACTCGAAACTAAAATTATCAGTAGTTACATGGGGGCGTATGTACGGTTACAAGATAGATTTGGATTGACAGAACATGGCGGGCGAGTGCACTATTCGGGTCCAACTCGACTCCGTATCTGTTTAGGTAAGAAAAATCACAAGACGATGACGTTGTGCTCGCAGAAGTTCGGTCATCATGAAATCATCACGAACGATGTCGTGTCTCTAAATCTCCAATGCCATGCAGTTAATTCAACCGAAAACAAAGCGCGTCGAGCTATCCATCAGCCCGTAATCGTCCCCATAAGATTCGTTCATCGGCTCACGCATCCGTCATCCCCTGTCTTACTCCAAAGTAGGTGGGGTCTCTTTCGCAGACATCGGAAGATTGGAGAATCGAGTGCAATTCCAAAAACACGAGCTTTCTTTCCCATTGAATGTTTCAAAGTTTCAAAGGCTGTGTCGGACCGGAATTTCGCTTTGGATGTTTTTCAACGGAGGATTTGTCAATGGCGGGGATTGGCCGGGGGGGGCTTCGAGAGACCCAGAAAACGACTTGGGTCACGCGTCGCGGGTACTGCCCGTCGAACGTTTTTCAAATGCCATGCACGAATCCGTAATCGACACGAACGCGATCGAACGGATGGAGAAGGAGGAGACCAGTCAAAAGGGCTGCGCACCGTCCTGAATTTTGTACCGTACGACTCCCACTCGGGTTGGATTGTATTCGAAGCGCTTCGCCCGAAGACGTGACGCTTGAAAACGACAGCAGGGGAATAATATGACTTCGGTTCAATTCAGACTAGAGTGACGTTGGGCCTATGTTGACGTTGGACTGCTTTGCTTGACTTCTCCTTAAAACTGACTGAGGGAAACCGCGTGGCTTTCGTGTGTACGCTTTTGATGGGCTTTTCTGGCTGCTTCTTCAGATGGGCCTGCAAGGTCAACCGATATAGGGTGCTTTGACAGGCCCTTTTTGTGTTTGAGCCTTGACTGATAACGGCCGCGAATGGGTGTCAAGAACTGAACCATAACCGAAATCGAATCGAAATTTCATGTGTTTTGAGTTCAGTTTGGATAACTCAAAAATAACCGTTAGTTTTTCAGTCCGGTTTATATTTAGTTTGATTCTGAATGGCACATTTTCGATTCAATTTTTTTAAAAACCTGAACCAAATCGAACTGAACCGAACCGTTTATACTCCTACTCGCAAATGCTCCATATGAGTTTCATGTTTGAGAGCCACGACACCTCATTAGAAAACCCAATGGGCCACTGAAGCAATAGGATGTTATTGATGAGTTGAGGCCCTTTTATCCATATTAGCTTTCCATGCAGATGGAATTGAGAGCGATCCCCGATCACCATGATCGAGTTACCAAAATTAAAAGTGCACACATCCATGAAAATGATCAAAAGAACGAGATGAAAATCAAAACCAGAAGTTGGATTTTGAATCCACTTCCTAGACATTTTCTATGATCTCGAAGCATGGAGGCTCTCGCTCGCACCTCAAGTCGATAGGTTCCTATCTCACCCCCGCACGTCATACAATAGCAATTCTTCAAACAGCATCGTTGTTCGCAAGTTGTTTCGCTTCTCAAGCCCTGGTCATTACCTCCATTAAAAGATTCAAGTAGCTTGGACAACCAGTATTGCCATGAAATCAATCCGATTCAAAGAGTAGGACCGAACCAAACAACATATTGGATATTAGCCAAAAGTACGACGATCCATTCTCGACATCGTGCCAATGCAATAACTATGTTTCGGCACGTTAACCTTTTTTTCTCTTGGACATCTGCAGAATTTGCTCCAAACCCTAATCATCTCAAGACAAGGAGGGAGGAATCCCGCTGCTCTTGCCGCATACATCCCCATCACTCGAATCCTCTCGGATTCCAAAATCTCGTTCACATGATTGAGAGGCAACCAAAGATGTGGACATCGAAAAGAACAGCATCTCTCTGCACGAAATATGTTAGAATAATCAAAGGATCAGCAGGTGTAAAAACACAACGCCAGGGGCATGATTGCTGGTGATGGGGACATCATGATCGGCAACGGGGGAGCAAACCATCATGAAGCATGAGGCGTGAGAAGCAATGATGCGCCATGAGAGTGCGTGTTCGCCCTTTTCTTTTCCCACCCTCCCTCCTTCCTCCTCCTTATTTCTCAGCATCATACCCACATCATATCAGATCTCTTCCCCCGGTTCCCCCAGCTTTTGCGACTTTTAATTAAGCCGAAAGGGTTATTCCCTAAGACAATTGATTTGCAAATGGACAAAACACACACACATGCAGTACGAAGGCGCGATCCCAGAGAATGCTGGGTTAGGCAGAGATACTGTTTCCTCCATTACCTTGAATATCTTTTCAATTCCTCGTTTGATCGATCCGTTTGGCGTTGGAGAAATTATCTTTCGCTCAATTCTAAAGAAAATTATCTGTTGCTCGCTTGTTAATATAGTTTTGCCCAAACTAAACCATTAAATTTGTGAGTCAGTCGGGTCAGGTCGAAAATGGTTTGACATGAAATTAACGAATTTTCATGTAATATAAATTTAGTGACTTAAACCTAACTCTGACCTTAACAATATTGTTTAAACGCTCCTCTTTTTAATTCAATATAAAAAATAAAAATAAAAATACCCAAATTAAGGTGAGAGAACGGAGTGAACGACTATGAAATCAAGTAAGGATGAAGAAAAATCATAAAGTTGAGTTAGGCCTAAGTAAGTTGTAAATTTATTTAATACCCATGTTATTTTAGATTTTACTATTCTAAATACATTTATCGAATATAATCAATACATATAACAACTCAACTCGTCAAATATGAGTTAAGAAATAAATCTACGGCCTATTTTGATAGGTTTAGTCCAGAATCAACCGATCTTGCGTTTTGACATATTAAAAATATAGTGGGGTACTTGATACGACCTTCCTGATCGTACCAAGCCTACAGAAGAATTCCTCTAGCAGCACTGGCACTGCGATTAGATACGAACGCAGTCCATCTGGTGCTTATTTAAAGGAAAGGAAAAAGGACGTTTCCCTGGAAACGCAAAAGAGAGTTTCCTTTGCTCTGAATCAGCACGTGAAGTGTTGTTCATGCCTACTGTTGCAGTGATCTGCATGATTGGAAAAGCAGCTTATTATACCCCGTCCGGATCTAATCGGTAATTGCTGGCTGATGAGTGGCGTAGATCGTAGAGCATGGACTGATCAACAGGAGCAGTTAGCACGTAAAAGTAAAAGTGTAAAGCCGCCGTAAGTGGTCCTCTCCCCACACACACCCCCTCATGATGTCTACGATGCGGTGAAATCCAAGCAATCCTCTCTCTCTCTCTCTCTCGTTGATCCGAGGTTGACGAGCTCCATCTTGAGCAGGTCGATCCAAGCTCAAATCCGTGTGAAGAGAAGGAAAGTGAGAAAGAGATGTTATAATATTTAAATAATAAACCACATAAATTTAAACTTTTAAAACTATTAGTAATGATCCTACTAATTCTCACATAGTATCAAAGTTTGAGATATTGAATTCAAATCCTTCTAGACTCCATCTGCCTCCCTAGTTAAATTTTGTAAAAGACCAGATTAAACGTGAAGTGAAGTATTATAATATTTAATGATAAACAACACATTCATATAATAACTTAACATTTTAGAACAATTGATAGTGGTCCTACTAATTTTTATAGAGAGAGAGTGTTTGACATAAAGCAGGCTAATCCTAATTCTACAAAGATACGTTAAGAAAGAGTACGTAGTTTGTGACAAAGTTGACTAGCATTAATGGATGGACCTCATTTCCTCCTGCATGATAGATCAATCCCACCTCCCCTCCCCCACTTTTTCCATCATTTCAAGCGGAGAAGCCATAATCATTCAAAAGCCAGTATAATTATTCAAATCCAATCGAGTAGAACCCTCACCAAACCTCGACTCGATCCATTTCCATCGAGGGATCCTAGGCCCCGAATGGTGCCACCGCCAAAAAGAAAGCCTCGTCATGGCCAAAGTGCAGAAAACAAAGCAATCGAGAAAAGGTTTTGACATAATGCGCACCGCAATCATACGAAGGATTGACCGAGGGCAGCCCTCAATAATGGCTGCTTGCATTGGGGAGATTCATGATTCCATGTCCGAAAGGACTGTTTATCCTCATGAACCGGAAAACTACCTCCTTGCCCTAACGCATATGATTATGTTCAACACACCTAGTGATGGAGGAATCGTTATGTTTGTGCTCGAGATGGGGTTTGACGTGTGTTGTTGACTAATCATCTTGGGGTTTGAAAATGGACATGTTTGCCATCAATCCAACACTCTGCTTACGCATAGGAGCAAATTTCCCCCACTAAGCACTTATGGGTCTTTTAATATTTTTATTTTTTTGTGCCCTCATTTGCCCTCTAGAGCCAAAATAAAAATAAAAATAAAAGGAAAAAGAAGCATAGCAGGCTCGTTTCTTAGGATAAATTGTCACTATAGTATTTCCGGCTAATTAATTGTTGACATAGACACCAGTCATTCTACGTGGCATAATTGAAGTTAGGGGTGTGCAACCGGAACCGCACCGAACCACCCGAAAAATAAGGTTGGGAACCAGTTCCCGATTAAACCGGTTTTAGTTTTATGGGTCCAAGCAAAACCCACCCAAAATCGGATTGGTTTTAACCTGGTTTTTATCCTGATCATCTTTGTATAATGCTTTGGAATCTCTTTGTCTTTGAAGAATTGTTAAAAAAAGAAAACCTCTCTTTGAATAAAGTTAAGGAAGAATTGTCTTCAAAGAATTGTTAAAAAGAACTGTGTTCATATATATATTATTTTTTTAATGAACTCATATTCAACTATAATTAAAGTATTTTCAGTTCAACTCAATAAATGTTATTTTAATAACAGTTTCATCGCATACACATGAGCAAGCTCATTAGATCATATCAATAGTATTTATGGGAATGACACTAATATTAAATCCACATCCGTTGCTAATGTTTATGCATTGTTAAGATTTATGTTTTGTCTTATAAGGTTAGGAGGATTATGTTGTTGTTTTTTCATGAATTAATACAAAATTCAAAATCATATAAGATATCGGACGGTTGCAAAATATGTTCCAATGAAAATAAGGTAAACCCTGTTCTCGGACTAGAAAAATAGGGTCGAGTCCAGTAAAAAGAGGGTAGGGTGAGGAGCCAATTATAACAGATCGAGTAGAGGGTCCAAGTCTGGACCCTACCCACTCTGTACCTGATCACCCCTAACTGAAGCCGACATTGACAACTTTTTAAATTTTTATGAATATTTTATTTCTTTTCTTTTCTTTCTATTTTTCTTTCCATTCTTCCTCTGCCAGTTGTTGTGGCTAGAATGAAAAATAAAGAAAAAAGGAAAATTTCTGAAAATATCAAAAATTGTCAACGGCAATATTCGTCTATCATGCCATATAAGACGGTTGAGGTCCACATCAGCAATTGCCGGCCAAAATTGGCGCGAAAGATTATATTGGCAAATTATCTAAAGGTTTAGGACTGATTAGCTAAATCGAAAGGTTTAAAATTAAATTGATATTTGTATAATAGGTTTAATGGTTTCTTTGTGATATTCTCCGATCCGAGCGCTATGGAATTTTTTTTTAACTAAATTTTCTTAAATTCGATTGTGGAGACGGGAATTTTTCTTGAGCTACACGTGTAGACAAAGCCTCATTCCCATTTGCACGGGACAAGAATCACGAGTGAACTTCCAAAATTAAATCCGATTCACATTAGAAACAAAACCAACACGTTCTGGCGGAGCCATCGATCGAGGCCATGGCTATTGTGTCTAAGAAATAAAACTGACGTTGATCGATCTTTCGTGCGTACTCAAGCGACGAGGATAGGAAAGACGATACATGCTAAGGTGGACGAATTATTACCTTAAATAATACCAAGATGGGCCGGTCTATATATGCTAAACAATCACCCCTTTCCGCAGGCATTTTAGGCCGGCTACAGTATGGTGTGGTAGATATTTCAGACTTTAATAGTTTTCTTTCTTTTTCTTTTTCTTTTTCTTTTTCTTTTTGAGTGATAATGGACCATACCCTATTGCAGTCCAAGACCTTAATTAGAAAATTTTGCCAAATGCTTTCTAAGTAGACAGAGAGAGAGAGACAAAAGTAGTATGTATGCAAAACTTTGGAGGTCAAACTTTCTGGATTATTTCCCCTAAAG
Source organism: Angophora floribunda (assembly GCA_014182895.1). Lineage (NCBI taxonomy): Eukaryota > Viridiplantae > Streptophyta > Magnoliopsida > Myrtales > Myrtaceae > Angophora > Angophora floribunda. The sequence goes on from CM024714.1 coordinate 19,045,169, forward strand.
ATTACCTACCCGTGATCAATAATTCCAAAAACTCGAACATTCTTGTCATGCCAAAGAGGATATAGGTGATGAACGCATTAAAGCATGTAAATCTCATGCATAAAAATGAAAGAACTGTCAAAAATCATTGCATATAATACAAAAGAGAAAACCCTAAATTCCTCGAGTAAGATGAGCCACATAATCGAACTCGAGATCTATATTCTAATGCTAGTTTACCGCAAAACCTTTAAGATGATTGTATCAATACGGGATATACCCTGGGAAAAAAGGCATTGAGATCGCTGATTGACGTACTAGTTCTTTCCGCATTATATTAGGCTAACAACTGCGGATTAGTTCAATGAGAACAGGTGGGTTTTCCCCTGTAGCGAAGCACGTGCAGCATGCATCAAAAAGTTACTCAGAAAGCCATGTAAAAGAAAAGGAAGAAAGAAGCAATCCCTCCCTCCTGCTTTAAGGAGATCTTTTTTTTTTTCTTTTTTTTGCCCCTTCTTCTTGGGGCTTCATGTGTCCGACCCGATTCGACTCTCCTTTTTCTCACTTCTTTGTGTTAACGTGGGTGTCGCCACATATTTGTTGCATCGGATCCTTCGCCGAAGTGGGTTTAGACATTAGAAATTGCATCCCCCCTACCCCCACCTTCTCTCTCTATCTCTCTCTCTCTCTCTCATGATCCAAAGCTTCCTCACAGCTAAAATCCAAAGAATCTTGCAAAATGATTTAACTAATTAAAGACCCAGAAGATAAAAATTTGTGGGTTCTTTTCGTTAAATTGCAGTCTACTCCTATGTTACAACTTTAGGGTATCTCAACCTAACATACAACATAAAGTTTTGATTTTAGAGTATTTCAACCTAGCATACGACGTAAAGTTTTGATCATAAAATCATTCCAACTTTATGACTCGACTAATTTCACGAAAGTTGTTACATTATATGTTATATGATAAGACTCTAATCACAAAATGAAGGTCAGTCATTGGAATATTACTATTAAGGGTGGCCGATCTATTGAGGGTTAAACATGGGGATTCTTACTGAACGAGTATATGTATATATATTGAGACGTCATCCATCTATTAATATTAATAACCACCTCCCTTCTTGTTTCCTAGGCTTCTTCGTCTCCGTCTCCATCCCAAACCAAACCAAACCACTTTCTTCTCCTTCTCCTTCTTGTCGCTTTGTTTCGAGCGAAGCTCCACCGCACTTGCCCCCGCACGTCCTTACAAATCCTCGGTTCTCGGTTCCGATCCTGGTTGTTTCCAAGGTACATCTGTCGTCCTGACTTGGGTTTGGCTCGTAATCTTTCATGGGTACGTCGAGTTCTGAAGAAGTCATCGTCGTGCCGAAGAGAGATCTCAACACCATGGAAGACCTCGACAGCTTCTCGTCCAGGAAGTCCTCGCCGGAATTCCAAGAAGTTGGCGCCCAAGAACGGAGCGACAGGGTTGTAGAATTGCCATCTAGAGGAGAACTCAGCAGCGTCGAAGAAGATGACGATGGTTTCAAGACCCCAACCCCGACGACGACGACGACGACCACCTCCTCAGGCCGGGAAGCGGAAATCCCGGTGGCAGCTCAGTGCCCGCCGGCGCCGAGGAAGGCTCGAGCAGTCCGGTCGGCGAAGAGGAAAGACCGCAGCGCAGGAGTCACTTTGCTCGACCTGACGGACGAGATCGATTCCCTGTTCCCGCCGGCGATCCGGCGACACTTGTACGGCAAGATCAAGAAAGTGAAGTTGGAAAGCAGTGCTACCGCGTTGTGTTGAAGTTCGACGTTGTAAAATTAGTCTTTCGATGTGGAACCGGTTATTCTGCTGATGTTTTGAACGAGAGATCCTTCGTACGCTGTTGTCATTACGCTGTTCTGTCTCAACGAGAATAGAAACTCTCTCTTCCGACTTTAATTCCTTTCTTTTTCCATCTTTAGTAATCTCGTTATCTGGTCGAACACTGCATTTCCCTCGCGCTCATCGTGAACGAACCACCTTCCCTTTTGAAGACGATTCAGGGCTTAATTCTCCTTCATCGCGAAGATAATGGATGTACAAACTTGACTGGGAATTCAAACCGCGATGCTCAACTCCAACTAGATCAAGCTTTGATTTTTTGCACTCGAGTTAGCTTTGATTTTTGGCGCTCGAGTTAGGTTATCTTGTACTGCTTTCCAGAGAATTGAAGTTGAGTTGAACTCGAACCTGAATTACGGATGTCGATTTGAAGAATGAAAGTGTATCTATTTCACATGCTAATTGGTAAGTTAACGAGGATGATCTCCTTGATTCGAATTTAATTGAACGAGAATATCTGCAAACAGGCCTTAAAATGGCCGATGGGTCAAACTCGACCGATGCACGAACCAGATAAGGAAATGAGTTCGATTTATCCGTGGTCTAGGTTACAACATGAGTCCGACCTCTCGCACTATGGAAGTCCATAATTTCGTTCAGGCGATGTTTTCCTCCGTCTTCGATTTCCTCCAATCCCGGGCATCGCCCGATCAATGGGCTACAGACACGAGCAACGACGGGGGATGTCCATGACTCGTGACTCACCAACCAGAGACGTGGACGGAGGAACGAACGAACTGTCGTGGAGGCAAGGGCGATTAAGACCTCGGATTCAGATGGGATCCTGGGAATCCTGGAATAACGTGGGGTTTGGATATCGCAGACCCAAGAACATGTCATCCACAATGTCTGCATCGGATTCCCCTCATTCCCGGCGCCACATGCAACCCCTCTCTCTCTCTCTCTCTCTCTCTCTCTCTCTCTCTCTCTCTCTCTCTCTCTCTCTCCTCGTTTCTGCATTGACTTTTGGCGTGAGACAGAGAGAGATGCAGACATACTCCATTTGTTTTTTCAATGGATCTTTCCTGGTTCTTGAACCCTAATGGATACGATGGAGGGTCTTGTTCGTGTTCCCTGAAGATGGCACGCCGCCCATTGCCGAATGCGGCCTTTAAGTGCTGCACCAGTTGCCACCTCCCAGGTTTCCTTTTTTAAGGCTCTGAGCCTTGATTCTCTCGTCTCGATATCTTTATCGTTCGAACCCTAACTTAGCCATCAACCAAAAAAAAAAAAAAAAAAAAAACTAACTTAGCCGGCACTGGCCATTCTTTATTTTGCTAATTTCGGAAAAGAAGTTAGAAAAAAAAAAAGAAAAAGAGGAGGAGAATTTATTTATTCATGGAGCCAATCATGGGGACAATACATGTATTGGAATCCTATATAATTGATATCATTTTCCTTTCTTTCTCTCGACGGGCCTTCCTCTAAATCTCATACATTGTTTATATCATCGGATTGAATTTTATTTTTTTTCCTTTTGTTTATGTGAGAAAGCTTTGCGGTTGCTCTGATGGCATGACCGATCCATCCATCATGTGTCGACTGCTTTTTTATTGTGTCCAAATAATGTGAAACAATGGGTTGGCTCTTGATTCTATAGTAGGGGCCATTCTTTGCTCAGATGACCTCACTGTGAGACGAGATCGTTTACTTCGAATGGCATATCGGACTAAGAATACCGTTTTCATAGTAAGTAAAGCAACCCTTATTCTTTCTGAATCTTTATTTTTAGAAAGAAAAATTATATTTATTATGTAGTAAAGTGTAGTTATTATTTTGACCAAAAAAAAAGTGTATTTATTGTAACCTCATATTTAAAGAGAGTCTATTTGATGATAATAGATATTATAGGCTCGTAATAAACTTTATTTGTTCAAAGTAAATTTTTGTGGAGATTATTTATACATAGTCTGACATCTATTTGTTCGGTGGCTAGTTAGTCTTGTATCTACTAAGAACGATTTATATTTACTGTAAACAAATCGTATTCATCATGAATAGATTATACTTATCAAGAATAACTTGTATATATCAAGTAAAAGACGTTATATTTGTTTGTATATACAACAAACAAATTGTATTTATCAAGAACTGCCAATAGCAAACCCTATTCACTCTCAGTAAATTAGTCATTTTACCAAAACAGCATGCATGCATCAAGAACAACTTGCATTTTACCTGGAACAAGTTATGGTCGTGACAAGCAATAGTAAACTTTTTTTTTTTCCCCATGGTAAAACCCAAATTGGCCAACCTTCCTCGACATTTTCACCACTAAAGAATGAGTTCGTTCTTCATCACCATGAGCCGTTAGTTCACGGTAAAATCACTCATCCAATGTAAAATACATGAATAGATTTACCGCGAATTGATAAGGGCTATCACGAACAGATGACGTTTGGATCACGGCTTATCGTAGACATACCTTGTTCTTGTTCTTTAGTATCTAATCTATTGACGGATAATTGAGATTGCGATGCACATATTTCGTGCGGCGTTATCTCTCTAATTTTTTATTTCCTGCAGAAAGTCCAATGATAATATGTTTTGGATTATGAATTTGGCGGAATATAAAGTCACGTGCAGTAGGTATAGCCCGGAGGAATTAAAAGGTTAAAAAAAAAAAAGATTTATTTCGGTGCTTGGCTGATTAGCTACGGACCATGCAAGAACCAACAACGCAATTTAAAAGTTCGTAGCACTTTTTTGACTTTTTCTAGTAGCGTCAAATAATGTAATCAACTAGCCAAACCGAAAAGGCTAAGGGTCTTTTATCTATGTTATCTTCGCAAGAGAATTTCCAATCGTTTCAATGATGATTGAATACATTATTAAGGGCAAGATCTTTTACAAATGTCAAAAAGTAAAAACAGAAGAGAGAGAGAGAGAGGGACGGTTGGTAGAAAAAACTGGGATGACTCATCTTCATACTTACACCCCAGCCCCGTTCATTGTAATAATTCACTTTAATCATCCCGTTAGCTACATACAAATTTAAAGGACGGAAGGTCTACATGATTTCTTCTTCTTTTTTCGGTCAATGAACACGTAAGATCAAAAATGATAATTTAAAAAAGTCGTGGGGCATTTTTTTGTTTGCCTAAAAACCGACAACAAACTTAATGAGAAGCCTCGAGAGGACTTGCAATTGTAAGTTTTATGGTCAATTGCGATTCATATTTGGACGTGATTGTCCCGAAGAAATGCATATCAAAGTGTGAATTGGGTCGCCCAAAAAGGACGTGCGATTGTGGTTTTCGTGGACGAGCTTACTTGTAATCAGGCCCGTTCGTAGTTCGGGCTGACGAATTGAAGCACGGATGATTGGGGCCGGAGGGCCCAGTAAGCCCAAACGACCATATCGAAGCCCGCCCACAAATTCAAAACGGGCTGAAAAGAGTTTTGCTGGAGCCAGTGGTTGGGTCGGGCCGGGTTGGTTTTGGGTCACATCTCTAAAATCGATTAATACGCAGCAACAAAAAGCAAACCATTACAGCAAATTTCAACACGGTTAGATAAGTCGATTAGCTCTTGGCAAAGTTAGTTTCTTGAACGTTTATGAAACTCAAATAACCTTAATCAACTCTAAAACATATTCAACAAAAAAAAAAAACTCTAAAAGATAACTATAGAAGGACACAAAGACTCCTTAGAAATAACATGCTTATTCCATCACTTTTATTTGAATATCATATTTTCAAAAAAAAATTATCTGACTAGCTTTCATCCTCAATCCGTGTCCCAAGTTTGGGCATGCATGCTTTGTTGGCGTAGCAGTCAAATTAGGGATGAGCGTGATTTCAAGATAAAATATCCGATGGGTCAATGCCTAATTGCCAAAATAACTGAACAAGTAAGAACTTATCTAGTTCTAGATTCCAAAATATACAAGGCAAATTCCAGGTTCCAAAAATTAAAGAAATTATTTTGATTAATAGATTTCAAGTTCTAGATAGGCAGGACCTAGAACCTATGACCTGAAACAAGTTTTTATACTTTTCTTAATCTATACATTTGCGTGATTCTGCAATATTTATAACATCCGATAACGACTATATAATTTAGAATCACTAATTTAATATTCCATTTTTTAATTGAGACTTTTATTTTGTTAATTGTTTCATATTTTTCATATGTCTAAATATAAGTTGAAGTTAGAAAATTGTAGAAAAAAATTTGTTAATTATTAAAGATAATGATATGTTATAATCATTTTATTGATAATACAAGTGGAACATGAGTAGAACTAAAACCAACCAAAGTATGCATAGTATGCTCCAAGTTCTAAAAAATAATAAACATGTTCCAACAAATAAGTTTCAAATTCTATATGAAACATGTACGAAACTTAAAACCACTCAAGTATCCTGAATCAACTTTTTCATATCAGACAAGTTCACAATTGGTCCAATCAATGATAGGCAAGCCAAACAAAGGTCAAAAGATTCGAGAAGAGTTACTTCTTGCGATTTGATCAGAAGTGATTGCCTCGAGTGAGAATCAAAGCGAAGATCTCATGCCTCTCAAGACATGATATCTTGATCGTGTATCACGAGTCGACGAACCCTAATAGTGTCTCGTGAGGCGCGACATCGGGGGCCAAAATTTTTTATGGAGAATCTGCTTTAGCAGAGGGGGCTGCAGGGTATGGATAAACTCATATTCTGCATGCTTCGGGGCGAGAGTAAAAGAATATGCAAAATCCCTCCTCCCGCATACTCATCCAAGAGCACGAGCCCCGACCGTTATGGCACTTTGGCGACGCTCGGTGTTGGCGGAACATGCTTGTCATCTAGTGCAAAACCAAACCTGCTTCCGAAGATTGAAACCTAAAATTCCCCTGTAGCTCTTCTCTGCGAGTTTTTCTAATTGGAAAGGCAGACAATGATTCTGTTCCTCGTTTCTTTTTTTTCTGGTCAACAAGGCTGTTGTAAAGAGCACAGGGAAAAGGGCCCACCCCAAATCATCAGTCCTCCGACTCGACTTCTCCCCTGCTTTTTGACCCCGTCTCTGTCTCTGTCTCTCTCTCTCACGGATCCAGTTGGTTTTCCTCCTCTCTGTATATAGCCCACCATCTTGGATGATCCGTCCACCTGGTTCTGTTATTTTCTAGAGGAAACGACGCTTGGAGGGAATGCCTCCCGTTTCGCCTTGGGCGAGGGCCTGAAACTGCGAGAACAAGACAAGACAGTCGAGACAGAGCACCCTAGGGACATGGCTCAGCAGGTACTGGTTTTCGCCCTTTCTTTTCGTTTCTCTTTTTCATTCCGGGTCTAGATCCTTTGACAACGAATCTACTTACTAATTCGACACACCGAAGATGGTGCATTACGTTGTTCGTGCAATGTCCTTTCGAAATAGCATTTTTGGGTTCTGCTGAATGATGGTCTGCTCTGATCTATATGTTTTGCAGAGAGAGGGATGGCCTCTGGGATTGCAGCCGCTGAACGCGAGGGCTGGGCTGGGGAGGAACGACAGGGAACACTCGGCTGGCTCCATATCTTTCAACACTCTGCTCACCGGCTCTCCCACTTCTTCCACGGATTCTTCCTCGGATTTGGACACTGAGGTCAGTGCAAAATTTGCAGGCAAATTGCCCGAAAGTTCATTCCTTGTTGAAGCACAGATACCATTTTGAAAAGTAACGTAAAGTAGAAAGTAAAGGCAATGATGAGATTATAAATGGGCTGTCGTGCAAGCTTAGTTGGACTGAAAATTTTCCCATCTGCTAGGAAAAGAGTATATAGTTTCTGCAAAGGCATTTTGTGGGAACGAAATTAGAAGACCTCGCATCTGAACATCCTTAATGCCGATCAATTCATCCGGGCTTTGACAAATCGGCTAATTCTAGTTAGATTTATGCGAATGAAGGATTTGCAGTTTCGTGATTTTATGCAAAACCGGGCTGATGAACCCTTCTCGATGTCACTAACCAAGCTGTTTGTCTCATCATATTCAGTCCACAGGATCGTTCTTCCATGATAGGAGCATCACCCTCGGGAGCCTGATGGGCGCTTCCACCATGTTGGAGCTCTCCCGGAGATCGACGAGGATCCGGAGACCGGAGGCCGTCAAGAACAGGAAAAGCTGCAAGCCCAGGATCTGGTTCTTCTCCCTCTGCTCGGGGGTGAGCACCGACGTGGAGAGCATGGACAACGCCTCCGCCCAGTCGCTCGGCCATTTCCTCGCGGCGGAGAGGAAAGCCGCCGACGAGTGCAGGAGGAGCGGCGGCCAGAGCCCGACCATGTACGGACCCGACGAGATCGTCCTAGCCCAGAGGGAGAGCGGGCCGTCGAACTCGCTCTTCGTCGACGGCCGGGTCGCCCCGCCGCCCAGGGCGAGCCCGGGGGAGCTAGTGGAGGAAGGCGAGGGGTACGGGGTGTCCCTGATTCTTTGCTGTGCGTGCGGGAACGGCTCTCGCCGAACGGAATCTCTTTGACCTTCGTGAGTGGAATCTGTGGTGGTGATTGATTTGGTGGGAAGGGAAGAGGGATTTGTCCTGGAGGGGGATCTTTTTGTCTATCGCTGGACCTTGTGGATATATTTTTAACTGCTCCTGCTTTCGCTTTTTACTGTCTTTTTCCCCACCAACGCACCGAAAGTTGAAAGGCGTCCGGAAGGGAGCAGAGCGGAGTGCCAAAACTAGGGCTATAACATATGGTAGATGTGAAGTATATAAGAATTGTTCCTGAAAGCTTACGATGATTCACTTTGCTTTGATCCTTGTGGAGTGAAGATGAAAAAATGGGGAAAACTCGGATGCATTTTGAGGGTAAATGGCCCCTGCCGGCTTGCCAAAAGCCCGAACCAGCCTATTCTGTATGGGATTAGGTCGGGAAGGGCTTTCGAGGGCCGCCTTTAATTTGTCACAAGAGTCCGCGTGGATTTTCCCTCGTAGGTCACATATTGATATGACAAGTGGCAAAATATTATTGGATCATGAAAGGGTATATGTAGAATTGGTCTTGGAACCGAGCAAATCTTGCATGCACATTAATTTATCTCAGCTATTAAATCATGTGACATATACGTTTCGAGTGCACATAATTTTTTTGTGAGGGTAGAGAGAGATAGGGGTTACGTGTAAAAAGACCTAAATGCATTGCGTTGCAGGTTGTACATTGAAGTGTTTATTTATACACTTGTCCAAATAAATTAACATCCCAAGACACATGGACGCTCTAGATTCGATAAAAGATTAAGTGAAAGATACAGAGATGGAGAGAAGGCAAATAATCATCTGATGTAGACATTGCTTTCCATTTCCATCTTCTTTTAATCACTGAGGTTATCCTAATGGCCAACCTTTCAAGGTCGGAAGGAGGAGTGAAGGTGGAGCTAAAGGAAGGCAAGTATAGGGGTGAGTATGGTTCCATGGTAGAATCTGGAACTTGATAACCGTATTGATGGAAAATTGTAGGTTATAAATTCTAAGGTATGTAGGGTAGCTTCTAAGTTCCAAAATTTGGGGAACTTAGAACCTAGAACCTAGTACAAGTTTTTGTGTTTTTCTTAATTTATATTTTTACGTGATTCTGAGGTATTTCATGGTATTTGATAATAAGTGTATAATTTAAAACTACTAAAATTTCCATTTTATGATCAAGAATTTTATTTCTATACACTATGAGACCAATGGAAGGTCCAATTGCTTCTTTGATGTAGTTATGTTTAGGCAATTGCTTTTTCAAAATAATGTTTTTATATGATACAAGAGCAATATGTGTATTAAAACCATAAAAATTTTAAATACTATCCGATAGATATATATGGACACTCGTTCTTAGGCAATCATTATTAGAATCCTTGTTCATTTTTATTATTATGTTTATTTTCATTTTCTTAACTAAAAATTAAAAAAAAAAAGAGAGAGAACATATTGGAACTTTGAACCAACCTTGAAACCTATAATATGGTAGGTTCCAAGTTCCAAATTCCAAAAAATAAGAAACCTGTATCGAGAGTATATTCAAGTTTCAAACAAAACTTATAAGGAACCTAAAACTGCTCACTACTAGGTGGGTGATCTAGATCACTGGGGAGAAGAGCAAGGAACAGGAGGAGAATGAAGAGCAGTGGCACCATGTGAAGCAAAACTGTGGGTGGTTCGTCCGCGGATTGCAACTGTTGGAGAATGCGAAATTGGATCAGGTGAGGGTGAGCATGGAGAATGATGCGGTGAAGAAGCCAGAGGTCAGGTCCATTGAAATCTTTAATTAATCTTAACACTCAGTTTGTTTGACAAAAATGAATAAATCAAAAAACAATTAAATGAGTATTTATATCGTTTAAAATAATCAATTAATAAAAAAATTATTATTATCGATAATAATTTATATTTAAATATTTTTATAGATGTTAATAATATTTTTTGTTTTCTAAATTATTTATTTTTCATGAAATAAAGGCAACTCGAATTCTCTTTCTTCTCTCTTTAAGTACTCGAAATATTTTTTTTTTACATATCTTTCGTGTGTCTCCGTTCACTAAGGTTGCGCATGATAATCATTTTATTTTTGTTCTATGACTATTTTGTATTCCGACTTATTTATGGAAGAAATCCGTTTGATAAAATAATTTCATTTTTCTATTTTTTGAACAAAATTCTATTTTAGAAATAGGTTTGGAATAAAAATCAGAAATAAAAAATTTAATTTTCTATTTTTAGAATAGATTTGAGAAATTATTTATCTATTTTTTACTTTTCACCCAAAGAAGTTTATTACTGTCCAATGGTCACCACTACCCCTGCCTACTAGTTGCTGGTCACCATCTGCCGCCATCGGCTGCTACCACTTCTGCTAGAGAAAGTGAAATTTTTTTCATTATCAAACGAATTTCTATTCCGTAAATAGAAATTTTGTATTTTTATCAAACGTGTTTTTTTTATTCAGAAACTCATCCAAGAATAGAAATAGAAAAATTTATTTCTCTTTCAGGAATTAATTTCTCTCTAGAAATGCCATCATCCACATCTTGTATCTATCATTTTCGAGCCACGTGTCAATGTTTGGTAAAAAGAAATTCACTTTTCAAAATATTAATTTTTTATTGAGAAAACGGTCGATGTGAAATTAACGAGAAAGTTACGCGACTTTTGCTTTTGATTTGATCGGGATAGGGCCCCTTTTCATCTCATTGATTGAGAAATTTGGCAGAAATGCGGTTATGTCAAAGATGGTAATAGTTAAATTCGACATTGAACAGTCGATTTCAATGACTTTAGGAGCGCACACGACAAATTTGGCTCTTCCCTGTAACTTTCATCGACTTCCCCTTCGTCTTCCACGTTCATTATAGTTGATTTTAAAGTGTATAATGAAGGAAATTATTTTTTATAGAAATCATTTTCATGAAAATATTTTCATTTATTTGATTATTTAGAAAAAATTTCCCTATTACCAAAAGCAAAAGTCGTTTTCTCCTAATTTAGGATTATTGCTTTCGGTTCATGAAAAATGTTATTCGTAAATCAATCAGTTTTCCACCGTCCAAATATTGAAAGATAAGAAAACATTTTCTTCGAAACAATTTTTTTCAGAACAAAGCTTTTATTCTAAATTAGGTTTTACCTAACAAAAAATTAATCAGCTAGTAGTCCCGATTCAAATCTCTCCGCCAGCATTCGGTCTAAAATCCCACTGAAATGCCAACGCATCAATATTCGTGGATGTTCCTCATCGCATTTATTATTCTCCATCTCAAAATTTTCTAAAAATCGTCTATGCATTTTAGCAACATATTAGACGAATATCCAACTAGCTAGATATAACTCAAGAGTATTGATTTGGGATTTTACGCAAGACAAAAGTTAATTTGGTGTATATGGGTCAATAGGTTGGTTCCAATTTGAAAATTTTTATGGCACCAACCTTTAGTAAAAACTTATGTAGTCATGCTCGATCCATTGACCCATAGTAATTTTGAGATTCATGCTAAACTTGAGTTTCACTGTCATGTTCATTCTTCTCCTAACTTTAGGTTTAGAACTTTCCGTGTGAAACAACTTGGTCAATTTGGATGGTTTTAGAATTGGACTATGATTGACATTTTAAGCCCCTCGTTTGCAAGAAAAATAAAAGGGAAATAATAAAAATGAACTCTAAACTTTGGTCAATATATAATGTCGTCTCCTAATTTTTAATTTGTTGAACATAAGAGCAAGGAGTCTCCATTGTAAAAACCGGAGAGTGAAATAAGAAGTGTGTTGTGTACTTTACTTCCAACATGATCTACTAAACACTCCCATTCTCTTTCTAAGACATGAACGATGGTTACGAGCAAACACTACGATTGAGAAAAATCCCAAGATGCTCCGCACTTGCCCTTAGGGGATCCGTGCATCGAAATTTCCGATATTCTGAGATTACTATGATCTAAGCTCATCACGGGCTGGCGATTTATGGGCCAATGAGGCGATCCCTTTTTTAAAAGCGGAGAAATGGCAGTGTGTGGGATAACATACCGCCATAAGTTTGCAATTCAAGTTTATGAATTAGTTTCATAGGACCCTTTATGCAAGGACTGCATCGAACATTTACCAATAATTTATAGATCAAATTAAACTAATTAAAAATTTAAGGACAACATTGCATATTGGCCCAAAATTCAGGGAGCATATTATATAAATTAAAAGCTGGGGATGCCATTACATATTGGACTGGAGTTATGGACCGTTTGTGCTGTTACTTGAAAAATAGACAAGGAAACCCCTTCTTTCTATCTTCTCGCGAGACGATCACGGCAAGTAAAAAGCGGTAGGATTATCGATCTCGACAGTTCTTCTGCTTTCCTTATTGTAGATTGGGGGAGCTTCTGGATTTCAACAAGATTTGCGGAACGTTACTGGGCCGAACCGAACTCCTTTCCTCCATTGAATTTCCTTCGGCCCAAAAGTACCTGAAGAACACGGGCCTTGTCGCGCAAAGCAGGACTTTCTTCTCGTGTCGGAACCCTTGGCTTTGAAGTCCACATTCGAAGCACCCTTTTCCCTTTCCTTTTTGCTCTGGAGTTCCGAACATCCCGATCCGCGCGGTCCGAAATCTCGTAACGCTTCGTTCGACATCGCATTCCATTCTCTCTCTCCCCACCCCGACGCAAATTCAATCTCGCGGGACGAACGGACGGGGGCCCCACGAGCGCCACGTCAGCGTCCGTCCTCGCTGGCGATGATGGTCGACCACCTTCCGAATCTATCTTTTCTAGGCTTCCCCCCGACAGTGATGATGAACTCCATGATTAGGGCGCGAGACGGGCCTCGATGGCCGGTGGGGGAAAGTGAGAGGACGGTTGGACGCCATCGACGGAGACGGGAGAGGCCCACTTCGCCGGAAAAGGGTGCCGGGGGGGTCACCGGCGGCTGCACGATTAAAGTAATCGCCGTCGAGCTAGCCGGGCACCAAACTTCCTCGTAGGGGCAGCATCTCTCCCGTGCGGATTTCCAGTCGTTTTCTTCTAGTTCATGGCATCGAGCGGCTGAGCTGTCTTCTTGCGGGCGCATCACATGATGCTGTATCATCGCTAGCTAATCCCATCTCCCGTGGGCCCCGTCCCACGGTTTTGCCCGGAATTCGTACCGGTATCGTGGATCTGATCCGATCTATTTCGGTGCCGACCTGAATGATTTTTCCATGTGACTTTTCGGTAGCATCCGATGAGATGCAAGTCTCAAGTTGTTCACCACGTTTCGGTTTCTTGAGGTGTCGTTCGTACATGGCGTAGAGGGAGAAAACACCACTAATCCTTTGTACGAATTTTCTTACTTAATTACTTAATAAATACCTTTTTAATTTTTCTTATTTGTTTCCTAACAAAGTCCATGCAAGGAAAAAATAATAATAATACTATTTTTTTCAATTAATTGGAGGTGCTTTTTTTAGCAAAAATGTGTTCTCGAGAAGATACGTAGCATGGAGGGTTGAGCTCAGAGAAGGGTTTTTGGTGGGGACAAGTTTGCATTGACGTTGGATATCTCGTTTTTATCTTTTTCTTTTTTTTCTAAAACTTCCTGTTTTCGGCTTGGGACAGGAACCTGCGTAAACATCTTGGGCTCCCCGAAATGGACGGTGGCGATTCCTCCGCCAACTCCGAGACCGGATCGTGCCACGCTGGATACGACAACTATCATCGCCCTCGCACATCGGCCATGTGCGCGCGCCGCGCTTCACTCGCCTGTCTCCTTTTTCTTTTCTTTTTTTATATATTTTCTGCTTTTTGGTCGAATCTCTCGCTTGTCCGGGAAATCGCGTGAAACAACTACGTCGTGGGACCCACCTCCTTTTTTTTCTTTCTTTCTTCCTTTTTTTTCTTTAAATAGCGTGAGGCAATGAACCTTCCGCATTTTTCAGTAAGAGATTCTCCGGCACTCCGATCGATTATGGCAACCTTCAAGATCGACACGGTTCGAACAAAATAAAAAATAAAAAAAGATCATCACGGGGACTCGGCTTCGACCTCCACTTTAAACGTAAGGATGTTCGTAACAAATTACCCAACTAAACTCTGAAACTTGAGCTTATTTTTACAGTCAATATTAAGAAAAATCTGAAATCGATAGTATCAAGGAGTGAAAATTTGCAATTTGAGCGGATGGAAGTGCTTTTCATAGATTTTTCTAAAGTTAATATCATAAAAAATCTGAAACTATTAATTATCTCAAATCAATTTTTTTATTAACAAAATTTCAAAACTAGTGTACTTATAATAAATTTATCATAAATCTAAAATTATTAAATATCATCAAAAATTTCAAATTAATATATTTATAATAAATTTATTATCTATTAAATAACGAGACTAAAAACCCAAAGTGATGCATTTGTTAAATGTTATGTATTATCCAATTAATAATTTGATAATAAAATTTATAGAAAATCAAAATTGGATAAAATTATCATATATGATTTAGGTTTTTTAATAAAAAAATTCATCTGTGTGTACTAATTTGAAGTTTTTTTTTTAGTATTAATTTTTTTTTATCAAGAGTGAAGTTGGGGACTGGTAAGAAATAACGTGGGACCCACGCGCTCCTCTATCTCCCCTTGCAGTCCTCGTCATTTGGCTGTCCGAAATCGGACGGCTGGGAGCCAGGCAACCGGAGCAATCCGGATGGAGCCAACGTCGCTCTCGGCTCGAGCCGATGGAGACGGGAGTCGCCATCGGCTCGGCAGAAAATTGACGGTCTATCTTTCAGCGAGCACGCACGCCAGCCGAGACCAACCCCACGTGCCTGGTGGGCCACGTGTATATCCGGGTCTGATCCGGCGTGGTCTATTTCCCTGTGGTCCGAGCAGGGACGGACGGCTCCGATCAACTCCGATCGAGACGCGTAGGGCGTGGATTATATAGAGGCGTGTCGCGAGTAAAGCCAAGCTCCTCATCTGGACCGGGATTTGCAATTTGGGAGGAAGGACATCATCGGTCCCCGTGCACCTTAGGACTGGTCGGCATTTCCTGTGTGCCGCTTTGCCAGCACAGGGCCCTTCCCTCGACAGCTCCTCTCCGGACATTTCGTCCAAGGAACGGATAAAATACTCTTCTCAGGTTCCGGGTCCACCCAATCGGGTTCTTCTTCATCCATACATTTGGCTTTTGTGAGATCTACGTGATCAACGATTCTTGAAAATAATCTGATCTTCCAATCTGGGCTACTCTGCAATGCATGATGTAATCTCACGTGCTTAATTATTTACATTTACATCGATATCTTTGTACGGTCGTTCCCCTTACAAAAGACTAGCTAACTTAAATGCGAAAAACTCAAAGTCATATTAACTCCAAAATCAAAAAGCTCATAACAAGAAGAAGGCTGGTTTTTAGGCAAAACTAGGCTCAATGGTTGACTTGAGCTCGATGAATGCTAGAGTATTTCAATAATATATCATAACTCCATTTGATCACTTAAATTTTTAAAACAGTTGATAGTGATTTCACAAAATCTTCATATAGTATCAGAGTTAATCTTAAATTCAAATCTTTCAAAACCCCATATGCTTTTCCAATTAAATTCCCACGTTTAGTACTAAGCAAAATATCAAATTAAGTGTGAAAGAAAATGTTAGATTATTTAAATAATTAATAACGTATTTATATAATAGTTTAAACTTTTAAAACAATTAATAATAATTCCATAAAATCTTCATAATAAATTTTGAATGTTCAAGTTTGATGCACTTGACGGCACCTCCCGAGCACAATTAGAAAGAAGAGACCAGCTCAAATCATGCTGCCGCCATATACACAACCTATCAAAATCGATTATGTTTTCATTGAGGATCACCGAAAGCATGGCCAAGAGAGACTTTGCCCCATTCTCTTCATTTCTTGTGTGGCCCACGAGATCCATCATGCATAAATGCTGCAACTGGTTGAGGCAGTTGGATCAACATCGTTATTACGTTGATGTTTCATACCCTCTTCCTGTCCAAACGTCGATATCGAGCACTCAATAGACCAATCTAGTCCCAACTTGCATCTTTCCAACTAGGCCGTGACCTGAGTGTATTAGCATAAATGCAGGTCTAGATGGATCGAGCTAAACCACTAATTGGTGCATTCCTAGGGTCTACGTCGGCAGAAGTTTAATTATTGCCTCGTCGAGAATTGACTAGAATTGACTTGCATTTGTCAGAATAAGCATTGGAGTGAGTAGTGGGTTGGCAAGACACTTGACAAAACAATCATGGAAGGGGGGCTGATCATGACGCGTCGGTATTGGTCAGTTCTCGCATTGGATTATTAGGGAGTGGACCAAGTGGTCGCATAGGACTGATCTCTTCGGTGGGAGATGTTCGGAGAATGGCTACATCAAGTGCCGGACCAATGATTTGAGCAACGACGCGCATGATCGACAGCATACATAAGATGGAAACCTTGATGACTTAAATCTTTTGGGATGGAAGATGGACTTGGTAAAATAATTCTCAAGTGAAAGCCATCTCGCATGATCATCTCTAAACTTGATTACCAATCCGATAGCCTCCAACCTCGCTCGACCCACAAGAGTTTTAAGGCCCTCTTTGGGTGAGCCCGGGCAAAGGCCTACAAACCAAACCAAGCATCTTTAGCCTGCATACCTATTATATGTTTATTCTCTTGTTCTGAGATGAGTACACAAGAAATCTCAAAACGAAATTGACAGAAAATACAATCGAATTTTCAAACTTATCCAATTAATTTAATTGAGTATGACTTTCGGCTCCATGCAATTTGAGCAACGAAAAAAAGCTGCAAGTGGCATTTTTAAATATATCTCGAGCATGCATGGGACTGATGCGATGCGAGGTTTGAAAAATTAAGTAATGCCAAAAGTAACAAGGAGGAGGAGAAAATTGACTTGTGGATAATCATGGGGCGACACCACAAGTGGAATTTTATGTGCTGGTTGCAAAAAGAAGAGTAACGTTGCCTGATGGTTTATTAATCATAGGTCATTAATTGGAGGAATTAATTTATTTTGGTTTGGGATATAGATCGATTCTACTGAAAGTCCATTTCTTGACTCCTGAAAACGCGGGAATCAACGGTTTTCTTAATTGTCCAATTGAGCAACTTTTATAGAAGCATTATCCAATAAGCATCTTTATGCCGTGCACGCCGCCGCCAGCATCGAGGGAAATTATTGCATGGAATGTCATAGATGGCGCAAAAGTGAATTTAAGGCTTCATTAATTGATTTCCTAAAAAACGAAAAAAATATTTTTCTAAAAATAATCATTATAAAATATATAAATAAAAATATTTTCATCGTCAATTAAATTATATTTCTTTCAATTACTGATTATTTCAAACAATAAAAACAATCATTTTTTTTATAAAACACTTTATTTTCACGAAACAAATAATCCTTACGCAAGTTTCATATAAATGTTATGTCAAATTGGTTGGATTTTTTTTTGTCGATTCCCACTTTAATTCTTACTCTCAAGCTTTTTACTTTGTCTTTTTGCAGAGTGTGAAAATCAAAACATATACCTAAAATAAAATCGCATTCATCCCAATGTTCTTAGAAAGTGAAACTTGGAACCCTCTACTTCTCAATTCTAATGTGGGAAAGATAAATTAAGTGGTTAATTGATCGGATTCAAAGTAGTACAAAAATTCAACGAGTAATTTCTCAAACGTTTTGTCCAAAAAATAAAATAAAAAATTCGCAAACGCCATCACCCTCGAGCCGAGCCAACTATAAAAGCGCATTGAGCGTCGAATTGCTACTTGGTGCTCGCCGAACTGAGTCTCAACCTTCCGTGCGTTTGACTTTAACCACTAGCACAAGTCCATCACGGCCAAAGGCAGCCGAAGCCGAAGCCGAGCCGAGCCGCAGCCGAAGCCATGCCCAGCCTCACGTCCTAATCTATTCTCAAACCACCCCCCCAAAAAAAAAAAAAACACAGAAAGAGAGCAGAAATGAAGAAAGATAGCGAAATTATTAAATAATATTCCACTCCTCTCCCTCTTTTTTTATTTTTAATATCGATCATAATCCAGTAGCATCGCTAAACGCGTATATTTGATATCGTTAACATATAAAAAAAGAAAATCCTCACGTACACGTTTTTGCAAACTGGCTCAAGCTAGCTCTCTCCCTCCGCCGCGCCAGTGGACTTGCATTCATCGTTGCACCTCGATACGTCGCGTAACGGTAATATAAATTAGGTAACTCCTGATATTCAAAAAACTGACGATGGCATTTTCGTAAATAACGCCAACCCCATCCCGTGCTGGTTTCGCGCAAAGCAGATATAAAATACTCTCTCTCTCTCCATTTCTCTCTCCCTCACATGGAGCGCGCACTCGCCATGGGGACCTCCTCCTCCTCCTCGCGGATCATCGTCCGGACCTGCAGTTGATCGGCGCGGCTGAAAAAAAATCTCGCCGGCGGCCGGCGATGGCGGCGGACGGGGCGGCGCTCGCGGAGGGCCTCATCGAGACGGCCAACGAGATCGCCTCCATCTCCGACTACAGGTGCGCGGTGAAGAAGCAGTACTGCAGCCTCGCCCGGCGGCTGAAGCTCCTCGTCCCGATGTTCGAGGAGGTCCGGGAGTCGAGGCGGCCAGTCGGCGAGGTGGCGGCCGGAGCCCTGGCCTCGCTGAAGGAGGCGCTGGATTCGGCCAGGGACTTGCTTCGGTTCGGGAGCGAGGGGAGCAAGATTTACATGGTTTGTACGTGGCCTTTTTCTTCTTCTTCTTCTTCTCCCGGCTCCGATGCTATACCGCAATCAATGCGCGCGTGGTTTTTGTAGTTGTGCGTGCCTTTCCTTAGTAAGTTCTCGGAGTCGTTTCTGTCGATTCTTACTCGATTTAGAATCGAGGCGAGCGCTGAATCTGGCGATGCCGGTAGCTGGAGCTAGCGCTTGCAGCTAGACTCAGGCATCTGCTGATTTACTCGTTGAGAGGCCTGCGAACAACTGAATCACCGTCGCTCGCGATCCCGATTTCGAAGCAATCTCATGACTGCAGGCAACCGATGGAAGTAGTGGCAGTTGATCCAAATTTCTGGCTCTTCTCCTTCTTTTGCAAGCTGTGGAGCTATATAGATTGGATTTCCGATTACCGATCATTCATTTCTAGTAATAGAAATCGCGGACTGACGGGTTGCTCACTGTTTTCAAACTGAGGGAGACTGGCTTGCTTTCTTCAAATCATCATCTATCATCTAAGTATTTTACGTAGGAAAGATTTCAGAGAGAGGAAAAGGGTAATATACATACGAGAAATTGAATCAACCGCTTTGGTCAACACACGCCGCCTCTATAAACTTCAGTCTCCAAGCTTGAGTTGGACTTTTGCACTCCTGGCCCTCGATCCATTTAATAATGATTTGTAGACAAAATGGACTTCATGATTTCATTGCAGCCGCTTTGTGCTTGAATCTTTCGTAGGGTTATAGCGTAATCATTCCTATTTTACGGCATTCTATGACTGTTGCGAGCTCTTAGTCTTTCATCATGGGGTTACTAAGCTCTGCTCGTTGGGTTCTTGCTGTTATTTAGCTTTGATCTTTTGTTATTTACAGGTCCTAGAAAGGGAGCAACTAATGAGCAAGTTCGATGAAGTGACAGCCCGTATAGAACGAGCTCTGAGTGCAATTTCCTATGAAGAACTTGATATATCAGACGAAGTTCAGGAGCAGGTAGTTTTTGTGCGGGACATCATTAACTGGAGTGCAAGTCAGACTTATCTTCCTTTCATCTAACATCGTTAATTTCTTGAGCTTCAACAGTTCATATATCCCCAAGTTCTCTTTTATGCTGTCTGGCCTTATTGTGATGCTCCATGTCACAAATATGCACCTTATAGATATTGCCAACCATTCAAACCAGCTATCATCTTCTGCTGATATTCAGCTAGTAAATGCTTCGGTGGAGCTCAGGTTGTCTCTTAATGTGCTGTATTCACTTTAATATATTTCTCCAGGTTGAGCTTGTTCTTGCACAGTTCAGAAGAGCCAAAGGACGGACTGATCCACCGGACATGGAACTATCTCAAGATCTATTGTCTCTTTATGAGGGGAACGACGCAGCTGCAGATCCAACTGTCCTAAGGGGATTGACTGAGAAGTTGCAATTGATGGAAATAACTGACCTTACACAGGAATCTCTTGCTCTGTATGAGATGGTTTCTGCCAGCGGTGAAGATCCAGGGAAGAGCATTGAGAAGATGTCGATGCTGTTGAAGAAAATTAAAGATTTTGTTCAGACAGAGAACCCTGAAATGGATCCTCCTGCAAAAGTAGAAGGTTTGCCGCTGCGTTCAGCTGGAGAAGCAACCGCTGATGGAAACCACAAAGCCCCTGTTATACCAGATGATTTCCGCTGTCCAATATCATTAGAGTTGATGAAGGATCCCGTCATTGTTTCGACAGGACAGGTAAAAGGATGCACAATCTCTCTCTCTCTGTAATGCCCTGAAATTTGCTTGCATGATTGCGGACCATAAAATTAGGATTTAGAATCTCAATTGGCGGTCCCACTCTCTTTCATTCTGTTTAAGTGAGACCATAAATAACAAGCATTCAGAGTTGGCTTATCAAATTCACATTTTGCGTTCTGCCTGAGGCCATTATAATGAGCATATCAGAAACTCTTGCTTCCTCATGTCATTTCATTGCAGTTGCTTAGAGTAACCTGAAATATTTCGAGACATACCAGAACAAAATTCATCATCTTTTCTGTCTCTAATTCAACTCGAAATGTAAGATACATCCAATCATTTTACAAGGGAGACGCACTTCTCTCTCTCTCTCTCTCTCTCTCTCTCTCTACTAGTAGGAGTCATTTGACTTATCCTCATTTGTATCTCTGCAATAGCATATCCATATGCCCGTTACATGTTACTCTGTGCATAGATTGATCCTCTTTTTGCCGGTGCAGACCTATGAACGCTCTTGCATTGAGAAATGGCTGGAAGAAGGGCATGGAACATGTCCAAAGACACAACAAACCCTCACCAGCACCTCCCTCACCCCGAACTACGTCTTGCGCAGCCTCATAGCTCAGTGGTGTGAAGCAAATGGCATCGAACCGCCCAAACGTCCTGCGAGCTCTCGCCCTAATAAAGCTACTTCTGCCTTCTCACCTGCAGATCGTACAAAGATTGAAGTTCTTCTCCGTAAACTAATCTCTGGCATCCCTGGAGAGCAGCACTCTGCTGCAGGTGAGATCCGCCTTCTTGCGAAGCGCAATGCAGATAATCGTGTCGCCATCGCTGAAGCTGGCGCAATTCCTCTCCTAGTAAGTCTGCTCTTAACACCTGACTCTCGCACGCAGGAGCATGCCGTAACATCTCTTCTAAACTTATCCATATGCGAAAACAATAAGGGAACCATTGTCTCTTCGGGGGCGGTTCCCGGTATAGTTCACGTTCTGAAGAAGGGAAGCATGGAAGCGCGGGAAAATGCCGCGGCCGCCCTTTTCAGCCTTTCAGTCGTGGATGAATATAAAGTTGCCATTGGTGCTTCGGGCGCAATCCCGCCTCTAGTAGCGCTTTTGAGTGAAGGTACCCAAAGGGGGAAGAAAGATGCTGCAACGGCACTTTTCAATTTGTGTATATACCAAGGCAACAAGGGAAAGGCAGTGAGGGCCAGTATCGTGCCCACGCTAATGCGACTGCTCACCGAACCTGAGGGTACTATGGTGGATGAGGCCTTAGCCATATTAGCGATACTCGCCAGTCATTCCGAAGGAAAGGCAGCCATCGGAGCTGCCGAGGCAGTGCCTGTTCTCGTTGAGTTCATTGGCCGTGGTTCTCCACGAAACAGAGAGAATGCAGCTGCAATTCTGGCGCATCTCTGCTCCACAGATCAGAGACACCTAGTGAAGGCGCAAGAACTCGGGGTGATGGGTCCGCTCATGGATTTGGCACAGAACGGGACAGATAGAGGGAAGAGAAAGGCGGCACAATTACTCGAGCGAATAAGCCGGTATGTCAAGCAGAAGAAGCAGGCTCACGCGCAAGCTGAAGCCGATGATCAGATTCACCACGCGCAGCCTCTCTCTGAAAGAGATTGCTAACTGTTCCGTACAAATTTTCGTTGTTCTCTCTTCTTGGGAAATATTTCGGAAAGCTGGCTTTCATTCTTCGTCGCAGGTGGAAAATCACCTGGCCATGTAAGTTAAATTCTTTCGTTGGCCCGTGCCAAGGAGGACTGCATCATTCTAACAGTTCATCGGAAGAAACATGGCGAAAGGAGAAAGGAGGTCGCACGGAGGGAGATTGAGGAAAGGCTAAGATATTTCTGACATCAGCTTATAATTTATACGAGCAAAATGTACCATCGTCGTCTTCAAAGTTTTTTAATGGAAGAGATGTCTGTTTACAGAACGAACCATTCGACTTGCAAATTTGTCCCACGTCGTGTCGACAGCAAAAGTCCTGTTGCAATGTCATACTTCCTAAATGTAAGCTACAACCAGCTTTTTAAACGTCCATCTTTCGCAATTCAGTTGAATTCTCAAACTACTTAAAACCGTCCCTCTATGACATGGTCGGACCAGAGTTGTGGTAGATATCACATCCCCCATGAAAATGACGTAGCAAGTTCAAGAATATACGCTCCAGCTGTGACAGAACTCCTTACAGTCATTATTTAAAATTGAATTCTGCTACAGGTTGTGAGGCACAGCCTCAAGATTGCCAGATCAATCGATGAACTGCTACATGTGTAGAACTCGCATTCTAAACAGCAAACTGATAATGAAGTACTCCTGTCAAACTATGAGTTTCCTAAAATAGAAACTTAAACCAAGTGAAAAGAACCAAGTTCCAAAATTTTGCAAATGAGGAACAGACAAGGACTTTGGCTGAAATGTTCAGACTCGGCACTAAATCATCTTCTACTTGGCCTCTTCAATTGGAAGCTCTTATCAATTTCACCCAGCAGCTCTACACAGCTGAACTACTTCCTTCCCCTGTTAAGCCTCTGCAGGTGATAATTGATGCTTCCCCCAGCCGTTCTGTTTCTTCCGCTCTGAAGCAAACAATAGCCCAAAATAAAAGGGGATTTGTCTTAAGCATGGTTCATACAGATATTGGGCTCACACTCATGCACAAGAGAGAGAGAGAGAGAGAGAGAGAGAGAGAGAGAGAGATGATGAGAATGGATACTCAAAGAAAAAGCACAACAAACCTGGGCATCCATGCAAGCACTCAAAAGTTCCTTTTGCCGGACGCATTTATCATCATTGTTCTGGCTTAGTGCCAAGCAGTTGAGAAATGTTATCATTTCCTTCATGCATGGCTTTTGAAGCGAACCAAATTTTTTGGGGTTGATGTACAGTGCACCTGCTTTTCGGCCCATTGTACTTCAAATATCACTGCACATATCCAAACCGTCATTTTCAGACAAACCAAAGATGAAAGACCTTAAAATATAGTAAGATTAACCAGCGGGAAAGAGTGAACCAGATCTCCTGTAGCAACTTCCCTCACGACAGTTCAAGAAACACTTTCAGGCAGACAAACCATGAGCAACTGCCTAAGCCTTTCTAATATATTCAAACAAACCAAACTGTGTATGAAGCAGGTGTCACAGCACTACAGAGTGAGAGGGAGCGAGAGAGAGAGAGAGAGAGGAACACCAGTGTATGGCATTGATTTAGGAAGCAACCAAAAAGGGCCTCGGCACACCAGTAAAGACACACCAGCTCTATAACTACACTGATTCTGAAGCTAGTACATGATTATGATGCCTAATGACCACAATTTTATTAAGAGAAATAGATAAAATTGACCAGAGATATTTGTGTCATCCAGAAAAGTACAACCACCAAAACAGTCAACCCAAACCCAAAACAAACATGTTCATAGAATCCATCCCACTTCTTTTGAAGGGGAAGAAAGTTCTATCTGAAATGGGAAAAAGCTAGCTAACACCCTAACATCCAACTCTCCATTCAATTGGAAAACCAAATCAAAGCACTGCGAATGTCCACACCAACATTTCATTACCAACACTACCACATTCCATTCTCTACCACTTTGGTGCAATGCTCATGCTTGACTTTTCATTATACATGATCCCCACTTCACATCCACACTCGGCAGTATTTCAACTCCATACTGAGCCATTGATAAGAAATAACTTAACTGGAAAACACTTAAACATCAGGATAAATCGATTCCTGTTCACGGTGTACATAGTGAAGCAGAACACATGTAAACATTTTCTAAATATCAAGCTCCTTAAACCTTAACTGCTCAGAGAAGCTAAAGGTCTCACTCAGACTTCTCTAGTATTGTGAACAAGACCCTACCAATCGGTAAACTGGAAAATCCTTTCAGATGAATTAACAGTTCAAAAAAAGTATTTCATGATTCAGTTTGCTCGAGCAGCATAGTATCAAACAAATCCAGATAATCTATGACTCACCAACAATTTCCAGTATCATTGAGGATTAGATCAAAAGAACCTTAACCTGTACATACACATAGCACTCAAAGAAATTGACTTTGCATATTTACACATTCCGCTTTAATTTCAGATGCTAATCTGCTAATAGTTTTTTTCTTCTTCTTTTTTTCAATAAAAGCCACATTGAATATAACTTGCAACACTTCCCTGTTAGAACAAGGAGTAGCCTAACTCGACAAGTGCTTCGCCAGGTTCTCCAGTGAAAATTACTCCGCATTGGCACTGCGTGAGCTATCCTAACAAATGAAATTCAAGGGTGCAACATCCAACAGAGAAACCACAGCAAAATCGATTCTCAAGAAAGGTTAGGCTGTTAAATTAATCTGCATTTCACTTGGTGAAAAACACAAGATGGAACAAAAACCCCACCCAGATTCCAAAGGACAGCATTCAAAAGGGACCCAGCAAAATTCAGCAAAATCTTTACTTTCGCACGCAACGAGAGCGCCATAAAAGCTCGAGAGGGCATGATCGGCATGATCCTAAAGCAGACAACCGTTCCAGGTATATCTAATTTCGTCATAACCCCCTGAGGAACTTCCAGATTCCAAAGCAAAACAAGAAGCGCGCATCACAGCAGAACTTAGATTCGATACAGAGTCCGTTGTTGCGCTCGAACCTCTGCTTAAATCACGACAAAAGGAACAAACTTTAGCAGATCGAATCAACGGAACGCACCTGCGCAGGAACCGATTTCGCGCCGAGGTAGCAGAGTCGGCGTTTTGAGGTCTCGCTGCTTCGAGAGTTCTGTCTGAGAAAAATCGGCGAATACGGAGATCGGGCTCGACCGGACCGGGCGGGCTGCAGTGTTTCCGGTCCGACCGCCGATCGAACATTCAGGCCCAGCCCGAGTCGACCCGGGGTTCTGGCCCATTGGATCCTAGGAGGAGAACAAACAAAGAAGAAATGAACCTACCGGAAGGGCAGCATACGGGCCTGGGGCTTCTAGGTCCGAATGACAAACCCGGACTGGAGTAATTTGGGTCGTACCAAGTATGGATGATCAGGTTCTGAATTGGTAGTTTTTAAACCTAGAACTTGGAACTTATCATTGTCATAAATGTTTCTCAATTCTTGAAATCCAGCACCTACCGTGTTTTTCCTGTTCAGTTTTAGGGTCTATCAAAGGACTTGCTTTTCTTTTGTTTCTTTTTTGGGTTTCATTTTTTTTTACAACAAAATAATATGAATAAAAAATAGTTCAAGGTGAAAGATAAACAGGGGGAGCGAGTAAAGCTGAGTTAGGAACAAGCAAGGGTTGCGAGGTTCGAGAGAGCAAGGTCAAGCCGCGAGTGTAAGAAGGAGGGTGAGTCACAACCGAGAGAGAGAGAGTCATGAAATGTCTAAGTAAGGTCGAAGAGAATAGAGATACAAAGCGAGATGGAGAAAAAGATGCCAAAAGAAAAGTTATGGTTTTTAGACTTTATAATACTGTTTCAAATTCCATGTAGCACCGGTTCACTTACATAGCCCTAGTACAATGCCTGTATTTTAACCATTTCCCTCTTTTTCTTTTTCACATATGAATTTGTTATTGATTTTAAATTAAGAAACTCACTCAATTAGTTGTGATTAGCATATGAAAAGGTGATAAACGATCGCGTTTAATCATGTAGCCGATGGATAGGATACTTTTTGACTTGAAGAGGGCTTTCCTTAGAGTCCAGATTCATTTGTCCTCTACATTTTAGGTTTCTAGTCTATTAAACTAATCCATTGACATTTGGGCAATAGAACTTAAGTATGAAACTTATATTTTGAAATTTTCAATTTGGCTAGACAAGCTTCTTATGTTGAGATTTGAAAAATAAAACTTAAAATATTAATATTCCTTAAAGTGCAAACTGATATAATCTATCAGTCAATCTCAAAATTCGACTCAAGTCAATTGGGGTTTTTAAAAATGAATTGTGACAATGTGTGAATGGATTTCACTTCTTTTAGTAGTGGGATGAAATTAAGTTGTATTTAGGAAATTCTAGGGAAAATCTAGATAAGGGCCCAAATTGTCTTCGTTTTTTCAAATAAAGATTTGAAGTGGACTTTGTTTTAAATAAGGGCCTAAAACACCATGTCATTCTTTAAAAAAAAAGCCAGACCTCACAAGATGATCGGCATTTCCATCATTTACTTTCTTTCTTTTTTATTTCCTTTCCTTTTTTTCTTTTTCCTTTTTTTTAAAATTTTTTTTCCTTTCCAAAAAAGACAAATTCAAAAAAGGGAAAAATTAAAACTAAAAAAAAAACGCAAATAAAAATTAAAAAAAGAAAAAGAAAACAGGTAGGAGGACTAGGGAACCCCATTGTCAATGGGGCAAAGGCCATGACAGGCAAGGCCATCGGTGACCCTCAACCAAACCCGGTCGACTTGGGCGAGGGCTGGCCCAAATTTGAACAGAGGGTCATAGCCCTCTTCTAGTTCTGGCCAAGGTCAAGGCCTCTATCAACCATGGCCGACACCCCATCGGTGATGGTGCGAAAGTCATAGGAGGGGAGGGCTACTAACCCTTTGTATTTTTAGTTTTTAAATTTTAACTTCTTCTTTTTTTCCTTTTATTTGCTTGTCTTTTTTGGAAAGAAATAAAACAGAAAAAGGAAAAAAAAAGAAGAACAAGGAAAGAATTTTAAAAAATAAGTAAATGATGAAAATGCCCTCCTTCAACTAGTGAGACTAACAAGACATTTTGGGCTCTTTTTAAAACAAAATCCACTTCTTATTCTTATTTAAGAAAATGAGAGTGTTTTATACTTTATTTAAAAGAAGGTTTATTATAAACCATTGTTTGAGAAAATAAAGATACTTCGGGCTCTAATTTAAATTTTTATCAAACTCAAAAATTTGTTGGAGGCTAATTTATTGAATGCTCCAACATAGGACTCAACTAGTCAAATCACTAAAGTGCATTATTTTTGTGCTACCATGACATCATATTGGCTATTGTAATTAACTTCGAATAAAGGAAAAAATAATGCAATAACGGTTCTAGCCGGCCTCCCTCCCTTCCTAGGTGGTTTCTCACCTATAAGGGATGCCTATGATAATCCCCTATGAGGCAACCTATCATGCCATATTTCTTATTTTAACATCTCAATATCCGAATGCTTCATACTTCTCATTGACTTGTAGATGTTTTTCTTCCTACCCCAAGATGAATCTCCCTTAAATTTCTTCTCCATCGGGCAAATTTTAAGGGCCTACTAAGGTCCACTTAACATAGAAAATTCAAGATGACAAAACTGCCCAATCGTAATTTGTACTGAACTAATGCAATTTAATGTTTCCGTCATTCTTTCTAGCAAAGACATAAATAGAAATATTATTCTAAGCAATGACATTGTCATCAATCTATCCCCCTAAACGCAACCTATCGCATTCGAGCAGATTTGAAGTTAGAATCTCAATTGCCGTCCGCCCAAAAGAGACGTCGCGCCGAATGACTAACGCAATAAATAATAATCCGAAAAAATCAGAAAAATAAAAGGAAAAAAAGGCTGCATTAATTGATACAAAATAGAAAGGGAAGAGAGTGGGGGAAAAACCTTTTCCGCACCGCACGAGCGGTGGAATAGTCCATATGTTTTTATTACAAACGTCACATGCAATTGCCCAAGACAGCTCACCCCACCTTTCTCTCTCCGTGCCTACATGGGAAATGACATGGTCTTTGTGCAAAGATTAGCAAAGCATCTCTAGTAATCAAATCAGGAATATGAACAAGAAAATTAAAAATTTCAAATCAGGAATGGACAGGCCGCGAATCCGGTGAGCTTCCTTGCAAGCAACCGTTGATTGCAGTGCGGGCGACGCTCCTGGGTTTTTGCCTTCTCGAAGAAGATTCCCGGCGTAACCCAACTGCCGCCCATCCGTGCCGAAGGAGCGACGGAAGGGGCACGACCGACCTCCCCGGCGAGGATGGAGTCATGCGTGATTGCGATGTTGTTTGAATTTTCAAAAGCACACGGTCATGCCATTCAAAGAACAAGTCTATGCAATTAGTTCGGAATACCCAAAAGCAAGGCAAACGCGTTTATTGTAAGAAAATTATTCAAAAAGTCATGAATTTATTGCACTTTTGTCAGTTTAGTTATAAACTTTTCAATTTTGCTAGTTGAGTCATAAACATTTTCACATTTTGTCATTTGAATTTAACCGGCTAATTTTGGTCAGAAATTACTTAAGTGAATGGCTAATACTAATGTAGACATTTTTAAACAATATTATAATAAATTTTTAAAAAAATTATTTTTTTCTTTCTTTATTCTTTTTTCCTTTTTTTTTTTTTTGCATTTTTTAAGTTAGGGCCGGCAAAGGAAAAAAGAAAAGAAAACCATTAAAAATTCAAAATATCATTAAAAATTCTACATGTCAACATTGTCCGTGTCATGTAGAATTGTTCATGTTAACATCGGTTATATCACTTAGAACACCTAGCATTCACTTTAGTGATTTTCAATTAAAATTAGCTGAATAGACTCAATTGGTAAAAATTAAAAATGTTCATAATTCAATTGATAAAATTGAAATGTTTAAAATTAAATTAATAAAAATATAATAAATTTAAGATTTTTTAGATAATTTTCCACGTTCATTCCGCCTTCAAAAATTCCCAATGGAGAGAGAAGGGTGGGGTGGCAAATCTGAAAATAAACGGATGATGCCCATTTTTCAGAGTTTTAAATGTGATAGGGGCGGCTTTCACATGGAAACATGTCTTGCCCCCAAGCACCTGCTGTCGTGTCTCTCACTATTAACAACGTTTCCAATCCCGGATTTGTCTAATGCAAAACCCACCACCACCGCCTTAAACCAATCCTAAGATGGTGCCCATAAGATAAAGAAAACAAAGAGTTTGATTCCGAAAGATCCTTTTTTTCACTCTTTCTAAAATACAATCGGTACCATGTCGCCGTGCCGTGTTATGCGTATGTATCCTTTTCATATGGTCGACCGGTTCTGTTCTCGCCCCATTATCTTTTTTTCTTTAATGCGAACCGAAACCAATAGACAATACAAGGATACGAATCGAAGATTGGCCGGACGGCACGAACATGAAACTGTTCCGGGCTTGGCGTTGGGGGTGTGGGGTTCGCAAAGCACACGTAGCTTATAGCATTTTCATAAATCAATCTCGGACTTTCTAGGTACTTTGGAAAGGCGCCATCTTTCTTGATGGGCACTTGCCTTGCCTGGTGGGTCTTCTTTCACTATTTCAAAATCTCTTCTTTTTTTATCTTATTTTCTGAAGACTATTTATTCTGGAAAAAGTGTGGGATTGCAGAGGGAATTTGATGCTTGGGAGAGAGAGAGAGAGAGAGAGAGGAGGCGTGTGTGGGGGAAAAGCTTTCGGCCGTATCGCGTGAACGACAACGACGTTTTCTTGTTGTTTAGGTAAAAGCTGATGGTCTCTGTTTTCTCATGTCCTGTCCATTTTTTTCTCTGAACCAGACTTGCTCTCCCGGTAAACACCCTCCCCCCTACTTTCAAATTTCCCCAACATGTGCTGGACGTTTGTTCCCTTTAGCCCTTTTTTTTTTGGCGACTTTTCTCGTGTAATTTTCATGTTGAACGAGTCGATCGATCGACCCGTTTAAAAGGGTACGAGATGCTTGAATTGGAGGAGTCGTCGCGATTCCCGCGTTAACGTTCCCAATTGCAACTCTGCCTTTTTCTAGAACGAGTTAGGCAAAGACCACCACTGGCTACCATGTCTCCGTCTCTTTCTCTCTCGCTTCTGCTCTTAACTCAAGCCGAGAAAACGGCAAAAAGTCTTAACCTTGATTTGACTTTTAAGACGCGAAAAGATGACTTGCGGTGGCGTGAAGTAGGGAAAATTCTCTAACCTTTTTCACCTTTTTCAAACGGTGGCGATCGAGCTTTAGCTAAAGAGGATACTTAATTAGCTGGACACCATGATGCGTTTCGACGCGTGACTCGAGAAGATATCCTCCTCATCTCCTCTGTTTTGCTTTGAGACAAAGTAGGTATTATGGACGCATCCCACCTTTTCCTTTTTTTTTCTTTATTCACATTGCTCCTTACGACAAGCACATGAACTGAACCGAAATATAAAGAAAAAATTGAAAATTTGCAGACGATAATGATGATGATAATGATCATGATCCGACCCCCTCTCTGTTCTGTTTTTTTCTTGCTCTGGGGCCTGCCTGGTGCAGCCCCCACGCTGGCCTCCCCTACCTCCATGAAGATAATGACTTGTCTTGCATCCATGAAAAATAAAGGAACAAAGGATAAAGACTCGTCTGCACGACTTAAAAGTTGTTCGTTCCTCTCCTTTAAGCATATGTACCGTAGAATCAGAATTCGGGAAAGAGAAGAGAGAGGATCGGAAAGTAGAGAAGTAAAGTGTTTCCAAACGATCTAAAGCGAAAGGATTTTACAGTGCTGTTTTGTTCTTCTGGTATCGGCTTGTAGCCAGCCAAAGGGAGAATCTTTTCTTTTCCGACGGTAACATTTCCACACACGCACGCACCCCACTTGTGAAAAACTAAAGAAAAACTATACGATCTCGTAAACTGCTGAGAAAGGCTCCGGCGGCCGCCCCCATACACCTGTCTTCCTCTCTCTGTTTTTCTCTTTCTTTCTTCTTTTTTTCCCTTTTTCGATTTTCGCCTGTCTTGTCCGAAAGGCTTTCCTGGACGTTTGAATGATTTAAGACGCCGGTAAATTCGGCTCGGGAGTCCCCCTTACAACTGGAGCTTCGACATGACCTCTGCCATGATTTCAATGAGTACGCATTAATTGCGCGAGGCAAACTCTCATGCATCTTCTGTTGCTCCATGACTCATAACGACCAAGACTATCCTGAACACTCGTCGTCAGGCCTTTCTACCCAGATCCCCACATAACGGAAACAGCTAACTCGGAAGGAATCGAGTGCCCTTTCGGATTAAAATTGGAATCGACACGATAAGCAATCACATCCCCAAGAAACGAAAAAATTTAAAAAAAGAAAGAATGAACAAGGGACCCATTGAGGCAGAGAGTTCATGGAGATCAATGAACGATGGAGTTCTTGTCTTCGGGTCTGAAAGCCGTTGGAGAAGACGCCAGCGGCAGTACCTGGGAAGTGCTTGAAGGAAAATGCGGCACCACGTTCTGGATAACCTCCCTTTTCTCTCCATTCTTGGCCACGATGATCCTCACGAGAGGGCCTTCTTTGTTGTCTCCCTCACCACCGCCGCAGGGCTTTGCAACGCCACATTCTTGACCGCCTGCTGCTCTTCTGGCCGCCTCCTCTTTGAGTCTCTTCCACAGTTTCTCCTCTGCATCCCTAAGGAACTTGAACTTCGGCGGCGGCGACGACGCCGGCCAAGCCAGGTCGGCCTCTGCCATGGACTCGAACAGGGGGTTGTTAAACCCATTCTTGCCGTAACTCTCGAGGGGGTTGAGGGATGACGACGACTTGACGGTTGGCGAGGCCAGAGGAGTGAGGAATGGGCCCTGGTCAAGGGCCAAGATTATGTCGCTCAAGCTCCTGGTCCTCGAGCCTTTCCTGCTCTTATCGCCCCTTGACCTCGCGTCCTCAGACTCCAAATCCTCCCTGGTCTCTTCCTCGATTGTGAAGAGGAACCTTGGGGGGCCATGGAGGTTGTGGAGCCTCATGAGCTCCGATTCCACACTCTCTTGACTCTCTTGTTCTCCATCGATCATCGACTGCGAGTCCTTGCTGTTTCCAACTTCTAGGTCTGTCAATTCATGCCCATTGGCACCTAAATCTTTTCCATTGGCCGGATTTTCATCGAGATTTTTTATGTTGGTGGGGTGTTGACATGAGGAGGGCTTCTTCCAGCAGATGAATTGGAGCAATCCTTTTGCGTATTTGGCGTAGTCTTCTTCTTCTGGGACGTCTGCAATACTGCTTGAGGCTACTCTCCTCCTTTTCCACCACAGCACATAGTACACTTCCGCTACAAAAGTCAAGAAGATGCAACCCAACACTAGGGTAATACCAAGCCCCACACCAACAACCATCTTTCTCACTCCAATTTCACATTCCCAAGCAACTGATGATTTTTCTCAGACGGTTCAAACTTGTCAGCTCGGATTACGACTTCCTAGGGAGTAACGATAACACCCAAACGATGAAACTTAACTTTGAACAGATACACAGAGCGGAAGCAACGATCAAACTCCGAAACTTTCGCACAAATATCAACCACGGAGTAGAGACTTCCTCAAAGGAAAAGGCAGGAAAGACCCCACTTGCTATCTACTCTTGGAAAGCCACAGAGCACGAAGCAACAACCTCGGGGAATAGCCAAACCTTCGGAACTCCTCGCTCACGACTCGCAAGATCCAAACTTGAGGTTATCTTGCAAGCCTCAAAGCTTCCTTCCTGTGGAAAAAATACAGAACCGTTGCAGAGAAAACCCAAAAAGCACACTTGCCCACCAGCCCAAATTCTCAACCACTTCGACCCATATACGGATCGAGACGAAGGCGAAGAAAGAGGGAATGCACGGACCCGAAATTTGCAGAGAAAAAGGAGATAAAAGAGGCGAAGGGAGAGAATTTGTTTAGTTTATAGGGGGGAAGGTGGGGACGTTTGTGGAAGGTGGGCTGTAAAAAGAGATGTGTGTGGGGGAGAGAGTGTTGTGGAAATACAGTTGGAAAAAAATCAGCCTCGCAGTCACATGGCTTCGCTAAAGTTCGTGTGCCATTAAAGCCGCACAGAGACAGAGACAGAGAGAAAGAGTTTTTTCTGGGGAAAATCTTGGAATTGAATGGGATTTGGCCTAAAAAGAAAGGAGAATCGGTGGTGGTGGTGGTGATGGCATCACCCACGCGAGGGGCCGTCCACGAAAGGCAGAAAAAGCTTCGATCTTTATAGATGGGAACGCAACAACAGCAACAACGGTCGCCTGCGAAGATATAGCTGTGCGTCCTCCGCGCACAGTTGACGGAACACGACCCGGACCGAATCTCTTCGACCCTTCCCTTCCCTTCCGTGTTGTTCGCCTGTCGCTTTTTGCGGACAATGTCGTCGTGCACGACAGTTCAAATTTTGAACTCTGTCGCATTTCCTAGTCAAGCGTGTAATCGGGTTCCTCGGCCCGTGTCGGGAGTTGCAAAGAAGGCCCTGGTATCTTTAGTCATGGAAGATCGACAAGAGAGAAACCAACTCCTGACCCCTACGGCATCTCCAATTAGATTAAACCGATGAGTTATGGTTGAGTTAAAATGCACTAATCGGTCCACGTTATATAGCTCCTGTGAACCACATGCTTTAGGCTCGCTCCTTCTTAGTCTAGTTATCTTCGTGCACCAATATTATCTTAACTCGAGAATCTCCACCTTGGCATGGCCGAGTTTGGTAGATATTGGTCGGGACAATATCTATTTTTGGGACTTCACCTCCATCACCTTGGCCCAGCTAAGCCTGGCAGAAAGTTGAGGGACACCATCTGTTCCCATGATTAGGGAGTCACGTCTGAGATTTTTCCTCTCTCGGGATATTTACTAGACACCGATGTATTTTGGGAGTGAGTTGTCAATCAAACATTGGCTTTGATACTAATTCTTATGGAATAATGTTGAGATTTACAAATCTTGCAATTCATTACTAAATGAGAGAACAAAATTACCAAAAGCATTGACAAAGAATGATGACACAAGAAATTTAAGTGGCTCAATCCAAAAATCAATACTTACTTTATAGGATGAGCCAATCACAAAGATATCCATTATGGATTTGAAGAATTGAAGAGTTATAATAACTCGATCATTCAAATATTTCCTTAGTCCTAAATCAAGATTTGATTGCACTCTTTCTCAATTTTTAAACTCCAAGCACCAAGATTTGCATTTTTATAAAAAAAAAAAATGATGCACGACATCAGTATGCTGAGTGGGGTTCCACTCTTATTTTACAAACGTAACTTCAATCTCGTGTGTTATATCTTTATGAATTTTCTTGACAAGATTACTATTGTCGATGGGGAATCTCTTGCATGTAACCAATGATTGGGTGTGACTCCTCAAATTAATAGTAAAATTCTTTCAACTAACTCTCTATGCGAAGCAAGTAAACGATATTCGAATTAAATCATATAAATTTCCTACACCCTTATATTTCCTCATAGATTTATTTAGCAATTCCTTTCTCCCGTATCCGATATTAAAATACAAAACAAGTTGGTTTTGCGACATTACTTCTTAAACAGATGCGAAAGATAGTTCGATCCCATCTATATCCGAAGCCATCAATACTACCGTACCATTCATTGCCATTATTAAAGGAGAGAAAAAAAAAGGGAAATCCCGACTGCATTATTAATCGAGGCCCAGTGGGCCAGGGCATCAGTTATGGCATCAGGCCGGAAACTGAGGGCCGTTGATGAGATAAATTAGGGGTGGCCCACTTTGGTTCCGGAAAAGCTGGACAGCGGGCCCACTAAGAAGCAGCGATGCATCCATGATCATCACGAGACTCGACCATGACCCGCCCGTGGTTTCACTTCTCACCGGGAACTTCAGCCGGATCCGGATTACTCGCCGGGCCGACGTCCGAAGTCGAGGCAGCCATTTAATAAACAGGTTGAACTGGAATCGAGGGCACTCGGTCCCACAGTGTCGAGGGGGTCTACTCGAGTTGACTCAATCCGATACTATTATCGTTCTTGAGTTCGATTCGACTTGTTTTGCTTGGTGCTCGAAACTCCGCCTAGAGCATCGAAATTTCCATACAAGCTTGATCCGAACAAAACGTTGAAATTTGGAGATTAAGCTCATTTGGGCACTAGAAAGCCACCTTAGTTCCGTCATCCTTTCAACATTGGCAAGAAGTTAGTACGCTCTTCATCGATAATTAGGATCAAAACCCTAGCTCTTACAAAACCAGGTTGTGAACTGGATTGTGAAGGCAACTGCAAAGACTTTCGTCATTACTATCTTAATTCGCCGCTGCCATCGTGGTGGTCTCTTTGCATGGCTTGATTATAGGCACAAACATTCTTGAACAGAAAATGATTACGTGACTTTTTTTTTAATTAATTTTCCAAGAGAGAGGTGCCGACATTGCTGCCATGTCGGCCATTTAAAAAAAAAATAAAAGGAAACTAAAAGGAAATGAACTAATAAATGGAGGGGACGGGTCGATATTGAATCGGGCTCGAGGTCATCTCGCACGGTCCGGCGACTTGACTAACTAGGCGGCGTCGATCCAAGATGCCGGCAGCAGGTTTGAGCTTTTTAAGAAGCTCGACTCCCGGCGACGGTGGCATCCGATTGCGTGATCGTCGGAAGCTCGACATGCTCGGAGTGGAAAATTGCAAGTGGCCGGACCACAATCCGTTTGAGATCGAGCCTCGTGGTCTTGATCGCAATCTCGACCCTTCTTCTCCGGAGGTAAATGTCAGACGGTGATCGGCGTACCTTCTCCGAAACGCCTGCGGAATGGACGGCGCCGGATGGAGAGCC
This sequence comes from Angophora floribunda, assembly GCA_014182895.1. Classification (NCBI taxonomy): domain Eukaryota; kingdom Viridiplantae; phylum Streptophyta; class Magnoliopsida; order Myrtales; family Myrtaceae; genus Angophora; species Angophora floribunda. The sequence continues at coordinate 19,081,370 of CM024714.1, forward strand.
TGCCGAGCCGGAAGCAAAACGAGAATCGATTGGTACAAAGCCAGGATTGAAGGTACCGCTTGTTTTGAACGAATAATACATGCTGATGGCTTATGAAGTGCTTACCATGGGTATCTTTCGATCTATTGATGCAATTTACATTTAATTTAAATTTTATTAATTAACTCATATGTTAATTTAAATTAGGATTGTTTGCCTAGATTTTCAAAAGCCAAAAAGTAACCATTTTCACATTCTCCGTCCATACATCATTTCATAGAGATGCCAACACGCGTCTCCATTATTTTTGGGAAATAACGAAGATTCGGGATTTGACGGCCAGGATAAACTTTTTGACTAGTGAAAAGGCAATAGGCGGGAGATTCATTCTGGGATGGGAGATCCCATTTGCCTTATGTATTCCCTTTTAGTCGATAAGAAAAAGATTGATTGAGAATCAGAAAACCCTTCGATTGTAAAGGTAGACACTACGTTGCAATTTCAACTCTAACAATCGCCGGGTAAAAATAGTATAGTAACTACTCGAGCCTAAGGTAAGGAGGGGAGGGTGAAATGCCCACTTACTACAATTGCAAATGTTGGCTACCAAAAGCCATAGGAAATCTATCTAGTATAGGACCCCCAATAAAAATAAAAATAAAAATAACGTGTAAAAGATCAAACTCTACATACGAAATTTCTAGTTAATTTTCCTTGCAAGTACTTGGCATAAATTCAAGAACTTAGCTCAAAATCACGAGGTTGAATTTACGTGAAGCGCAAAGGAGGGCTGTTTCTTCGAACCTTATGGACATACTTACTGCTTCAAAGAAATGGGACGCGAATGTTCGACTTGAGTAGCAAACATCATCGACTGGGATTCGCCGAAGTCCGAGGTCGATAAGTATATAATAGCAACCCGTACGACAAAAATAAAAAAAATAATTATCAGTAAAACCTATCGAAGCATAATTTTCGTTTGACAAATTATTAAGGTTATGGTGGGCGGGATAGGTCTCGATCCCCAACGAGCCCCTTCTCAGAGAGAAAAAGGAATTATTGAAAATTACTTTGATGCGAAACCGATTGCTTTTCATTTATGGTTATTTAGTCCTTTTTTTTTTCGATCTTTTATATCTTTTTATGATACCAATATTCATTTCATGGAAGGTCACAGCCGCACAAGCCCAAATCTTCTATGCAATCAGATAGACGAGTAATCCGATTTCTGAGAATAATTTTGTGATTAAAATCAGTCCGTCGCTCTTTTTAGATTAAGGGGACCATCCTCTTCTCATTTTCCTTCCAACGATTTCCCTACTTTTTTTTCTCAAAAATGATCTGTTCCCTTATGTCATTTTTTTCGTTCTTTTTTTTTTTTTAAGGAACCTCACTTAGTGGGATTTGATAATCCCACTATGCGAGAGCTTTCGATTCTAATTTTCCCAAAAAATCGGTTAACAAGTTGAGCAATCTCCTTGGAAAAATTAGAAGTAAGAGAAGTTTTTGTTTAAAAGTGCTAGAATATTTAAATAATAAATTATGCATTCATCTAATAGTTTAAATTTTTAGAATGACGGTGATCCTTTTAAAATCTTATATAATATTAGAGTTTGGAGCCCCAAGTTTGAATCTTTCTAATCCCGCTATGTCTCCCCAATTAAATTTCCATGTTTATCGCTAAGCTCATTTATAGATGTTGGTACAAATGAATGTACTTTTTCTTGCCAAGATTAAAGTTCCCATTGCCCACCCAAGACTATTTAAACGGGTGCAATTGATGCATTAGAAATCAGGCAATTTGCCTTTTTATTTTTATTTTTAGTCATACTTTATTCTTACTCTCAAACTTTTGTCATGTTTCATTGCATGGTGTGAAAATTGAAACTCACACCTAAAACTAAATTGTCATCACTTCAATTTCTAGAGAAAATAGGGATTTGAACCCACCCCCTCCTTCTCACGAGGAAAGGATAATCATTAAGGTAAGCCCTAATAGTAGGAGTTTGCCTTTGAAATGATGACTTTTTGGTGTTGCCGAGATTGTTCACTACGCTAGTTATGCACAAAAACTTTTTTGTTTAGACTAAGCCCATAAGTGTCCCCAACCCGTGTCGATCACTTTGCATCTTCACATCTTATTGTCTTTACAAAACCACCATCTCGTTTTCGTAAATGTCCCTGCCCGAGTCCTAAATTTCTTACCACGCCCAGATTGCTAAAACCCGACTCGAAATGTAACCACGACATCCTAAAGCTCAGCCGGCACAATTGGCTGTGGCCGAAAAGCCTTTTGCGGTCATGTCCGCCTTTGCACAGATAGCGGCGGGCCATAAAAGGGACGCCGGTATGTAGGCGATGAAGGCTAGGCCGTGTGGAAGATTCAAAGCATTGAAAATTCTAAGGAGGGACAATTCGATATAACTTCAATCTTTCTTACAAATCGGTAAGTGATATTCTTAAAAGTAAAGGAGAATAAGGTCGTAATGACGTAAAAAGTGAAGCTGTTTCTAGTATTTTCTTTATATGGTTATTTCAATTAATATCTTAAAGGCCACGTCATATCTTCAAAGCCCTTGTTATTGTAATTAAACATATTTAATACGATACCATTTAACTAATTAGAACTAAATAATATCCTACCAACCCACCCAAAAAAAAAAAAAACATTTAGCTTGTTAGAAATTACGTGCTTCTCTTGTATGATTTTAGGCAAAATTGCCGGAACGCGGTTTTCGACAAAAATCCAGTATTTCTAAAAGCGGGGAAGCCGACACGACCTCGTGGTGTGGTGGGTCGGGAGCTTTATCCGCTGGCGCCGATGAGTTTGTCGACCTCGGGACTGATGCCTGCATGCAGCGCCCCTCCCATGCACCTCAAGACGTCGTCGTTTCCACGCCACTTCTCAAACCGGGAATCGCGACCGGGGTGCACCATGCTGGAATCCGGAGGATCTATCCATGCGCTGGCCTGGCCTCCACTTTCGGCATGCCAATCGGTTCTGGAATTCCCTGATCAGGTCAAGCCCACCGCCTCCTCTTTATCGAAAAGGTCGATAACACGAATCGCCCCTTGTTCCTGTAGATTCGAATTGCTAGAGAGATTGGGGAAGCGGTCTGGCTCGTGTCCGGAAATCCGAACCGCCACGATTGGGTGCATAACATGTTTTGTGACACGACACATTTGCTTAACAGTCGAAGGTGAAGGTGAAGGATGTCGATTCACAAGTTTACTGTTGGCTCCAAGGCTACTAATTGACTTAGCAACTGGAGGCTATTCTTGTTGATTTGAATCTCCATCGGTTGATGTTCTGAGGTGTCTATGGCTTTGCAACTTGTCATATGTATTTAGTTCTATAATTTTATGTGTCTTAAGGATATTGTAGGTTTCGAGACTCGAAGTCCAAGTTTCAATGCGTTTTAAATGCATTTCCTAATTCCTAGGACTTTATTATGTTTTCTAATTCCTATGTCTCTCATATGTGAGTAGTTTTCATGTCTCTAATGTTTAGCTAATTCTCATATTTTAGTCCCCTATAAGTAGAGGTATACTCTCATTTGTAAAGGAAGACTTGAATATTAACAATACAAGAGATTTTCCTTTGTATGGGGTATAACCATCTCGATTCTTTTATCTTTGAAAAGTTGATTATTCTTTAGTAGTGAACCCATGAACCATTTATTCTCCCTTATTACGAAATCCCTTATCCTTAACGGATGGCTCGTCTTTTAAATACCAATAATGAAATTTGTCAATTCAATATTTAATTTTGACTAGCGGTGCGTCCTTTATACCTTGACAATGATTGTAATCTATTACTCTATCACTCGGAACACGTTCGCCCACCCCAAGCCCGCATCAAGGATAGAAGAGAGGCGCAATCAGGTGGGTCTAGGCAGCTCGGTTCTTGCTGTCGAGCTTAGAGGTGAGCCACGGGGTCGCTTACAACACTAGGGCTAATGCAAAACGGCTATATCTCGACTAGAATGTGGTGGCAGAGGACGAAACAGGAACCGAGGAGAGAGAAAATGGGATTGGTTACGCAGAGCAAGCTACGCAATCACAAAAAAGAAAAACATCAACCCAATCCAAACAGTAACGTGAGCCTTTCTTTTCGATTTGGGTTCTGCGGTTCGGGTTGCAATAAACATAAAGCAATCGTGTTGGAGTCGGGTCGGGCCTCAATGGAAACTCGATCCGATCCCAAATGCTGGCACCCCTGGTGTTATTCTACTGATTCGAGATAAACGTCGGCCACATGAAGCCAAAAAAAGAAACAGGGGTTCTCTCCGGAAAAGACATAAAAGGGTCCAGCTCTCCAATAGAAGAGCCACTGAGGTGGGGGCAAACGGGTCATTCCGCCACTCCATTAGGACCAAAAGATCTCCTTCCCCGCCTATAAAACGTCACTCACCCTCCACCCTTTCCCTCTCACACTTGGCCAGTTGCCCTCTTCTCTCTTTCTCTCTCTCCCGTCGATGGCTGCCTCCGCCGCCTCCCTCCTCTCAAACACCGCCCTCCTCCTCCTCCTCCTCCGCGCCCCGTCCCTCTCCCAAGCGCTCACCCTGACCCTGGTCAACAACTGCCCCTTCACGGTGTGGCCGGCCATCCAGCCCAACGCCGGCCACCCCGTCCTCGAGCGCGGCGGCTTCCCCCTCCCCACCCTCACCCACCGCTCCTTCCCCGCCCCCGACGCCCCCTGGTCCGGCCGCGTCTGGGCCCGCACCGGCTGCTCCCACGGCCACGACGGCCGCTTCTCCTGCTCCACCGGCGACTGCGGCGGCCGCCTCGAGTGCGGGGGCCTCGGCGGCGCCACCCCGCCACCCTCGCCCAGTTTAGCCTCCACCACGGCCACGCCGACTTCTCCTCCTACGGTGTCAGCCTCGTGGATGGCTTCAACGTCCCCATGACGGTGACGCCGCACGAAGGGAAGGGCGTGTGCCCCGTCGTGGGCTGCCGGGCCAACCTGCTGGCGACCTGCCCGCCGCAGCTGCAGATGCGGTCCCCGGCGGGGCACGGCCCGGTGGTGGCGTGCAAGAGCGGGTGCGAGGCCTTCCGGACCGACGAGCTCTGCTGCAGGAACCACTACAACAGCAAGGACACGTGCCGAGCGTCGAGCTACTCGGATTTCTTCAAGCACGCGTGCCCCGCCACGTTCACGTACGCCCACGACAGCCCCTCGCTGATGCACGAGTGCTCCTCGGCGCGCGAGCTCAAGGTCATCTTCTGCCACTGACCGCCGCGCCCAAGAGCTCGACCCCAGAGTCCACAGTTCAGCGTCGTGGAGTCTAGCTTTAGTCCTAGGGTTTGTCGGAATAAACAGGCATTTACTTACTAGGAAAGACCAGCATGAGATGCGTGCTGCGTTGTGAGTGTGTCGAGCTTGAAGGTGATATGAAGATGTCGATGTGCATTTCCCTGTGTAACCTTTCTTTCTTCTTATGGTTTCGAATGGCATGAGCTCGTTTCTGTAAAGAAAAAGGTGCAATTTTTTTCAGATTTACCTATGAAAAAGCTGGAGCAAACGAGGCCGCACGCGGCTCAAATCCATCTTAAAAGTAAAAGGCTTGAAGAAAGTAAAAGGAGATAAAGATCGCTTTCTCTTATTTTTATGCATGGCAGGGGGAAAGAGTGACTCGGTGGGCAAGGCGAGGTTTGTCGCGACGAGGGGGCGCAGAATCTGTCATCTGCGTCTGAGGAAAGCTGTATGACTAGGACGGCAGACTGGTCTTCTTTTTCTTTTTCTTTTTCTTTCACTCGAAATTTCCAATTTGGCACGCATTGTCACGTGCAACGCTGACTGTGCACGCGGGATGTTCATCTACGTTATGCCTTTTTAAGCTCCAACGTGCGAATCGTGAACGTGACTTTGTCTTATCGTTTCTTGGGGTACGTGCATGGTGTCCCGGGTTCAAAATAAAATCCCACCAGCATGGCTCCCGACATAAGAGTGATGCAACGTCGGATATGCGAATATGCTTCACCGAGATGGTTTAGATTCGCAAAGGGTTCTTCTCGACTTTTTCTTTAGGGGTAATTTGGAGTCAATATTCTCTTCGTGAAATTTACAATTCGTAGTTTTCTCCTTCCCCTTGACCACTGTTCCTAGGAGTGAAAAAAAATGTACATTGTTCCTAGCTCATTTTATTAGAAAAAAGACACATATGATCCAAAAATTACAACCTAATATGCAATATAATCTTTAAATTTATAATTTGTTTAATGTGATTAATGAATTTTAACTCAATATGCAATATAATATATGAATTTTTAATTTATTTAATGTAATAAATGAACTTTTGGTACATGATCAATTTAATCCATCGATTATATGAAAATATTCAATGTTATTTCTCGATTTAATCTCCAAATCATATAAAAATGTTTAATATTATCCTTGAACTTGAATTGATGGAATGACAATATTAAACATATTAGTATAGCACATTTAATAAATTAAATATGCATCAAAGTCCAAATACCACATTAAACAAATGAAAAGTTCATAAATTATATTGAATGATTTAAAAAATCCAAATATTGTATTATACTTATGTGTGACAATCTGTATAGCAAGCAAAGACCAAATTGATGGTTAGAGAAAACAGACATAGCTTGCTTGTGGGTCTAGCTGGATGGGCCTAATTGGCTTTTCTTGATTTTTGCGGTGATTTCCCAAATAATAAAAATAGCAATTTTCGGATTATGTCCATAAAACATGATGGTTTAAATGTTGTTTATGAAATCAATTAATCTATTGATGGATATAATACTACCTTCAACGAGCTTAAGAAAAACTTTGTAATTTCATTGAAACAATTCAATCCTATGACCCTTTCAATAAATTACAAAATATTCACAAATGATGCATGAGGGGAATGAAGAGGCAAGAAATTCATTTTTTTTGGATAATATCTCACGAAAAGAGTGTGTGGATAAATGTTTATTTGGATGTAGAGGATTGAATGTGTTATTATGTTCCATTAAAATTGAAACTTGCTGGAATTGGGGATTGGTTGGCCAAATGGAGTGTATTATGAATGAAAATGAAGCTGGGATAGATATAACTTACTATTAAGGCCTAAAGGAATAACCCACGAGCTAAGGATGAAAAACCTAAGGCTCACGACCATACAAATAGATAAATAATCGAAATTTAAACAAATGACTCACTTCGAGAATAAATACCATATATTGCAAATCATATCTGCCTTCAATATGAAATTGCATCTCTATTTATAGCCATACTAAGACATTGTACTAAGACTCTAATAATAAATGTCGACACGCTCTACTTTCTTATACTTCAACCTAATAATGAAGACTAGCTCCTCGTTCTTTCAAACTTGTAATAAATATTCTTCAACATTCTAGTTTTGTATTAAAAACTCTCTAATGTAAGAAGATAAATTGAGCACACTAAAGAAATCAAGACACAAGACGACAAACAGAGTACACCATACAAAGGGAGCACATCCATTACTTTTTCAACCTTGAATTTTCACTACAAATCATCATCAAATGCCATCTTGTGTGCCCTGGACCCATTGGGCCATGGGTAGGACAAATTTGTCATGTGCTATGATGATTGACGAGTTGACTGTGTAATCATTGGAAAATTTATATTTTGATGCTCCCGCATCAATAGACCTATCTACCTACCATAGAAATACAATTGAAAATGATTCAACTTCCAAATCATGTTTGATTTTCCTAGCATGCTACATTGAGTTTTCAAGCAAAGCAGCATACATACTTATAAGTTGAGATAAGAACACCGATATTATGGCTTTCGTATAATGTTTATTTCAATGTCGAAACTTTTCGAGTGATTAGTTGAATATCATAGTTGTTGAGTATTGATCACTTAAGTGTTATCGACAATTTATTACATAATATGCATTGTGGTTCGCGGTAAAATGACCTAGGGATCTGTTTGCCCTAAACGAAGGAATTGGGGACAAGTAAGGAGTGGTCTTGAAGAACCCTAACCCCAATTCCTCAAACTAGAGCGAGTTCACCTTATCAAATTTGCAATGAAAACTAGAAGTGGGAGAAGCGGCTTTTGATCGTCTCAACAAAGCCAAGACGAAGCTATCGTCAGCCAAGAAAAAAGT